>NC_069407.1:66002104-66028361 GCF_026875155.1 Cherax quadricarinatus
AGTTTTTACAGACGAATCTCAGCTAGCGTGGCGTGCGAACTCTAGCCTAAAAGTCCTTACTGCCGTAACATGACTCACGAATTCGTAATGGCGGGAGTGTTTTGGACTCTAGACGCGGGTTCAATCCAGGCGGGGTATGGTTTGTTTGCAATGTGTCATTTACTATTTCGTGAGTCAGATATACCTATAGATTAGAGTAATGGAAATGATAATATATAGTGGGTATTATAGTAGAGACGGAGTATATAGTGGTGGTAGTTGTTGGATGGTAATAGAAAGTGGTGAGGTAGGATTGAGTGGATGGAGTATGTACTGAGAGGTAGTGGGTATTCGAAGTAGTAGAGATCGTAGGCGTGTGGGTAGTGGAGAGAGTAAAGTTTGGAGTCTGTAGCTGAGGTAATGGTAGTGGGAGGTAGAAGTGGTGAGTGTAGTGGTAGTTATGGTAGTATGGTAATAGCTTGTTGTAATGAGTGAAGGGTATTGTGTAGTTGCAATGAAGAGTGGAAATAGGTAACGGTACTGTTGTGGGTAGTGGGTAGTGTAGTGTTGAATGTAGTAGGTATGGGAGGAGTGGTTGGTAGTGAGTGTAATAGAGGTATTGTGCTAGTAGGTAGCAGGAATAATGGGAGAGATAGTGGATAGTGGTAGTGAATTGTGTAGGTTAATATTTGTGAGTGGTAGTAGAAACGAGATGGTAGTTAGAGGTTGATAGAAGAAAGTGGCTGGAGTAGAGGTAGTAAAAGAGGCTTGTGGTAGAAGTTAGTTGACGTAGGAAGTGCTCGTAGTAATAGTGGTAGTAGAGGAGTTTTGTAGTAGTGGTATAGAGAAGAAAGCTGGTAGTAATGGTTAGTGAATATAGGCAGTGGTGGTAATAGTGGTGCGTGTGTAGAAAGTGGCTGGTTAAGAAGTGGGTGGTGGTAAGTATTTGGTGACTAGTTAATATGGGCGTGGCTGGTAGTAGTGAGAGAGATCGTAGGAAATAAGCTAGAAGTAGTAATAAGTGTTAGTAGGCAGTGAAGGTCGTAGTAAGTGCACTGGGACAGCGGCTAGATGTAGTATTAGTAAAAGCTGTGGTAGAAGAGGTAAGTGGTTTATGAAGGAAAGTGTGGTGTAATCAGTGTGGTAGTAGAAAAAAGCTGGAAGTTGTGGTTAGTGGTAGTAGAAAATGGCTGATAGTCGTGTGGTGAGTTACAGAAGGAATTTTGTAGTAGTTGCAGTAGAAAGTGGTTGGTAATAGGGGTTAGTGGTAGCAGGAAGTTGCAGGTAGAAGTGTGAGCGGATAGAAAAAGTGGCTGAAATTAGTTTTAGTAGAAAGTGAGAAACACAACTTAGGAGGAAACACTACACAGCTGAACAACTGAAAACGAACTTGAATCAAAACGAGATGAAACTACACGGGACTACACTGAAGGAACTGGAAAGACTCGTAGTAATTGTGAAGTGGTAAAAGAAGTGACTGATAGTACGGAGTGGATGGTAGTAGAGGTAGTGAAAAGTTACTGGTTGGCATATTAGTGGTGAGTAGAAGTAGGAAGCTACCACGGGCGGGATAGACACCCGCGATCAGAGAGTCTCAAAGTCCAGACCGTCGCGTTTGCCACTGGAAGCTAGCCAATTTAAACCTTCTATGGTGTAGAGATATACTTATTGGACGAATCTTATTGTGGCTAGCTGGTCCAGTGGCTAAACGGGACGTTCTGGAGTTTTGAGACTCTCTGATCTGATGGGTTCAATCCCGCCCGTGGTATGGTTAGTAGTAGGAAGTGGCTAGTAGTATGGTGAGTGGCAGTGGAGGTAGAGGTGTAGAGTTGAGAGTAGGCAGGAAGTAACGTGGTGGTAGTGTTGAGTAGTAGTAGATAGAGGGTTATGTAATGGAGAGTGGTAATCTGTGGTAGTAATGGTAGTAGATGACAGTTGTGGAGTGGCAGTGGGTGAAAATAGCGGTGAGTAATAGTAGTATGGTTTAATAGTGGTGAGTGTTTGGTGCGTAAGTGACTGTAGGTAGTGGGTAAGTAGTAATAGTAGTTGAATAGTAGAAGTAGTAGTAGATGAAGTAGTGGCAGTAGCAGTGGTGGTGGGAGGAGCGGTGAGGAGCGGTAGGAGGTAGATGGGTGGTAATTATTGGCGAGTTGAAGTAGGTAGTGTTAACTGTGGCGGTGGTAGTAACCAGTGGGTGTAGTTATGTCAGGGTAGTTTACTGGAGAGAGTTCGGGGTCACGCTCGAGGCCGGTCTGTGATCAGGCCTCCTGGTTGGATCAGAGCTGATCAACCAGGCTGTTACTGAGGCAGCACGCAATCAAACGTAACGAGCACAGCTGGCAGGTCAGGTACCGACTTTAGGTGTTTGTCAGTGCCTGCTGAGACCTCGGTGAGTGGTGATGAATAGTGGGTGTATGTAGTAGTGGTAGTTAAATAGTGGGTGTAGTTAGTGGTAGTAAATAGTGGGGTAATATGGTCGTGGTGGTGATAGTGGGTGTAGTAGTGGTGAGTGGCAATGAGTGATATTCGTAAGTAACATACAGTAACTTACCGAGGCCGGACAGTCCGGCATAGGACAGTTTGTTAATTGACAGCCACGTCAAATGGGCCGTAAATGTTGACGCCGTTTTCAGTATACCCTTCCCTTCAGGAGTACATTGGACATTTTTCTATTCATCATCTCAATAAGATTGGGGACAAGCCCTCAAGACAACAGGCATTTTTATATTTATCACTAATACGTTAACTGATGTAACAGATCAGTTGTTTTATTAGTTTTCTATAGTGTAATGTATAACTTATTTATTTCATGTAATGAGTTGGTAATGAATGTCTTTGTTCTTTATTCAGCTTAGTGTATTTACATGTCTTGAATGGTGCGTGTACATAGAAAAGTAAATTGAATCGTTGAAGTAATTTTGAATTAATAAGACCTAGCATTTCTATGTTTCTTTCATGTTACCCATATTCAACCCTTACTAATTTCCTGCCATTTGCTGCAATCTGACTTGGTTACATTTTCAGACCACAGTAAGTACCAAAAATTTCACTTTTGTTCGTGTTCCTGGGAAATAAGCATATTTTCCCAATTCTTTATATAACCTAAACGAAATTTAAAAAAAGTCAATTTTGATCCGAAATTTTCTTTTGCAGTCAGGACACTTCTGATGTAAAACTATTATGTTCTAGGGTTTTGCTTGGCAAATATTAAAACAGGGGTAACAACAGTATTCAGTTCAGCTCTGGCGCTGAGAAGACACATCAGAAGAAGTGAATGGCATCAAGAGGCCGCAGTCATTTCCAGATGGATTCTGCTGCAATGTGGTCAGTACATTGAGATAGAGCAAGAAAGTTCTCTCTAACACATTAAAAAATTGTGTTGAAGTTTACAATGATAATTTGGCATGTTCAGTTGTGGAACCCAAGACAAGACCTGAGCACCTTCATGATGCTTGTGAGCAGTGTAAGAAAACATTGGATGCAAGAAGTCATTAGTATATGAAGGTAAAATAAATGAATTAAGAGTTTTTTATATGGGGAAATATAATAACAGAAATAATTCTTTTGTTCTTTTCAGGATGGTATAAGGAGAAAAAAAACCAAGGAGTTTAGTGTTCCTAGAATTTGGTGCGACCACTGATCACTCTACCAAATTGCTACTTATGTCTGGTAGATCCTTCCAACACCGAACTGGGAAAATGCCACCATATTTTTATCAAGACCTTCCTCTTCTATTAAACCCAGTACACACCAGTGCTGATCTTTGTACTACACATCGAAATAAGTAACGTCAGAAGAGAAAAAGCAGCAAATCAGGAAATGTAGAATACAGTGAAACAGAAGCAGCTTTTGTGAGGAATCTTTTACTAACCCAAATAACAGACCTCAATGACCTAATTAGATATCTTGGTTTTTGACACAAAGTCAAAATGTGAGCTATTAATATATGCTCAAGGAGTGGGATTTGGTGGAAGAAAGTGTGCAAGTGGCAAGCCAAAGAAAAAAGTACCAATATTTTCAAGTTTTTTCACTAATTTGAAGCCAGGATATGCTATTGTAATGCCGTATCAGGTTTGTTTGATGCAATTGGAAATTGCATGCAATCCTGATGAATGGAGACTCTCATTGACAACTCCAGAAGTCTAAAAGCTGTACTTCTGCACACTGGGAACTAGTATCCATTTCTTCCCTGGGCTCATTCGGTACATCTTAGGATGTACGAAGCTTTGAAAATATGATTAGCATGACACCACTCACAGAGGGGATGTTATGGACACTTCAAGATGTGGGTGGGGGGGGTGGGATGGCATTTTTTGATGGGATTCAAAGGACTGAGTTTCCGTAGGAAGGTTAATTATCAAACATAAACATTGGTGGATCTCTCCATTAACATCATACTAGATTAGATTTAGGATTTTGCCCACGAAGTGGCTAGTTCATTGCACCCCATATCCATCCTGTGGACGGTAGCGCAAGAGCAAAATGGGTATACACAAAAGGCTAGGAACTAGGCCCCAAAGGGTACAGGGAATAATTGGTCATCAAACTAGGGCTAATGAAACAGTTTGTTACAGCTTTTCGTCGAGAAAGAGTCTGCAGCCTAACGTATCATCAAGATTCTTTCCAAAGGTATCAGAGGCAAAGGTGAAGGCTTTTGCTCAGATAAAATCATGGAGTGGCTAGAATTCCAAACAAGCTCACAGAGAAGAAAGAGGAAGCTTGGAGAGTTTTGTGCTGTAGCAATGGGCTTTCTGGGCCATAACAAGGTGACAATTATTATGGAACTTGTTGAGGACTTTGGTAAAAAGCTATGTTCAGAAGGGCTGCAGGCTGTCCTTAAGGGTCCCCCAAAAATATAAATTTTTTTTCCTCCCCTTGAACCTCATCTTGACAATTTCAATGAACAGTAGTAATGGGAACATACTCAAGGAGCAAGGGGAGCGCTTCCACCAAGATATAATGACTTTGAACCAGATATCAAAGGTCTTATAATGAAAGCATGAGGAGATATTACTGTTGGGGGCTTTTAAAGGGGAAAGTAATTTGTTGTATTGCTCGCAAATCTAGAAAAAACTGCTCATTTTTAACTTTGTATATATGTGTCAGGAAAGTTTAAAATAACAGTTGGTGTAAATTTATTTTATTTATAAGTAATTTATTTTTATATATTTTTGTTTTACTTCCAAAATAGCAAAAAATATGATATTTAAATAATTTTTTGTCAAAAATTAACTGTAAGCACGGAAAGCAAAGTTTAAAATAAATAATTGGGGATTATATATTGTTTTCAATAAAAGGCGTTGGAAATGACACTTGCTTCCCGAAACAAAATTGTGTACATCGTATAATTAATCTGTCAATTACTATAAGTCTTTACGAGTTTCTTAAGAACATAAGAACATAAGAACATAAGTCAGAGATATTTGAGATTAGGCATAAAACGCAGAAAAATGTCATTTTTCCCACTTTGAGCAGAGGATTAATACTCACCATTGAATGTCTGTTCGTTTCATTTTTTCCATTCCGTTTCTTCTACTGAGAAAATCTTTCATGATAGTTGACATGTCTGCATGGCTAGGAAATTTTGTTCACGTTTTGCTTTGAGGGATGAGAAATTGTTGAAATTGATTTTGCACTGGGAATGGGGTAAATAGCTTTTTATTTGCTGACGCTAGATTTGTTTTAATTTTCCATATATCTTCCTGTTTTTAGTTTTTGTGTGTGTTAAAATCTGAATATTTATTTTTTCTTTTCCTGTTACCCAATTAACTAATTTTATTGATTATACTCCAAGAAAAAAAAAACATTTACCGAATGGTTTTGGAACATCCGTGTTACCACATCTGTGATTTTGGTACTTGCCGTCCTCAGGTAAAAAGTGCGTTAGTGAGCTGTGGTGAACTGATGATTTGATGGTAATGGAATGGTGGTGGTGGAGATGGTAGTATGGGAAACATGGTGGTAGGGTGGTAGTAGTGATGCGGATTGGTGGCGAGTAGTAGTGAGCAGATGTTCGAACATAGAACGATTAAATAAGGGCAGTAGGCAGTCTGGATGGAAAATACAATACAATCAAGGGATAAATCAATATAGCGAATGAATAATATTAATGGCAAAAGCATACACCAGAGGTTCTGTATCGAGTTCCTTTGTATTCTCACCACCCTTAATATTTACAGTATACTCTTTTATTTGCAGTATATACATGAAACCTTGAAAGAGCAAAAAGAGCATTCTGTGTTAATTAATACTGTGTGTGAATCAGTACTATGTTGTTAATCATTACTATGTGTTAATCCATACTATGTGTTAATCTGTACACTCAGTTAATCACTTTAAAGAAGGCAAGGAATTAAACTCCAAGATGGATTTTAGTTACAAGGAAATTGCATGGATCCTGCCATTCAATGATGGTTGACTTTTACATGGTATTAAGATGTTCCTGAGCGTGGGTGGGAGCCCTTACCAAACTTTGGCAAACAAGCCATCGAGTGTTCAGATGATTAATGGACTGAATACAAGATGTGTAGTTGTGTGTGATGCTTCTGAATGAGATCAATTTATTCAGCTCATGCGATAGTAGTACTGTGTGTATGAGTCGTGGTATGCTTGGTGATGTGACCCGTAGTAAAAGGTTAGTTAGGTGAAGAGTGATCTTAATTAGTGGAAGTGTTCAATGGTGGTTTAACTCTGTGAGTGAGCATGAGGAGGTCTCGAAGGGGTTCGATGTAAGGAAATACTATATGATCATGAGAAAATAGAATGGCTAAAAATTTTTTTTAAGTATTAAGAGGTTTGTAGCCTGTTATGGCGGTAGTGGAAATAATAAAAACAGGAACGGAGCAAAGGATCTTTTATATAAATTTTATTGATTATGTTTTAGAGGGCTTGAGGGAGAGTGTTGAGGTGTTCGGACATGTAGGCGGTGGGTACAAAATAGGGCGTGTATAAATCTGTACGGAAGGAAGGCGGCTAGTAAAGGTTGGAGGGATGAGGAAAGTAGGATTTGTGTGCGAGAGGTTGACTTCAGAAAGTATACATGAGCGTGTTAGAATGAGCCGGTAGAGGAAAGGTTTTTAGAACTTGAGTGCTGTTGGGAGTGTGAGCAAGTTAACATTTATAAAGGGATTCAGAAAACCGACAGGCCGGAATTGAGTCCTGGAGGGTGATATATTGCAGATTTATAACTGTAGTGTAGGCGCCTCTGACAACCACGTGATGGAGAATGATGAAAGTTTTTTTTTCGGAACCCGATGCTTATTGGGAGACGGCAATGTGATAATAAAATTAAAAATATAATTATTTTTATTTTTTTTATTATCACACTGGCTTCCACACGGCAGGGGTGGCCTGAAAAAAGGAAAAACTATCACCATCATTTCACTCCATATGTCTTGCCAGAAGGGTGCTTTTACACTAACCAGTTTTTAAACTGAACATTAAAATCCACTTCTTGGCAGACAAGCTGTGGCTCGTAGATCCCACTTCTTGGCAGTTCCCAAGCTGTGGTCGTAGATCCACATCTTGGCAGCTACAGGTGTGGCTCGTAGATCCCACTCTTGGCAGCAGTAAGCTGTGGCTCGTAGATCCACTTCTTGTCAGCTACAAGGCTGGTCTGTAGATCACACTTTGGCAGCTACTAGCTGTGCTCGTAGTCCCACTTCTTGGCAGCTACAAGCTGTGGATTGTAGTTCCACTACTTGGCAGTACAAAGCTGTGGCTCGTAGATCCACTTCATGGCGCAACAAGCTGTGGCTCGTAGATTCCACTTCTTGGGCAGCTACAAGTGTGGCTCGTAGTAGATCCCACTGCTTGGCAGCTACAAAGGCTGTGGCTCGTAGATCCCACTTCTTGGCAGCTACTCTACAATCTGTGCTTGTAGATCCACTTCTTGGCAGCTACAAGCTGTGGCTCGTAGATCCCTTCTTGGCAGCTAACAAGCAGATGGCATGTAGATCCCACTTCTTGGCAGCTACCGCTGTGGCTCGTAGATCCACATCTGTCCGCTACAAGCTGTGGCTCGTTTATATCCCACTTCATGGCAGCTACAAGGCTGTGGCCGTAGATCCCATTCTTGAGCTACAAGCAGTGCTTGATATCCCACTTCTTGGCAGCTAACAATCTGTGGCTCGTGATCCACTTCTTGGCAGATACAAGCTGTGGCTTGTAGCTCCCAATTCTTGGCAAGTACAAGCTGTGGCTTCGTAGATTCACTTCTTGGCAGCTCAAGCTGAGGCACGTAGATCCACTTCTTGGCAAGCTAACAAGCTGCTGGTCGTAGATCCCACTCTGGCAGCTACAAGCTGTGGCTTGCAAGATCCCCTTCTTGGCAGCTACAAGCGTGCTCGTAGATCCACTCTAGGCAGTACAAGCTGTGGGCTGTAGAGATCCCACTTCTTGGCAGCTACAAGCTGTGGCTCGTAGATCCCACATTTGGCAGCTACAAGCTGTGGCTCGTGGTCCCATCTTGGCAGCTACAAGCTGTGGCTCGTAGATCCCCACTTTGGCAGCTACAAGCTTGGCTCGTAGAATCCCACTTCTTGGAAGCTTTTACAAGCTGTGGCTAGTAGAACCACTTCTTGGCAGCTACAAGCTGGGCTCGTAGATCCCACTTCTTGGCAGCTACAAGCTGTGGCTCGTAGATCCACTTCTAGGCAGCTACAACTGTGGCTCGTAGATCCCACTTCTTGGCAGCTACAAGCGTGGCTTGTAGATCCCACTTCTTGCAGACAAGCTGTGGCTGTACGATCCCCTTCTTGGCAGCTACACGCTGTGGGCTCGTAGATCACCTTCTTGGCAGCTACAAGCTGTGGACTCGTAGATCCCACGTCTTGGGCAGCTACAAGTGTGGCTCGTAGATCCCACTTCTTGGCTGCTACAAGCTGTAAACTCGCAGCTCATCTTCTTGGCAGCAAACAAGCAGTGGCTTGTAGATCCCACTTCTTGGCAGCTACAAGCTGTGGCTCGTAGGATCCCACTTCTTGGCAGCTACCAAGCTGTGGCTCGTAGACCCACTTCTTGGCAGCTACAAGCTGTGGCTCGTAGATCCCGCTTCTTGGCAGTACAAGCTGTGGGCTTGAAGAATCCACTTCTTGGCAGCTACAAGCTGTGGCTCGTAGATCCCACTTCTTGCAGCTAAAGCTGTGCCCGTAGAACCCCACTTCTTGCAGCTACCAGCTGTGGCTCGTAGATCCCACTTCTTGGCAGGTAACAAGTGTAGTCGTAGATCCACTTCTTGGCAGCCTACAAGCTGTGGCTCGTAGATCCACTTCATGGCAGTACAAGCTGTGGCTCGTCGATCATTCTTGGCAGCTACAAGCAGTGGCTCGTAGATCCCACTTTTGGCAGCTACAAGCAGTTGCTTGGAGATCCCATTCTTGGCAGGCTACAGCTGATGGCTTGTAGATCCCACTTCTTGGCAGCTACACGCTTTGGCTTGTAGATCCCACGTCTTGAGCAGCTACAAGTGTGCATGTAGATCCCACTTCTTGGCAGCTACAAAGCTATGGCTCGTAGATCCACTTTGGCACTACAAGCTGTTGGCTCGTAGATCCAACTTCTTGGCAGCTACAAGCTGTGGCTTGAGATCCCACTTCTTGGCAGCTACAAGCTGTGCCTCGTAGATCCCACTTCTTGGCAGCTACAAGCTCGTGGACTCGTAGATCCCATTATGGCAGCTACAAGCTGTGGCTTGGAGATCCCACTTCTTGGCAGCTAACAAGTGAGGTGTAGGTCCACTTCTTGGCAGATACAAGCTGTGGCTCGTATATCCACTTCTTGGCAGCTCTACAAGCCTGTGGCTCGTAGATCCAATTTCTTGGCAGCTACAAGCTGTGGGCTCGTAGATCCCACTTCATTGGCCGCTACAAGCTGTGGCTTGTAGATCCCACTTCTTGGAGCTACAAGCTGTGGCTTCGTAGATCCCACTTCTTGGCCCTACAAGCTGTTGGCTTGTAGATCCACTTCTTGGCAGCTACAGTGGGCAGTAGATCCACTCATGGCTGTTACACGCTGTGGCTGTAGATCCACTTCTTGGCAGTTACCGCTGTGGCTCGTAGCTCCCACTTCTTGGCAGCTACAAGCTGTGGCTCGTGATCCCACTTGGAGCTGTCAAGCTTGTGGCTCGTGATCCCACTTCTTGTCAGCTACAAGCTGTGCGCTCGTAGATCACCTACTTGGAGCAACTTGCTGTCGCTCGGTAGATCCACTTCTTGGCAGCTACAAGCTGTGGCTTCGTAGTTCCATTCTTGGCAGGCTACAAGCTGTGGCTCGACGAATCCCAACTTCTTGGCCGCTACAAGCTTGTGGCTCGTAGTCCCCCACTTTCTTGGCAGCTACAAGCTGTGGCTCGTAGATCCCACTTTTTTTGGGCAGCTACAAGCTGTGGCTTGTAGATCCCACTTCTTGGCAGCTACAAGCTGTGGCTCGTAGATCCCACTTCTTGGCAGCTACAAGCTGTGGCTTGTAGATCCCACTTCTTGGCAGCTACAAGCTGTTGTGGCTCGTGATCCACTTCTTGGCAGCTAACAAGTGTGGTCGTAGATCCATTCTTGGCCTGTTTAAAGCTGTGGCTCGTAGATCCACTTCTTGGCAGCTTACCAAGCTGTGGCTCGTAGCTCCCACTTCTTGGAGCTGTAAGCTGTGGCTCGTAGATCCCACATTCTTGTCAGCTACAAGCTGTGGCTCGTTAGATCACACTTCTAGGCAGCTCTAGCTGTCGCTCGTAGATCCCAACTTCTTGGCAGCTACAAAGCTGTGGCTTGTAGTTCCCACTTCTTGGCAGCTGCAGCTGTGGCTCTTTAATCCCACTTCTTGGCAGCTACTAGCTGTGGTCGTAGATCCCACTTATCTTGGCAGCTACAAGCTGTGGTTTTTATCCCACTTCTTAGCAGCAACAAGCTGGGTTGTAGTAGATCCACTTCTTGGCAGCTACAAAGCTGTGGCTTGTAGATCCCACTTCTTGGCAGCTTCAAGCTGTGGCTAGTTAGATCCCACTTCTTGGCAGCTAAAGCTGTGGATCGTAGATCCCACTTCTTTGCAAGCTATCAAGCTGTGGCTCGTAGATCCCACTTCTTGGCAGCCACAAGTGTGGGGGGACTTATAGATGCCACTTCTTGGCACTACAAGCTTGTGGCTCGTAGCGATCCACTTCTGCAGCTACAAGCAGTGGCTCGTAAGATCCCAAAACTTTTGGCAGCGACAGCTGTGGCTCGTAGCTCCCACTTCTTGGCGCTCAAGCTGTGGCTAGTAGATCCCATTTTGGCAGCTACAAGCTGAGGCTTGGAGATCCCACTTCTTGGCAGCAGCTACAAGCTGTGGCTTGTAGATCCACTTCTTGGCAGCTACACGCTGGGCTTGTAGATCCAACTTACTTGGCAGCTACAAGCTGTGGCTTGTTAGATCCCACTGTCTGGTCAGCTACAAGCTGTGGCTCGTAGATCCCACTTCTTGGCAGCTACAAGCTGTGGCTCGTAGATCCCACTTCTTGGCAGCTACAAGTCCAAAAAAAACTGTGTCCGTAGATCCCACTTCTTGGCAGCTACACAGTGTGGGCTTAGATCCACTTCTTGCAGCTACAAGCTGTGGCCTCGTAGGATCCACTTCTTGGCAGCTACAAGCTGTGGCTTTAGATCCCACTTCTTGGCAGCTTACAGCTGAGGACGCGTAGATCCCACTTCTTGGCAGCTACAAGCTGTGGCTCGTTAGATCCCACTTCTTGGCAGCTACAGTGTGGCTAGTAGATCCCACTTCTTGGCAGCTACAAGCTGTGCCTCGTAGATCCCATTCTTGGCAGCTTACAAGCTGTGGCTCTAGATAACTTCTTGCAGCTACAAGCTGTGGCTCGTATCTCCCATTTTGGCCAGTACAAGCTGTGGTCGTAGGTCCACTTCTTGGCAGCTACAAGCTGTTGCTAGTAGAACCCACATCTGGGCAGCTACAAAGAGTGGCCGTAGATCCCACTTCTGGCAGCTACAGCTGTGGCTTCTAGATCCACTTCTTGGCAGTACAAGCTGAGTTGTTGGCTTGTAGATCCCATTCTTGGACAGCTACGAGCGTGGCTCGTAATCCCCACTCTTGGCAGCTCCAAGCTGTGGCTCTGTAGATCCCACTTCTTGGGCAGCTCAAGCTGTGGCTCGTAGAGCCCCTTCTTGGCAGCTACATGCTGTGGCTCGTAGATACCACTTCATGGCAGTTACAAGCTGTGGCTCGTAGATCCCACTTCTGGCAGCTACAAGCTGTGGCTCGTAGGATCCCACTTCTTGGGCAGCTGTAAGCCTGTGGGCTCGTAGATCCCACTTCTTGTCAGCTATAAGCTGTGGCGCGTAGATCACACTTCTTCCGCAGCTACTAGCTGTCGCTCGTAGATCCCACTTCTTGGCAGCTACAAGCTGTGGTTGTAGTTCCCACTTCTTGGGCAGTACAAGCTGTGGCTGTAGATTCCCACTTCTTGGCAGCTACAAGGCTGTGGCTCGTAGATCCCACTACTTGGCAGCAACAAGCTGTGGCTCGTAGATCCCACTTCTTGGGCAGCAACAAGCTGTGGCTCGTTGATCCCACTACTTGGGCAAGCTACAAGCTGTGGCTTGTAGATCCACTTCTTTGGCAGCTACAAGCTGTGGCTCGTAGATCCCATTTCTTGGCAGCTACAAGCTGTGGCTTGAGATCCCACTTCTATGGCAGCTACAAGCTTGTGGCTCGTAAGATCCCACTTCTGGCAGCTACAAGCTGTGGCTCCTAGATCCACTTCTTGGCAGTTACAAGCTGTGGCTCGTAGATCCCACTTCTTGGACAGCTACAAAGCTGTGGGTCGTAGCTCCCACTTCTTGCAGCTGTAAGCTGTGGCTCTCGTAGGACCACTTCTTGTCAGCTACAAGCTGTGGCTCGTAGATCCACTTCTTAGGCCAGAAGTACTAGCTGTCGCTCTAGATCCACTTCTTGGCCAGCTACAAGCTGTTGGCTTGTAGTTTCCACTTCTTGGCAGCAGCTGCAAGCTGTGGCTCGTTAGATCCCACTTCTTGGGGCAGCTACTAGCTGTGGCTCGTTGATCCCACTTCTTGGCAGTTCAAGCTGTGGTTGTATATCCCCTTCTAGCAGCTACAGTGTGGCTTGTCAGATCCCACTTACTTGTAGCTACAAGCTGTTGGATTGTAGATCCCACTTACTTGGCAGCTACAAGCTGTGGTCGTAGATCCACTTCTTGGCACTACAAGCTGCTGGTCGTAGATCCCACTTCTTCTTGGCAGGCTACAAGTGTGGTCGTAGATCCCACTTCTTGGCAAGCCACATAGCTGTGGCTTATAGATGCCACTTCTTGGCAAACTACAAGCTGTTGGCTCGTAGATCCCACTTCTTGGCAAAGCTAAAAGCTGTGGCCGTAGATCCCAACTTTTTTCAGCTACAAGCTGTGGCTGTAGCTCCCAGGCTGGAATACTGCTGTAGTTAACGTCTTCATTCAAATCAGGTTGATATTTGCAGATCTAGAGAATGTTTACAGAGAAACCATTATGCACACATAAGTTCTGTCAAATACCTAAACTACTGGGAATGCCTGGGAAGCTTTGAACTTGTTACTACTGGAATGTAGGTGAGAGAGATATATTCATAATCTACACTTGGGAAAACTAGATGGCACTGGTTCTTAAATTTGTACACAGGAAAAATCACTCCCACGAAAGCAAAAGACTGGAGGCAGGTAGAGCCAAAATACCCCCAATGAAAGTAGGAGGCACCATTGGTACAACTAAGAAAAGAAAAACACAATAAGTGTCCGGGGCCCAAGATGACTTGTTTAAGAGCTTCTACCAGGAAATGAGGAGAATTTCCCAACAGGACCCTGGCTGTCTTTAAGAGGGAGTGGTCAGGATGCTGAAAGTCGGTGCAGGCATAAGCCGGGCTGTGTTAGCATGTTGGACTACGTGCGGCATCAGTACAGCATGGGTGATTCAAATGCCTGATCAACATGGAGAAATGTTTGTGGACCGTCGGGGGGAGCGTTGATCCCCGACATAACACTCCATGTGGGTAGACTCAGGTAGAATCAAACTTGGAAAGCATTTCATTGGATTTCATGCATTGATCATTAAATAAGTGGAAATGCCCCAATGTTTCGTAGACTCTTGCCGTAGTTACTGAATGCCGCAATAAAAACTGCTGCAGATCTGACGAGGATTTCTTTTGTTATATGGAAAAATATAAAACAGTCAGTTGCGGTATAATGAAAGTAGAAAAATACGGCATTCAATTAAAATTCCCTTTACGGATAGAATAAGATACCGAGCACAGCAGGAGTATGGAATACAGTTTGCAGAATAAGGCACGTAGTTATTATGTACCAGGTAAGGATCAGGGTTTTTCCCAACCAACAGTCAGCAATTTATTCGTACTAACATTGGACATAAATTTATTCTTTTTTTTTTTCTGACAAACTTTTATCCAGTTTCATTGCCAGATTCCTTCCATGTGTAGAAACTCATTGGAAATTGACGGTATGGCGAGTTAAGATAATGTGCAACAGTTAAATAATTTAATGTTGTAACGTTTCGCCTCGACATTAAGCTTAACAAATACGGAAGAGAATATACTGTAGTCAGCATTTGTAATGGCGAGGTAAAGTGTGTACCAGTCCAACAACCTTGAGAAACAACTTTGAGGTGGTTTATCCTCGCCTGGAGAAAAATTCAACTCATGGTCTCTTGAAGAGATTTATACTATTTTCAACACACCATGGGTAAATACGGTAATTGAAATAAATCGGACAAAGTTAAGGAAACTCCAATTCTTCAACAAGCACTTTCAGTAGTATCATGAACTCCTCCTATACGGGTTAGGAATAGATTAAAACTTTAATGTAACGGATGATACCCATTTTTTCTGTACCATCAGAAACAAAAGTTATATACTGGGGGAGTCCTCGGAAATACAGGTAAGGGGATGGAAGTTGGATTTACACTGGATAATTAACGTGTGGAAAAACGAAGAGGAACTCTAATGCGCTCAACAATTTATTGGTGATAATATATTTTTATAAAAGTACAGTTTAACAATGGAAAAAATAAAATTTGTAGGAGATAAAATGTGTGCAATTAAGACGACGGAAGTGATTTTTGAGCACCTAAATTTAGGATGATTCTTACGACAAGTGTCATTTTTGAAGAGTTGTAAGATCCACTAAAGAGTTTTATTATAAAAAATAAACAGACAAACAATCTAAAGAAATGACATATGCAATAAAACAATTATTATAAAGACCAATGCTCTAGTGAATAAATTTATACGAGGATACATCAAAACAAGAGGGAAAGCTGCACACCACAGCGTAAGCCAGATTGTAGCAGGACATGAGAAAAAATTTTTTAAGGAATGATACTGACAGGAATTTTCCAAAAGGATTAGGAAATACATTACCCTGGAAAAGGATCGAATGAGTACTATTGATTCACCTATAAATTAGCCATGAAATAATATCTGGAATAGTATTATAAAACATAAATACGAGAATAAAATAATTTGCACTCATAAGAAAATAACACCAAATACTAAAAAAATATGTCTATCGATTAAAAAGCGGAAAGTATATACAAAGATATGTACAAGAATCCTTCATTAGCTATATTACTGTGCAGTATTTACATCGAACAATGTCTTCGAGCACGGAAAAGCTCCACTATTGTGAAATATAAGAATTATACCGGTATAATGCAAGGGTTAAAACAATACAGGACAATGAGGTGGGGACCAATAACATTATTTTAGTTAGTTGCGAATGGAAACTATAGTGACATTTAAAAAAATTCACTTTAATTAAAGGTAATTGTAGATGAAATAAGGGTTCCACGTTTAACAAGATAAACAGTAATCTACCTGTGGGCTTGGTAACTCGCTCTGTCTGACCTGCACCTGACTTGGTAAGACGGAGAACACTCCTCTTTTAAATACAGCTCTTGGTCAACAATCCAAATCTGGGAAATCTCCGGGCAGGTGTTTGACCATCACAATTGTTTTCTCCCCGCTAGATAAGTTTAGGAGACACTGTAAAATTATCTTACTTTGTACGCAACCTCACTCCACATTAAGTAAAAGTAATAAGACTAGTGCATTATGAAATTTAAAAGATAATATTTAGAAAAATATCAATAATTGAAAAGATATATTTTCAAAAAGGGCCATTTAAATTCCAGGTTTCGTGTGTAAAAAAGAGTAGGATAAAATAAAAATGCATAAATTAAATGTATAAATGGTACCACCCCAAAACTTACCACGGCCGGGATTGAACGCGTAGAGAGTCTCAAACTCCTAGCCGTTCGCGTTAGGCCAATGACCAGCTAAGCCACAATAAAGCTTCGTCCATAGGTTATTTCTACACCATAGGAAGGTTAGACAGGCACCCTGTGACACAAATGCAAGTTTTTACAGACGAATCTCAGCTAGCGTGGCGTGCGAACTCTAGCCTAAAAGTCCTTACTGCCGTAACATGACTCACGAATTCGTAATGGCGGGAGTGTTTTGGACTCTAGACGCGGGTTCAATCCAGGCGGGGTATGGTTTGTTTGCAATGTGTCATTTACTATTTCGTGAGTCAGATATACCTATAGATTAGAGTAATGGAAATGATAATATATAGTGGGTATTATAGTAGAGACGGAGTATATAGTGGTGGTAGTTGTTGGATGGTAATAGAAAGTGGTGAGGTAGGATTGAGTGGATGGAGTATGTACTGAGAGGTAGTGGGTATTCGAAGTAGTAGAGATCGTAGGCGTGTGGGTAGTGGAGAGAGTAAAGTTTGGAGTCTGTAGCTGAGGTAATGGTAGTGGGAGGTAGAAGTGGTGAGTGTAGTGGTAGTTATGGTAGTATGGTAATAGCTTGTTGTAATGAGTGAAGGGTATTGTGTAGTTGCAATGAAGAGTGGAAATAGGTAACGGTACTGTTGTGGGTAGTGGGTAGTGTAGTGTTGAATGTAGTAGGTATGGGAGGAGTGGTTGGTAGTGAGTGTAATAGAGGTATTGTGCTAGTAGGTAGCAGGAATAATGGGAGAGATAGTGGATAGTGGTAGTGAATTGTGTAGGTTAATATTTGTGAGTGGTAGTAGAAACGAGATGGTAGTTAGAGGTTGATAGAAGAAAGTGGCTGGAGTAGAGGTAGTAAAAGAGGCTTGTGGTAGAAGTTAGTTGACGTAGGAAGTGCTCGTAGTAATAGTGGTAGTAGAGGAGTTTTGTAGTAGTGGTATAGAGAAGAAAGCTGGTAGTAATGGTTAGTGAATATAGGCAGTGGTGGTAATAGTGGTGCGTGTGTAGAAAGTGGCTGGTTAAGAAGTGGGTGGTGGTAAGTATTTGGTGACTAGTTAATATGGGCGTGGCTGGTAGTAGTGAGAGAGATCGTAGGAAATAAGCTAGAAGTAGTAATAAGTGTTAGTAGGCAGTGAAGGTCGTAGTAAGTGCACTGGGACAGCGGCTAGATGTAGTATTAGTAAAAGCTGTGGTAGAAGAGGTAAGTGGTTTATGAAGGAAAGTGTGGTGTAATCAGTGTGGTAGTAGAAAAAAGCTGGAAGTTGTGGTTAGTGGTAGTAGAAAATGGCTGATAGTCGTGTGGTGAGTTACAGAAGGAATTTTGTAGTAGTTGCAGTAGAAAGTGGTTGGTAATAGGGGTTAGTGGTAGCAGGAAGTTGCAGGTAGAAGTGTGAGCGGATAGAAAAAGTGGCTGAAATTAGTTTTAGTAGAAAGTGAGAAACACAACTTAGGAGGAAACACTACACAGCTGAACAACTGAAAACGAACTTGAATCAAAACGAGATGAAACTACACGGGACTACACTGAAGGAACTGGAAAGACTCGTAGTAATTGTGAAGTGGTAAAAGAAGTGACTGATAGTACGGAGTGGATGGTAGTAGAGGTAGTGAAAAGTTACTGGTTGGCATATTAGTGGTGAGTAGAAGTAGGAAGCTACCACGGGCGGGATAGACACCCGCGATCAGAGAGTCTCAAAGTCCAGACCGTCGCGTTTGCCACTGGAAGCTAGCCAATTTAAACCTTCTATGGTGTAGAGATATACTTATTGGACGAATCTTATTGTGGCTAGCTGGTCCAGTGGCTAAACGGGACGTTCTGGAGTTTTGAGACTCTCTGATCTGATGGGTTCAATCCCGCCCGTGGTATGGTTAGTAGTAGGAAGTGGCTAGTAGTATGGTGAGTGGCAGTGGAGGTAGAGGTGTAGAGTTGAGAGTAGGCAGGAAGTAACGTGGTGGTAGTGTTGAGTAGTAGTAGATAGAGGGTTATGTAATGGAGAGTGGTAATCTGTGGTAGTAATGGTAGTAGATGACAGTTGTGGAGTGGCAGTGGGTGAAAATAGCGGTGAGTAATAGTAGTATGGTTTAATAGTGGTGAGTGTTTGGTGCGTAAGTGACTGTAGGTAGTGGGTAAGTAGTAATAGTAGTTGAATAGTAGAAGTAGTAGTAGATGAAGTAGTGGCAGTAGCAGTGGTGGTGGGAGGAGCGGTGAGGAGCGGTAGGAGGTAGATGGGTGGTAATTATTGGCGAGTTGAAGTAGGTAGTGTTAACTGTGGCGGTGGTAGTAACCAGTGGGTGTAGTTATGTCAGGGTAGTTTACTGGAGAGAGTTCGGGGTCACGCTCGAGGCCGGTCTGTGATCAGGCCTCCTGGTTGGATCAGAGCTGATCAACCAGGCTGTTACTGAGGCAGCACGCAATCAAACGTAACGAGCACAGCTGGCAGGTCAGGTACCGACTTTAGGTGTTTGTCAGTGCCTGCTGAGACCTCGGTGAGTGGTGATGAATAGTGGGTGTATGTAGTAGTGGTAGTTAAATAGTGGGTGTAGTTAGTGGTAGTAAATAGTGGGGTAATATGGTCGTGGTGGTGATAGTGGGTGTAGTAGTGGTGAGTGGCAATGAGTGATATTCGTAAGTAACATACAGTAACTTACCGAGGCCGGACAGTCCGGCATAGGACAGTTTGTTAATTGACAGCCACGTCAAATGGGCCGTAAATGTTGACGCCGTTTTCAGTATACCCTTCCCTTCAGGAGTACATTGGACATTTTTCTATTCATCATCTCAATAAGATTGGGGACAAGCCCTCAAGACAACAGGCATTTTTATATTTATCACTAATACGTTAACTGATGTAACAGATCAGTTGTTTTATTAGTTTTCTATAGTGTAATGTATAACTTATTTATTTCATGTAATGAGTTGGTAATGAATGTCTTTGTTCTTTATTCAGCTTAGTGTATTTACATGTCTTGAATGGTGCGTGTACATAGAAAAGTAAATTGAATCGTTGAAGTAATTTTGAATTAATAAGACCTAGCATTTCTATGTTTCTTTCATGTTACCCATATTCAACCCTTACTAATTTCCTGCCATTTGCTGCAATCTGACTTGGTTACATTTTCAGACCACAGTAAGTACCAAAAATTTCACTTTTGTTCGTGTTCCTGGGAAATAAGCATATTTTCCCAATTCTTTATATAACCTAAACGAAATTTAAAAAAAGTCAATTTTGATCCGAAATTTTCTTTTGCAGTCAGGACACTTCTGATGTAAAACTATTATGTTCTAGGGTTTTGCTTGGCAAATATTAAAACAGGGGTAACAACAGTATTCAGTTCAGCTCTGGCGCTGAGAAGACACATCAGAAGAAGTGAATGGCATCAAGAGGCCGCAGTCATTTCCAGATGGATTCTGCTGCAATGTGGTCAGTACATTGAGATAGAGCAAGAAAGTTCTCTCTAACACATTAAAAAATTGTGTTGAAGTTTACAATGATAATTTGGCATGTTCAGTTGTGGAACCCAAGACAAGACCTGAGCACCTTCATGATGCTTGTGAGCAGTGTAAGAAAACATTGGATGCAAGAAGTCATTAGTATATGAAGGTAAAATAAATGAATTAAGAGTTTTTTATATGGGGAAATATAATAACAGAAATAATTCTTTTGTTCTTTTCAGGATGGTATAAGGAGAAAAAAAACCAAGGAGTTTAGTGTTCCTAGAATTTGGTGCGACCACTGATCACTCTACCAAATTGCTACTTATGTCTGGTAGATCCTTCCAACACCGAACTGGGAAAATGCCACCATATTTTTATCAAGACCTTCCTCTTCTATTAAACCCAGTACACACCAGTGCTGATCTTTGTACTACACATCGAAATAAGTAACGTCAGAAGAGAAAAAGCAGCAAATCAGGAAATGTAGAATACAGTGAAACAGAAGCAGCTTTTGTGAGGAATCTTTTACTAACCCAAATAACAGACCTCAATGACCTAATTAGATATCTTGGTTTTTGACACAAAGTCAAAATGTGAGCTATTAATATATGCTCAAGGAGTGGGATTTGGTGGAAGAAAGTGTGCAAGTGGCAAGCCAAAGAAAAAAGTACCAATATTTTCAAGTTTTTTCACTAATTTGAAGCCAGGATATGCTATTGTAATGCCGTATCAGGTTTGTTTGATGCAATTGGAAATTGCATGCAATCCTGATGAATGGAGACTCTCATTGACAACTCCAGAAGTCTAAAAGCTGTACTTCTGCACACTGGGAACTAGTATCCATTTCTTCCCTGGGCTCATTCGGTACATCTTAGGATGTACGAAGCTTTGAAAATATGATTAGCATGACACCACTCACAGAGGGGATGTTATGGACACTTCAAGATGTGGGTGGGGGGGGTGGGATGGCATTTTTTGATGGGATTCAAAGGACTGAGTTTCCGTAGGAAGGTTAATTATCAAACATAAACATTGGTGGATCTCTCCATTAACATCATACTAGATTAGATTTAGGATTTTGCCCACGAAGTGGCTAGTTCATTGCACCCCATATCCATCCTGTGGACGGTAGCGCAAGAGCAAAATGGGTATACACAAAAGGCTAGGAACTAGGCCCCAAAGGGTACAGGGAATAATTGGTCATCAAACTAGGGCTAATGAAACAGTTTGTTACAGCTTTTCGTCGAGAAAGAGTCTGCAGCCTAACGTATCATCAAGATTCTTTCCAAAGGTATCAGAGGCAAAGGTGAAGGCTTTTGCTCAGATAAAATCATGGAGTGGCTAGAATTCCAAACAAGCTCACAGAGAAGAAAGAGGAAGCTTGGAGAGTTTTGTGCTGTAGCAATGGGCTTTCTGGGCCATAACAAGGTGACAATTATTATGGAACTTGTTGAGGACTTTGGTAAAAAGCTATGTTCAGAAGGGCTGCAGGCTGTCCTTAAGGGTCCCCCAAAAATATAAATTTTTTTTCCTCCCCTTGAACCTCATCTTGACAATTTCAATGAACAGTAGTAATGGGAACATACTCAAGGAGCAAGGGGAGCGCTTCCACCAAGATATAATGACTTTGAACCAGATATCAAAGGTCTTATAATGAAAGCATGAGGAGATATTACTGTTGGGGGCTTTTAAAGGGGAAAGTAATTTGTTGTATTGCTCGCAAATCTAGAAAAAACTGCTCATTTTTAACTTTGTATATATGTGTCAGGAAAGTTTAAAATAACAGTTGGTGTAAATTTATTTTATTTATAAGTAATTTATTTTTATATATTTTTGTTTTACTTCCAAAATAGCAAAAAATATGATATTTAAATAATTTTTTGTCAAAAATTAACTGTAAGCACGGAAAGCAAAGTTTAAAATAAATAATTGGGGATTATATATTGTTTTCAATAAAAGGCGTTGGAAATGACACTTGCTTCCCGAAACAAAATTGTGTACATCGTATAATTAATCTGTCAATTACTATAAGTCTTTACGAGTTTCTTAAGAACATAAGAACATAAGAACATAAGTCAGAGATATTTGAGATTAGGCATAAAACGCAGAAAAATGTCATTTTTCCCACTTTGAGCAGAGGATTAATACTCACCATTGAATGTCTGTTCGTTTCATTTTTTCCATTCCGTTTCTTCTACTGAGAAAATCTTTCATGATAGTTGACATGTCTGCATGGCTAGGAAATTTTGTTCACGTTTTGCTTTGAGGGATGAGAAATTGTTGAAATTGATTTTGCACTGGGAATGGGGTAAATAGCTTTTTATTTGCTGACGCTAGATTTGTTTTAATTTTCCATATATCTTCCTGTTTTTAGTTTTTGTGTGTGTTAAAATCTGAATATTTATTTTTTCTTTTCCTGTTACCCAATTAACTAATTTTATTGATTATACTCCAAGAAAAAAAAAACATTTACCGAATGGTTTTGGAACATCCGTGTTACCACATCTGTGATTTTGGTACTTGCCGTCCTCAGGTAAAAAGTGCGTTAGTGAGCTGTGGTGAACTGATGATTTGATGGTAATGGAATGGTGGTGGTGGAGATGGTAGTATGGGAAACATGGTGGTAGGGTGGTAGTAGTGATGCGGATTGGTGGCGAGTAGTAGTGAGCAGATGTTCGAACATAGAACGATTAAATAAGGGCAGTAGGCAGTCTGGATGGAAAATACAATACAATCAAGGGATAAATCAATATAGCGAATGAATAAATTAATGGCAAGAGCATAAACAGAGGTTTCAGTATCGAGCCTTTGTATTTCACCACCCTTAATATTTACAGTATACTCTTATATTTGCAAGAATTACATGAAACCTTGAAAGAGCAAAAGAGCATTCTGTGTTAAATTAATACTGTGTGTGTATCAGAGTACTATGTTGTTCTCATTACTAAGTGTTAATCCATATATGTGTTAATCTGTAACACTCAGTTACATCACTTTAAAGAAGGCAAGGAATTAAACTACAAGATGGAATTATTTAGTTACAAGGAAATTGCATGGATCCTGCCATTCAATGATGGTTGACTTTTACATGGTATTAAGATGTTCCTGAGCGTGGGTGGGAGCCCTTACCAAACTTTGGCAAACAAGCCATCGAGTGTTCAGATGATTAATGGACTGAATACAAGATGTGTAGGTTGTGTGTGATGCTTCTGAATGAGATCAATTATTCAGCTCATGCGATAGTAGTACTGTGTGTATGAGTCGTGGTATGCTTGGTGATGTGACCCGTAGTAAAAGGTTAGTTAGGTGAAGAGTGATCTTAATTAGTGGAAGTGTTCAATGGTGGTTTAACTCTGTGAGTGAGCATGAGGAGGTCTCGAAGGGGTTCGATGTAAGGAAATACTATATGATCATGAGAAAATAGAATGGCTAAAAATTTTTTTTAAGTATTAAGAGGTTTGTAGCCTGTTATGGCGGTAGTGGAAATAATAAAAACAGGAACGGAGCAAAGGATCTTTTATATAAATTTTATTGATTATGTTTTAGAGGGCTTGAGGGAGAGTGTTGAGGTGTTCGGACATGTAGGCGGTGGGTACAAAATAGGGCGTGTATAAATCTGTACGGAAGGAAGGCGGCTAGTAAAGGTTGGAGGGATGAGGAAAGTAGGATTTGTGTGCGAGAGGTTGACTTCAGAAAGTATACATGAGCGTGTTAGAATGAGCCGGTAGAGGAAAGGTTTTTAGAACTTGAGTGCTGTTGGGAGTGTGAGCAAGTTAACATTTATAAAGGGATTCAGAAAACCGACAGGCCGGAATTGAGTCCTGGAGGGTGATATATTGCAGATTTATAACTGTAGTGTAGGCGCCTCTGACAACCACGTGATGGAGAATGATGAAAGTTTTTTTTTCGGAACCCGATGCTTATTGGGAGACGGCAATGTGATAATAAAATTAAAAATATAATTATTTTTATTTTTTTTATTATCACACTGGCTTCCACACGGCAGGGGTGGCCTGAAAAAAGGAAAAACTTTCACCATCTTTTCACTCCATATGTCTTGCCAGAAGGGTCTTTACACTACAGTTTTTAAACTGAACATTAAAACCCTCCTTCAGATGCAGGCACTGTACTTCCCCTCTCCGGACTCAAGTCCGGCCCGCCGGTTTCCCCGAACCCCTTCAAAAAAGTTACTTTGCTCAACTCCAACGACGTCAAGTATTAAAAACCTTTTTCCATTCACTCCTATCAAAACCCTTCACGCTGCCGGGTGGAAGTCCAAGCCCCCGCACACAAAACCTCCTTTACCCCCCCTCTCCAAACCTTTTAGGCCGCCTACCCGCCTTCCTTCCATACAGACTGAACACCTTGAAAATTTCTGTTTCGTCCATTCTTTCAATGTCCGACCATCAACAACCTTCCCCAGCCCCCTACAACAGTTTTGGGAATCCCCCACCTCCCTAACTTCCCAAACTACGAATTCTCTGCATTTATTTACCCACAAAATTGCCCTCAACATGACATCTCCCCTGCCCCCAGCCTTTCCCCGCTGAATTCTCACCCCTGCTTAACCCATATAAGAGCGTTGGGAAAAATTTATCTCAACATTCCCCCTTTTGCCTCCAAGGCAAGTTCTTTGTCCCCAGACTCCCCAAATGCCCAAATCCTCTTTTCCCCCCATCAATTCTATGATTCACCTAACTTTTCATAGACCCCTACGCTGACAGTCACTCCCAAATATCTGAATACATTCACCTCCTCCATACTGTCTCCCTCCAATCTGATATCAATCTTTCATCACCTAAATCTTTTTGTTATCCTCATAACCTTACTCTTTCCTGTATTACCTATAATTTTCTTCTTTTCACACCCTACCAAATTCATCCACCAATCTCTGCAACTTCTCTTCAGAATCTCCCAAGAGCTCAGTGTTCATCAGCAAAGAGCAGCTGTGCAACTCCCACTTTATGTGTGAGTCTTTATCTTTTAATCCACAACCTCTTGCCCAAGACCCTCGCATGTTACTTCTTTACAACCCCATCTATAAATATATTAAACAACCACGGTGACATTACACCATCTTGTCTAAGCCTACTTTTACTGGGAAAAAATTTCCCTCTTTCCTGCATTTACTCTAACTTGAGGCCTCATTATCTCGTTAAAAAACTCTTCACTGCTTTCAGGTAACCTACTCCTACACCATTACATTGCAACATCTGCACTTGCCCCCCTTCCAACCTGTCATACGCCTTTTCCAAATCCATAAAATGCACAAAGACCTCTTTAGCCTTATCTAAATACTGTTCACTTATATGTTTAGCTGTAAAACACCTGGTCCACACACCCCTACCTTTCCTAAGCCTCTTGTTCATTGCTATCCTATTCTCCGTCTTACTATTAATTTTTCAATACATAAACTATACCATCACTTTTACCGGTATACTCAGCAGACTCTATCCCCTATAATTTTTGCACTCTCTTTTTCCCCTTTGCCTTTATACAAAGGAACTATGCCTCATGCTCTCTGCCAATCCCTAGGTACATTACCTCTTCCATCTACGTTTATTAAATAATTGCACCAAACCACTCAAAACTATATACCCACCCTGCTTTTACATTTTTATCTCCTTTATCCCATCAATCCCGGCTGCCTTACCCCCTTTTCATTTTACCTACTGCCTCACGAAACTTCCCCCACACTCAAAACTGGCCTCTTCCTCACTCTACAAGATGTTATCCGCCTTGTCCTATACACGAAAATCACAGCTTCCCTTACCCTTCATCAACAATTTAAACAATTCCTCAGAAAATATTCCCTCCATTCTTCCAATAACCTCTAACTTCTCCATTTAATAACTCTCCTCTCCTATTTTTAACTGACTAATCCATTTGTTCTATAGGCTTTCTTAACTTGTTATCCTTTCACTCAAACTTTTTTTTATTTTCAACAAATTTGTTGATAACATCTCACCCACTCTCTCATTTGCTCTCTTTTTACATTGCTCACCACCTCTCTTAACCTCTCTCTTTTTCTCATATACTCTTCCCTCTTGCATCAAATTCTACTTTGTAAAAACTTCTCATATGCTAACTTTTTCTCCCTTAACTCTCTTATACATTCATCATTCTCCAATCGCTCCTCTTCCCTCCGCACCCACTTTCCTGTAAACACAAAACTTATGCTGAACACTCTAAACACTCATTTCAAACCTTACCCATACCTATTCGACCCAATTGCCTTATGCTTCTCAATTAGCCCCCATCTATCCTCCAATAGCTGTTTATATCTTACCCAACTGCCTCCTCTTTAGTTTATAAACTTTCACCTCTCTCTTCCTTGATACATCTATTCGCCTTGTATCCCCTCTACCTTTTACTCTCAGTGTAGTGTAGCTACAACTAGAAAGTGGATCTAATATATCTGTGGCCCCCTCTATAAACTTGTACATCCTCAAGTTATCACAGTCTTTTATTCTACCATACATATCCAACAAACTACTGTCATTTCGCCCTACATCATATCTTGTATAATTATTTATCCTCTTTTTCTTAAATATGTATT
>NC_069407.1:66028861-66073861 GCF_026875155.1 Cherax quadricarinatus
CGTTGGGAAATATTTGGAGGGAACACTGAAATAACATGTCTCCACCCCCAGCGCGTGGAAAATATTTGGAGCAACACTGAAGATAACGTGTCTCCACCACCAGATGCGTGGATCTACACGTAAAATTGTGCTGAAACATTGGTATTAAATTGCTTCTCAACAGGGCCATCCATAACAAAATAAATTGTCACCCAACACCACTCATCACCATCCCCATCATTCCCACCACTATACATGACTCACCCCCCCTCACCATCACTAACCACTAATCACCCCACTTACAACAACTCACCACCCACTAACAACCACTCACCACCACTCACCACATTCTCACCACCACTCACCACCACTCCCACTTCTCGCCACCACTAAACCACCACTCACCATATCTCACCCCCACTCACCACATCTCACCACCACTCACCACCATCTCACCACCACTCCCCACCACTCACCATATCTCACCACCGCTCCCCCCACCACTCACCACTTCCGGCCACCACTCACCCCCCACTCTCCACATCTCACCACCACTCACCCCCACTCACCACCACTCACCACATCTCACAACCACTAACACCACTCACCACTTACCACCACGCAACACCACCACAACCACTAACCACCACTCACCACCACTCACAACCACTCAACACCACTCACCACGACTCAGCACCACTCACAAACCACTCACCACTTCTCGCCACCACTCACCACCACTCACCACATCTCACCACCACTCACCCCCACTCACCACATCTCACCACCACTCTCCACTTCTCACCACCACTCACCACCACTCACCACCCTTTCTACCACTCAACACCCCTCACCACCACTCACCACCACTCGCCACCGCTCACCACCCCTCGCCACCACTCACCCCCCACTCACTACATTTAACCACCACTCACCACATCTCACAACCACTCACCACTTCTCACAACCACTCATCACCACTTACCATCACTCACCACCCCTCACAACCACTCACAAACCTCACCACCACTCACCCAAACCACACCATCACTCACCACCGCTCACCACTTCTCACCACCCCTCACCACCCTCAGCACAACTCACCCCAACTCACCACCACTCACCACCACTCACCACTCACCACTACCAACCACCACTCGCCACCACTCACCACCACTCACCATTCTCACAACAACTCACCCCACTCACCACATCTTACCACCTTCACCACGACTCACCACATCTCACTACCCACTCACCACACTCACCACATCTCACCACACACCCAGCACTCACCACTTCTCACTACCACCGCTCAAACCCCCACTCACCACCACTCACCACTTCTCACCACCACTCACCATCCCTCAGCACCACTCACCACAACCACCACCACTCCACCACCACTCACCACTCACCACAACTAACCACCACTCGCCACCACTCACCACCACTCCCCACTTCTCACAACACTCACCACCACTCAACACATCTCACCACCATTCACCACGACTCACCCACATCTCCACCACTCACCACCATTCCCTCACCACTCACCCCACTCACCACATCTCACCTCCACACACCAGCACTCACCACTTTTCACCACCACCACTCACCACCACTCACCACACACCACCCACTCACCACATCTCACCCCCACTCACAACTTTTCACCACACTCACAACCACTCACCATCACTCACCACCACCACAACCACCCACCATCAATCACCACCACTCACCACCACTCACCACCACACACCACAACTCATCAACACTCACCACTCAAAACCACTCACCACCACTCACACCTTCTCACCACCACTAACCACCACCACTCACCACATCTCACCACCATTCACCGCCACTCACCCCATCTCATCACCACTCAACACCACCCACCACTTCTCACCACAGCTCAACACCGCTCACCACCACTCGCCACCACTCTTACTGGTAGTGGACTGTTATAACACCTGGTAAGTTACTGGTAGTGGATGATATAACACCTGGTATATTACTGGTAGTGGACTGTTATAACACCTGGTATATTACTGGTAGTGGACTGTTATAACACCTGGTATATTACTGGTAGTGGAGTGATATAACACCTGGTATATTACTGGTAGTGGATGATATAACACCTGGTATATTACTGGTAGTGGACTGTTATAACACCTGGTATATTACTGGTAGTGGACTGTTATAACACCTGCTATATTACTGGTAGTTGACTGTTATAACACCTGGTATATTACTGGTAGTGGACTGTTATAACACCTGGTATATTACTGGTATGGACTGTTATAACCTGGTAATTAAATGGTAGTGGACTGTTATAACACCTGGGATATACTGGTAGTGGACGTTATAACACCTGGTATATTACTGGTAGTGGTGTTTAACACCTGGTATATTACTGGTAGTAGACTGTTATAACCACTGGTATATTACTGGTAAGTGGACTGTATAACACCTGGTATATTACTGGTAGTGGACCCGTTATAACACCTGGTATATTACTGGTAGTGGACTGTTATTTAAAACATGGTATATTACTGGTAGTGGACTGATATAACACTGGTATATTACTGGTATGGACTGTTATAACTCCTGGTATATTACTGGTAGTGGACTGTTATAACACCCGGTTATTACTGGGAGTGGACTGTTATAACCCCCTGGTATATTACTGGTAGGGACTGTTATAACACCTGGTATATTACTGGTAGTGGATGTTATAACACCTGGTATATTACTGGAAGTGGACTGTTAAACACCTGGTATATTACTGGAGTGGGACTGATATAACCCCTGGGAAAATTACTGGGAGTGGACTGTTATAACACTGGTATATTACTGGTAGTGGACTCTTATAACCCTGGTATATTATGGTAGTGGACTGTTATAACACCTGGGTATATTACTGGTAGTGGACTGATATAACACCTGGTATATTACTGGAGTGGACTGTTATAAACCCGGTATATTACTGGTAGTGGACTGTTATAACACCTGGTATTTTCTGGTAGTGGACTGTTGTAACACCTGGTATATTACTGGTAGTGGACTGTTATAAAACCTGGTAAGTTACTGGTAGTGGACTGTTATAACACCTGGTATATTACTGGTAGTGGACTGTTATAAAAACCCCCGTATATTACTGGTAGTGGACTGTTATAACACCTGGAATATTACTGGTAGTGGACTGTTATAACACCTGGTATATTACTGGTAGTAGACTGATATAACACCTGGTATATTAGTGGTAGTGGACTGTTATAACACCTGGTATATTACTGGTAGTGGACTGATATAACACCTGGTATATTACTGGTAGTGGACTGTTATAACAACCTGGGATATTACTGGTAGTGGACTGTTATAACACCTGGTATATTACTGGTAGTGGACTGATATAACACCTGGTATATTACTGGTAGTGGACTGTTATAACACCTGTATATTACTGGTAGTGGACTGTTTTAAACACCTGGTATATTACTGGTAGTGGACGTTATAACACCTGGTATATTACTGGTTGTAGACTGTTTATAACACCTGGGAAGTTACTGGTAGTGGATGATATAACACCTGGTATATTACTGGTAGTGGACTGTTTAAACACCCGGTATAATTATGGGAGTGGACGTTATAACACCTGGTATATTACTGGTAGTGGAGGATATAAACACCTGTATTTACTGGTAGTGGATGATATAACACCTGGTTATTACTGGAGTGGACTGTTATAAACCTGGTATATTACTGTAGTGGACTGTTATAACACCTGCTATATTTCTGGTGTTGACTGTTATAACACCTGGTATTTACTGGAGTGGACCGTTTAACACCTGGTATATTCAGAGTGGACTGTTATAAAACCTGGTAAGTTACGGTATGGACTGTTTAACACCCGGTATATTACTGGTAGTGGGGCTGTTATAACACCTGGGATATTACTGTATGGACTGTTATAACACCTGGTAATTACTGTAGTAGACTGTTAACACCTGGTTATACTGGGTAGTTGGACTGTTATAACACCTGGTATATTATGTAGTGGACTGTTATAACACTGGATATACTGGTAGGGACTGTTATAACACTGGTATATTATGGGATGGACGATATACCCTGGTATATTACTGGTAGTGGAGTGTTATACCCTGGTTATTACTGGTAGGGACTGTTATAACACCTGGTATATTACTGGTAAGTGGACTGTTATAACACCTGGTATATTACTGGTAGTGGACTGTTTATAACACCTGGTATATTACTGGTAGTGGATGTTATAACACCTGGTAAATTACTGGTAGTGGACTGTTATACACCTGGGTATATTACTGGTAGTGGACTGATTAACACCCGGTATATTACTGGTAGTGGGGCTGTTATAACACCTGGTATATTACTGGTAGTGGGGCTGTTTTTAACACTTGTATATTACTGGTAGTGGACTGTTATAACACCTGGTATATTACTGGTAGTGGACTGATTTTAACACTGGTATATTACTGGTAGTGGACTGTTATAACACCTGGTATATTAGGGAGTGGACTGTTATAACACCTGGTATATTTCTGGTAGTGGACTGTTGTAACACCTGGTATATTACTGGTTTGTGGACGATTATAACACCTGGTAAGTTACTGGGTGGACTGTTATAACACCTGGTATATTACTGGTAGTGGACTGTTATAACCCTGGTATATTACTGGTAGTGGACTGTTATAACACCCGGAATATTATGGGAGTGGACTGTTATAACACCTGGTATATTACTGGTAGTAGACTGATAAACACCTGGTAAAATTTTCTGGGAGTGGACTGTTATAACACCTGGTATATTATGGTAGTGGAAATGTTATAACACCTGGAAAATTTCTGGTAGTGGACTGATATAACACCTGGTATATTACTGGTAGTGACTGTTATAACACCTGGATATTTTCTGGTATGGACTGTTATAACACCTGGTATATTACTGGTAGTGGACTGATATAACACCTGGTATATTACTGGTAGTGGACTGTTATAACACCTGGTATATTACTGGTAGTGGACTGTTATAACACCTGTAAAATTTTCTGGTAGTGACTGTTATAACACCTGGTATATTACTGGTTGTAGACTGTTATAACACCTGGTATGTTACTGGTAGTGAATGATATAACAGCTGGTATATTACTAGTAGTGGAAGATATAACACTTGTTATATTACTGGTAGTGGACGATATAACACCTTGAATATTACTGGTATTGGATGATATAACACCTGGTATATTACTGTTAGTGGACCGTTATAACACCTGGTGTATTACTTGTAGTGGATGATATAACATATTGCATATTACTGGTAGTGGCTTGATATAACACTTGCTATATAACTGGTAGAGGATGATATAACATCTGGTATATTACTGGTAGTTGATGATATAGCACCTGGTATATTATTGGTAGTGGACTGTTAAAACACCTGGTATATTACTGGTAGTGGATGATATAGCACCTGGTATATTATTGTTAGTGGACAGTTATAACATCTGGTGTATTACTGGTAGTGAATGATATAACACCTGGTATATTACTGGTGGTGGACTGTTATAACACCTGTTATATTACTAGTAGTGGATGATATAACACCTGGTATATTACTGGTAGTGGACTGTTATAACACCTGGTATATTACTGGTAGGAGACTGTTATAACACATGGTATGTTACTGGTAGCAGACTTTTATAGTACCTGGTATATTACTGTTAGTGGATGATGTAACACCTGGTATATTACTGTCAGTGTATTGTTATAACACCTGGTATATTACTGGTAGTGGATGATATAACACCTGGTATATTACTGGTAGTGGACTGTTATAACACCTGGTATATTACTGGTAGTGGACTGTTATAACACCTGGTATATTACTGGTAGTGGAGTGATATAACACCTGGTATATTACTGGTAGTGGATGATATAACACCTGGTATATTACTGGTAGTGGACTGTTATAACACCTGGTATATTAAATGGTAGTGGACTGTATAAACACCTGCTATATTTCTGGTAGTTGACTGTTATAACACCTGGTATATTACTGGTAGTGGACTGTTATAACACCTGGTATATTACTAGTAGTGGACTGTTATAACACCTGGTAAGTTACTGGTAGTGGACTGTTATAACACCTGGTATATTACTGGTAGTGGACTGTTATAACACCTGGTATATTACTGGTAGTGGACTGTTAAAAACACCTGGTATATTACTGGTAGTAGACTGATATAACACCTGGTATATTACTGGTAGTGGACTGTTATAACACCTGGTATATTACTGGTAGTGGACTGTTATAACACCTGGTATATTATGGTAGTGGGCTGTTATAACACCTGGTATATTATGGTATGGACTGATATAACACCTGGTATATTTACGGTATGGGCTGTTATAATCCGGTATATTACTGGTAGTGGACTGTTATAAAAACCTGGTATATTATGGTATGGTTTTTATAACACCTGGTAAATTACTGGTAGTGGACTGTATAACACCTGGTATATTACTGGTAGTGGACTGTTATAACACCTGGTATATTACTGGTAGTGGACTGTTATAACACCTGGTATATTACTGGTAGTGGACTGATATAACACCTGGTATATTACTGGTAGTGGACTGTTATAACACCTGGTATATTACTGGTAGTGGACTGTTATAACCCTGGTATATTATGGGAGTGGACTGTTATAACACCTGGTATAAATTTCTGGTAGTGGACTGATATAACACCTGGTATATTACTGGAGTGGAAATGTTATAACACCTGGTATATTACTGGTAGTGGACTGTTATAACACCTGGTATATTACTGGTAGTGGACTGTTGTAACACCTGGTATATTACTGGTAGTGGACTGTTATAACACCTGGTAAGTTACTGGTAGTGGACTGTTATAACACCTGGTATATTACTGGTAGTGGACTGTTATAACACCTGGTATATTACTGGTAGTGGACTGTTATAAACACCTGGAATATTACTGTAGTGGACTGTTATAACACCTGGTTTTATTACTGGTAGTAGACTTTATATAACACCTGGTATATTACTGGATGGACTGTTTTAACACCTGGTATATTAGTGGTAGTGGACTGTTTAAAACACCTGGGATATTACTGGTAGGGATGATATAACACCTGGTATATTACTGGTAGTGGACTGTTATAACACCTGGTATATTACTGGTAGTGGACTGTTATAACACCTGGTATATTACTGGTAGTGGACTGATATAACACCTGGTATATTACTGGTAGTGGACTGTTATAACACCTGGTATATTACTGGTAGTGGACTGTTATAACACCTGGTATATTACTGGTAGTGGACTGTTATAACACCTGGTATATTACTGGTTGTAGACTGTTATAACACCTGGTATGTTACTGGTAGTGAATGATATAACAGCTGGTATATTACTAGTAGTGGAAGATATAACACTTGTTATATTACTGGTAGTGGACGATATAACACCTTGAATATTACTGGTATTGGATGATATAACACCTGGTATATTACTGTTAGTGGACCGTTATAACACCTGGTGTATTACTTGTAGTGGATGATATAACATATTGCATATTACTGGTAGTGGCTTGATATAACACTTGCTATATAACTGGTAGAGGATGATATAACATCTGGTATATTACTGGTAGTTGATGATATAGCACCTGGTATATTATTGTTAGTGGACAATTATAACATCTGGTGTATTACTGGTAGTGAATGATATAACACCTGGTATATTACTGGGGGGACTGTTTTTAACCCGTTTATTACTAGTAGTGGATGATATAACACCTGGTAAATACTGGTAGTGGACTGTTATAACACCTGGTATATTACTGGTAGGAGACTGTTATAACACCTGGTATGTTACTGGTAGCAGACTTTTATAGTACCTGGTATATTACTGTTAGTGGATGATGTAACACCTGGTATATTACTGGGAGTGTATTGTTATAACACCTGGTATATTACTGTAGTGGAGAAATAACACCTGGTAAAATTACTGGGATGGACTGTTATAACACCTGGGTATTACTGGGAGTGGACTGTTTATAAAAACCTGGTATATTACTTGGGAGTGGAGTGATATAACACCTGGTATATTACTGGTAGTGGATGATATAACACCTGGTATATTACTGGTAGTTGACTGTTATAACACCTGGTATATTACTGGTAGTGGACTGTTATAACACCTGCTATATTACTGGTAGTTGACTGTTATAACACCTGGTATATTACTGGTAGTGGACTGTTATAACACCTGGTATATTACTGGTAGTGGACTGTTATAACACCTGGTAAGTTACTGGTAGTGGACTGTTATAACACCTGGTATATTACTGGTAGTGGACTGTTATAACACCTGGTATATTACTGGTAGTGGACTGTTATAACACCTGGTATATTACTGGTAGTAGACTGATATAACACCTGGTATATTACTGGTAGTGGACTGTTATAACACCTGGGATTTACTGGTAAATGGACTGTTATTAACACCTGGTAATTTTCTGGTAGTGGACTGTTATAACACCTGGTATATTTACTGGTAGTGGACTGATATAACACCTGGTATATTACTGGTAGTGGACTGTTATAACTCCTGGTTTTATTTCGGGAGTGGACTGTTATAACACCTGGTATATTACTGGTAGTTTGGAAATGTTATAACACCTGGTATATTACTGGTAGTGGACGTTATAACACCTGGTATATTACTGGTAGTGGACTGTTATAACACCCGGGATATTCTGGTAGTGGATGTTATAACACCTGGTATATTACTGGTAGTGGACTGATATAACACCTGGTATATTACTGGTAGTGGACTGTTATAACACCTGGTATATTACTGGTAGTGGACTGTTATAACACCTGGTATATTACTGGTAGTGGACTGTTATAAAACCTGGTAATTACTGGTAGTGGACTGATATAACACCTGGTATATTACTGGTAGTGGACTGTTATAACACCTGGTTTTATTACTGGGAGTGGACTGTTATAAAACGTGTATATTACTGGTAGTGGACTGTTGTAACACCTGGTATATTACTGGTAGTGGACTGTTTTTAACACCGGTAAGTTACTGGTAGTGGACTGTTATAACACCTGGTATATTACTGGTAGTGGACTGTTATAACACCTGGTATATTACTGGTAGTGGACTGTTATAACACCTGGAATATTACTGGTAGTGGACTGTTATAACACCTGGTATATTACTGGTAGTAGACTGATATAACACCTGGTATATTACTGGTAGTGGACTGTTATAACACCTGGTATATTAGTGGTAGTGGACTGTTATAACACCTGGTATATTACTGGGAGTGGACTGATATAACACCTGGGATATTACTGGGAGTGGACTGTTATAACACCTGGTATATTACTGTAGTGGACTGGGATAAACCTGGTATATTACTGGTAGTGACTGATAAACACCTGGTATATTACTGGTAGTGGACTGTTATAACACCTGGTATATTACTGGTAGTGGACTGTTATAACACCTGGTATATTACTGGTAGTGGACTGTTATAACACCTGGTATATTACTGGTTTTTAGACTGTTATAACACCTGGTATTTACTGGAGTGAATGATATAACAGCTGGTATATTACCTAGTAGGGGAAAATATAACACTTGTTATATTACTGGTAGTGGACGATATAACACCTTGAATATTACTGGTATTGGATGATATAACACCTGGTTTTATTACGTTAGTGGACCGTTTAAAAACCTGGTTATTACTTGTAGTGGGTGGTAAAAACTTATTCATATTACTGGTAGTGGCTTGATATAACACTTGCTATATAACTGGTAGAGGATGATATAACATCTGGTATATTACTGGTAGTTGATGATATAGCACCTGGTATATTATTGGTAGTGGACTGTTAAAACACCTGGTATATTACTGGTAGTGGATGATATAGCACCTGGTATATTATTGGTAGTGGACAGTTATAACACCTGGTGTATTACTGGTAGTGAATGATATAACACCTGGTATATTACTGGTGGTGGACTGTTATAACACCTGTTATATTACTAGTAGTGGATGATATAACACCTGGTATATTACTGGTAGTGGACTGTTATAACACCTGGTATATTACTTGTAGGAGACTGTTATAACACCTGGTATGTTACTGGTAGCAGACTTTTATAGTACCTGGTATATTACTGTTAGTGGATGATGTAACACCTGGTATATTACTGGGAGTGTATTGTTATAACACCTGGTATATTACTGGTAGTGAATGATATAACGCCAGGTATATTACTGGTAATGGATGATATAACATCTGCTATATTTCTGGTAGTGGATGATATAACACCTGGTATATTACTGGTTGTAGAATGTTATAACACCTGGTATATTACTGGTAGTGGACTGTTATAACACCTGGTATATTACTGGTAGTGGATGTTAAACACCTGGATATTACGGTGTGGACTGTTATAACACCTGGTAAATTACTGGTAGTGGACTGTTATAACACCTGGTATATTACTGGTAGTGGACTGTTATAACACCTGGTATATTACTGGTAGTGGACTGATATAACACCTGGTATATTACTGGTAGTGGACTGTTTCTAACACCTGGTATATTACTGGTATGGACTTTAAACACCTGGTAAGTTACTGGTAGTGGACTGTTTTAACACCTGGTATTTTTACTGGTAGTGGATTGTTAAACACCTGGTATATTAAGGTAGTGGACTGTTATAAACACCTGGTATATTACTGGTAGTGGACTGTTATAACACTGGTATATTACTGGTAGTGGATGATATATCCCTGGTATATTACTGTAGTGGAAATGATATAACACCTGGTATATTACTGGTAGTGGACTGTTATAAACCTGGTTTTATTTCGGTAGTGGACGGTATAACACCTGGTTATTACTGGTATGGACTGTTATAACACCTGGGATATTACTGGTAGTGGACTGTTATAACACCTGGTATATTACTGGTAGTGGACTGATAAAAACACCCGGTATATTTCTGGATGGACTGATATAACACCTGGTATATTACTGGTAGTGGACTGATATAACACCTGGTATATTACTGGTAGTGGACTGTTATAACACCTGGTATATTACTGGTAGTGGACTGATATAACACCTGGTATATTACTGGTAGTGGACTGTTATAACACCTGGTATATTACTGGTAGTGGACTGTTATAACACCTGGTATATTACTGGTATGGACGTTATAACACCTGGGATATAAATTGTAGGGATTTTGGGAAAACCTGGTATATTACTGGTAGTGGACTGTTATAACACCTGGTATATTACTGGTAGTGAAGTGATATAACACCTGGTATATTACTGGTAGTGGATGGTATAACACCTGGTATATTACTGGTAGTGGACTGTTATAACACCTGGTATATTACTGGTAGTGGACTGTTTTTAACACCTGGTATATTACTGGTAGTGGAGTGATATAACACCTGGTAATTACTGGAAATGGATGGATAACACCTGGTATATTACTGGTAGTGGACTGTTATAACACCTGGTATATTACTGGTAGTGGAGTGATATATCACCTGGTATATTACTGGTAGTGGACTGTTATAACACCTGGTATATTACTGGTAGTGGACTGTTATAACACCTGGTATATTACTGGTAGTGGACTGATATAACACCTGGTATATTACTGGTAGTGGACTGTTATAACACCTGGTATATTACTGGTAGTGGACGGTATAACACCTGGTATATTACTGGGGAGTGGACTGTTATAACACCTGGTAAGTTACTGGTAGTGGACTGTTATAACACCTGGTATATTACTGGTAGTGGACTGTTATAACACCTGGTAAGTTACTGGTAGTGGACTGTTATAACACCTGGTATATTACTGGTAGTGACTGTTATAACACCCGGTAATTACTGGTAGTGGACTGATATAACACCTGGTATATTTCTTGTAGTGGACTGTTATAACACCTGGTATATTACTGGTAGTGGACTGTTATAACACCTGGTATATTACTGGTAGTGGACTGTTATAACACCTGGTATATTACTGGTAGTGGACTGTTATAACACCTGGTATATTACTGGTTTGTGGATTGATATAACAACCCGGTATATACTGGTAGTGGACTGTTATAACACCCGGTATATTACTGGTAGTGGACTGTTATAACACCTGGTATATTACTGGTAGTGGACTGTTATAACACCTGGTATATTACTGGTAGTGGATTGATATAACACCTGGTATATTACTGGTAGTGGACTGTTATAACACCTGGTATATTACTGGTAGTGGACTGTTATAACACCTGGTAAGTTACTGGTAGTGGACTGTTATAACACCTGGTATATTACTGGTAGTGGACTGATATAACACCTGGTATATTACTGGTAGTGGACTCTTATAACACCTGGTATATTACTGGTAGTGGAGTGATATAACACCTGGTATATTACTGGTAGTGGACTGTTATAACACCTGGTATATTACTGGTAGTGGAGTGATATAACACCTGGTATATCCCTGGCAGTGTACTGTTATAACTCCTGGTATACCGCTGATAATATATAACAGCAATACACTTATATAGCAGCAATGTTCACCATGTAGATCACTTTCATGTTTATTTCAGCGTGATTAGGTTAGGCAAGATTCGTCAGGAAATGGCATAAGTATTTCCCGATGCGGGTCTCAGCTATATAATAACCATCCACTGGTGCTTTTGCTCATCCGACTCTAGGCCTTCCACTGGCTTACCTGTCCACCCCTTTAACAATTTAAGTTATCATTATTCTGGCGTTGCTTGTCTTGTACTTAGCTACAGCCACTTAATTGAAGAGAAAACACTGACAGGTGTTATGCAACACCTGTCTCATAAACCTGCTCTTCTGGCACCATCTATACATCCATTGCTGTCAAACTTCCTTTGTAAGCTGCAGTTTTATCATCCACTCTTGGTAGATGAATTTGATTGTGGATGATTTGGTAGCTTCTTCACCTCGGACACTGAAGAGCCAAGGGTTCGATCCCCTGGTAGGTAGCTCGGTGTTAGGTATCTGGAGAAGGTACAAGACTGGAGGAGAGGCTTAGGTCCCAGAGTGGTAATAAGACCGACTGTTTTTTTTATGACATCTTGAAATGGTTGCGTTATCCTGCGTTACTAATTATCCTGCATTACTAATTATCCTGCGTTACTAATTATCCTGCGTTACTAATTATCCTGCGTTACTAATTATCCTGCGTTACTAATTATCCTGCGTTACTAATTATCCTGCGTTACTAATTATCCTGCGTTACTAATTTTCTGCTTTTCAAATTACCCCCTTTTTAAAAAATTATCCTGCGTTACAAATTTATCCTGCGTTACTAATTATCCTGCTTTACTAATTACCGCGTTACTATATTCTAGTTATAAAAACCCGGGTTACAATTATCCGCGTTACAAATTTCCCCAGCGTTAAATTATCCTGCGTTATAATTATCCTGCGTTAAAAATTACCCGCGTTACTAATTATCCTGCTTTAAAAATTTACCCCTCCTTACTGGGAAAGGGGAAAGGGGGAAAATTTTTTTTCCCCAGTAAAAGTGGGCCTTAGACAAGGATGTGTGAGCACCGTGGTTGTTTAATATATTTATAAGGGGTTGTAAGAGAAGTAAACGGGGGTCTTGGCAAGAGGCGTGGAGTTAAAAGATAAAAAATCCACACAAAGGGGAGTTGTCACAGCTGCTTTTTGCCGATGACACTGTGCTTTGGGGATTCTGAAGAATTTGGGAAAATTTGGGTGGATTTTGGTAGGGTGAAAAAGAAAAAAATAAAGGTAATACAGGAAAGGTAAGGTTATGAGGATAACAAAAAGTTTAGGTGATGAAAGATTAAATATCAGATTGGGGAGAATAGGGGGAGGGAACGTTTTTCAGATTTTTGGGAGGGGACGTGTCAGGGGAGGGGTCAGGGAAATAGGTGAATCAAAAATTTGATGGGGAAAAAAAGAGGGGTGGGCATTGGGATCTGGGGAACAAAAACTTTGTCCTTGGGGGCAAAGAGGGAATTATGGAGTATAGTTTTACCACGCTTTATAGGGGTTAAGCTGGGTGATAATTTTTCAGCGAGGAAAGGCGGGAGGCAGTGGAATGTCAGTCTAGGGCAATGTGTGCTGTGAATTAATGCAGAATTCTATTTTGGAAAGTTGGAGGAGGCGGGTTTCCCAAAAAACTGTTGTCCAGGGGGCTGGGGAAGGGTTTTTGAGGGGGTTCGGACCATGTAAGAAAAAGGAGCGAAACAGAAGACTTAAAGGTTTTACAGTCTGTATGGAAGGGAAGGGGGGGGGGGTCGGCCTAGAAGGGTTGGAGGGGGGGGGTAAAGGATTTTTTGGTGCGGGGGGCTTGGCTTCCAAGGCATGCGTGAGCGTTTTTGATGTTTAATGGAGAAAAATGGTTTTTTAATACTTGACGTGCTGGGGAGTGTGAGCAAAGTAAAAATTTTTTGAAGGGGATTCAGGGAAACCGAGGCCCGGGCTTGATCCTGAATGGAAGAAGTGCCTGCCCCCTGAAAGGGGGGGTGTTAATGTTGCAGTTTTAAAAAAGTGTGTAAAGACCCCTTTGGGGAAAACATGAGGGTGAAGAGGGGAAAATTTTTTTTTTTCGGGCCCCTGCCTTGGGGGGAAACGGCCGGTGTGATAATAAAAAAATAAAAAAAAACTAAAATTATCCCGTTCTAATTATTTCCCCGTTACTAATTTTCCTCGTTACTAATTATCCTGCGTACTAAATTTTCCTGCGCTACTATTATCCCCGTTACAATTATCCTGCGTTACTAATTATCCTGCTTACAAATTTTTCCTGCGTTACTAATTATCCTGCGTTACTAATTATCCTGCGTTACTAATTATCCTGCGTTACTAATTATCCTGCGTTACTAATTATCCTGCGTTACTAATTATCCTGCGTTACTAATTATCCTGCATTACTAATTATCCTGCGTTACTAATTATCCTGCGTTATAATTATCCTGCGTTACTAATTCCCGCGCTACTAATTATCCTGCTTACTAAATTTTCCTGCGTTACTAATTATCCTGCCTACAATTTACCCTCGTTACTAATTATCCCCGTTACTAATTATCCCTGCATTTTAATTATCCCGTTACAAAATCCTCGTTTTCTAATTATCCTGCGTTACTAATTATCCTGCGTTACTAATTTTCCTGCGTTTCTAATTATCCTCGTTTACTAATATCCTGCGTTACTTATTTCCTGCGTCTAAATCCTCGTTAAAAAATTTCCAGCGTTACTAATTACCTGCGTTACTAAAACCCCTTACTAATTATCCTGCGTTAATAAATTTTCCCCTTATAAATTTTCCTGGGTTTTCTAATTTTCCCGCTTACAATTATCCTCGTTTCTAATTATCCTGCATTTCTAATTATCCGCTTACAATTATCCTGCGTTACTAATTACCCCGCGTTATAATTATCCCCGTTTTCAATTTTCCGCGTTACTAATTATCCTGCTTACTAAATTAACCTGCGTACTAATTTCCTGCGTTACTAATATCCTCGTTCAATTATCCTCGTTATAAAAAAACCTGGTTACAAATTTTCCCGCTTACTAATTATCCTGCTTTTCTAAAATTTTCCGCGTTTCTAAATCCTGCGTTACAATTATCCTGCGTTTCTAATTATCTGCGTTCTAATTTTCCTGCATTATAAAAAAAAATCTCGTTACTAAAATTTTCCCGCTTCTAATTACCTGCGTTACTAATTATCCTGCATTACTAAATTTTCCTGCGTTACTAATTATCCTTCGTTACTAATTATCCTGCTTCCAATTTCCTGCTTACAAAAAATCCTGCGTTGTAAATTTCCTGCTTACTAATTATCCCTTTTTACAATTATCCTGCGTTACTAATTTCCCCTTTTTACAAATTTTCCCCCGTTATTAATTATCCTGCGTTTAATTATCCTCATTACTAATTATCCTGCGTTACTATTATCCTTCGTTACAATTATCCCCCGCGTTACCAAATTTTCCGGTTTATAAATTTTCCTGGTTCTAATTATCCTGCTTTTCTATTATCCTGCTTAAAAATTATCCTGCGTTACTAAATTTTCCTGTGTTACTAAAAATCCCCGTATTAAAATTTTTGCGTACTAATTTTCCTGCTTATAATTTTCCGCGTATAAATTTCCTTTGTTTCAATTTTCCTCGTTCCAATTTCCTGCGTTACTAAATTTCCCTGCGTACAAAAATCCAGCGTTTTCTAATTATCCTGCTTACTAAATTTTCCTGCGTTCTATTACCTGCGTTACTAATTATCCCCGTTACAATTATCCCGCTTACTATTACCGCGTTACTAATATCCTGCGTTACTAATTATCCTGCGCTACTAATTACCTCGTTATAAATTTTCCTGCGTACTAATTATCCTGCGCTACTAATTATCCCGTTTCTATTTTCCCGCGTTACTAATTATCCGCTTACTAATTTTCCCCGTTACTAATAAACCTGCGTTACTAATTATCCGGGGTTACTAATTATCCGCGTTACTAAATTTTCCTGCGTTACTAAAATTTTCCTGCGTTCAATTATCCTGCGTTATATTATCCTGCGTTCTAATTATCCAGCATTACAATTTTCCAGCGTTACTAATTTTCCCCGCGTTACTAATTATCCTGCTTTCTATTATCCTGCGCTACTAATTTTCTGCGTTACAAATTATCCTGGTTTCTAATTTTCCTGCGTTACTAATTATCCGCGTTACTAATACCAGGTTTCTAATTACCCGGTTACTAATTATCCTGCGTTACTTTACCTGCGTTTTTCAATTTCCTGCGTTTCTAAATTTTCCCGTTACTAAATTTTCCAGCGTTACTAGTTATCCTCATTACTAATTTTTCCTGCGTTTCTAATTATTCGCGCCTAATTATCCCGCTACTAATTATCCTGCGTTTCTCATTTTCCTCGTTTCTAATTATCCGCGTTACTATTATCCTGCGTTTTTAAAATTAACCCCCGTTACTAATTATCCTCGTTACTAATTATCCACGTTACTAATTATCCCGCTTACAATTATCCTTCGTTCTAAATTTTCCTGCGTTTTCTAAATTATCCGCGTTACTAATTATACTGCGTTACTAATTACCTGGTTTTCTAATTATCCGCGTTACTAATTATCCAGCGTTACTATTATCCCGCGTTACTAATTTTCCGAGTTACTAATACCTGCTTTCTAAAATTTTCCTGCGTTACTAAATTTTCCGCGTTTTAATTTTCCTGCGCTACTAATTTTCCTGAAAACTAAAATCCTGCGTTAATAATTATACTGCGTTTTAATTATGTGCGTTACTAATTTCCCGTTCTAATTTCCTGCTTTTTAATTATCCTCGTTACTAAATTTTCCCCGTTACTAATTTTTCCTGGCTACTAATTTCCTGCTTATAATTATCCTCTTCTAAAACCTGCGTTAAAAAATTTTCTGCGTTACTAATTTTCCTGCGTTATAATTATCCTGCGTTACAATTTATCCTGCGTTAAATAATTATCCTGCGTACTAATAATCCCGGTTACTAAATTTTCCCGCGTTTCTAATTATCCTGGTTACTATTTTCCCCGCGTTACTAATTTCCGCGTTTCTAATTACCTGATTACTAAATTTTCCGCATTTCTAAATTTTCCTGCGTTACAATTATCCGCTTCTAATTATCCGCGTTTCTAATTATCCTGCGTTTTCTAATTAAACCCGCGTTTCTAATTATCCTGCTTACTAATTATCCCCGCATTACTAATTTTTCCTGCGTTACTAATTATCCGCGTTATAATTATCCCGCGTTCTAATTTTCCCGCGTTACTAATTATCCTGCATTTCTAATTAACGCATTACTAATTTTCCGCGTTACTAATTACCTGGGTTTTTAATTATCCTCGTTACTAATTTCCGCTTTTCTAAATTTCCGCGTTACTAATTTTCCTCTTACTAATTTCCTGCGTTTTCTAAATCCGCTTTTCTAATTATCTTGCGTTACTAATTTACCCCCATTTCTAATTATCCTGCGTTACTAATTATCCTGCGTTACTAATTATCCCGCGTTTCTAATTATCCTGCATTACAAAATTTTCCTGCTTACTAATTATCCCCTTTGTTTCTAATTATCCTGCGTTTTCCAATTTCCCCCGTTTCTAAATTTTCCTCGTTACTAATTACCCGTTTCTAATTTTCCCGTTTCTAATTTTCCCGCGTTACTAATTATCCGTGATACTAATTTTTCCTGCGTTATTAAATTATCCTGCGTTACTAATTATCCCGCATTACTAATTATCCTGCGTTACTAATTTTTTTCCCGCTTTTGTAAATTTTCCTGGGGAAAAAAATTACCCTGCGTTACTAATTACCTGCGTTAAATTATCCTGCTTACTAATTACCCGCGTTACAAACCTGCGTTACAATTTCCCGCATTACAATTATCCTGCGTTACAATTTCCTGCGTTTTCTAATTTTCTTGCGTTACAATTATCCCCCATTTTCAATTATCCCGCGTTTTTAATTATCCTGCGTTGCTAATTTTCCTGCGTTACTAATTATCCTCATTATAATTTTCCTGCGTTACTAATTTTTCCTTTGTTCTAATTTCCTGGTTACCAAATTAAACCTGCGTTAAAATTATCCCGCGTTACAATTTTCCGCGTTACTTTATCCGCGTTACTAATTTTCCTGCGTTACTACTTTTTCCTGGTTTTAAATTATCCTTTCGTTATTAATTACCCGCGTTACTAAATTTTTCCCGCATTATAATTATCCTGCGTTTCTAATTACCTCGTTTCTATTATCCTGGTTACAAATTTTCCCCGCGTTCTAAATTTTCCTCGTTACTAATTACCTGCGTTTTAAATTTTTCCCGCTTACTAATTATCCTGCGTTACTAATTATCCGCGTTACAATTATCCGCGTTACTAAAAATCCGGGGGTTTCTAATTATCCTGCGTTCTAAATTACCTGCGTTACTAATTATCCTGCTTACTAATTTTTCGTTATAAATTCTGAACAAAATTTATTTTTTTCCCTTTTTTTAAAATTCTTATTTAGTTTTTCACATCTACTTCATCATCATCATATCATCGTCATCATCATCATTACATCATCGATATCTCGCTTCTTCTTCTTCTTTTTTTCTTCTTCTTCTTTTCTTCTTCTTTCTTCTTCTTTCTTCTTTTTCTTCTTCTTCTCTTCTTCTTTCTTTGCTTCTTCTTCTCTTTCTTCTTCTGTTATTTTCTTCTTCTTTTCTTTTTCTTCTTCTTCTTCTTCTTCTTTCTTCTTCTTTCTTCTTCTTCTTCTTCTTCTTCTTCTTCTTCTTCTTATTCTTTTCTTCTTCTTCTTCCTCTTCTTCTTCTTCTTCTCTCTTTCTTCTTATTTTTCTTCTTCTTCGTCTTCTTTTTCTTCTTCTTCTTTCTCTTCTTCTTCTTCTTCTCTTCTCTTCTTCTTCTTCTTCCTCTCTTCTTCTTCTTCTTCTTCTCTTTCTTCTTCTTCTTCTCTTTCTCTTCTTCTTCTTCTTCTTCTCTTCTTCTTTTTTCTTCTTCTTCTTCCTTTCTCTTCTTCTTCCTTTCTTCTTCTTCTTCTCTTTCTTCTTCTTCTTCTTCTTCTTCTCTTCTTCTCTCTTCTTTCTTTTTCTTTTTCTTTTCTTTTCTTCTTTCTTTTTCTTTTTCTTTTTCTTTTTCTTTTCTTTTTCTTCTTCTTTTCTTCTTCTTTTTCTTCTTCTTTTTCTTCTTCTTCTTTCTTCTTCTTCTTCTTCTTCTCTTCTCTTTCTTCTTCTTCTTCTTCTTCTTCTTCTTTCTTCTTCTTTTTCTTCTCTTTTCTTCTTTTCTTCTCTTTCTTCTTCTTCTCTCTTTCTTCTTCTTCTTCTCTCTTCTTCTTCTTCTTCTTCTTCTTCTTTCTTCTTCTTCTTCTTCTTTCTTCTTCTTCTTCTTCTCTTTCTTCTTCTTCTTTTATCTTTTCTTCTTCTTCTCTTTCTTCTTAATTCTCTCTTTCTTCTTTCTTCTCTTCTTCTTCTTCTTCTTCTTCTTCTTCTTCTTCTTTCTTTCTTCTCTTCTTCTTCTTCTTCTTCTTCTTCTTCTTCTTCGTCTTCTTCTTCTTCTTCTTCTTTTCTTCTTCTTTTCTTTCTTCTTCTTCTTCTTCTTCTTCTTCTTCTTCTTCTTCTTCTTCTTCTTCTTCTTCTTCTTCTTCTTCTTCTTCGTCTTCTTCTCTTCTTCTTCTTCTCTTTCTTCTTTTCCTCTTTCTTCTTCTTCTTCTTCTTCTTCTTCTTCTTCTTCTTCTTCTTCTTCTTCTTATTTCTTCATCTTCTTCTTCTTCTTCTTCTTCTTCTTCTTCGTCTTCCACTTTCTGATTGTCGTTGTAGCCACCTCAGACGGACGTGTTCTGGTAGCTTGCTGTGGCAAGGGTCAGTCCTCTCTCGTCTACCTAGAGGTCTCACTTAAGTATTCCGGCATCAACGCTCCCGCGTGCCCGGTCCACGACCAGGACTTCCCGGGGACTCAGGCTGATCAACTAGCTCTAATGCTGGCCGCAGTAGTCCGACAGTTAGAACCCAGCCGGCTGATGCCGGCACCGATTTTTAGTGTCTGTCCACTCCCCACCTGAAGGACGCCCGGGTCATGTAATTAACCTTATGACTGGTGAGCGATTGAACAGTCTTGGTCCCCGGACTCTTATGATATGCTAATTATTACAAAAAAGTAATTTTTAAAAGATGGTGTTAAGATTTACTCCTTTTGTAATAAAGAGTTCGGGATACATAAATACACACATTAAAATAAATTAATCTTTAATCAACTATCTTTGGTCTAGAGGTATTTGAACTATGATATATAATATGTACATGTTACTATAATAAATTATAATCAGCATTTTACTAAAATAATAAATAATAAATGACATTTGTATAATAATAAATTACAATCAACTGCTTCTCACGACACGAGGCCAGTCACATGACACTATTCAGTGTACACTACAACCAGGCCATCTTCAGTGTCCCACGACACCCTTTTCATCTCAGTGTTCCACTACGGTCCTGTGCATATCTCAGTGTTCCACTCCATCATACGTTCCTAAGTGTCACACTACGGTCCTGGCCCAGTTCAGTGTAACACTCCAACCTTTTCTTCATGTAATGTCCCACTAAACAGCATCTGATGATTCCGGCCCACAGTTGATCAACGTAGACGGTGAGTCCACAGACATCACCGGTAGTCCAGTAAATCCTCTCCAAAGCCGGTTGACACACCGCTAGCCGAACACCATGCTGCAAGCTCACTGAATGCGGCCGTCAAGTAACTGAGGCCAACAGTCTCAGTGAGCTGCGGTGAGCGGTTCTTCTAACGCCAGTAAATAGGTACGATTAGGTGGTCAGGTACCTACTGCGTAGATGTGTACACTGAGGAGTTCAGGTACTTAATATTGAAGCCAGTAGACGTGTACCCTTAGGTGTGCAGGTACCTACTGCTTAGTTGCGTATCCTGAGGCGCTCAGGTACATACTGTTACTAAAGCCAGTAGACTGTACCCTTAGGTGGTCAGGTACCTACTGCTTAGATGTGCACCGTGAGGCACTCAGGAACTTACTGCTCTAAGGCCGGCTCAGCAGTCCCCACATTGGGTTTGATGACGTACCCAGTGGTACTGCCGGCCAGGTTACTATTTAACCGTATTTGGCGGGCCCAACACCCCCACCACAAAAGGACCGCAACACAAAGATCAATTAATTGTATCCCGAACCGTCATCCCGCAAGATCTTCCATTAATCATGGATATCATTATCATTTGGGACAGGCCCCATATATTCAAAAAAGTAATTTTAAAAATGGTGTTAAATCTTCCCTTTTGTAAAAAGGTCGGGATACATAATACACACATTTAAATAAATTAATTTTAATCAACTATATTGGTAAGAGTTTAACTAGATTAATAATTGTAATTTACTATATAAATTAGAACCATTTTACTAAAAGATATAAAAAAAACATTTGATAATAATAAATTACAATCACTGCTTGCAACTGCAGTCACAATGACTATTTCAGTGTACATTCCAACCAGGCCATCTTGCAGTGTCACGACCCTTTGAATCATCGTACACTACCTTCTGTGCATATCTATTTTCCACTCATCATACGTTCCTAAGTGTCATATAGTCCTGGCCCAGTTCAGTGTAATCTCCAACCTTTTCATCATGTAGTTCCCACTAAACTGCATTGAATTCGGCCCACGTTGCCATCGTAGACGGTGAGTCCACATGACATCCGGTAGTCCGTAAATCCCTCTCGAAAGCCGTTGACACACCGCTAGCCGAACACCAATGATGTAGCTCCTGAATTCGGCCTAAGTAATGAGCCAAGTCTCAGGAGCAGTGGTGAGCGGTTCTTCTACGCAGTAAATAGTACTTAGGTGGTCAGTACTCGTAATGTGTTACCCTTGGTTCATGGTATTAATATTGAAGTCCAGTAGCGTGTACCCTTAGGTGCAGTCCTTGCTTAGATGTGCGTTATCCAAGCGCTAGTTACAAATTTTTAAAGCCGTAGACTACCCTTAGTTGTAGTACTTTGTTTTCAGTGATCAAGGACTCAGAGTCATACTTGCTCAGCGCCTACGCCTCATGCCCTGATCCCACATTGGGATGAACGTACCCAGTCTACTCCGGCCGGCGGTTAAAAAATTTACGCTAGTTTGGCAGGGGGCCGCAACACTAATGATGCCCTTAATTTTCATTGGGCGTATGTTGCATCGCCTGCCAAGTCTTCTGCTTTCGTAGGGAGTGATTTGTGTGTGCAGATTTGGGACCAGTCCCTCTATGATTTTCCAGGTGTAGATTATGATGTATCTCTCTCGCCTGCGCTCCAGTGAGTATAAGTCAAGTGCTTTAAGCGTTCCAAGTAGTTAAGATGTTTGATGGAACTGATATGTGCAGTAGAGGTTCTCCGTACATTCTCAAGATCTGCAATTTCACCTGCCTTGAATGGAACTGTTAGTATACAGAGGTATTCCAGGCTAGAGAAAACAAGTGATTTAAAAAGGATCATCATTGGCTTGGCATATCTTGTCACGAATGTTCTCATTATCCATCCTATCATTTTCCTCGCAAATGTGATAGTGGCACTTTTATGATCCTTGAAGGAAAGATCCTCAAACATTACCACTTCAGGTCCTTCACATTACTTTTCCACTCTATTGTGTAATTAGAGTTTGTAGTATACTCAATTCTAGTTATTATTTCCTCCAGTTTTCCATAACGGAGTAGTTGGAATTTGTCTTCATTAAACATCATAATGCTCTCCGTTGCCCATTGGATAACTTGGTTTATATCTTCTTGGAGATTTGCCGCGTCTTCAATGGATGGCGCTCTCATGCAGATCATAGTATCGTCTGCAAAGGATGATACGGTGCTATGGTTTACGTCTCTGTCTATGTATGATATGAGGATGAGGAACAGGATAGGGGGCGAGTACTGTGCCTTGTAGAACAGAGCTCTTAACTATGGTAGCTTCCGATTTAACTTTGTTTACCATTACTCTTTGTGTTCGATTGGTTAGAAAGTTGAAGATTCATCTGCCTACTTTGCCAGTTATCCCTTTAGCACGAATTTTGTGTGCTATTACACAATGATCGCTCGTGTCAAAGGTTTTTCCAAAATCTGTGTATACTACATCTGCATTGTTTTTGTTTTCCAGTGCATCCAAGACTATATCATAGTTATCCAGTAGTAGGAGCAGGAGCGACCTGCTCTAAACCCATATTGCCCTGGATAGTGCAACTGTTGGGAATCCAAGTGGTTTGCAATCCTGCTTCTTAGAACTCTTTCAAAAAAATTATATGATGTGGAACGTTAGAGCTATTGGTCTATTGATCTTAGCTATTGCTTTGCTGCCACCGTCATGAAGTGAGGCAATATCGATTGCTTTTAGTGACTGTGGAATCTCACCTGTGTCTATTCTCCTTCTCCATAGCATATTTAGGATCTGTGAGAGGGGCTTCTTACGATTCTTAATGGACACAGAGTTCCACGAGTCTGGGCCTGAGGCTGAGTGTATGGGTATGTTGTCAGTGGCTTTCTGAAAGTCTATCGGAGTTAGGGCTATGCCAGCAATTTGGCATACAGTAACAGGGTTTTGAAGCTCATTCATGAAAAAAATATTTGGATTGTCTATCTTTAGAGAGATTTCCGACATTACCCTAACTCCGATAGATTTCGAAAAAGCCATTGACAACATGCCTATGCACTCAGCCCCGGGCCCAGACTCGTGGAACTCTGTTTTCATTAAGAACTGCAAGAAACCCCTCTCGCGTGCCCTAAGTACACTATGGAGGAGGAGCTTGGACATGGGTGAAATTCCACAGTCACTTAAAACAACGGATATAGCCCCACTCCATAAAGGTGGCAGCAAAGCATTAGCTAAGAACTATAGACCAATAGCTCTGACGTCCCACATCTTAAAAATCTTTGAAAGAGTGCTAAGAAGCAGGATTGCAAATCACCTGGATTCCCAAAATCTGCACAATCCAGGGCAACATGGGTTCAGGGCAGGCGCTCCTGCCTCTCACAACTACTGGATCACTATGACATGGCCTTGGATGCACTGGAAGAAAATCAGAATGCAGATGTAATATACACAGACTTTGCAAAGCATTTGACAAATGCGATCATGGCGTAATAGCCCATAAAATACGTGCTAAAGGAATAACTGGGAAAGTGGGGAGATGGATCTTCAACTTCCTAACAAATCGAACACAAAGAGTAGTGGTCAACAGAGTTAAATCGGAGGCTGCCATAGTGAAGAGCTCTGTTCCACAAGGCACAGTACTCGCCCCCATCTTATTCCTTATCCTCATATCAGACATTAACAGAGATATACACCACAGCACCGTATCATCCTTTGCGGATGATACTAGGATCTGCATGAGGCTGTCATCTGCTGAGGACGCGGTTAACCTCCAAGAAGATATAAACAAAGTTTTCCAGTGGGCAACGGTAAACAATATGATGTTCAATGAGGACAAATTCCAACTACTCCGTTATGGAAAACTGGAGGAGATAATAACTAGAACAGAGTATACTACTGACTCCGGCCATACAATAGAGCGGAAAAATAATGTAAGGGACCTGGGAGTAGTAATGTCTGAGGATCTCACTTTCAAGGATCACAACAGTGCCACGATCGAACGTGCAAAGAAAATGATAGGATGGATAATGAGAACTTTCAAAACGAGAGATGCCAAGCCCATGATGATCCTTTTCAAATCACTTGTTCTCTCTAGGCTGGAATACTGCTGTACATTAACATCTCCATTCAAAGCAGGTGAAATCGCAGATCTAGAGAGTGTACAGAGATCCTTTACTGCACGTATAAGTTCTGTCAAGCACCTTAACTACTGGGAACGCTTGGAAGCACTTGACTTGTACTCGTTGGAACGCAGGAGAAGAGATATATCATAATCTACACTTGGAAAATCTTGGAAGGAATGGTCCCAAATCTGCACACAGAAATCACTCCCTACGAAAGTAAAAGACTGGGCAGGCGATGCAAAATGCCCCCAATAAAAAGTAGGGGCACCATTGGTACACTAAGAGAAAACACCATAAGTGTCCGGGGCCCAAAACTGTTCAACAGCCTCCCATCAAGCATTAGGGGAATTGCCAATAAACCCCTGGCTGCCTTCAAGAGAGAGCTGGACAGATACCTAAAGTCAGTGCCGGATCAGCCGGGCTGTGGCTCGTACGTTGGACTGCGTGCGGCCAGCAGTAACAGCCTACTTGATCAGGCCCTGATCCATCGGGAGGCCTGGTCACGGACCGGGCCGCGGGGGCGTTGATCCCCGGAATAACCTCCAGGTAACCTCCAGACTGATTAGTGGCTCGCTAAACACAGAGTCGTTTTGAGATTTCAGTAGATTACTCAAATCTTTGTTGTCGTCTGTGTAAGATCCATCTTGTCTGAGCAAGGGCCCTACACTAGATTTGGTTTTTGCCTTGATTTTGGCATATGAAAAGAAACATTTTGAATTTGCTTCAGTTTAATTAATAGTTTTTAGTTCCTCTTGTCTCTTCTGGATCCTGTATGAGTCCTTTAACTTAAGCTCATTATTTTCCACTTCCCTGGTTAGCGTATTTCAGAGAATCTAGCATTATTGAGGAGCTAAGTGATTCTTCGTCTTCTCCTGTAAAGAGAGCGTCTTTCTCTCTTCAGTTTTACTCACTTATTCTCTTCTTTTTTCCTAGGGGAATATGCCTTCAACATACTTCAGCAACCAGGAAGTTGATCTTTTCAAGGCACTGGTTAGGGTCTATGTTATTTAAGATATCTTCCCAACATGTTTCATTTAGGACATGGTTTACTTGATCCCAGTTGATGTTCTTGTTGCTGAAGTTGAATTTGGTGATGGCTCCCTCATAGCTGTGTGCATTTTGCGGATGAAGACCCCGGTGCATGTAAGTCTGAACTTCGATTATATTGTGATCAAAATTAGTTGTTATTGATATTGTTATGTTTCTTACCAGGTAATCATTATTTGTGAAAATAAGGTCAAGTGTGTCCTTCAGTCTTGTTGGCTTCATTATCTGCTGGTTTAGGGTGTGTTTATTGCAGAAAATTCAGCAGATTATGTGTGTGTGCGACTTTTCATTTGAGCTGCCTCCAACATTATTTGCTACATTCTTCCATTTTGGATGTCTTAGACTAAAATCACCAAGTAGCAAGATGTCTGAGGATGGGGCTGCCCTTTTTCATTAGTGGAACCAAGATCACGCACCCTATTTCCTATTTATGATTGGTAGATTTATTTGCAGAAGCATTTGAAATAGACTTACCTTAACATGAGCCCCGCAGTGATTCACCTGACTTGTATGATAATATTCCCTGACTAGATAGAATAAAAAAATACTATAAATAATTCCACAATTTATATAAGCCTGAAAGTAACAAACCGAGTAGCCTTAAATAACTTAACAAAAATATGTGTGAAATAACAGTTTGCAAATGAAAGGGACCAAGAATAATTTTAAAATAATCGTATCGTCATATATATTTTGCTGAAAGTAAAATATATATGCTGAAAATGTTTCCTGCACATCTGCTAATGAGAAAAAACACGGAAAACATAAACACGGTTTTTATATGAAATAACTTTTTCAACAATTGCTCAGAGATTTGCGATATCCAACCATCGTAGTTGATATACAGTGTGGTGAAAATCATTGGTTATTTTTAGGTATGTGTCTCCGATTCTACAAGACATGTAGTCCTGCTGCAGTGTTCTATGATTCTGTGTTCGGTTTGAGCATGGGACGATAGAAGAGATTTGCAGAACAGTAGTAATAGCAGACGTGGTGGTAAGAAGTAGGTAGTTCAGGGTGTCTCACTATTAATTAGATCCTGCGATACTGAGTCAAGTCGGGGGACAGCGATTAACGCAAGATGTGACAAACACAATTTAAATGACAGTCTCTGATAAGTTGGGAACTAATGATGATGAGATTGCTCCCTTAAACAATGAAATGGGTAACGAGAGGAAAAAACAAAACACACACAGAGAGGAAGCAAACTTGAAGATGATGGAGAGCACAATAGAGATAGAGTAGGCTAAGCAATTTATTCGACATCTACGGAGCGTATGGAACAATCGTTACTAGTGAGGGTGATTGTTGATGAGTCAAGAAGCAGCACACAATAAGAGGGAAAAATAATCTGGATCGGGACGTGGTTGACCGACAGGCATCAGAAAGCTTCCATAAATGTAGAGAAAACAGAATATGCCGGATCTGGGACTCTTGTTCACAACATGTATAAATGACATCGATGAGGGAATAAATAGTTAAAAAACTAAGTTTGTCTATGACACTGAAGTAGGCAGTCATATAAACTCTGCTGAGGGCACTATAGCGCTACATGATGATCGAGATAGGTTGATGCTGTGGTTGGAGAAGCGCAGATGCAGTTAAGTATGGACACCTCTATATTTACAGTCCTGGGAAAAGAAAATACCCTTGGTGTGTATTAATAAAATAATGTAAATCTCAATTAAACTGAACCCCAGAAAGACATAGTTGCATAAGTTAACAGTTCTTAATATTTCCAAATAAAGATAATAGAATTATCGGTTTCATATTAAGAATAAATAAAAGGAGACCTGAGTTTATTTTTCAAGTTTATTTATACTTGGTATGGCTTCTTTTAAATTATGCTGCTCGGTTCTCATCTCCGTATTACAGAATGGACATATGTATGCCCCAAGTGACCCTCTACACCACTCGGCCACAAATGCCTCCAAAGCTGGGCAGCCTGGTGTACAAGCCGTGTTTCTTCCCAGCCCGGGCATACCAGCAGGCCTCAAACATAGTTTAAAACTATTTCATTTTCTTCATGTATGTTCTGACCACACAAGTAATTTTTACATAAATGCACCACTCAGAAACAAATGGGTATATACAAGAAAGATTGCAGTCAACAGGATTTAAAATCACGTCAGGGGAGTCCTTTAAAATGTTGGTTTTCCCTTACCATGAAAACCTTCTTGATATACCTTCTCTACTTAAAAACTTTAAAATCAAAGATGTATTCAAAAATCTTGATACAGTAAACAAACATCTGATTAAAAATTCCCCCCAAAATGCTGATGACCGTATCAACAAGATTCCCTGTAAAAAAATGTAGTAAAATGTGTTGCAGTTAAACTGGAAAAAACTTTGAAGTAAAATTATAACAACAAGAATACAGAATTAAAACTGGACAAGAGTTTAATGCCCTGTTTCATCATGTGAGAGATTTCAACTACCTAATTGATTTTCAAAAAGCCGAGAAAGTTGTATCAAGCAAGTCTATGTTTGAGAGAAATAAAATTGAATCAAGCTTCATAAAATATAGTACTGACTTCAAATTGACTTTTAGTTTATGGTTATTTAAATTAGAGTAATTTGTAAATAATAATATTTGGAAAAAATTTAAGCTATTGTGTGACATGTCCCACCCGCATCATGCTAGTACGGGTGTAATGTCGTATGTGAGGTGATATCTCAGCCTTATGCTGTTCTATTATTTTTTACATGTCCTTGATAAGGAGAGAAACCACGAGATTGCTGCAATGTTGAAACCAACTCAGCTCGTTTTTGGTGTTAAACAAGGCTGTGAAGCAACTGCCCACGCAGCACGAGTATACATCAACAACATGTCCGATGAAAAAGCCTTGATCAAACTGGACTTTGCTAACGCTTTCAACTCAGTCAGAAGGGATGCTGCTCTCCAAGCAGTTTCTAGAAACTTCTCTTCCCTCTATCCCTTCACAGAATCGTGTTATAGTGTGATTTCTAAACTATTGTTTGGGGACCGTGAAATTGATTCGTGTGAGGTCTGTTTGGTCATCAAGGAAGTCACAGGAACACTCTCCAGTGAGCTCAATATCTGGTTCGTGGATGATGGTACCCTAGCTGGCACAACAGAATCTATCCTATAGGACATCAGAAAAATTAAAGACATGGGAGAACCCCATGTCTTTAACCAAATGTGAAATAATTTCTACCAATCGACAGATGACCCAGAATATTAGTGTTGTTTTACCAGGAGCATGAGCAATTGATCCAGCCAATAGCACTCTCCTTGATGCTCCTCCTCGGAAAAGAAGTCTCAGATCTCAGGACGACGGAAGGCAGGATGAAAGACATTGATACATATGATGCCTTCTACCTACTCACCAAGTGCTTGCCAATCCAAAAACTTAACGTCAAGCCTTCAGCAATCCGAAACTCAAGGAACATGACTCTCTCCTTAAATACTAGAGAGTGTATCGAATCTTTCCCTTGAAGATAGACAGTGGTTGCAAGCCTCACTCCCGGTCAGGCTTGGGGGGCTGGGATTACGCAGATCCTCCTAGATTGCCCTACCAGCTTTCCTATCTCCTTCCATAGCATCATACGAGTTAATAAGACAAATTCTTCCTGACTACCTCAGTGACTCAGCAGGAATACAGGACCCTAACTATGCCAGTGCCATCACTGAATGGGAGACTGTTGCTTCTCCAGCACCAAACCCTAGTGCACCACTGGCTTACAAACAGTCAAGCTGGGATGGCCCCATCGCTGAAAAGGTACTCACCAACATGCCCAGGGCTGTAACATCAGACAGGGAAACTGCCCATCTCCAAGCTGTGAGCGCACCTCACTCCTGGGATTCTCTCCAAACAGTTCCCCTTTGGGCAATGAGAATGCGCTTCGACCCTAAGACCCTCCACATTGAAGTGGCTCTGTGCCTTGCTGCCCCAGTTCACAAGGAATATACGTGAATTTGCGGCGATGCACAAGCCGACCAATATGGTCTACATGTTCTTAACTGTTCCAAAACAAAGGGCTGGCATGCAAGACACAATGAGGTCAACGACATTATTAAGAGAACCCTTGCTACAGCTGCATGCCCAGCCGAGAGGGAGCCCCAATCACTACCAGCCAACAATACTCACAACCCAGCTAACCGCCCCGATGGGATCAGCATCTGTCCTTGGAAGAATGGCAAGCTCTTAGCATGGGACTATACCTGTGTGTCCACACTGGCTGACACCTATATCCATCACATGTCGGGCGACAGGGAAGAGCTGCTGACCACAGGGAGGAGTACAAGATCGGCAAGTACTGGGATATAAGTCAACAGTATCAATTTGTCCCAGTGGGATCAGAGACCTTGGGATCATTGGGAAAACATGTCACACATTTCCTTAAAGAACTGGGTTCCAGACTCATCGACACCACCAGGGACCTAAGGCCAGCCACTTTCATGTTCCAGCGCCTCAGCGTGGCCACCCAGAGGGAAAATGCATGCTGCATACTGGGCTTGTGTCCAGCTTCGGAGAAACTGGAGGAGATTCATAACCTTTGATATATTTTACCAATGTATTCATGTTTGTGTTTTCTGTCAATGTATTCTGTCTATTAATAAAGTACATATATAATATAAATTATAGGGGGTGGTAGGAGAAGAAAATATTCAAACAGCTCCGGGGAGAACCTTGAGTTTTCCCTGAGGTACGTTTATTGTCTTCTCTGAGGATGATGGTTCTCAGTAAAGTTCTAGAGGTGGTACCTCCCTATATGCGTCATGCTTTCAGTTAACTTAGAAATGATTACGTGTCAATGCATGGAATAATTAGAGGCATATGTTATGGAAAAACAATGTGCATTAATGTTAACGAGGGAGTGACCAGTCAGTGCCGCCTCCCCTACGCCACAAGGGTGGGGTAAGAGGCGCGGTGTGTAGGTGGTGAGGGAACACATGGATACAGCAGTGCCCATACCCACTTCGTTCATGATGTACATGGGAAACAAATATTAATGTGTGTATTGTAAGACAGTGTGAACAATACATAGTGTGCAAGTTCATGTGTATTGTGCTCCCCTCACCCCTCTCCCAGGGCTAACCCCACCCAATAACCTGCGCCTCCCCCACCACTACCAGAGCCCCCCCCCCACCCAGTTCCCAGCAGCAGTTTTCCCTTTCCCCTCCCAGCCCCTCAGACTCCACAAGGCCACCTCCGTCAAGTTTACTACCTTCCACGCACCATACCCACCCAGTATATCATACTGTACTCCTACAGTCTAGTCTAGCCAGATGAATGCCAACCAGAAGGAAGCAAGCAGCAGGGAAATGGCACAGCTGGCGATACTAGGAGAGGCAAGTGCCGGTCGTGCTTACAGCTTCGTTGTCTCAACTCTAATGGTTTCCTCTGCAAACATGGTAGTTGCCCTGGTTCAGGATGGCCTCCTGTGGAAAGTGATGATCCAGATCCACCCAGGCACCTGAACCCACTCCAACAGATCTCATCTCATCAGATGATATCTTGGAAGCAATTAAAGCAACAGGTACCAGGACACACACATATTCCCAAAGCAGCCCGTCCACACGCAAATAGGAAACTTACACTCCTCTTAAAAAAGGCAAACAATGGTTCCACTATCCTAAATACTCCACCAACCATCAAGGCATGGCACAACTTGCTATTTTTTGGCAATGTCTGCTTAGCTGTGCCGGAAAGAAGGGGAAAAAGGGTAGCCACAATGATCATTAAGTCTTTAAGAGACTTTCCTAGAACTGATAACCTCATTTGCCTACCCCGTCAATACAAAAACGGGAGAGGCAGAACCCCCACTCACTCCACTGACAGTGAAAAAGTCAGAGTGCAGGTGAGCAAGAAAATTGAAGAGGGCAACACAGTGGGGGCAATCAGAATTATTAACAGTGAAGGTACAGTTGCCCCCAGGGATGCTGACATGGTGGAAGCACTAAGAGGAAAGCACCATGCCAGGGAAACCAGTGGCACCAACAGTTCCAACACCTCTGTCCTCACTATGGAACCATTGAACGTGGAAGACTCGGACGTTTACAAAGCAATAATGTCATTCCCATCTGGCTCTGCTGGGGGTTACAATGGAATAAGGCTATAGCATTTAAAGGAAAGGGTTAGTCCAGGGGGAGATTGCAGAGACACTGCTTTCAGAGATCACAAAGTTTGTCAACAATTTCTTGGCTGGTCTGATTCCTGACGAAATTATTTTTTTATTTTTTTTGGTGCAACACTTTGTGCACTTAAAGAGAAGGATGGAGGAATTAGGCCAATTGTATTAGGCAACACTTTTCGCCACCTCGTTTCCAAAGCTGCTGTCCGAAGCATTCACAACAAGGGTGTTTATCAACAACCTGCCTGAGGACAATGCAGTGGTAAAATTAGACTTTAAGAATGCAATCTCTTGAAAAGAGATGTGGTATTAGCAGCGGTACAAGAACATTTCCCTGGTCTCTTACCCTTTGTTTCAGCTGGATATAGCAAGGAATCAATGCACCTATTTGGAGAGCATGAAATCACATCATCAGAGGGTGTCCAGCAAGTTGATCCTCTTGCACCATTTCTCTTCTGTTAATAGCAGTTAGGGAAATCACAGTCAAACTGACCAGTGAGCTAAACATCTGGTTCCTGGATGATGGCACAAGAGTACGTACAAAAAGAGTCCCTCTTAGGTGATCTTACACAAGTGATGACACGGGGACAGGAAACGGGCCTCATTCTGAATCCATTCAAATGTGAAATCATCGCAGTCAGTCAACAAGTGATAAATGCAGTGAGATTCAAACTACCAGGAGCATCAGTCATTGCCCCTACAAATAGCATCTTGCTTGGAGCACGTCTGGGAAGCGATGCCATTGACACAATCCTCAGAAAGAAATTGGAAGAACTGAGTAGAATGGAACAACGAATAGGCAATCTTGACACACACGATGCCTTGTACCTTCTCACAAAGTGCTTGAGTCTGCCCAGGTTGACATATTTCCTAAGATGTGCACCTTCATATGATAACCCTATACTGCACGAATATGACAGTGTCCTGAGGCAGATTTTTACGAAAGTACTTAACCTTACTCTAGAAGACGGGCAGTGGAACCAAGCTACACTTCCAGTCAGACTAGAAGGCATTGGTGTCTGCAAGTCATCGCAGATTGCACTACCTGCTTTTCTGTGCTCATGCGTTGCATCCAGAGGGCTTGTAGCAGCAATTCTCTCTAAGCATCTTAGGGACAAGACTGGAGTCCAGGACCAAAAGTCCATTGACGGAGCCATGATCTGGGATAATCTAACAGGCTTTGAAACCAGACCTGCTATCCGCAACAACTACAAACAGTCGCACTCGGATGGCCCGATAATGGGGAAAATAGCCTCAACAATGCTTCAGACTGTGTCAGGGAAGGACAGAGCCCGCCTCCTGGCAGTGAGAGGTCCTCATGCAAGGGACTTTCTGTTGGCTGTTCCCAACTCCAGCCTTGTCACACGGCTCGACCCACAGACCATCCTCATTGGTGTTGCCCTTCGACTTGCTGCACCTATTCTCGCTGAACACAGGTGTATTTGTGGCAGTGAAGCAGCAGACCAATTCGGGTACCATGGTTTTGTGTGCAGTAAATCAGAGGGAAAGATTGCAAGACATGAGGAGGTTAATAACATTATCAAGAGTAGCCTCACAACAGCCGGATGCCCAGCAGTAAGGGAGCCACCCCAACTATGTAGATCTTTTGGCAGCCAGAAGCGTCTAGAATGTATTACACTTCAAGCCTTGACAGACGGTAAGCAGGTGGTGTGGGACTACACTTGTGCATCTACCTTGGCTGATACCTATCTCCAATACACCAGGGAGGAAGGAGTGGCAGCCGCCAGCTTCAAGGAGTCCCAAAAGTCTAGAAATTATGGAGAAATTACCCATCATTATATGTTTGTTCCCATAGGTTCAGAGACCCCTTGCTCATGGGGAAAGAGTGCATCTAAGTTTCTTAAGGAGCTAGGCAAAATACTCATCAGGGTAACTACGGATCCCAGGGTAGCTAGTTTTCTGTTCCAGCGACTCAGCAATGTTGTTCAGAGGGGTAATGCCTGCTGCATTTTAGGCGTGTGCCCCAGTTCTGAAGAGCTGGATTAGATTTTCGCATTATAATCAGTGGCAAATACGTAACAATACGTACTAGACATGTATCTCTCACATCACATGTACTGTATATGCCATCTTTACATTAACAATGTATCTCTTAATCCTTTTGTACTATATTGTGTAATAAAATATACCTATTGGTAAAAAAGAATGAGAAGGTGGGATGGTAGGGGAAGTGCAATATTCAAACTGCTTCAGGAAGAAATCCGAATATTCTTCCCTGAAGTTTTTTATCCACCACTGTGAAAGAGTAGTGAAATTCCAAACGCTTTCGTGACTATTCACATAATGAAGGAACAATAAAAGTAATGCATCAGAGGAAGGTATATAAAGGGTCTAGACGCCACCTCACTATTACATTCCACAACAAAGCAACACATGACGTGCAACTCATAAGAAAGAGAACACTGAAGCAGGTCTGCTGGCCAAACTAGACAAGTCCTTCACGCAACCCACAAACAAACTATTCTACCCAAGAATTAAGAATTTTAAAATTGTTATTTGTCCAATGTATTATTAAATTCTTCCCAAATTCTATTAATTATAAATGGATCAAATTTATATAAACCAAAAGAAATATTCATATTATTGTCAAAACTGATCTTTATGAAACAAGATTCAGTAATATTCCTGTCGACCTTGACAAAACTTTCTCAACTTTTTGAAAATCAATTGGATGGTTAAAATCTCAAACATGAATAAATAGAGCATTGGAATCTTGTCCAGTTCAAACGCTATATTTATGTTGTTTTAATCTTAGGTCGAGACTTTTACCAGTTTGACCGTAATAAATTTTATCTCAAGTTTTACAAGGAATCTATTATAGACACATCCATCAGCATTTTGGGGGGAATTCTTTATCAAATTTTTTTTTAGTGTGTACAGATTTTTAAATACAACTTTGATATTAAAAGTCTTAAGAAGAGAAGGCATATCAACCAAGTTTTCATGGTAAGGGAGAACCAATATATTTTTAGTTGAATAAGGCAGGTTGTCCCTTTTACGATTGTAAAAAGCATTTCTAGCAATTTTAAAAGATTTATCAATTACGTTTCTTGGGTATTTCAAGTCATTAGCTATTTCATAAATTTTGGATATTTCCTCATCTATAAACTCTGGACTACAAATACGCAAAGCACTCAAAACAGACAGTTTAACTGTATCTTGATGTGAAAAATAATAGTGTACACAGCAGCAGTTATTTGTAGGTTTTCTGTAAATTTTAAATTTGAATTCATTATTACCCTTAATAATCTAGAAAAGGCAATGAGATATTTTCCTCAAAACTCAACATATATAAATATATATAATATATATATATATAATATATATATATATATATTATATATATAATATATATATATATATATATATATATTATATATATATATATATATATATATATATATACATATATATATACATTATATATATATATAATATATATATATATATAATATATATATATATATATATATATTTTATATATAATATATAATATATATATATATATATATATATAAAATATATTATATATATATATATATATATATATGTATATATATATATATATATATATATATATTATTATATATATATATATTTTATATATATAAATATTTATATATGTTATGTAGATATATACATATATGACTAGATAAGTTTGTGACTGTGAGAAGGATTTAGCTGGTAAGGAGGAAATGGTCACCAGCAGTGATAGTGGCAGCCGCTTTAAGTGACAAGTGGTTCGCAGTTCAGGATGAAGGAAGAAAAGGAGGGTTAACAGAGAAGATGTGGTGGTAGGAAATAGATTCTCTGTTCTCCAGGACGAGTGCACTTCAGTGGTTAGTGAGGATGAAGGTATCACTGATTTCTCTGCTAATCAAGGTAAGAATATTTTAATAGTAGGAGATTCTCAGGTAAGATATATGGACTGTGCTTTTCATAACAGAGACAGGAAGGTCAGACAGAGAGTGTGCTTCCCAGGAGCTGGTGTTGGTGACAAAGTCAGCAGGTTGGATAATTATGTCAGGTAATGGGAACAAACCCATTATCTGTCTTAGTGCTGAGGGTATTGACACTGGTAAGGGCAGGAGACAGGAGCTGCTGGATAAGTACAGGTCAGCCATAGAAGCAGTTAGGTCTAAGGGAGGGATCCCAATCATATGTAGCATCTTACCTAGAAAGGGATTGGGCAATGAATGGATGTCTAGGGCAATTGGTATAAATTGCTGGCAAGACAGGTACTGCAAGGGACTTGCAGTCCCATTCATTGATAGCTGGGACCTAAGCTTTGGCAAAACGTGATATGTATGCCAGGGATGGGGTTCATCTCTCTGGGGATGGAGTGATTGCATTAGCCAATTCGATTGAGAGGGTAATTGATGACTTGTCTAGGAATATAAACTGATAGATTATAGAGGTATGGGTGTTCGTGGGAAACAATCAGACTGCAGTATTAGGGTTAAAAACAGCAGTTATTACTGGGATACCTCAGGGATATGTTTGAAAGACAATATTCAAAATAAAGTTGCTAGTAATGGCAAATAAATTGATCAACAAACAAAGGTAGCAGAGGGCAACGAGTGACTAGCTCCCTTAAGGTTTACTATACAAATAGTAGGCGTCTAAGAAATAAGATAGATGAGCTAAGATTACTTGCAAGTGTATGTAATATAGATATTATTGGTATAACAGAGACCCGTTTCAACCTGGAAGATAAAGAAATGCCTTCTGAATGCAACATACAGGGTTATAAACTATTCCACACTGATAGGGTCAACAGGAAGGGTGGTGGAGTGGCGATGTAGTCAGAGAAAATTTAAATTGTTGTCTCAAATATGATATAAGATTAGAAACATCGAACACAGAATCTGTTTCGCTACAGTTTCTCGAGGGTCGTGACAAATTAATTTTGGGTGTGATTTATAGGCCCCCAAACCTTGATAGGGAGTACAGTAAGCTGTTATGTGACGAAATTCATAAGGCATCCAGATATGAAAATGTTGTGATAATGGGAGATTTTAACTTTAGACAAATTGTTTGGAACGATATGACAGGAAATCTTGAGTCTAGTGACTTTCTTGATACGGTTCAGGATTACTTTTTAGACAAGGTTGTGATGGAACCAAGTAGAGGAAACAATCTGCTTGACTTGGTTCTTGCCAACAAAGAGTCAATAATTAATATTCTTGAGGTTAATGATGAGCTTGGGGAAAGTGATTACAAATCACTTAGTTTCAATATGTCATGGAATTACCCAGATGACTGCAATCAAATCTCTGTCCCAGATTTTCGCTTGGCCGACTTCATGGGACTGAAAAATTACCTGGGTGGGCTAAATTGGGATGTCCTGACTATGGGTCAGGTAGGTGATCTTGGTTGCCAATATGACGTTTCTCAGAGCATAGTTCTAGCTGCCCAGACAACTTTTGTTCCGAGTAGGGAAATTAGATCTAACAAAAATGATCCGAAATGGATGAACAATAGATTAAAACATCTCACTGGTCGAAAGAGAGGCATTTATAGGCGTATCAAAAGAGGGGGATGGGCAGTTAAGAAATCAATATATTCAATTAATAGAGAAATAAAGAAAGGAATAAGAAAAGCAAAATGGGATGATGAGGCTAAGGTAGCAAGGGATTCAAAGACTAACTCAAGAGGGTTCTTTCAGGTATACAGAAGTAAGATTAGGTACAAGATTGGCCCATTTAAGAGTAACTCTGGTCAGATCACTGAGAGTGATAAGGATATGTGTGAAATTCTCAATACTTACTTCCTCTCAGTTTTCACCCAGGAAAATCCTAGCGATATTCCTGAAATAATAGATCATGTAGAACAGGACGATAATAAACTATGTACGATTGCAGTAACTAGTGACATGGTGCTCAGACAAATAGAGAAACTAAAACCTAACAAATCCACAGGCTGTGTTGAACTGTTTGCAAGGGTGTTAAAGGAATGTAAAGAGGAACTTTGGCTAATCTTTTTAACATATCACTACAAACTGGCATGGTGCCTGATAAGTAGAAAATGGCAAATGTAATACCTATTTACAAGACAGGTGACAGGTCCTTGGCTTCGAACTATAGACCAATAAGTCTTACCTCCATAGTGGGAAAATTTATGGAATCAATAATTGCAGAAGCAATTCGTATCCATCTTGATAGGCACAGATTGTTTAATGAATATCAACACTGTTTTACATAGGGAAGTTCCAGTCTTACGAATTTACTAACATTTTTCACTAAGGTGTTTGAGGAAGTAGATCATGGTAATGAATATGATATTGTGTATAAGAACTTCAGTAAGGCTTTCGATAGAGTTCCATATCAGAGGCTATTGAGGAAACTTAGGGCACACGGAATAGGTGGAGAAATTTTTCCTGGTTAAAGGCATGGCTGACAAATAGGCAGCAGAGAGTTTGCATAAATGGGGAGAAATCAGAATGGGGGCACGTCACAAACGGTGTTCCTCAGGGGTCAGTGTTGGGCTCCTTGTTGTTCACAATTTACATAAACGACGTAGATGAGGGAATAAATAGCGACATAAGCAAATTTGCTTATGACACCAAAACAGGCCGTCCAATTCATTCTAATGAGGACACTAGAGCACTCCAGGATGATTTGAATAGACTGATGCAATGGTCGGAGAAGTGGCAGATGCAGTTTAATATAGACAAATGCAAAGTTCTAAATGTTGGACAGGAAAATAACCATGCGGCATATAAACTAAATAATGTAGATCTTAATAATACTGTTGTGAAAATGATTTAGGAGTTCAGGTTAGCAGGAATCTGAAACCAAGACAACAGTGCATTTGTGTTCGTAATAAAGCTCACAGAATTCTTGGCTTCATATCTATAAGTATAAATAATAGAGGTCCTCAGGTTGTTCTTCAACTCTATATATCATTGGTTAGGCCTCATTTAGACTATGCTTCTCAGTTCTGGTCACCGTATTACAGAATGGTTATAAATATTCTGGAAAACGTACAGAGGAGGATGACAAAGATGATCCCATGTATCAGAAATCTTTCCTATGAGGATAGACTAAGGGCACTGAATCTGCACTCTCTCGAAAGGCGTAGAATTAGGGGGGATATGATCAAGGTGTATAAATGGAAAACAGGAATTAATAAAGGGGATGTAAACAGACAGGACTCGCAGCAATGGTTTCAAGATGGAAAAATTCAGATTCAGGAAGGATATAGGAAAGCACTGGTTTGGTAATAGAGTTGTGGATGAGTGGAACAAGCTCCCGAGTACAGTTATTGAGGCTAAAACGTTGTGTAGTTTTAAAAACAGGTTAGATAAATACATGAGTGGTGACCTGTACTTAACTCAGTGGTGACCTGTACTTAACTTGGAGTTGTGACCTGTACTTAACTCAGTGGTGACCTGTACTTAACTCAGTGGTGACCTGTACTTAACTCAGTGGTGACCTGTACTTAACTCAGTGGTGACCTGTACTTAACTCAGTGGTGACCTGTACTTAACTCAGTGGTGTCCTGTACTTAACTCTGTGAAGAAGTGTCTTGTGTGCTCTCCGTGGACTGAACCAGCATGGAACGAAGTTGACGATCAAGGAGAATGGAAAGACAGAAACGATGAAAGAGACTGCTGTGGAAACTCCTGTGGAAACCTCCAACGCATTCTCGGTGCTACCCGACGAATGTGAGTCAACTACTGGGAACGTCACGGCGAACGACACCAAGGAAGGTAAGAATATTGTTGTTGTTATTGGGGATAGTCAGGTTAGATACATGGATAGGGCATTCTTCTTGAAGGACAGGACTAGGAGACAGAGGGTTTGCTTTCCTGGGGCTGGTATGGAGGACTTTGTTAGCCGGCTTGACAACATCATGAATGGTAATGGCATCTGCCACTCCTCCGACCACTGCATCAGTCTATTTAAATCTTCCTGGAGAGCTCTAATGTCCTCGTCAAAATTAATTCAACGTCCTATTTTGGTGTCATCGGCAAACTTGCTTAAGTCGTTCTCTATGCCCTCATCAAGGTCTTTTATATAAATTGTGGGCAACGGTGGGCCCAACACTGACCCCTGAGGAACACCACTTGTGACGTGCCCCCACTCTGATTTCTCCTCATTTATGCAAACTCTCTGCTGCCTATTTGTCAGTCATGCCTCTATCCAGGAAAAAATTTCTCCTCCTATTCCATGTGCTTTAATTTTCCTCAATAGTCTCTGATGTGGGACCCTGTCAAAAGCCTTACTGATGTCCATATACACACTATCATATTCATTACCATGATCTACCTCCTCAAATACCTTAGTGAAAAAAAGTTAATAAATACGTAATGCAGGAACGCCCCTTTGTAAAACCATGCTGAGATTCGTTGATTAATTTATGCTTGTCAAGGTGGCTGCGAACTGCCTCGGTCGTTATTGATTCCTTAAATTTTCCCACTATGGAGGTTAGGTTTATTGGTCTATAGTTCGAAGCTAAGGACCTGTCACCTGCTTTGAGAATGTGTATCACATTTGCCATTTTCCACTTATCTGGCACCATGCCAGTTTGTGGTGATATGTTGAAAAGATTAGCCAAAAATTTGCTAAGCTCCTCTTTACATTCCTTTAGAATTCTTGCATACAGTTCATCAGGACATGCGGATTTGTTAGGTTTTATTTATCTATTTGCCTAAGGACCATGTCACTTGTGATCCTAATCGTGCATAGTTTATTATCGTCCTGTTCTACATAATTTATTATTTCTGGAATATCGCTAGTATCTTCCTGTGTAAAAACTGAGAGGAAGTATGTGTTAAAAATTTTACATATTTCCTTATTACTGTCTGTGAGCTAACCCAAGTAACTTTTGAGTGGGCCTATCTTGTCTCTGATCTTACTTCAGTATACCTGAAAGAATCTTTTTGAGTTAGTCTTCGATTCTCTTGCAACTTTAACCTCATAATCTCTTTTTGCTTTTCTTATTCCCTTTTTTATTTCTCTCTTTAAATGAATATGCTGATTTCCTAATTGCACCTCTCCTCTTTTGATTTGCCTGTATATATCTCTCTTTTGACCAATGAGATGTTTTAATCTATTGTTCATCCATTTAGGATCATTTTTTGTTTGATTTGATTTCCCTATTTGGAACATAAGTTGTCTGAGCAGCAAGGAGTATGCCCTGGAAAACGTCATATCGGCAATCATTACCACCTACCTGACCCATAGTCAGGTCATTCCAGTTCAGCCCACCCAAGTAATTTTTCAGTCCTATGAAATCAGCCAAGTGGAAGTCATGGACAGAGACTTGATTGCCTTTATTAGGGGAATTCCATGATATATTAAAACTGAGTGATTTGTGATGACTTTCCCCAAGCTCATCATTAACCTCAAGATTATTAATTAGCGTTTCCCTGCTGGGAAAAACCAAGTCAAGCAGGTTATATCCTCTAGTTGGTTCTGTCATAAACTATTTTAAAAAACAATCCTGAATAGTATCAAGAAAGTCACTTGTCTCTAAATTTCCTGTGAAATTGCTCCAGACAATCTGTCTGTGATTGAAATCTCCCATTAGCACAACATTTTCGTATGTAGATGCCTTACGAATTTCGTCCCATAGAAGTTTACTGCACTCCCTATCAAGATTTGGGGCCCTGTAAATCACACCCAAAAGTAGTTTTCCAATGCCCTCGAGAAGCTGTAACCAGATTCAGTGGCTGATGCTTCTAATTTTATATCTTGTCAAATACAACAATTTAAACTGTCTCTGGCCTACATCGCTACCCCACCACCCTCCCTGTTGACCCTGTGAGTGTGGAATAATTTATAGCCTTGTATGTGACATTCAAAAATCATCTCTCGATCTTTCAGATTGAGTCAGGTCTCTGTTATAGCAATGATATCTATGTTTCCTTCACTTGCAATTAATCTTAGCTCATCTATCTTATTTCTTACACTCCTGCTATTAGTATAGTAGGCCTTAAGGGAGTTAGTTCCTTGCTGCCTTCTGCTGTCTCCCGTTGTTTGCTGACCTGATCTATTGTCTTTATTTATAACTTCATGATGAAAGTCTTTTATACCTTTACTGTTTTCAACCCTAGTGTTGCAACCTGACTGTTTCCCACACACACACCCATACCTCTATCTTCTATCAGTTTAAAATCATAGGCATTTCAGCAATGGTGCTCTCGATCGAGTTTGCAAGTGCTACCACCCCAGCCCCGGAGAGATGTACCCCATCCCTGGCTTACATATCATGTTTGCCATAAAAGTTGTCCCAGTTGTCAATGAATGGGATTGTAAGTTCCCTACAGAATCTGACTAGCCAGCAGTTTACACCAATTGCCCTAGACAACCATTCATTGCCCACTCCTCTTCTAGGCAAGATGCTACATATGACTCGGTCCCATCCCTTAGACTTAATTAAATCTATAGCTGACGTGTACATATCTAGCAGCTCTTCTCTCCTACCCTTCCCAATATCATTTCCACCAGCACTGAGACAGACAATAGGCTTGTTCCCATTACCTGACATGATATTATCCAACCTGTTAACTATGTCACTAACACCAGCTCCAGGGAAGCGCACTTTATCTCTTACCTTCTTATTCCTATTACAGAAAGCCCGGTCCATATACCTTACCTGTGAGTCACCAACCACAAGGATGCGCTTACCTATATTTGCAGGGGAAGTAGTACCTTTACCTTCACTGGCCACTGAAATACACTCATCCTGAAGAACAGAGAAGCGATTTCCATTACTGGGAACCACTTGCCACGTGCAGCAGGTGCTGGACTGCACCTTACTACTGGTAGCCGTTACAACCTCTCCACCTACAGCCTCCTCACAGCGAGAGACAGACTGCACCTCGCTGCTGGTAGCCTCATTCCCCTCCACAATTCCAGCCACCTTACACTCACTCCCAAACCCATTGAGGTGAACCTTCAGCCTCCTAATTTCCTCCTGGAGAAGCAAGACTTCCTCCTTCAATTCTCCAACCTCAATTTTTAAAACACTACAAAAGCAAGTCATGCTTTGTAACCGTCCACACTAATCCCCAAAGCAGCTCAGAGTCTGTGACCTCACGTATATATATATATATAATATATATATATATATATATATATATATATATATAAAATATATAATATATATATATATAAAATATATATATATATAATATATATGTATATAATATATATATATATATATATATATATAATATATATATATATATATATATATATATATATATATATATATATATACATATGTCGTGCCGAATAGGCAGAACTTGCGATCTTGGCTTAAATAGCAACGCTCATCTTGCCATTTAGGACAAGTGAAAATTTGTGTATGCAATAATTTCGCCAAAATCATTCTGAACCTAACGAAAAAATATATTTCACTGTGTTTCTTTAGTATTAAATTATTGTAAACAAATCTAAAATATATTTAGTTGGGTTAGGCTAAAATAAATTGCGTTTGTTATAATAAGGTTAGGTAAGTTTTCTAAGTTCCTTTTGGAGCAAAATTATAAATTTTTACATTAACATTAATGAAAAAAATATATCTTTAAACGTATAAGAGAAAATTTTAGAAAGGACTTAATTTTAAATGAGTTCTTGCTAATTGACCAGTTTTACATATTCGGCACGACATATATATATATATAGTATACATATATGTATATAGTATACATATATGTATATAGTAATATATATATATATATATATATATATATATATATATATATATATATATATATATATAATATATATATATATATATATATATATATATATATATATATATATACATATATATATATATATATATATATATATATATATATATATATATATATATATATATATATATATATATATATATATATATATATATATATATATAGTATGTATAGTATATATATATATATATATATATATATATATATGCAAAACAACCACTCTGAAAGAATAGAGAAATTCCAAGCGCTTTCGTGACTACTCACATTATCAAGGAACTATGAAAGTAAAGCATCCAAGGAAGCTATATAAGGGGTCTGGCCGGCACCTCACTATCAGATCCCACAACGGTTTAAACACGTGACGCGCGGCGAGCCAACTTGGAAAGGTCCTTGGCACAACTCACCCCACAAACTATTCTACCCAAGAAATAAGAAATTTTAAAGATTATTTGTCCAGTGTATTATTAATTCTTCCCAAATTCTATTAATTATAAATGGATCTAATTTATATAAACCAAAGGAAATATTCATATTATTGTCATCAATGTTTCTGAGAGCTTTACGAATTTGTAGTCCTGAGTTCATAGATGAGGAAATATCCAAAATTTATGAAATAGGTAATGATTTAAAATACCCAAGAAATGTAATTGATAAATCTTTTAAAGTTGCTAGAAATACTTTTTACAATCCAAAAAGGGACAACCAGC
>NC_069407.1:66076361-66148118 GCF_026875155.1 Cherax quadricarinatus
CCCCCACCCACAAAGCCTCCTTACCCCCTCTTTCCAACCCCTTTCGAGGACTACCCCCTACTCCCTCTTTCCTTCCCCTATAGATTTATATGCTTTCGGGGATGTCATCCTACTTTGATCCATTCTCTCTAAAATGACCAATCCCCTCAACAACCCCTCTTCTGCCCTCTGACTAATGCTTTTATTAACTCCAACCTTCTCCTAATTTTCCACACTCCAATTTTCTGCATAATATTCCACCACACATTGCCCTTAGACAGGACATCTCCACTGCCTCCAACCGTCCTCCTCGCTGGCTGCATTTACCACCCAAGCTTCACATCCATATAAAGTGTTGGTACACTATCCTTTCCATACATTCCCTTCTTCCTCCATAGATAACGTTTTTGACTCCACATATACCTCAACGCACCACTCACCTTTTTTCCCTCCATCAATTCTATGAATAACCTCATTCCTTCATAAATCCATCGCGACACGTCAACTCCCAATATCTGAAAACATTCACTTCTTCCATACTCTCCTCCCCAATTTGATATCCAATTTTCTTTATCTAAATCATTGAATACCCCCATCCTTACTCTTTTCTATGTTCCTTTCAACTTTCTACCTTTACACACATTCTCAACTCATCCACTAACCATTGTAATTTTTCTTAGAATCTCCCATAAGCACAGTACATCAGCAAAAAAGTAAACTTGTCAATTCCCCATTTGAATTTGATCTCCCCATTAATTTAATCCCACCCTTTCTCCCGAACACCCTAGCATTATACTTCTTATTTACAACCCCATCTATAAATATATTAAACAACCAGGTGACATTACACATCCCTGTCTAAGACCTACTTTTACCGAGGAAGTATTCTCCCTCTTCTACACACCCTAACCTGAGCCTCACTATCCTCATAAAAGCTCTTACACCATTTAGTAACTTCCACTATCCATATACTTGCAACATCTGCCACATTGCTCCTCGACATCCCCTCTATCATATGCCTTTTCTAATCCTTAAATGCAATAAAAACTTCCCTACCTTTATCTAAATACTGTTCACAATATTGTTTCAATGTAACACTTTGATTTCTACCATCCCCAACCCACTCTGGAAGCCACCTTCTCGTCCGCAATTCTACATTCTGTCTTACCTCTAATTCGTTCAAATATAACCCTACCGTATACTTTCCTGGAACACAGTAAACTTATTCCTCATATTTTTTACAATCTCTTTTGTCCACCGTTCCTTTATAATAAAGGGACTATACATGCGGCCTCCGCCAATCCCCTAGGTACCTCCCCTCTTCATACATTTTATTAAACAAAAGTACCAACCACGCCAACAAATATCCCCCCCTGCTTTTAACATTTCACTGTCAAGATCCCATCAGTTCCAGCTGCTTTAACCCCCCTTTCATCTACGTAATGCCCACGACCTCCACCACACTTACATTCTGCTCTTCTTCACTCCTAACAGATGGTATCCTCCCTGCCATGCATGAAATTACCGCCTCCCTTTCTTCCTAACATTTAAAAGTTCCTCAAAATATTCTCGCCATCTACCTAATACCTCCATCCTCCCCATCTACTTAACTCCCCTACTCGTTTTTAACTGACAATCCATACTTTCCCTGGCCTTTCTTAACTTGTTTAACTCACTCCAAAATTTTTTTTCTTATTTTCATAAAAATTTTTTGACAGTGCCTCTCCAACTCTTTCACTGCTCTCCTTTTGCACTCTCTCCCATCTCTTTCACCTTTCTTTTACTCTCCATATACTCTGCTCTTCTAATAACACTTCTGGCTTTGTTAAAAACCTCTCCGTAAGCTACCTTTTTCTCTTTTATCACACCCTTTACTTTCATCATTTCCACCAATCACTCCTCTTTTCCTCCTCCCCCACCCTACAATAACCACACTTCTGCCCCACATTCATACTGCATTTTTAAAACTATTCCAACCCTCTTCAAACCCCCCCACTACTCATCTTTGCACTAGCCCACCTTTCTCGCCAATAGTCGCTTAAATCTCGCCCAAAAAAAAAAAAGAAAAGAAAAAAAAAACTTCTCTCCTATATAATATATTATATATATATATATAGTATATATATATAGGTAATATATAAATATATATATATATATATATATATATAGTATATATATATATATATTAATATGTATATATATATATAATAGTATATATATAATATAAATATATATATATATTATTTTTTTTTTATATTATACACACCGGCCGATTCCCACCAAGGCGGGTGGCTCGAAAAAGAAAAAACTTCCACCATCATCACCCAACACTGTCTTTCCAAAGGGTGCTTTACACTACAGTTTTTTTAAACTGCAAGAAAAACATTAACACCCCTCCTCCCAGAGTGCAGGCACTGTACTTCCCATCTCCAGGACTCGAGTCCCGGCGCCTTCCGGATTCCCTGAATCCCTTCATAAATGTTACTTTTCCTCACACTCCAACAGCACGTCCCAAGTATTAAACCCATTTGGTCTCCATTCACTCCTATCAAACACGCTCACGCATGCCTCTGGAAGTCCAGCCCCTCGCACACAAAACCTCCCTTTTAATAATAAAATTAATTAAAATTTCATTATATAAAATTAATATATTAAATATTAAAATAGAATATTTCTTATTTTTTTTTATTTAAAATAAATTTTAATAAAAATAGTAAATTATAAAAATAATTATAAAAAATATTATTTAATTATTATAATTAAAATTTATTATAATAAATAATAAAATACAACAAACACACATACCCCAAACCAACATATACCAAAAAACACCCCCAACACCCAAAAAACGACCCAACCAAAAACAACCAACAACCCCAAAACCGCACACAAACCAACAAAAACCGCAAAAAACAACCCAAACGAAACCAAAAAACCCCACACTCAAAAACCCCCCTCAAACGCAAAAAACCAACAAAAAACAACCCCAACATCAACACACCGAAACAACCACAACAATCGACAAACACCGACAAAAGTATACGCAACCCACAAATCGCACCCCAAACACAACAACACCACGAAAACCAAGAACGAGCAACCTGAAGGACACCACAGTCCATCCACACAACCCCCAACCCACACACCCACCAAAAACAGGCCAAAATACAAAACACCGAAAAAACAAAAAAACAACAAACACAAACAAACAACAAACCCAAACATCAACACAACCAATCCCACCACCACCCACGATCGAGACCCTCCAACACACCAACAAATACCCAACCACAACCACCAACCACCAAAAACACACCCAAAAACCTACCAAAAATAACACCGCGCACTAAAACCCCAAACAACCCACAAACAACAACCCAAACCCAAAAACACCCACAATCACACAAAAAACACAAACATAATGCAAACGCACGCCCCGAAAAACCCCCAACTCATGCAACCGAGAACAAACAAACCCGCAATCACCAAACAACTGCAACCTCCACCCCCCACCAAACAAACACAATCCACACCCAAACAAACCACACCACAACCAAACAACTAAACAAAAAACCACAAAATCCAAAGTCCCCGACCGAACCCCGAACCAAAAAAAAACAACAACCCCCACCCTCGCACCCCACCCACACAAAAAACCCAACTAACGAAAACAACACACAAAAAACAAAACAACAACCTTCCCACCCACCAAATCCCCCCCCTCCGCGCCCCCCCCCCCCCCCCCTCCCCCCCCCCCCCCCCTCCCCCCCCCACCCACCCCCCAACCCCTTCCGCCCCCGACCCCCTCCAACCAACCCCAACCCTCCATCACCCCACAATCCGACATCAGTTTCGCTCCAAACCTCTCTACATGACCGAACCACCACCCCAACCCAACCCTCATCCTCTTGACAACATATAGGTAATCCCGCACCTCCTCCTAACTATCCAAACAACGAATTCTCTGCATTAAAATACCACACCACACATTGCCCACAGACATTCCACTCACTGCCTCTCAGCCCTTACTCCACGCTGCAACTTTCATCACCCACGGCTTCACACCCATATAAGAGCGTTGGTAAAACTCTAAACTCATACATTCCCCTCTTTGCCTCCAAGGACAAAGTTCTTTCCTCCACAGACTCCTAAGTGCACCACTCACTCTTTTCGCCCTCATCAATTCTATGATTTCACCTCATCTTTCATAGACCCATCCGCTGACACGTCCACTCCCAAATATCTGAATAGCGTTCAACTCCTCCATACTTCTCCCTCCCTCCAATCTGATATTCAATCCTTTCATCACCTAATCTTTTTGTTATCCACCCCCTCATACCTTACCTCTTTCCTGTATTCACCTTAATTTTTTCTTTCTTTTGCACACCCTACCAAATTTCCATCCACCAATCTCTGCAACTTCTCTTCAGAATCTCCCAAGAGCATCAGTGTCATCAGCAAAGAGCCAGCTGTGACAACTCCCACTTTGTGTGTGATTTCTTTATCTTTAACTCCACGCCTCTTGCCAAGACCCCTCGCATTTCCTTCTCTTACACCCCATCTATAAATATATTAAACAACCACGGTGAAATCACACATCCTTGTCTAAGGCCTACTTTACTGGGAAAAATTCCCTCTTTCCTACATACTCTAACTTTAGCCTCACTATCCTCGTAAAAACCTCTTCACTGCTTTCAGTAACCCTACCTCCTACACCATACACTTGCAACATCGCCACATTGCCCCCCTATCCACCCTGTCATACGCCTTTTCCAAATCCATAAATGCCACAAAGACCTCTTTAGCCTTATCTAAATACTGGTTCACTTTAAATGTTTTTCACCGTCAACAACCTGGTCCACACACCCCTAACCTTTCCTAAAGCCTCTTTGTTCATCTGCATATCCTATTCTCCGTCTTACTCTTAATTCTTTCAATTATAACTCTACCATACACTTTACCAGTACACTCTACAGACTTTATCCCACTATATTTTTTTTTGCACACTCTTTATCCCCTTGCCTTAATAAAAAGGAACAATGCATGCTCTCTGCAATCCCTAGTACCTTACCCTCTTCCATACATTTATTAAAAAATTTCACCACCACTCCAAAACAATATCCCCACCTGCTTTTTAACATTTCTAATCTTTATCCCATCATCCCGCTGCCTTACCCCCTTCATTTTACCTACTGCCTCACAACTTCCCCCCACACTCCACAACTGGCTCTCCTCACTCCTACAAGAATGTTATTGCTCCTTGCCGCTATACAGAAATCACAGCTTCCCTATCTTCATCAACATTTAACAATTCCTCAAATATTGCCTTACATCTTCCAATACCTCTAACTCTCCATTTAATAACTCTCCTCTCCTATTTTTAACTGACAAATCAATTTGTTTCTCTAGGCTTTTCTTAACTTGTTAATCTGCACTCCAAAAACTTTTTTCTATTTTTCAACAAAATTTGTTGATAACGGAGATCTCAGGTTCTCCACTTCCGATCTCAGTTTGATAATGCTGAGTACTAGCCATCTCCTCACTCTCTCTCTCTCTCCTTCTCTCTCTCTCTCTCCTCTCTTCCCTCCGCGTCTCTCTCTCTCTCTCTCTCATCTCTATATATAATATATAAATATGAAAATATATATAAACATAAATATATATATTATATATATAAAAATATAAATATAAATATAATATTTATTTATAATCTTTATATATACATATATATATATATTATATATATATATATATATATATATAATATTATACATATATATATATAAAAATATATAAATATATATAATCATATAATAATAAATATAAATATATATAATACATATATATATATATATATATATATAATATTTATAAATATCTACATTTTTTTTGCGTGCCGAATAGGCAAAACTTTGCGATCTTGGCTTAACAGAAAACGTTAATCTTGCCTATAGGACAAGTGAAAATTTGTGTAGCAATAATTTTCACCAAAAATCATTCTAACCTAACGAATAAAAATAAATTCATTGTGTTTGTTTTTATATTAAATTACTGTAGAATAAATCAAAATATATTTAGTTGGGTTAGGCTAAAATAAAATGCTCGTGTTTACAATAAGTTAGGTAAGTTTTCTAGATTCTTGAAGCAAAATATTTTTTTTTCATTAACATATAATGAAAAAATATATACTTAAAAGTATAAGAGAAAAATTTTAGAAAGGAATTAAATTTAAATGAATTCTTGCTAATAGTCCATTTTAACTATTCGGCTTATATAAATATATATATATATATATATATATATATAAAATATATATATATATATATTATATAATATATAATATATATAAATATATATATATATATAAATATATCTATATATATATTAATATAATATATTATATATATATTTAAATATATATATATATAAAAAATATATATATATGTATATATATATACATATATATATAGATAAATATATATATATATATATATATATATATATAATATATATTAATAAATAATATATATAATATATATATATAATAGATAAATGGTAAATTTATTTACTTTTGCTTAAAATTAATTTCATATATTTTTTTTTCGTTATGCTCAAATTAAAATTTTTCAGATTTTATGCAAAAATAAAAATCTCTCTCTGGGCATTCGGCAGAGATCACCTCAATTTTTTACTCCACACTCAACGATTCGGCTAATTAGCAGCGTGAGAGAGAGAGAGAGAGAGAGAGAAGAGAGAGAGAGAGAGAGAGAGAGAGAGAGAGAGAGAGAGAGGAGAGAGAGAGAGAGAGAGAAGAGAGAGAGAAAGAGAAGAGAGAGAGAGAGAGAGAAAGAGAGAGAGAGAGAGAGAGGAGAGAGAGAGAGAGAGAGAGAGAGAGAAGAGAGAGAGAGAGAGAGAGAGAGAGAGAGAGAGAGAGAGAGAGAGAGAACGTGCTGGGACCATTGTTATAGAATGTCTACCTTCCAACGACCTTCTCATCTCATCCCAGAATCACATGCATATGCAGACGACGTACACTGACATTCACTAATCCAAGAGAAGAATGCCAGCTGCTTCTAAGCCAACATCAATCACCAACAAAGAGCTATATCAAGCTTGGGGAATAGATGGCAAGTAACACTTGCACTGAGAAACGCAAATGATGATCGTCTCTAGGCACCATGATGGTAATGCTGGGCAGTAGTAAGATGAATGGGAGGGTGTTGGCACCTGAGAAGAATTGAATACCCTTGGGGTGAATTTTGACTCCAAACTAACCGTGAAGAACCATGTTGTAAATCTTGCAACAAGGCAGCCAGGAAGCTAACAGCACTTCGCCGTAACTCGCATCTGCTTGACAGTAGGGGTTGCAAGATCCCTATCGAGGCACAAGTATCGCTCGCAACCTTGATATGCTTCCGCTTCTTGGCTTTCTGCCCCCCACCCTCTCTTCGCGACTGCTTGAAGAGTAAGAACAGAGCAAGACGTCCCTCATCTCTCGCCGGACCCATCCTGATAGACTGTCATTTCAGCAGAGCCTTCAACACAGTAGGGGATGTGGGTGCCTTACTGTTACGTTACAAAGCCAATATTGGGGTCAAAGTACCACACTTGGATCCACTCGAGACAGCGTGAAAACCATGCTTTTTATGCACAAGATGGGCAGAAAAGCAAGAACTTCACTCTGGCCTGTACCCTTCTCAGAACATCAACTCCATCTGATATCATATATACCCAGGATGACTCGAGTAGGAACACATTCGTACAGGCATATTGATGTCAACGAGATAAAGTCAGTTTATCAAATGAAAATGCTGGCCCACAGATGGCTTCAAATTCATCCTGTACCCTACTCGTATGTCTCATAACAATAAAAATGGCTTTCAAATGACTGATTTAGGTAACAGCTCTTAGCATGCCAAAGAGTTAGGATCCTTAACCTGTAAATAGTCTTGTCAATAAAGCTAGGGATCCTTAACCTACCCATGTAACCCAGTGTATAAAAGAGAGAGATGAGAGAAGATGAGACAGACAAGAGAGAGAGAGAGGAAAGAGAGAGAGAGAGAGGAGAGAGGAGAGAGAGAGAGAGAGAGAGAGAGAGAGAAGAGAGAGAGAGAGAGAGAGAGAAGCATGTGCTATGTTTACAGAACCTCATGGCAACATGCAGAACCGCAACAACTTCACTAATGGAAAATATTGACTCCTTCTGCTACAACACAACTGTCAACATATCATAATTGTTGGTGACCTCAACAACACCTTATACAGAGGGACTTTTGAATGACCTTCTTGCGTATTTGACATGAGAAACATTGTTGATTTTCCCTACTCTGCATCTCTGGCTCCTCCCTGACGCCATAGTGAGTGATCTGGAAGAAGGCAAAATAATCACTTGTCAATCCCGCGCTACGTTGGATCCATCTGGCCACAGAATGTCTTATGACACTTAAGATCCCAACAGAACGAGGTGAGGATACCACACCACAACCTGGCTATGGAAAAAGAGGTAATTGGCCGCCCCTTTGCTCTGATCTCGCCACCAACCGATTGGAAGCTCTTCCCAAGGGATTGTGACAACCAAGTAAAACCTTCACTGGACAGAGATCCTTAATCTACAACAAGAAACATTCCACACCGCAATATGTGATGAAGCAAACAGATCAGCCTTTGTTTAGCTTTCGTTGTAGAAAGCTGCTACTGCTAAGTACGAAAGCATGGAGAAGGTAAAAGAGACATCCTACCACCTATAACAGACTTGCACAGGCAAGCCTGTATGCATATGGGTGACGTTCAAAGTGGGTCATTGCTAAATGGGAAGGTGGACACAAAAAGAAAGCTAGCATCAGGTATGGTAGGCTCCAAAACGTGGGTGGTCCCCTGGTCCAAGGACAGACAAGGTATCTGTCCTGATGAACTCATTCCACCTCTAAAACGACAGGAAGGGACCACCACTAACTAGTATGAAGAGAAGGCAGCTCTTTGCTGAACACTTTGCTACCAAAATGCAAGTTCCTGATCCAGCAAGGACCCTCATTGGCTAGCTGCAAGAACTGTGTCAAAACTGACAGTGGTGACAATAAGCAGGAGGAAGTGCAAATTTACTTCTTAAATCGCTGACCAAGAAAAAGACTGTGGGCCCAGACAATTGAGCCGCAAGATTGATGAAAAGATGTGCAAGACCAGCTAGCAGAACCTCTAAACTCCATATTTTAAGCACTGCCTAGTACAGTGTAATGGCCCCCTCTGTGGAAAGAGGAAAATGTAGTCCCTGTTCTGCAAAAAGAATAGCAGAGCCAGAAATCAAGCAACTACTGACCAGTGCCCCTCCTGTCAATCACTGGTTAAGATCCTTGAGACAATAATCTCAAGACAATGACAGTTTGTTTTGACTACCACTCCACTACTTTGTGATCGTTAAGTATGGCTTCAGGAAAGGTTACTCTGCTGCTGATCTGTTTGTTAAACCTCTCCAATAAGTGGCACCAGTCACTGGATGAATCAAAAGTCAGCGGTGTGGTAGGCACCGGACCATTTGCTGGTGCTTTCGACCGGGTGTGGCACCCAGGGCCTCTTAGCAAAACTTCAAGCACTATGCATTGCAGGCTCTACGAATGTCTCCTCAGTGATTAACCTTCATGGTAGATCTCTAAGTGTAAGTTTACAATGGAACGAAATCAGCAAGACATCCTATTGGGGCAAGTGTTCCACAAGGAAGCGTTCTGGGACCATTGTTATGGAAGACTACTTCAAAGACCTTCTACACTCATCCCAGAATCACATGTATATGCGATCTGTAACACAGACATTCACTAGTCCAAGAGAAGAATGCCAGCTGCTCTAAGCTACATCAATCACCAGCTAAGAGCTATATCAGCTTTGGGAAATAGATGGCAAGTAACATTTGCACCTGATGATGATCGTCTTTAGGCACCATGATTGTAATGCTGGTGCAGTAGTAAGGATGAATGGGAGGGTGTTGGCACTGGAGAAGAAGTTGATATCTTGGGGTAAATTTGACTCCAAACTAACCATGAAGAGCCATAATGTAAATCTAGCAAATAAGGCAGCTAGGAAGCTTACAGCACTTCGCCGTAATCTCGCATCTGCTTGACAGCAGGGGTTCCAAGACTCTGTACGAGGCAAAAGTACCTCACACCTTGAGTATGCTCCACTTGTCATGGTTTGCCCTGCCCACCCTCTCATCTGCGACTTTCTTGACAGAGTGGAGAACAGAGCAAGATGTCTCATCTTCTCGCCTGGACCCATCCTGGAAAGATCTGTTCATTTGAGCAGAGCCTTCAACACAGTAGGGGATGTGGGTTGTCCTTACTGTTTTAAGTACAAGGCCAATATTTCAAAGTACCACACTTGGACCACTTCGGACAGCATGAAACAAGCTTTTATGGCCACAAGACGAGCAGAAAGCAGGAACTCACCTCTGGCTGTACCCTTCACCATACATCACTCCATCTGAATCATATATTCCCACGATGACTCGAGTATGAAACACATTCGTACAGCATAATGATGTCAACGAGATAAAGTCAGTTGATCAAATGAAATGCTGACCCACAGAGTCTTCAACTTCATCCTGTTCCCTACTTGTATGTCTCATAACAATAAAATGCTTTCAAATGAGCTGATGTATGTAACAGCTCTTAGCTTGTCAATAAAGTTAGGAATCCCTAACCCTGTAAATAGCTTTACAAAAACTAGGGATCGCTTAACCTTGTTAAACTCCTGTGTAAAGAGAGAGAGAGAGAGCGAAGAGAGAGAGAGAGAGTAGAGAGAGAAGAGAGAGAGAGAGAGAGAGAGAGAGAAGAGAGAGAGAAGAGAGGAGAGAGAGAGAGAGAGAGAGAGCTAGAGAGAGAGAGAGAGAGACGAGAGAGAGAGAAAGAGAGAGAGAGAGAGACAGACAGACAGACAGACAGACAGAGACAGAGACATAGATAATGCCTAATTCTGCTGCACCTCCCCTCACTAATGCCAGTTATATAAGAGTCAAAGTTCTTGCTTGTGCTTGAAATTCTTCAAGACTATGGCGCTCATGTACATCCTAGGCCTGAGGGACTGATTACCTCATCTTTTTATATACCTCTACAGTCTTCATTATATCTATGATTGTATTGAACGCTTCCTTGTGGAACACTTCCCCAATGGGATGTCTTGCATTTCGTTCCATTGAAAACTACACTTAGAGATTCCCATGAAGGTAATCACGAGGAGCCCTAGCGTAGACCTGCAATTCCCGTGCTTGAAGTTTGCTAAGAGGCCCGGGTCCAAACCCCCCGGGTCGAAAAGCACCAAAATTCCGTGCTACCACACAGCACTTTTGATTCATCCAGTGACGGGTCCCACTTAGTGGGAGGTTTAAAACAGATAGCACAGAGTAACTTTTCCTGAACCCATATTCAGATCAAAAGTAGTGAGGGTATCAAAAAACTGTCTTTTGTCTTGAAATTTTTGTCTCAAGGGATTTATATGTTGACAAGTGACACTGGTCAGTAATTTGCTGATTTCTGCTCTGCTATTCTTTTTGGAAAAGGGCCCAAAATTTTTCCTCTTTCCACGAGGGGCCATTTCACTGTATAGGCAGGTTTTAAATATGCGAGTTGGGGTTCTGCTACGGGCCTCAGTCTTTTCATCAATTTTGGGCCAACTTGTCTGGGCCCACAGTCTTTTCTTTGGTAAAGCGATTTAAAAAGAAAATGCACTTCCTCCTCCCTTATTGTCACCATGCAGTTTTGACACAGTTCTTGCAGCTACCAAAGGGAGGGTCCCTTTCCCCGGATCAGGAACTTGCATTTTGGAAAAAAGTGTTCAGCAAGGGGTCTGCCTTCTCTTCATACTAAAAGGGGTGGCCCACCTGTCGTTTTAGAGGGGGAATGAGTTCATCAGGAGATAACCGTCTGCCCTTGACCAGGGACCACCGGTTTGGAGCCTCCCCTACTGATGCTAGCTTTCTTTTTGTGTCCACCTCCCATTTACCAATGACCCACTTTTGAACGTACCCTTTGGGGCCACAAGGGTTTGCCTGTAAAGTTCCTTTTATGGGTGGTAGGATGTCTCTATACCTTCGCAATGCTTTGTACTTACATACAGCCTTTCTAAAAACAAAACCCAACCCAAGGCTGACTGGGGCTTCGTCACATATTACCGGTGGGGAATTTGTTCTTGTTGTAGTTTAAAGGGATGTTCCGTGAGGGCTTTCACTTTTGTCAACCCCCCCTTGGAAAAGAGCATTCCAATCGGTGGTGGCGGCTCAGAGCAAAGGGCTGGCCAATTACCTCTTTTCCATAGCCAGGTTGTGCGTGTGGACTCCTCACCCGTTCTGTTGGGATTTTAATTTCGAAGAACATCCTTGGGCCAGACGATCCCGTACCCGAGGGATTGACAATGATTATCCTTCTGCCAGATCCTCACTATGGGTCAAGGGAGGGCCAGAGATGCGAGAGGGAAATCAAAAAAAGTTTCTCACTCAAAATGCAAGAAGGTATCAAGCCCCTCGTAAAAAGGTGTTGGTTGAGGTCACCAACAATTATGATTGTTGACAGTTGTGTTGAGCAGAAGGGGGAGTAAATATTTTTCAATTAGGAAGTTGAGGGGGTCTGCTGTTGCCCTGAGGTCTTAAAATTGCACTGCTCTCTCCCTCTCTCTCTCCCCTCTCTCCCCTCTCTCTCTCTCTCTCTCTCTCTCTCTCTCTCTTTTCTCTCTTCCCCCTCTCTTTCTCTCCCCCTCTCTCTTCTCTCTCTCTCTCTCTCTCTCTCTCTCTCTCTCTTCTCCCCTCTCTCTCTCTCTCTCTCTCTTCTCTCTCTCTCTCTTCTCTCTCTTCTCTCTCCTCTCTTTTCCCCCTCTCTCTTTTTTTCCCCCTCTCTCTTTTTTTTTACACAGGGTTTACAAGGGTGGGTTAAGGATCCCAGTTTTTATTGACAAGCTATTTACAGGTTAAGGATTCCTAACTCAGGGCATGTAAAAGCTGTTACCACATCACCCATTTGAAAGCATTTTTATTTTTTGAGACTACGAGCGGGGAACAGGATGAATTTTGAACCCCTCTTGGGCCGCTTTTTCATTTGCAACTGACTTTACCGTTGACATCATTTGCTGACGAATGTGTTCCATACTCAGTCATCCTGGGTAATATGATCTCAGATGGAGTGATGTTCTGGAGAAGGGACAGCCCGAGTGAAGTTCTTGCTTTTGCCCATCTTGTGGCATAAAAAACATTTTTTACTTGTCCTCGAAATGGATCCAAGTGTGAAATTTTACAATATTTGGGTTTGTACGTAACATAGGCCACCCCCATCCCCCCTGTGTTGAAAACTCTCTGAAATGACAGATCTATCCAGGGTGGGGCCAGGCGAGAGATGAGACTCTTGCTCGTTCCTACCTTTCAAGCTCGCGATGAAGTTGGGGGCAAAAGCCAAAAAAGCGAGCAACTCAAGGGTGAGCGTACTTGTGCCTGTCAGGATCTTGCAACCCCCACTGTCAAGCAAGCGAGATCGGGGAAGTGCTGTAAGCTTCCTGGGTCCTTGTTTGCAAGATTTTCAACAGGTTCTCATGGTTAGTTTGGAGTCAAAATTCACCCCAAAGGAATCAACTTCTTTCCCGGTGCCAACACCCTCCCATTCATCCTTTCTACGCACCCCATACCCTCATGGGGCCTAGGACGAAACATCATTTGCGTTTTCTCATGCAATGTTACTTGCCATCTATTTCCCCAACTGAAAAAGCTCTTTGTTGGTGATTTTTGTAGCTTAGACAGCGGGGATTTTTTCTCTTGGGTTTGTGAATGTCATGTACATTCGCATATGCATGGATTCTGGGGTGAGATGAAGAAGGGCGTTTTAAGTAGACTTTATAACAATTGGGCCCAGCACTTTTTTTCCCCCTTTTCTCTCTTTCTTCTCCCCCTTCTCTCTCTCTCTCTCTCTTCTCCCCTTTTCTCCTCTCCCCTCTCTCTCCTCTCTCCTCTCTCTCTCATCTCTCTCTCTCTCTCCCCTTTTCTCTCTCTTCTCTCACGTGCAAATTTAAACCCAATCGTTGAGTGTGGAGTAAAAATTTTGGTGACCTGCCAATGCCCAGAGAGAGATTTTTATTTTTGCCTTAATCGAAAAAATTTTAAATTTTAGCATAAGAAAAAATATATGAAATTAATTTTTAAACAAAAAAATAAATAAAAATTTTTCAATAATTAAAAAAAATTTAAAAAAAAAAAAAAAAAAAAAAAAAAAAAAAAAAAAAAAAAAAAAAAAAAAAAAAAAAAAAAAAAAAAAAAACCCCCCCCCCCCCCCCCCCCCCCCCCCCCCCCCCCCCCCAAAAAAATTTTTTAAAAATTTTTTTTTTTTAATATTTTTTATTTTAAACTTTTTTTTAAAAACTTTTTAATAAATAAAAATTTTAAAATTTTTTTTAATAAATTTAATATAAAAAAAAATTTTTTTAAAATTTTTTTATTTGTTAAAAAATTAAAATTTCATAAACAAAATTTTTTTCGTTATCCCAAATTTAAATTTTTTTGTTAAGGGAAAAAAAAAAATCCTTCTGGGGATCGGAGGGGGAAAATAATTTTTATTAAAATAAATTGGTTAATTTTAAAAAAAAAAAAAAAAAAATTTTAAAAAAAAAAAAAAAAAAAAAAAAGAAAAAAAAAAAAAAAAAAAAAAAAAAAAAAAATAAAAAAAAGGGGGAGAACGTGCTGGGCCCATTTTTATAGAATGTCTACTTCAACGCCTTCTTCATCTCATCCCGAATCACATGCATATGCAACGACTTTACACTGACTTTCACTTCCCCAAGAGAAAAATGCCAGCTGCCTAACTAATAAAATCACCAACAAAGAGTTTTAATCAGCTTGGGGAAATAGAGGCAAGAAACACTTGCACTGAGAAAACGAAAATGATGATCGTCTGGACCATGAGGAAATGGGTGCATATAAGGGATGAATGGGAGGGTGTTGGCACCTGGGAAGAAGTTGATACCCTTTGGGGGTGAATTTTTGACTCCAAACTAACCATAAGAACCCATTTTTTGTAAATCTTGAAAAAAGGCAGCCGGGAAGCTTACACATTTCGCCGTATCTCGCATCTCTTGACAGTAGGGGTTTTGCAAGACCCTGTACGGGGCCAAGTACGCTCCATTTGAGTATCTCCGCTTTTTTGGGCTTTTCCCCCCCCCAACCCCTTCATCTGCGACGCTTGACAGAAGAAACAAGCAAGACGTCTCATCTCTCGCCTACCCATCCTGGATAGACTGCATTTCAGCAAGCCTTCAACACGGGGGATTGGGTGCCTTCTGTTACGTACAAACCCAATTTTGTCAAAGACACCTTGGATCCACTTCGAGGACAATTTAAAAACATGCTTTTTCCACAAATGGCAGAAAGCAAGAACTTACTCTGGCTGTCCCCTTTTCCCAGAACAATCCAGAGTCATATAAACCCCAGATATGATTTGGAAAAAATTTCAAAGAAATGTGCCAAACGAGTAAATTTCTTGGTCAAATTTAAATGCGGCCCACAGATGGTTAACTTATCCTTTCCCTGTCTATGTCTCATAAAAATTTTAAAAAGAAATGAGGATGTGGTAACATTTAGTGTTTGAGTTTTGGGAATTTAATGTTGTTGTAAAAAGTGATTTAATAGGAAATGTGAAAAAAGAAGAGAGAGAAAAAGAAGGGGAAAGAAGGAGAGAGAGAAGAGAGAGAGAGAGATAAGAGAGAGAGAGAGAGAGAGAGAGAGAGAGAGAGAGAGGGAGAGAGAGAGAGAGAGAGAGAAGAGAAGAGAGAGAGAGAAGAAAAAGAGAGAGAGAGAGAGAGAGAAGAGAGAGAGAGAAGAGAAGAGAGAGAGAAGGAAGAGAGAGAGCAGTGCAATTACGACCTCAGTGCAACGCGCCCCCCATCAATTTCCCTAATTGAAAAATTTTGACTCCCTTCTGCTACAACAAACTAAACATATATTTTGTTGGTGACCTCAACCAACCCTTATACAGAGGACTTTGATGCCCTTCTAGCAGATTTGACGTAGAAACTTTGTTGTTTTCCCTTTTCTCCCTCTGGCTCCTCCCTTGCCCCAGTATGAGGATCTGGCAGAAGGCATATCCTTTTTAACCCTCGGCTACGTTGGATCGTCGGGCCCAAAAGGATGTTCTTACACACTTAAGATCCCAACAGAACGAGGTGGGGATCCAACGCAAACCTGGCTAGGAAAAGAGGAAAAGGCCAGCCTTTGCTCTAGCTCCCCACCCCCGATTGGAATGTCTTCTCCAAGGGGATGTTGAAAACCAAGTAAAGCCTTCACTGGACACATCCTTAATCTACAACAAGAAAAAATTCCCTCACCGGTAATATTGACGAAGCCCCAGATCACCTTGGTTTGGCTTTCTTGTAAAAGGCTGCTACGCTAATTACAAAGCATTGCGAAGGTAAAAGACTCCTACCACCATAACGGAACTGCACAGGCAAGCCTGTAGGATATGGGTGACGTTCAAAAGTGGTCATGGTAAAGGGGAGTGACACAAAAGAAAGCTAGCATCAGGTAGGGTAGGCTCAAAAACCTGGTGGTCCGGGTTCAAGGACAGACAAGGTTATCTGCCTGATGAATCATTCCACCCTAAATCGACAGGATGGGACCCCCTCTTGTAGTGAAGAGAGGCAGCCTCTTTGCTGAAAAACTTTTTGCTCCCAAAATGCAAGTTCCTGACCCGGCAGGGGACCCTCCTTGGCTAGCTGCAAGAACTGTGTCAAAACTGACAGTGGTGACAATAAGGCAGGAGGAAGTGCATTTACTTCTTAAATCGCTTGACCAAGAAAAGACTGTGGGCCCAGACAAGTTGAGCCCAAGATTGATGAAAAGACGTGCAGGCCAGCTAGCAGAACCTCTAACTCGCATATTTAAGCACTGCCTAGTACAGTGTAAATGGCCCCCTCTGTGGAAAGAGGAAAATGTAGTCCCTGTTCTCAAAAAGAATAGCAGAGCAGAAATCAGCAACTACTGACCAGTGTCACTCCTGTCAATCACTAGTAAGATCCTTGAGACAATAATTTCAAGACAAATGACAGTTTTTTGACTACCACTCACTACTTTGTGATCATGAATATGGCTTCAGGAAAAGTTACTCTGCTGCTGATCTGTTGTTAAACCTCTCCACTAAGTGGCACCAGTCACTGGATGAATCAAAAGTCAGCTGTGTGGTAGCACCGGACATTGCTGGTGCTTTCGACCGGGTGTGGCACCAGGGCCTCTTAGCAAAACTTCAAGCACTGGGAATTGCAGGCTCTACGCTATGTCTCCTCAGTGATTACCTTCATGGTAGATCTCTAAGTGTAGTTTTCAATGGAACGAAATCAGCAAGACATCCTATTGGGGCAAGTGTTCCACAAGGAAGCGTTCTGGGACCATTCTTATGGAATGTCTACTTCAAAGACCTTCTTCATCTCATCCAGAATCACATGTATATGCAGTTTCTGTACACTGACATTCACTTATCCGAGAGTAAGAAAATGCAGCTGCTCTAAGCTACATCAATCACCAGCTAAGAGCTATATCAGCTTTTGGAAATAGATGGCAAGTAACATTTGCACCTGAGAAAACGCAAATGATGATCGTCTCTAGGCACCATGATGGTAATGCTGGTGCAGTAGTAAGGATGAATGGGAGGGTGTTGGCACCTGGAGAAGAAGTTGATATCCTTGGGGTTAAATTTGACTCCAAACTAACCATGAAGAGCCATAATGTAAATCTAGCAAATAAGGCAGCTAGGAAGCTTACAGTACTTCGCCGTATCTCGCATCTGCTTGACAGTAGGGGTTGCAAGACTCTGTACGAGGCACAAGTACTCTCACACCTTGAGTATGCTCCACTTCCTTGGTTTGCCTGCCCCCCCTCTCATCTGCGACTTTCTTGACAGAGTGGAGAACAGAGCAAGACGTCTCATCTCTCGCCTGGACCCATCCTGGATAGATCTGTCATTTCAGCAGAGCCTTCAACACAGAAGGGATGTGGGTGGCCTTACTGTTACGTACAAGGCCAATATTTTCAAAGTACCACACTTGGATCCACTTCGAGGACAGCGTGAAACAAGCTTTTATGCCACAAGACGAGCAGAAAGCAGGAACTTCACTCTGGCTGTACCCTTCTCCAGAACATCACTCCATCTGAGATCATATATTCCCACGATGACTCGAGTATGAAACACATTCGTACAGCATAATGATGTCAACGAGATAAAGTCAGTTGATCAAATGAAAATGCTGGCCCACAGATGGCTTCAACTTCATCCTGTTCCCTACTTGTATGTCTCATAACAATAAAAATGCTTTCAAATGAGCTGATGTAGGGAACAGCTCTTAGCTTGTCAATAAAGTTAGGAATCCTTAACCTGTAAATAGCTTGACAATAAAACTAGGGATCCTTAACCTTGTTAAACCCTGTGTAAAGAGAGAGAGAGAGAGCGAGAGAGAGAGAGAGAGAGAGAGAGAGAGAGAAGAGAGAGAGAGACAGACAGACAGAAAGACAGAGACAGAGAGACAGAGACAGACAGACAGACAGACAGACAGACAGACAGAGACAGAGACATAGATAATGCCTACTTCTGCTGCACCTCCCTCAACTAATGCCAGTATATAAGAGTCAAAGTTCTTGCTTGTGCTTGAAATTCTTCAAGACTATGGCGCTCATGTACTCCTAGGCTGAGGGACTGATTACCTCATCTTTTTATATACCTTTACAGTCTTCATTATATCTATGTATTGTATTGATAAAGTCACTGGATGGCGAAACGTCTACAAATTAAGTATAACAAGATGTTACACGTATTTCTAATTCTTCATCAAACTCTAATTAGGTGTATACTGAAGTGGTAAGGCTTCTGTCTAAATAAAGATACCCAGTTTATGCAGGTGAGTCTGGTTTATCACTGGGAATAATACCAGTATTAAGATGAGGGTGAGACACAGCATTGTAACCTGTAAGTGGACTAACAAAGGTGTCTAAGTGACAACGTAAGTTAATTTGAGACAATCATCCTAATGTCAAGCTTTACGTACTTTTCAACTGTAGTTTGCTATCTTCTCTTGAGGTTTTAAGAAGGTTTGCAATGTGTAGAGAACGTGGGACAACACTACATCCAAAATGATTTCATTACATTGTTTATGTTAAATCTCAAAAGGATATAACCCCCCCCCTCCACCACCATAAAAAAAATGCTTTACATATAATGTATCTTAAATTTACTTCATTAGTTTATAATGGAAAAATAACAATTATAAACCAGATATAACAATATTTAAGGAGAGTCAAGTAACATTTCATTTCTCTTGCTGACTTTAAAAATCGCAAAGTTACTCTCCTGACACTAGTCAGAACAGATCAACCGATATTGGAACACATGAGTACAATATAAGAAGAGATGATAGGGCTACTAAGGGGTTTCGTGTAAAACAAAGCAATAGAGCCACTGGTGTCCACAATAAATTAGCCACTTCGGTAGCAAAAATCTAAATCTCGGGGTGACCCAGTAGTGATGGTCTTCAACCATTTCTTTATTATCCCTGCAAGAAAATAGGAAAATACAAATATGGTTTCCGTACAGAAAAAAACAGAAAGACAAGATAAACTTAATTAAAATGCTGGTATCTTTAATAGGTATAGTGTTAAAAGTTCCGGACAAGATTGTTAGAAAAAAATGGTTGTAAGAAAAAGTAGTCAATGTCAAAATCCAGCACAGATTTAATCTTGGAAAATCCAATATTGCGAATTTACTGGAGCGGTACGACGGATTCACAGATGTAAATAAATAAAAAAAAAGGACTGAGTTTGACTGCAAGAAAGTACTGGGCATAATACTAAATCTGAGATTACTCCTGAACTAAAAAAAATCATTCAGAGTTTAATAGTAGAGTGCTCCAATGAGCCAGGAGATGCCTCAGTAACAGAAGTCAGTGAGTAACGAAAATGAGATATCAGAATGGGAGAAAATAGCAGATGAGGTCCCACAAGGATTAGTATTAAGATTAAAACTGTTCCAAACATACTTGAACGACCTACCAGAGGGGATAGTCTTATGTCACTGTTTACTGAGAGTGTAAAAGAATGAAAAGAATATGAATATAAGAGGACAAAAATAAACTCCAGGAAGACCACAGCAGATTGTAAATATTGTGTCTCCTAGAGGTTAACTAAAACAAGCGCAATAATTGCTGAGAGAATTTGCAAAGATCTTAGTACATGAAAGGATCAGAATGTACATACAGTAGACCATCGATTAACACGGGTTCTTTTATAGTGTTTTCTCCAATACAACATTGCAAAATTCCGGCATATTTTCGACTAACACTTCGTAAAATTCAACTAACACGGTACCACTGCTGGGGGAAAAATGAAGCGCTGAGAACTGAACCGATGGATTTCACATCTATGTTTGAGATTAACTTAGGTGATTCCTGCATACCAGTCAGTACATGCAGCCTTTACATATGCTTCTGTGTATGATAATTTATATAACTGTATTTATATGTAAGTTTACCTGAATAACTGACTGACTGTCGTGTTCGGCTGGCTGGATGGCTGGTCCGCTGGTTGGACCGCTGGTTGGCCTGCCGGCTAGCAGGCCGGCTGGCCGGCTGGCTAGCTGGCCTCTCTCTGTCTCAGAGAGAGAGAGAGAACCACTCATGAACCTGATAGTCAGCTAGACTTTAGAACAGGTTTTACACATGTTGCAAAATCGTCACGTCTGCACAAGTGGAAAGATACAACTGTGGCCAAAATGTGTATTACTCGCTACAGTAACGCTTATGCCTCATATCTACAAGTGCAGTGTAGCACTTTGACTTTATTTTTTTTTGGGGGGAGGGGTTATCCTAGGTAATTTACACTTTGTATGATAACCGTACTTATGTTTATCTGTGCCTTGATTCTCTTCAAGGGACGCCAGTCTTTCAAGAAATATATACCAATCAAACACAATTGCTTGAGTCTCTCTTCATCTCTGTCTGTCTGCTCTCTCTCAAAGAGACCCGCTCATGAACCAGAATCAAGAACTAAGTTTATTTCGGCACCCGTACACATAACTAGAGTTGTCAGAGTGTAAATTACCTAGGATAACCCAAAAGAAAGACAAAAAATATGCTGTACTCTCCTTGTCGAGTATAAACATTACTGTAGCAAGTAATACACATTTCGGCCACAGTTGTATCTTTCCACTTGTTCAGACGTGTCGGTTCTGCAACATGTGTTAACACCTGTTCTGCAAGCTCACGATCATCGGTCCTTACATACGTGTCCCATGAATCTCAGATATGTGTTTGTGATTACTTAACTTAGTTGATTCCTGGATACCAGTCAGTACATGCAGTGTTTACATATGCTGCTATGGATGATAATTTAACTGTATTTGTGTATGTTTACCTGAATCAACTACTGACTTGACTGACTGGCTGTACTGACTTGACTTACTTGGCTTATCTACTGACCTGACTGACTGATCTACTGACTTACCTACTGATTTGACTGACTTACTGACTTGACTGACTGACTTGACTTACTGGCTGACTTACTGACAGATCTACTGACTTCAGTGACAGACCTACTGACTTGACTGATTGGACTGAGCGACTTACTGACTTAACTGACTGATTTGACCGACTTTACTGACTTACTATACTGACTTGACTTACTGACTTTCTATACTGACTTGACTTTCTGGAATGACTCACTGACTTGACTGACTGACTTGACTTATTGGACTTGACTGATGTGGCTTACTTGACTGATTTGATTGACTTTGTGACTGACTTACTGACTGACTATACTGACTTGACTTACTGACTGATCTACTGACTTGGCTGACTGAACAACCGACTTACTGACTTGACTTACTGACTGACTTGACTGACTTACTGACTACCCTACTGACTTGACAGACCTACCGACTTGACTTACTGACAGACTTGACTGAGTCACTGACTGACCTAATGATTTGACAGACCAATTACTTGACTGACTGGACTGAGTGATTTACTGACTGGAATGACTTACTGACTTGACTGAATGACTTGACTTATTGACTTGATTGATATACTGACTTGACTGTACTCACTTGGCTTACCAACTGATTAGACTGACTCACTTGATGACTTACTGACTGGAATGACTTAGTGACTTGACTGACTGACTTGACTTACTTACTGGACTGAGCGACTTACTGATTTGACTGATTTGACTTACTTGACTGACTTGACTTGACTGTATTGGCTGACCTACTGACTTGACTGGCTTACTGACTGACTTTACTGACTGTACTGACTTGACTGACTGATCTTCTGACTTGACTGACTGTAATGATTACCAACTGACTGGAATGACTTACTGACTTTACTGATTGACTTGACTGATATACTGACTTGACTGTACTCACTGGAGTGTACTCATTTGACTTACCAACTGACTGGACTGACTTAATGACTTACTGACTGATTTGATTTACTGACTTGACTGGAGTGACTTAATTGAACGTTCTGACTTGACTGACTGACTTACTGACTTGACTAACATCCACCTCAGCTCAGTAAGGACACATTATGCCTCTCCACACCCTTCACAATCTTCAACACCAGTAACTACAGTTTAATGTAAGAAATATTATTTCTGATGCAATTGTAGCCTTAAACAATAGAAAAACATAATACATAACGACAGTGAACAACAATTTACATTAACATTTTAATTTTTGTAATATTCTAAACTTAAAAGAAAAGTCTAGGATTTTTGGGGGTCCTAGGAACATAACCCTATTTCTCCCACAGGGTCTTCAGTTCTTTAACATGGATTCGTCTAATCCTGCATTTTCAGGAACGTAACTACCGTGGTAATCGACGGTCTACTGTATAACATCAAGCATAGCCTAAAAATTATGCATAAAAAGTATAAGGCCAACAGCATTTGCAAAATTAGCTATGCTCGAAACAGCATTCAGAAACTAAAACAAAGAATCTTTCAGAACTTTGTATTCGGCATAAGTTAGGCCAGTTATAGACACCGTAGTCCCAGCATGTATATCACACCTTATTAAGTAAGTGGAAAATTTCGAAGAAGTTCGAAGGTTTAAAACTAGATTAGTATCAAAACCGACAGGAAAGTTCATAAGAGATTATGAGTTTCCTGTTTTATTGTGAACTGTCCCTCTCAATCTTTGTGGTGAGAAGGACAAGGGAAGATACAAATGAGACATACAGAATCTTAAGAGAAACTAACAACGAAGATAGGGACAGATTGTTTGCAAAAAGAAGATCATAATCATTGGGACACAAGTGGAAGCAGAAGACACAGATGAGCCAAACAAAATTAAAGGAAGATTTTCATCTTTCACAAGGAGTTCGAAAAAAAAAATGTATGAAATGGAAATGAAGTGGTGGAGCCAAACTCAATATAAAGATTTTAGAAGATATGATGAAACCCAGGTGGAAAGAAACAAGCGATTCCCATCAAGGTGGTTTAAGAGGATGTCAGCCAGGACAACTCGGTAGGCACACATACACACACACGCACACACACACACACACACACACACACAAGGGAAATCGGCCTGACGACACTGGAGGACAGGAGGGTCAGGGGAGACATGATAACGACATATAAAATACTGCGTGGAATAGACAAGGTGGACAAGGACAGGATGTTCCAGGGAGGGGACACAGAAACAAGAGGCCACAATTGGAAGTTGAAGACACAAATGAGTTAGAGAGATAGTAGGAAGTATTTCTTCAGTCATAGAGTTGTAAGGCAGTGGAATAGCCTAGAAAATGACGTAGTGGAGGCAGGAACCATACACAGTTTTAAGACGAGGTTTGATAAAGCTCATGGAGCGGGGAGAGAGGGCCTAGTAGCAACCGGTGAAGAGGCGGGGCCAGGAGCTAGGACTCGACCCCTGCAACCACAAATAGGTGAGTACAAATAGGTGAGTACACACACACACACACACACACACACACACACACACACACACACACACACACACACACACACACACACACACACACACACACACACACAAAGAGAGAGAGAGAGAGAGAGGTGGGTAGATTGCATTTTCTTGGACTGTAAGAAGGCGTTTGACACAGTTCCACACAAGAAATTAGTGCAAAAACTGGAGGACCAAGCAGGGATAACAGGGAAGGCACTACAATGGATCAGGGAATACTTGTCAGGAAGACAGCAGCGAGTCATGGTACGTGGCGAGGTATCAGAATGGGCGCCTGTGACCAGCGGGGTCCCACAGGGGTCAGTCCTAGGACCAGTGTTGTTTCTGGTATTTGTGAAAGACATGACGGAAGGAATAGACTCCGAAGTGTCCCTGTTTGCAGATGACGTGAAGTTGATTAGAAGAATTCATTCGATCGAAGACCAGGCAGAACTACAAAGGGATCTGGACAGGCTGCAGACCTGGTCCAGCAATTGGCTCCTGGAGTTCAGTCCCACCAAGTGCAAAGTCATGAAGATTGGGGAAGTATAAAGAAGACCACAGACGGAGTACAGTCTAAGGGGCCAGAGACTACAAACCTCACTCAAGGAAAAAGATCATAGGGTGAGTATAACACCAGGCACATCTCCTGAGGCGCACATCAACCAAATAACTGCTGCAGCATATGGGCGCCTAGCAAGCCTCAGTAAAGCATTCCGACATTTCAATAGGGAATCGTTCAGGACCCTGTACACCTTGTACGTTAGGCCCATATTGAAGTATGCGGCACCAGTTTGGAACCCACACCTATCCAAGCACGTAAAGCAACTAGAGAAAGTGCAAAGGTTTGCAACAAGACTAGTCCCAGAGCTAAGGAGTATGTCCTACGAAGAGAGGTTAAGGGAAATCGACCTGACGATACTGGAGGACAGGAGAGATTGGGGGGACATGATAACGACATACAAAATACAGAGAGGAATTGACAAAGTGGACAAAGACAGCAACAAGTGGACACAGTTGGAAGTTGAAAACACAGATAAATCACAGGGATATTAGGAAGTATTTTTTCAGCCACAGAGTAGTCAGGAAGTGGAATAGTTTGGGAAGCGATGTAGTGGAGGCAGGATCCATACATAACTTTAAGCAGAGGTATGATAAAGCTCACGGTTCAGGGAGAGTGACCTAGTAGCGATCAGTGAAGAGGCGGGGCCAGGAGCTAGGACTCGACCCATGCAACCTCAACTAGGTGAGTACACACACACACACACACACACACACACACACACACACACACACACACACACACACACATACACACACACACATATACACATAAGGGGGACATGATAACGACATACAAAATACTGAGAGGAATTGACAAGGTGGACAAAGACAGGATGTTCCAGAGATTGGACACAGTAACAAGGGGACACAGTTGGAAGCTGAAGACACAGATGAATCACAGGGATGTTAGGAAGTATTTCTTCAGCCACAGAGTAGTCAGTAAGTGGAATAGTTTGGGAAGCGATGTAGTGGAGGCAGGATCCATACATAGCTTTAAGCAGAGGTATGATAAAGCTCACGGCTCAGGGAGAGTGACCTAGTAGCGATCAGTGAAGAGGCGGGGCCAGGAGCTCGGACTCGACCCCCGCAACCTCAACTAGGTGAGTACACACACATACATACATACACACACACACATACACACATATACACATGGTGATTAGGTGTGCGAGCGGAGTGTCCGCCTTTACGGCTACCCATGTTTCGCAGTAAATGTTGAATAAATTCATGAAGCTTTTGTTCGAATGCAGGAAACAGAAAACAGACATAAGTGCATGCACTCACTGATACATGCAGGCACTGATATATACATGCAAGGTCTCATGCACACACATATACATGCTGAAATGCACATACATCACTCTCACTCAATCACACTCGCAAACTAACGCAACAGTACATAGAAGAGTGTACTACTGTGAATGAAAGAGTACCACTGAGGAATAAGACAAAGAGTGGTGTACGAAAAGAGATGTGTGACAATGGAGGAGTAACGAGCGGGGCTGGGCTAGGGTCTGTGTTACATATGTTCTCTTTCTGCTGAAAACTGAGTCAGGAGTATCCTTGTTTTCTGAGAATATAAAACTAATGAGGAGATTGAAACTATGAGGCTACAAGTGGATCATTAAGACCTTCATGTGGTTACATTAAGTGGTTACTTAATGTGACCACATGAAGGTTATGAAAGTGAAGGGTCAAGAAAACTCAACATAGAGAATAGGTTCTGGGGACATAGACTGTGGATCTCACCAAGGGATGGCCATAGAGCCAAGAATACTGCTAGTGGCACACTTCAACTGAATAACCTCTACAACCAATGCTTGTCTTGAAAATCTACAAGAAGCCATCAGGAATATCGGCATGAAAGTCATTCATGGTCCTAAATTCATGGCCCCATCAACAAGTGTGCAACGCCATCATGGAAACCACACCTCACGTAGATTGTTACAAAACAGGAGAAAGTGCGGAGGTATGTTACAAGGCTAATTGCTGATTTTTGTATATTGTTCCTGATAATATACAAAATATGGTCTTAGTTGGAGGTTTAAGATATAGATGAAGCATAGGAATGTCAGGAAATACATCTTCAGCCCTAGGATGGTCAGGAAGTGGAAATATCTGCATGAAGAAGAGGTGGAGACAGACTTCATATATTACTAATGGTAAAACAGGGCCCATGAAGGTATAAGAGAAGAGAGAAGCAATGAGGGAGGTAGGCAGGTAGGAGAAAGAGAAGCAGGAGACAGGAAGGTGAGCAGGAGACAGAAGAGAAAGAGGGAGGGGAGAGAGAAGAGAGACGGGAGAGAGAGGGAGGCAGTAGAGAGGTTTGAGAGGGAGGTAGGAGAGAGGCTGGAGAGAGAGACAGGAGAGAGAGAGAGGCAAGAGAGAGGGATTCAGGAGGGAGGGAGACAGCAGAGGGAGAGTCAGACAGAGAGACAGAGAGAGACAAAAGAGAGGAAGGCAAAAGAGGGGGAAACGTGAAAGAGAGAGAGGGGACAAGAGAGAGGGAGGCAGGAGAGAGGGAAGGCAGGAGAGAAGGAGGCAAGAGAAAGGGAGGCAGGAGAGAAAGGAGACAGAAGAGAGGAGGGGCAAAAGAGAGGGAGGCTGTAGGGAAAGGAGGCAGGAGGGAGGAAGGCAGGAAGGATGAAGGCAGGAGGGAGGAAGGAGGGATAAAGAGAGGCAGGATGGAGGGAGGCACGGGTGATGGAGACTGGTGGAAGGAAGGTAAGAGTGAGGGAGCCAGGAGGGAAGGAGTGAGGAGAGAGAGAGAGGCAGGAGGGATTGAAGCCTCTTGAATCCTCATTGCATTTCAATCGACATTGCATTGTTTTATCAAAAATTTGCAATATCCGAATTCTGTTATCTGTCACTAGTCAACAAAAAAAAATAATTGGCAAAGATATTTGAAGGTATTTAGGGTATTTTGGGGTTTCCTGAATTCTAAAAAGACAGTGAGTTTTTCCAACTGACTCTAATTTGTGAGATATTGCATACTTACCGTCAGTTAACTGGGAACTTAGTTATAACTCGTGTATATGTAAATGTAGTGAATATTTGTATAAACAGACACTTTTAATAAAAATTAGAATTTTATATATAAATGGTTTAATATTTAACTAAATGAGTTGTATTAAAAAACGACCAAATGACAGAACTGTACCCTTTATTTTGTTATTTATTCCAGATTAAAATGAGTTCAACACGAAGAGCCTGCTAAACACTCCCAAAGCATTTTGCTACATTTGGGGCAATACTCTTTCCAAAATCAAAGGAAAAAACATTACAGATTTTGTAAAACAAGCTTATCTTGTTTATTTTGGAGTGGAACTTGGAGAACAAGACAAATCTTGGGCTTTCTATATGTGTGGACAGTACTGTATATTCTCCAAAAATACAGTGTATTTTGTATGTAAATTAGTGTAATACATTGTAGGTAATAAAAATTAATTTGTAAATAAGTAAAGAACCAGCGATTGGTGAGAGTCGCTGGGGGGACGACGCCATTGTTTTGAATGTGGTACAGGCAAATTAGTGAAATGTGCATAAATTTTCGTCGCTCTAGGGGTTATATTGGGCTTAAAACCTCTCAAATAGGAGCCGAAATTGTTGGATTTGCAGTCCTGCATAATGTGCGCATTAAGCAGATGGACAGGACAGCTTTGGAACCCCAGCTAAGTCATGTCTATTTTGTGTTGAAATTCCGGCCAGTATTTTCTTCATAAATTTAGACAGGGGGGTTTTGAGTATGACACACCGTAATCTCCAGACTAATTGGTGAGTCTTACTATTATAAATTCTTCTTCAATGTATATGTATTCACATTTTAAATTTAATATGCAGTCCACATATTTATATTAATGCTTTTACCAGAATTCCTGGTGATGTATATTTTATTTGAAATTAATATAGGTCCAGAGTGACTTGTGGAGAGATAGATTATAGTAGGTATCGAAGGAGGACATTTTTTGCGACCTAAGGTGTCCTAAAATTCCTACTTGTCTCTGTAACCTTGATAAAGAATAATTATCATTGTTACCATTTACTGGTATGTATCTTATGAGTTACATCCAGGTAACTTTAATTTTCCACAATATGGTTTGCAAAACCTGTGTAACATGCTTACGACAATGGAAAAACAGGCACAAGAAAAGTTTAAGCTTGGGTGTGCCTATTGTGTAGAGACAGCTGAATAACCACCACGACGATTGTTATTTTTGTATGGTGAATGCGAAAAGTTTAAATTGTTACAAGAAAGTCCAGTGGGAATATCCTGCTTAGGAGTCAGCATGGAGACCTGTGCCACTCAGTGAAGACATTCCCATACCAGTGATTACAACACTGCCTAACATTTCGTTGTCAGTTGCTAAAGAAACTCAGGATTTAGGATATAACGCATGTGCTAGAAGTGGAAGTTAATATTAAGTAAGCATTTCAACACCCCAACAGTTCCCCGAAGAACTCTGTGATCTGATATGTGACCTCAGTCTGTCTAAGCATCTGAACTTTTAGCATCCAGGCTAAAAGAAAAGAACTGTCTACAACAAGAATTTAAAATAACAGCTTATCAGACAAGAGAAGCTGAACTCCATCGTTACTTCAGCTAAGATAAAATACTTGTATAGTGCAATAACACCCCTGCACTTCTTCGAATTTGACTTGAATATCGAAGAGGAGATTGGTGGCTGTTTATAAATAGCTCCGTTAGAAGCTTGATGTGTGTCTTATTGCACAGTGGTAACCAATTCCTCATTCAACAAAACTTAAAGAATACGAAACTATCAAAATGGTATTGAAGAAACTTTGCTATCATGTGCACAAGATGTCTGTTTGTGTTGATTTGAAGATGGTAAACTTCATGCTTGGGCAACAGAGTGGATATACAAAGTACCCTTGTTTCATCTGTTTGTGGGACAGTAGGGAAAAGGCAGATCATTGGACAAAAGTGGCATGGCCTTCAAGAGAGAACGTCATAAACGAGCCACTGGTTGACAGGGATAACATTATTCTGCTACCTGTGCACATTAAGTTAGAGCTGACGAAGCACTTAGTTTAGGCCTTGGGCAAAGATGGCAACTCCTTCAAATATATTTTTACATCATTCCCTGGACAAAGTATGGAAAAACTGAAAGCTGGAATCTTTGATGGTCCTCTATTCGAAAGCTAATCAAGGATTCTAATTTCACAAAATGTATGAATGGTGTTGAAGCTTCTACATGGTGCAGTTATGTGTCGGCTGTCAAGAACTTCTTGGGTAATCACAAAGCAGACAATTATGAAAAGCTGGTGAAAATCATGCTGAGAAGGTTAAGAATTTAGGAACAAATATGAGCATAAGGGCACACTTTCTCCACAGCACCGAGACAGATTTCCACATAATATCGAAGTCAGTGAGGAACATGGAGAGAGGTTCCAGCAAGATATAAAGGTGATGGAGGAAAGGTATCAAGGCAGATAGGGCACACACATGATGGCAAACTATTGCTGGAGCCTCCAGCGGGACTAGGATGATGCATAAATAAATTAAATGAAATTTTTATTTCTTTACATAATATACAATGAGTGACCTACATGTTATAAAATATTAAGTACAAAGACAAAACAAGTTGAAGCCAACTTGTCTGTGTTATATAGCATTGTTGATATTATGTTAATTTATTTCACTTTTATAATTACTTTTATGTAGGAATAATACTCTTTTAAAAAAAATCTGCATTGGTATTGGGCCAATAATTATTTGCCATAATTGTCCTGATTTCGGTATGATTAAATAGTAATCAAAGGTGCCTCTTTCAGCCCATGGAATTGGTTGGTAATAGGAAATTATTGTTCTTAAATAACAAAAAAAGGCACAATACCGTGACTGGAACGATACACAAATAATCCGCACTTAGAGGAGTGGAGCTTACGACAACGTTTCGGTCCGACCTGGACCATTTACAAAGTCACACTAACGAGAAGTAGAGCAGGAAGGGTATATATAGGCAGGAAGTGGTAGTGGTAGTAGTAGTAGTAGTAGTAGTAGTAGTAGTAGCAGTAGTAGTAGTGGTAGTAGCAGTGGTAGTAGCAGTAGTAGTAGTAGTAGTAGTAGTAGTAGTAGTGGTAGTAGTAGTAGTAGTAGTAGTAGTAGTAGTGTAGTAGTAGCAGTGGGGGTGGAAGAAAGTAGTAGTGGGGAAGTAAGAAAGAGGAGGAGCCAGTCAAATACTAAGAAAGGAGAGCACTGCAAGGGAGCTGCTGCCCACAGAGGGTAAGGGCAAGAAAACAGAGGGGGGGGGGAATAATAAAAAATAAATAAATAATGAAGGAACAAAAACACAAGGCAGAAGAAAGACAACCCAGAGGAGAAAAAGGAAAGAGGAAAGTGGAAGAGGGAGAAGAAAAAAGGAGGAATCAGGTTACGTCACGAGTATTCTGAAGGGGGGGGAGGAACCATTTTGCCTTTTTTTTTTCTTTCTAATTTTAATGAAATTTTTCCACTGAATTAAGCAGCATTTGAAACCTACACAACGTGTATCCTTTCACTTTTTTCCTTATAGTTAGATAAAAAAAATAAAATTGTTATATTCTATAGGTCTTAGAAGATTCCTTTTTCAGCAAATTTGGTAAGATGTTCAATGTTCTAGTTGACATCAGACGAAAGATAATGAGCTAGATAATCATCGGATAGAAGGGAATGAGCGAAATGCAAACATTAGGATTTGCGTTATACAATTTTATTTATTTTGCTGTTTTTTTTTTTTTTTTTTTTTTTTTTTTTTTTAAACATCCATAAAAGCAAAACAGTAAAACATATCACAAATCCTCTCTCCAGGATTATAGAACAATCATTCCTCAATAATGTGTGAAAGAACCATGATGCTCCTATAAAAACTTCGCAAAAGCATGAAAATAAAATCAATATCTTATTCCTTAGTAATTCACATACCAGGTTACATGAAACTCTAGGGACGCCGCGCGCCACCTTTCACCTACCATAATATCTCGCTCCCATCGGCGACTCGTAAGCCACTGAGGTACTGGTGTTGTGCTCAATGATCACCAGTGACTCATAAGTCACTGAGGTACTGGTGTTGTGCACAGTGATCACTAGTGACTCATAAGTCACTGAGGTACTTGGTGTGCAGTGATCACTAGTGCATATCATGTCTGGTGTGCCAGTGTCATAGTGACTCATAAGTCACTGAGGTACTGGTGTTGTGCACAGTGATCACTAGTGACTCATAAGTCACTGAGGTACTGGTGGTGTGCACAGTGATCACTAGTGACTCATAAGTCACTGAGGTACTGGTGGTGTGCGCAGTGATCACTAGTGACTCATAAGTCACTGAGGTACTGGTGGTGTGCGCAGTGATACTGGTGGTGTGCACAGTGATCACTAGCCGACTCACAAGATGCCAACAAGTATACTTGGAGAGAAACAATCATAAAAATCGTAATTTGTGGAGTAAAAAAAAAAACCTGAATTAGCATCCTGTCGTCTTGATGACCTCAGCAACCAAAAAAAATCGAAAGAGATACTTAGAAATGTGCTAGAAACAAGCTGATTACATCAAAATAATGCCAGAATTATGCCCTATTTTATGGTAAGAAAACATTTTTTTTTTTCAAAAAATTACGATTTTTTTTCAGTGATAGTCTCGTAGAACGTTCCTTCCCCTCTGAAGTTTGAAACATTTTACAATGTAATGGGAAAGGAAGGCATCTACAGAGATGAAGCCAGGACTAAGATTCATACAAGGAAAGTTGTGTTAATTAGGGAAGATTCAACCAGACGGCGACTGTTAAAGTTGGAGGTAGGGAAGACAGTTTTAGGAGAAGTCCAGTCAATAGGATGGCTGTGATCTCTGACGTGACAAAAAAAAAGCATTGTTAGTGTCGGCAAGCCTAACACTATTTTTGTGCTCCCTGAGTCTGTCAGAAAGAGATCGGCCTGTTTCTGCAAAAGTATTGAAGAGGACAGGAGGAGCAAGAAATAGAGTAGACACCAGGAACATCTGTAGAGGGAGGAGAGGTATGAACGAGATTAGTGCAAATTGTTAGTCTGGCGGAAAGTAAGCTTGATGTCTAAGGAACGGAGAGAGTTGTTGAGATTAGAAAGACTGGAAATGTAGGAGGCAGACAGAAGGGTTCCCAGAGTAGAGATTGGAGAGAAGAAATTACGTTTAGCACGTGAGAGGGCAGAGTCTATGAAATGGGAAGGGTAGCCAAGACGATAAAATGAATTATGAAGAGTGGAAATTTCTGCTTGAAATTTCCTACTTGAAATTTCGGTCCAAGTCGGACCGAAACGTCGTCATAAGCTCCTCTCTTCTATGTGCGGGTTATTTATTTTTCTTTATTTAATATAACATAATTTATGGATTTCTTTGATATAAAATTGCTTAGCATAAATCTAATGAAAAGTTATACATGATATACTCTGCTTATAACCAAAATGAAATACATAGTTTACTAAAAATATATAAACTATTATTGATGTTAATTTGTTGTTGTAATGAGAGAGAAGCATTAAGAAGTTATATATCTCCTCAAGAATGGGTGGAATTAAGGTTCGGTGCGAGGAAGGGAAGAGTGATTTCAGATGTATAGCACAATAAGCCTTCCCTTGCACTGAGGCACCTCCCTAGAGAAGTACTCACCCCCCTAGAGAAGTGCTCACCCCACTAGAGAAGTGCTCACCCCCTATAGAAGTGCTCACCCCCTAGAGAAATTCTCACCCCCTATAGAAGTGCTCACCCCCCTAGAGAAGTGCTTACTCCCCTAGAGAAGTGCTCACCCCCTTAGAGAAGTGCTCACCCCCTAGAGAAGTACTCACCCTAAGAAGCCTACCCCTAGAGAAGTGCTCACCCCCTAGAGAAGTGCTCACCCCCTAGAGAAGTGCTCACCCCTAGAGAAGTGCTCACCCCCTAGAGAAGTGCTCACCCCCTAGAGAAGTGCTCACCCCCTAGAGAAGTGCTCACCCCCTAAGAAGTGCTCACCCCCTAGAGAAGTGCTCACCCCCTAGAGAAGTGCTCACCCCCTAGAGAAGTGCTCACCCCCCTAGAGAAGTGCTCACCCCCTAGAGAAGTGCTCACCCCCCTAGAGAAGTGCTCACCCCTATAGAAGTGCTCACCCTCCTAGAGAAGTGCTCACCCCCTATAGAAGTGCTCACCCCCTATAGAAGTGCTCACCCCCTAGAGAAGGCTCACCCCCTAGAGGAGTGCTCACCCCCTAGAGAAGTGCTCACCCCCTATAGAAGTGCTCACCCCCTATAGAAGTGCTCACCCCCTAGAGAGTGCTCACCCCCTATAGAAGTGCTCACCCCCTATAGAAGTGCTCACCCCCTAGAGAAGTGCTCACCCCTAGAGAAGTGCTCACCCCCTATAGAAGTGCTCACCCCCTAGAGAAGTGCTCACCCCCTAAGAAGTGCTCACCCCCTAGAGAAGTGCTCACCCCCCTAGAGAAGTGCTCACCCCCCTAGAGAAGTGCTCACCCCCTATAGAAGTGCTCACCCCCCTATAGAAGTGCTCACCTCCTAGAGAAGTGCTCACCCCCTAGAGAAGTGCTCACCCCCTATAGAAGTGCTCACCCCTAGAGAAGTGCTCACAAAGCCCCTAGAGAAGTGCTCACCCCCCTAGAGAAGTGCTCACCCCCTAGAGAAGTGCTCACCTCCTAGAGAAGTGCTCACCCCCTAGAGAAGTGCTCACCCCTAGAGAAGTGCTCACCCCCTAGAGAAGTGTTCACCTCCTAGAGAAGTGCTCACCTCCTAGAGAAGTGTTCACCTCCTAGAGAAGTGCTCACCCCCTAGAGAAGTGCTCACCCCCTAGAGAAGTGCTCACCCCCTAGAGAAGTGCTCACCTCCTAGAGAAGTGCTCACCCCCTAGAGAAGTGCTCACCCCCTAGAGAAGTGCTCACCCCCTAGAGAAGTGCTCACCCCTAGAGAAGTGCTCACCCCCCTAGAGAAGTGCTCACCTCCTAGAGAAGTGCTCACCCCCTAGAGAAGTGCTCACCTCCTAGAGAAGTGCTCACCTCCTAGAGAAGTGCTCACCTCCTAGAGAAGTGCTCACCTCCTAGAGAAGTGCTCACCCCCTAGAGAAGTGCTCACCTCCTAGAGAAGTGCTCACCTCCTAGAGAAGTGCTCACCTCCTAGAGAAGTGCTCACCTCCTAGAGAAGTGCTCACCCCCTAGAGAAGTGCTCACCCCTAGAGAAGTGCTCACCCCTAGAGAAGTGCTCACCTCCTAGAGAAGTGCTCACCCCTAGAGAAGTGCTCACCTCCTAGAGAAGTGCTCACCCCCTAGAGAAGTGCTCACCCCCTAGAGAAGTGCTCACCCCCTAGAGAAGTGCTCACCCCCTAGAGAAGTGCTCACCCCCTAGAGAAGTGCTCACTCCTAGAGAAGTGCTCACCCCCTAGAGAAGTGCTCACCCCCTAGAGAAGTGCTCACCCCCTAGAGAAGTGCTCACCCCCTAGAGAAGTGCTCACCTCCTAGAGAAGTGCTCCCCCCCCCTAGAGAAGTGCTCACCCCTAGAGAAGTGCTCACCCCCTAGAGAAGTGCTCACCCCCTAGAGAAGTGCTCACCTCCTAGAGAAGTGCTCACCCCCTAGAGAAGTGCTCACCCCCTAGAGAAGTGCTCACCTCCTAGAGAAGTGCTCACCACACCCCTAGAGAAGTGCTCACCCCCTAGAGAAGGGCTCACCCCCTAGAGAAGTGCTCACCCCCTAGAGAAGTGCTCACCTCCTAGAGAAGTGCTCACCCCCTAGAGAAGTGCTCACCCCTAGAGAAGTGCTCACCCCCTAGAGAAGCGCTCACCCCCAGGAAGTGCCCCCCCTAGAGTTGCTCACCCCCTAGAGAAGTGCTCACCCCCTAGAGAAGTGCTCACCCCCTAGAGAAGTGCTCACCCCCTAGAGAAGTGCTCACCCCCTAGAGAATTGCTCACCCCCTAGAGAAGTGCTCACCCCCTAGAGAAGTGCTCACCCCCTAGAGAAGTGCTCACCCCCTAGAGAAGTGCTCACCCCCTAGAGAAGTGCTCACCCCCCTAGAGAAGTGCTCACCCCCTAGAGAAGTGCTCACCCGAAATGCTCACCCCCTAGAGAAGTGCTCACCCCTATAGAAGTGCTCACCAGCCCCTAGAGAAGTGCTCACCCCCTAGAGAAGTGCTCACCTCCTAGAGAAGTGCTCACCCTCACGAAAATAAATCAGTAATATTTCATGATTCATTCATTAATCAAGTTAAAATCGAAGAGAAGACTTGAGACTTTTGTTGCTGTCACAACTATTGTTAGTCACATTATGACTCTTATGCTTTAGTTACCTTGTTCACTATTGCTGGTCATATGACGTTATTTTATGAGCGAGAATCTTTAACACTTCTTCTTTTTCAAATATAGTTATACAAAATTAAAGACATGGGAAGTGAATGCTGTATTCCACACTAATTACAACTGATTATTAATTAATTAATAATACAGTTGGTAAATATAAGGGGATCTGATACAAAGGTAACTGGAAATTATTTTATTTAATAAACACATTTGCCGTCTGCCACCAAGGCAGGGTGGACAGAAAAAGATAAACTTTCATCATTCACTCCATCATTGTCTTGCCAGAGGCTCGCTTTCGCTACAGTTATAAACTGCAATATTAATACCCCTCCATCAGAGTGCAGACACTGTACTTCCCATCTCCAGGACTCAAGTCCGGTCTGCCAGTTTTCTGAATCCCTTCATAAATGTTACCTTGCTTAAACTCCAACAGCACGTCAAGTCCTATCAACCATTTGTCTCCACTCAATACTATCTAACACGCTCACGCATGCTTGCTGTAAGTCCAAGCCTCTTGCACACAAAGCCTCCTTTACCCCCCTCCCTCCTAACTTTTTTAGGCCGAACCCTACCACGCCTTCCTTCCACTACAGATTTATAGGTGTTCCAAGTCATTCTATTTCGTTCCATCCCACTTTGTGATAGATTCTTTATCTTTTAACTCAATGCCTCTTGCCAACACCCGAGCATTCAGTTCTCTAAAACCCCATCTATAAATGTACTGAACAGCCATGGTGACATCACACATCCTTGTTTAAGGCAACTTTACTAGGAAATAATCTCCCTCATTCCTACACACTCTTCCTTGAGCCTTACTATCCTCGTAAACGCTCTACACTTGCTCTCAGTAATCTACCTTTTATTCCACACATTTCCAACATTTGCCATATTACCCCCCAATCCACCCTGTCATACGCTTTTTCAAAATCCTAAAGTGCCCTAAAAACCTCTTTACCCATTTCTAAATACTGTTCACCTATGTTTCACTGTAAACACTTGATCTACACACCCCCTACTCTTCCTAAAGCCTCCTTTTTCATCTGCTGTCCTGCTCTCTGCCGTACTCTTAATTCTTTCAGTAATAACTCTACCATACACTTTCCCAGATATACTCAACAGTCTTATTTCCCTATAATTGTTACACTCTTTGGTCCCCTTTGCCTTTACACAAAGGAACCATGAATGTTCTCTGCCAATCCTTAGGAGCCTTATCCTCTTCCATACATTAATTAAATAAAAGAACTAACCATTTCAAAACTATATCCTCCCCTGCTTTTAACATTTCGCTCTTTATCTCATTAATCCCATCTACTTTACCCCCCTTTCATTCTACTCACGCACCTTTCCCACACTCACATCTGTCTCACCTCCCTTCTAAAAGATGTTATTCCACTCTGCCTAATACATGAAATCAGTTTCCCTATCCTCGTCAACATTTAACAATTCCTCAAAATATTCCCTCCAACTTATCAATACCTATAACACTTCTGTTTTTAGCTGTCAAATCCATTCGTTCTCTAGGCTTTCTCAACTTATTCATCTCACTCCAAATCTTTTTCTTATTTTCAGCAAAATTTGTTGATAACTATCTCACCCACTCTTTCATTTTCTCTCATTTTTCTCTCCATATATTCCTCCCTACTTGTGTCACTTCAGTTTTGTAAAGTAAAAGGACACAAGTGCAACTAATGTGACATTTTATTGTGGCAACGTTTCGCTCTCCAGGAGCTTTGTCAAGCCGTTACAAACAATACATGGACACAGAGGGTATATATAGGCTCAGTGTGAGGTGCAATACTAGAGGTGGTAGTAGTAGTAGTAGTAGTAGTGACATAAGTTGTAGAAGTAGTAGTAACACAATAGGGTAGAGCAATTAACTTGTCCATGAGTAAATGAATATAAAAGCTATTACTTGGGTAACATAAAAATAGGTTAGACAAATATAGACTGGATAGAGAAGGCCTGTTTCAGTGTTCACTCTCTGTAATGTGCTTTGTGTAGTATTAACAGGAGAGACTATGTGATTGCAGGGTTTATTGTTTTCAGGAGAATTCTTGCTAAGACTTCAGAGATGGTGAAGCTGCCTTTGTTTTGTTTAATTGTATTTGAAACAGCGATTAGTGCTGACTCGAGGCACTTGCGTCTGCGGAAATTAGTTTCTTTGATCACTAATTGGGCGTCCCTGAATTTCATGAGATGATTGGAGGAATTTCGGTGTTGTACACAGGCATTGTTCAAGTTATCGTTCCTACATGCGTAAATGTGTTCACTGAGGCGGGTGTCGAGTTTTCTTGCTGTTTCACCTACATAAATCTTGTCGCAGCCTCCACAGGGTATAGTGTAAACTCCTGCATTGACTGGTTCGTGGTGCTTTGATTTTGTCCTGGTCAGATCCTTTACTGAAGTGCTGGAAGCGATGGCGACTCTGGTGTTAGCTTGTGAAAGTACTTTAGAAACGTTCAGTGCAACCTGGCTGTTGAGAAGAATTATAACTTTGTTAGGAGTGGTGTTGGTGCATGGAGAATTAATTATCTGAAGAGCTCTTTTCTTGCAGTCTTTGATGAAAAAGGAAGGAAAATGTAACTCAGTGAAGGTTTGGTGAATGTATGTACATTCCTCGTCAAGAAACTCAGGACTACAAATTCGGTACGCTCTTAGGAAAAACCCGATGATGATGCCTCTTTTGGTGTTAGCATCTTGACTGGAATAGAAGTGTGTGAGAGCATTTTTATTGGTAGGTTTCCGATAAACTTGAAATCTTAGGTTGCTGTCTACTTTGTTAATGAGGATGTCGAGGAAAGGTAGCTTGTCATTGGACTCTTCTTCTAGTGCAAACTGGATCGCCGGTTCAACTGCGTTGAGCCTTGCCTGAAGATCCCGTACATCAAAACGTTTGGGAGTTATTATGAGGACGTCGTCCACGTAACGTAACCAAGTAACGCTTGAAGGGATGATGTTGGCAAAGTGTTCGGACTCTAGGTGTTCCATGTATAAGTTGGCTAGGACGGCACTGATGGGGGACCCCATTCCCATGCCGTAGGTTTGTTTATAGAGCTTATTATTGAAAGAAAAACAGTTGAAATTAACACAGAGTTCAATCAAGTCAACAAAATCTCCGGGAGGTAGAGGAAGATTAAGGTCCTGATTGACTTTACGTCGTAGAACCTCGATGGCTTTAGTGGTAGGTACTTTTGTGAAGAGGGAAGTCACATCCAAACTACTTAGTTTTTTTTGTTACAGATGGAGAGGTTTCGGATGCGGTTAGCAAGTACTAATGTAAAGTCCTTTCTAAAATTTTCACTTATACATTTGAAGATATATTTTTTCATTTATGTTAATGTAAAAGAATAATTTTATGCGAAAAGAATCTCAGGAACTTACCTAACCTTATTATAACAAGCATAATTTAATTTAGCCTAATCCAACTAAATATATTTTAGATAATTAAAAATAATTTAATAATAAGCAAACACAATGAAACATTTTTTCTTTCGTTAGGTTCAGAATTATTTTTTGCGAAATTATTGCATACGCAAATTTTCGTTTGCCTTATTCGGCAAGAAGATCGTTGCTATTTAAGCCAAAATCGCAAGTTATACCAATTCAGCACGAGAGCGGGAGAGAGACAAAGAGCTGTCAATAAAGCTAGGGATCCTTAACCTTGTCAAACCCTGTGTAAAAAAAAAAAAAAAAAAAAAAAATAAAAATAAAAAAAAGAGAGAAAGAGAGAGAGAGAGAGTGAGAGCTAATCAGTTGGGGAATATAGATGGCCAAGTTAACATTTGCACCTGGTGGAAAACGCAAATGTGATCTTCTCTAGGCACCATGTTAGTAATGATGGTGCAGTTGTAAGGATAATGGGAGGGTGTTGGCACCTGGAGAAGAAGTTGATTTCCTTGGGTGAAATTTGACTCCAAAACTAACATGGAAGTACCATGTTGTAAATCTTGCAATCAAGGCTGCCAGGAAGCTACAGCACTTTCGCCGTATCTCGCATCTGCTTGACAGTAGGGGTTGCAAGTTCTGTACGAGGCTCAAGTACGCTACACCTGAGTATGCCCCACTTTCTTGGTTTTTGCCTGCCCCCCCCTTCATCTGCGACAGACGTGTCAGAGTGGAGAACAGTATGAGGACGTCTCATCTCTCGCCTGGACCCTTCCTGGTTAGAGCTGTCATTTCAGCGAGCCTTCAAACACAGGAGGGATGTGGGTTGGCTTACTGTTACGTATAAGGTCATACTGACAAGTACCACACTGGATCCACTTCGAGGACAGCGTTGATGTGAAACAGCTTTTATGCGACATGAGGACTGAAAGCAGCATCTTCAGTCTGGCTGTACCATTCTCTAGAACATCACTCCATCTGAGATCATATTATACCCAGGATGACTCGAGTTATTGTACACATTCGTTAAGCATAATGATGTTGTCAACGAGATAAATCAGTTGATCAAATGAAAATGGTGGCCAAAGATGGCTCTACAACTTCATCTGTTCCCTTATTGGTATGTTCTCTAACAATAAAAATGCTTTCAATGAGCTGATGTAGGTAATCAGCTCTTAGTTTTTCCCAATAAAGTTAGGAACCCTGATCTGTAAATATGCTTGCAATAAAGCTAGAGATCCTTAACCTTGTCAAACCCTGTGTAAAAACAAATAAATAAAATAAAATTAAAGAGTGAGAGAGAGAGGGGGAGAGAGAGAGGAGAAGCAAGTGTTCCACAAGGAAGTGTGCTTGGACCATTTTTATGGTCCAAGCAACGGTAATGGGATGAATCCTATTATCTGCCTCAGTGCTGGAGGCAATGTAGGCAAAAAACATAGGTAGTGAGGATTTAGTTGAAAAGTACAGGACAGCAATAGACATAATTAGGAAGAAGGGGGGGGCTTGACACGTGACATTTTGCTAAGACCCTTCTTGGCAAAAATGTTGGAAATGAATTGTTGTCCAGAGCAATTGGTATTATCTGTTGGCTGAACAAACACTGTAAGGATAATGCAGTACCATTCATTGACAACTGAGACCACTTCTATGGCCCGAAACGACATGTATGTACTAAGGTATGGGGTTCACTTATCCAGGGTAGGTCTGGGATTTCTTGCTAGCTCAGTTGAGGATGTAGTTAGGGCTTGAAACTAGGAGTAGTTAGAGGTATGGGTTTAGAAATGGAAAATAATGAGTGTCGTAATATTGATCTAGGCTTTGATATCATAAATCTTAACATTAACTATTTTTTTTTTTTTTTTTTTTTTGACGTAAGTTGTATAGTGGAAAAAACAGAAATGACGAAGGTTGTAAAGAGAAATAAGGGTCTAGTAAAATTTATATTATCTAATTTCGTAGGGCTATGAATAAGATGAACGATTTGAGATTAGTTGCTAGTGCAGGTAACATTGATGTATTTGCCATAACTGAGACCTGGTTTAATTAGAATACTCGAGACATGCCTGGGGGGGAATGCCATAGTCAGGGTTTTAAATTGTTCAAAGTTGACAGAAGTATCGGAAAGCGGTGTGGGGTGGCTGTTGTGAGAGCGCTTGAACTGGTTGCATAAAAAACGAGTATAAAATCTGCAATATCACAAGCAGGAGTCTTCTGGATTGAATTTTCGGGGGGATTGAATAAATTTATTTTAGGAGTGATATTACCGTCCCCAAATCAGATGAGAGGATCAAGGGGACTGTATGGGGAGGAATTTGTTAAGTCTTTTCAAGGACTGTTGGTTTGATCCATCGACCTCAAGGGCTGTGAGGACTGATTACCTTAAACTCCTACTGTTCTTCACGATTATCCTGTTGTATGACTGATGAACCCACCTGTGTGCGAAACATTTCCTCAGTAAAGATACCCAAGAGTTGCACATGTGTCTAATTTATCAACGTGTCGGTTCTCTGAACCATTCATCTACACTTTGATGTATCTCACATCTGCTTGGCAGTAAGGGTTGCAAGATTCTGTATGAGGCACAAGTACTCTCACACTTTGAATATGCTCAACTTTCTTGGTGACTTGCCTGCCACCCCCCCATTCTTCTATCTGCAACCGCTTGACAGAACAGAGAACAGAGCAAAACGTGTCATCTCTCGCCTGGACCCATCCTGGATAGATCTGTCATTTTAGCAGGAGGGATGTGGGTAGCCTTACTGTTATGTACAAGGTCAATATTGTAAAAGTACCACACTGGATCCTCTTCGAGGGGGGGGAAAACAGCGGTGAAGCAAGTTCTATACACAAAGACAGGCAGAAAGCAGCTACTTAACTCTGGCTGTGCCCTTCTCAAGAAACATTCATCTGGAATATTTTTACCCAGGATGACTCGAGGTCTGGAACACTTTCGTACAACATTTGATGCCAATAGATAAAGTCTGTTTGATGAAATGGAAATGATGGCCCATGATTGCTCATACTTCTTCCTGTTCCCGATTTTGTATGTTTCATAAACAGTTGATGTACGTAACAGTGATGTAGGGTTAAACAGCTCTTGTTGCCAATAAGTTAGGGAATCCTTAACTTGTAAATTATTGTCAATAAAACTGGGATCCTTAAACGAACTTGTCAACCTGTGAAAGAGAGAGAGAGTGAGAGAGAGAGAGGTGAGAGAGGAGAGAGGTGAGAGAGGAAGAGAGAGAGTGAGAGTGAGAGAGTGATAGAGAGTGAGAGAGGAGAAGAGTGAGAGAGAGAGTGAGAGAGAGAGAGAGAGAGTGTTGTGGGATAGAGAGAGTGTGAATGAGAGAGAGAGAGAGAGTGAGAGAGTGAGAGATGAGAGAGAGATGAGAGATGAGAGGAGAGAGAGAGAGAGAGAGGAGAGAGAAGAGTGAGAGAGGAGTGAGAGAGAAGAGAGGAGTGAGAGTGTGAGACCGAGAGGAGAGAGTGAGGAGATGAAGAGAGAGGAGAGGAGGAGTGAGAGGAGAGAGAGAGGAGAGAGAGTGAGAGAGAGGAGAGAGTGAGATGGGAGAGGAGTGTGGGAGAGAGAGAGAGAGAGGATGCTCCTATCTAGCATGTCTCTTAGATTTTTAACATATATTTATGCTAATTTTTATTCATCTGCTATTTAGGTTTTCATAAGTTAGGTTATGCTAGATTAGACTGTGGTCTATTCAGAACAAATTAAGCAATTATAACACACATACCCACTTAGAAGACTGAAAATGAAATAGGTGGAAAACTTATGTTTACATTTCTGTGCAAATGTCACTTTACCGATGGTCTTCAAGTACTTAAAAAAAGGTGGAGCCGCATCTAATGCATATGCTAAATTTAAACACTTTATGGAGAAAACTAGTGAATTCTCAAACAATTTTTAAAACATTGAACATTGTAATGAAAAGTTATCCTCGTTTTGCCTTCATCTGGATGAAGTATTTCTCCACTTTGAGATTATAAATTATTTGTAGAATCATTGAACGTGGATCGTTCAAGAGACGTACCGAGGATACAAGAATGGCCACATACATTTAAAATATTGTTTTTTTTCGTCAGCTTGGCAAGATCGTTACACTTGAATCAAGGAAAGTTTGTTTCAATCGGAATTGCCTGTCGATATGACCACGTGAATACAACACTGAACACTATAGGAACAACACTATACAGTACAGTGAGACTTGGATATGAAAGAGAGAGAGCGAGAGAGAGAGAGAGAGAGAGAGAGAGAGAGAGAGAGAGAGAGAGAGAGAAGAGAGAGGAGAAGAGAGGTGAGAGGAGGAGAGAGAGGGAGAGGAGAGAGAGAGACGGAGAGAGAGAGAGGAAGAGAGAAAGGAGAGAGAGAGAGAGAGAGAAGAGAGAGAGAGAGAGGGTGGAAGACGTGTCCAGTGTGCTCCACTAACTTTTTAATTTACTTAAATACGAGGGTTGGTTGTGGTTAATAACTGTTCAGTGACGTAGTACTAATTACAACACATTGTACAAGTAAGCAACTCCTCCACTGAGTGAATATAAGCAATTTCAGTGATATTAGGTGTGGTATGGTGATGACATGGTGAGTGAGGGGACAGGGGAAGGCCTTAGGCCTGACTTCAATATTGCTTCAGATGTGAGCATCTAATTTATAGGTGTTTGGTGCTATGTACTAGATCTGGTGATTTATAACAACGTGGTGGTACAATGCAACATAGTGATTTGTGTAACAGCTTCCTTTAGTAGAAAAGTGGATATGCATGAACGTGTTTATTAAGTGATAGTGAGGAAGGCAACACTTCAGCTAGTAGGGCTACTGCCGGCCGCCCTCACTTACCCACCTCACCCACGAACATCACCACCACCTCTCTTTCTGTGAACTTAAAACCTACAATTCCTCCTCCTGGGATGATTCACACCGCAAAATAGCACGAATATCTACGCTATCAGGCTATTGTCCAGATAGTTACTGCAGGTTGGTGGGTATACCACAAAGGACAAAATTCTTCTTTAGATTGTAAGGAGCCTACTTGTCCAACTACTGCCACAAACATTGCATTCCAGAAGAAGAATTTTGTTGCAGCCAGGTTGAAAATTTCAGAAAATTTAAGAGATATCCATTATCCTGTTGGTATTGGGTGGATACCAAGCCTGGAGCTACAGGAGGAAGGTCAGAAGTCCTACCTCAGGGACTCTTGTCCAAAGATAGACTGCCCTCTTGGGCTGTGTTGTAAGTTGCAGCTAGATAATCCATCACAGGGAAGCACTTCATGAGCTCCTCAAATCATAAGATAAATACAAGCTATTGTAGAAGTGTTCAGTGCAAGCCTTCATCAAGTGAAGTTTTATTTAAAAAGCTGCTCAGCTGATGGGTGACATATGACAAAGACTGGAAGTCCACACTGAGCTTAACTCAGGGTGTAATAACTGGTGGAATTCTGTCATCGCTTAAGGTCCCACGACTGACAGAGTTCAAAACACTCCTTTGGGAATTATAAACAATTCTCTTGACCACCACAGAGGGAACAAATCTCTTCCTAGCAAAGAAAGGAAGCCTTGGATCTGTTAATTCTCCTACACTACATCTCTACTTCGCAGCCACTGTATGTAATTAGACAGTGACTTACCATCTCGATCCTTCACCTTGTCAGCACACCTGCCGACACTATTCCTAGAGTTGGCAGAAGAGCTTCATTCCGCAAGTTTTGAGTCAGGTGTTTCTCATCCAGAGATGGGTGCAGCTAATAATTCAGTGAGGCTATCGCTGCACCTTGTTCCACTTACTGCGCCAAAGTCGAAACAGCAGGGGACACATCTGTCTGAACTGGTAGAGGACGAGGTTAGAGGACGTTGTGAAGAGGGCAGTCGGAGGAGGAAGGAACTCTACTCAGTCGTCTCACCCTCCACTAACACATCCCAGCGGCAGAAACCGAGGACAAATCTGCAAAACACAGGAGTGCAACTAATCATAGTCACCCTCCCAGGCACCTAGGTGGTGCTCTCTCACTGTCACCGGATGGAAAAAAGGCACTTCGCCAACAACTGCCTGCGAGATATTTGGTGCCAATTACTGCTTCAGGAAGGACTTAGGCGACGTGTCGGAAGGAAAAGGGAACTTGACAGACAGGACACCTGTTTAGAGTTACCTGTTCTCAGAACAAACCAGCAGGATCGCTGAACTGAACGGTGAACACTTTCACATGCACCACTCAGCTACTCCTATCCAGACAAGCAGGTGGAATTTGTGCCTTATACAAGACACATGGACCCCTACATCCCTGCAGCTTGCCTCAGTCCCTACCTCTCTCAAGGGCAGGCACCTTGCATGCCTACACACCACCACCTCAAGTGACCAAATTTTTTCCCTTGGAGGAGACCAGGCTTTCTGCATACGTCGGCCAACATTAGGGTTTCATACTTATGTGGGTGAGCAACAATAATTGTTTTAGTGAACAATCGACGTCCCGAATGATTGATGTTGTTGAAAAATTTTTGGAACGACAGGACTCAGAAATTTGCAAGCATTGCTGGCTACCCCTGATGGATGAAGAAGAGACAGGCAAGGGCACCTAGGAGAAGGTGTTGCTGTGTGATTCTTTAAAAGTGTTCATGCCCTGCACATTGATGTTTGCCACCTATCGCTTGAAATGTGTTTTTCAAGCTCTGCATAAACCCTAGTACCTCTGTACTAGCATGTGCAATGTACAGACCTCAGTGACAACATGCAGACCCCATCACTTCTAAAGGAAAATGTTGGACTCTCTTCTGCTTACAACACAACTGTCAAATTTCATAATTATTGGTGACCTCACCAACACACCTGATACAGAGGGATTTTTGATGATCTTCTTGTAGTATTGGACATGAGAAACTTTGTGGATTAACCATTGTCCAGTAGTGAGTGATCTGGCAGATGGCATTATCCATTGTCAATCCCTCGGCTAAGTTGGATTAGTCTGACCAACAAGGCAGTTTTTAAGACACTTTAGATACCAAAACAGAAAACGAGGTTAGGAGTCCACACGAACAAATCTGGCTATGCCTGATGGGAAAGGACTTAATTGGCCAGACCTTTGCGTCTGAGCTCGCCACCACGATGGGAATGCGCTTCTCATGGGTGATGTTGACAACCAGTGAAAAGTCTTCACTGGACACATCCTTATTCTACAACAAGAATCATTCCTCACCGGCAATATGCGACGACGCTACAGATTGCCTTGGTGTGGTTTGCGTTGCTGAGAGGCTCCTAATGCTAAGTTACCAAGATAGCGAGGTATTAAGAGACATCCTACCTCCCGATAACAGGAAACTTGCAACAGGCAAGCCGTAGGCATATGGGTGACGTTCAGAAGTTGGACATTTGCTAAAGGGTGAGGTGGACAATAAAAGAAAGCTAGCATCAGGTAGGGTGGCTCAAAAACCTGGGGTCCATGGTCATAGGTCTGACATGGTATCTGACTGATGACTCATTTCCTCTTTAAATCGACAGGTTGAGACCACCTCTACTAGGAGTCAAGAGAAAGAGGTCCTCTGTGATGAACAATTTGCTACAAAATGCTAAGTTCTGATCCAGCATGGGACCCTCCTTGGCTACTGCAAGAACTGTGTCTAACTGTCTGTGGTGACAATAAGGCAGGAGGGGGGCATGTCCTTCTTAAATCGCTTGAACAAGAAAAGGCTGTGGGGCCCTGACAAGTGAGCCCAAGATTGCTGAGAGGATGTGCAGACCAGATTGCAGCTCCTCTAACTCGCAAACTTTCGAACCCCCCACTGCCTAGTACAGTAGAAATAGTCCTCTCTGTGGAAAGAGGCACGAATGTAGTCCCTGTTCACAAAAAAAGAAATGCAGAGCAGAAATCAGCAATCTACCAAGACCAGTATCACTCTTGTCATTCAATGGTAGATCCTTAGTAATAATCTAAAGAAAATGACTGAGTTTTTGACTACCAATCTCTATTTTTTGATCGTAAACATGGCTTCAGGAAAGGTTACTCTGCTGCTTGATCTGTTGTTTAAACCTCTCTCTAGTGGACAGTCACTGGATGAATTCAAAATCTGCTGTGTGGTTGCAATGGACTTTGCTGGCGCTTTTCGAACCGGGTCGTGGCACCAGGGACTCTTTAGCAAAACGTCAAGCACTGGAATTGCAGCTTCTTCGCTATATCTTCCTCAGTGATTACCTTCATGGTGATCTCTAAGTGTTGTTCTCTATGGAACGGAAATCAGCAAGTCTACCTAATGGGGCAAAGTGTTCCCAAGGAAGCGTGCTGGGACCTTGTTGGAATGTCTACTTCAACGAACTTCTTCATCTCATCCAGATTCCCATGCATATGCAGACGAGTACACTGACATTCATTATGCAAGAGAAGAAATGCTACTGATCTAAGCTACAATCAATCACCAACTAAGAGCTATATGCGCTTCGGGAAATTGATGGCAGTAACATTTGCACCTGAGAAGACGCAAATTGATGAACGGTCTCTAGGCACCTTGATGGTAAGTGGTGCAGTAGTAAGGATGAATGGGAGGGTATTGGCACCTGGAGAGGAAGTTGATATCCTGGGGGTGAATTTGACTCAAGCTAACCATGAAGAACATGCTAAATCTTTTGCAAACAAGGCAAGCAGGAAAGTTAAGCACTTCGCCGTTATTCGCTTCTGCTTGACAGCAGGGGTTGCAAGATTCTGTGCGAGGCACAGTACGCTCACACCTTGTTATGCTCCACTTTCTTGGCTTTGACTGCCCCTCCCACTCCATTGCGACTGCTGCCAGAGTAGAGAACAGAGCAATACATCTCATCTCTCGCTGGGGACATCCTGAATAGATCTGTCATTTCGCAGAGCATTCAACAAGGAGGGATGTGGGTGGCCCAGTTATGTTATGTACAAGGCCAATATTGTCAAAAGTACACACGTTAGATCACTTCGAGGACAGTGTGAAATCAAGTTTTATGCACAAAAAGATGGGCAGGAGAAAGCAGCACTTCACTCTGGCTGTACCTTCTCCAGAACATACTCCAACTGAGAGTTCATTTATACCCAGGATGGCTCGAGTATTGAAACACTTTTCGCTTTTACAGCATAATGATTTCAACGAGTTAAAGTCGTGATCAAAGAAATGCTGGCACACAGATGGCTCCAACTTCATCTGTTCCCTACTGTATGTCTCATAACAATAAAAATGCTTCAATCAGCTGATGTAGGTAAACAGATCTTAGCTTGACAATAAAGTTAGGAATCCTTAACCGTAAACAGCTTGTCAATTAAAGATAGGGATCCTTACTTGTCAAAACCTGTGTCAAAAAAAAAAAAAAAAAAAGGAGAGAGAAAAAAGAGGAGAGAGAGAGTGAGAAGGCTTTCGTTGTAGAGAGGTGCTACTGCTGAAGTTACAAGGCCATGGCGAAGGTATACGAGACATCCTACCACCTGAACAGTGAATCTTGCACAGGCAAAGCCTGTAGGCAATGGGGGGGTTCAAAAGTTGGCCCATCGGTAAATGGGAGATGTCAAAAAAGAAAGCTAGATCAGGCAGGGTAGGCTCCAATACACTGGTGGTCCCTGGTATAGGACAGGATAAGGTTATTTGAATGATGAAACTCATTCACTCTAAATCAACAGGAGGGGGCTCCTTACTATTAGTCAAGAGAAAGCGGACCTCTTTGCCGAACACTTTGCTACCAAAATGCATGTTCCTGATCCAGCAAGGGACCCTCCCTGGCTAGCTGCAAGACAGTGTCTTTCAAAACTATCAGTTGTAACAATAAGGCCAGGAAGAGGTGCAAAACTTCCTCTTAAATCACTGGACAAGAAAAGGCTGCGGGCCCACACAAGTTGAGCCAAAGATTGCTGGAAGATGTGCAGACCAGCTAGCAGCACCAACTAACTCGCATCTTTCAGCACTGTCCTAGAATAGTAGTAAATGGCCTTCTTGTGAAAAAGGAGGCAAAATGAAGTACCTGTTCCCAAAAAAAAGAGCCAGAGCAGAAATCAGGAACTCAGACCAGTGTTACTCCTGCAATCAATGGGCTAAGTCATGGAGACAATAATCTCAAGGCATATGACAGAGTTTTTTGACTACAACTCAAACTTATGTGACCGTCAATATGGCTTCTGGAAAGGTTACTCTGCTGCTGATCTGTTGTTAAACATCTTCCACTAAGTGGCACATGTCACTGGATGAATCAAAGTCAGCTGTGTGGTAGCACTGGACAATTGTTGGTGCTTTCGACGGGTGTGTTGGCACAAGGGCAGATTAGCAAAACGGCCAGACTCTGGAAAAATAAAAACAAAAAAAAATTTGCAGCTGGCTCTAATAATAATTCTCCTCAGTGATTACCTTCATGGTAGATCTCTATGGGTAGTTCTCAATGGAACAGAATCAACAAGACATCCTATTGGGGCAAGTGTTCCACAAGGAAGCGTTCTGGGACCATTGTTTTGGAATGTCTACTTCAATGACCTTCTTCATCTCATCCCAGAATCACGTGCATACGCAGACTACTGTATACTGACATTCACTTATCCAAGAGAAGAAATGCCACCTGCTCTAAGCTACATCAATCACCAGCTCAGAACTATAACGGGTTGGGGAAATAGATGGCAAGTAACATTTGCAACTGAGAAAATACAAATGATGATGATCTCTAGGCTCTATGATGGTAATGCCGGTGCAGTAGTAAGGATGAATAGGAGAATGTTGGCACCTGGGGAAGAAGTTGATATCCTTGGGGTGAAATTTGACTCCAAACTGACCATGAAACACCACGTTGTAAATCTTGCAAACAAGGCAGCCAGGAAGGTTACAGCACTTCGCCGTATCTCGCATCTGCTTGACAGCAGGAGTTGCAAGATTTTGTACGAGGCACAAGTACGCTCACACCTTGAGTGTGCTCCACTTTCTTGGATCACCTGCCGCTTTTCGCATCTGCGACTGCTTGACAGAGTAGAGAACAGAGCAAGACGTCTCATCTCTCGCCTAGACCAATCCTGGATAGATCTGTCATTTCAGCAGAGCCTTCAACACAGGAGGGATGTGGGTAGCCTTACTGTTATGTAGAAGGCCAATATTGTAAAAGTACCACACTTGGATCCACTTCAAGAACAGTGTTAGGCAAGTTTCTATACCACAAGACGGACAGAAAGCAGCAACTTCACTCTGGCTGTACCCTTCTACAGAACATCACTTCATCTGAGATCATATATACCCAGGATGACTCGAGTATGGAACACATTCGTACAGCATAATGATGTCAACGAGATAAAGTCAGTTGATCAGATGAAAATGCTGGCCCACAGATGGCTCCAACTTCATCCTGTTCCCTACTTGTATGTCTCAAAACAATAAAAATGCTTTCAAATCAGCTGATGTAGGTAACAGCTCTTATCTTGTCAATAAAGTTAGGAATCCTTAACCTGTAAATAACTTGTCAATAAAGCTAGGGATCCTTAACCTAACCTTGTCAAACCCTGTGTAAAAAAAAAATAATAAAAAAAAGAGAGACATAGAGAGAGAACTGGTGCTTGCGGCCGAGTATGGTACCAGGAACACAAGGCAAAACTGCAAACACTGAAAGTCTCTTTGTCTGTACTTCACCCTGGTAGTTCTCAATGGCTAAGAGTCAAGAGACACTCAGTCGGTGCCAGTGTTCAACTGGGCAGTGTTCATGGTCCATTATTATGGAATGTTTACTCAAATGACCAACACCTCATGCCAAAATCCTGTATCTATGCAGATGACTGTTCTCATTCATTCACTTATATTGTACAGGAAATCCCACCTGCTGTCAGGTACATCAATAACTAGATTACAACCTTACCAGGCTAGTGAAAACGATTGCAGGTGTTTATATATATATATATATATATATATATATATATATATATATTTATATATATATATATATATATATATAATATATATATATATATATATATATATAGTATATGTCGTGCCGAATATGTAAAACTGGTCAATTAGCAAGAACTCATTTAAAATTATGTCCTTTCTAAAATTTTCTCTTATACGTTTAAAGATATATTTTTTCATTAATGTTAATGTAAAAAATTTTAATTTTGCACCAAAAGTATCTTAGAAAACCTACCTAACCTTATTATAAAAAGAACAATTTATTTTAGCCTAACCCAAATAAACATATTTTAGATTTGTTTACAATAATTTAATACTAAACAAACAGTGAAATATATTTTTTTCGTTAGGTTCAGAATGATTTTGGCAAAATTATTGCATACACAAATTTTCACTTGTCCTATATGGCAAGATGAACGTTGCTATTTAAGCCAAGATCGCAAGTTCTGCCTATTCGGCACGACATATATATATATATATATATATATATATATTATATATATATATATATATATATATATATATATATATTTATAATATATATATATGATATATATATATAGTTATATATATATATATATATATATATATATATATATATATATATAATATATATAATATATTATATATATTATATATATTATTTTATTTTATTATCACACCGGCCGACTCCCACCAAGGCAGGGTGGCCCGAAAAAGAAAAACTTTCACCATCATTCACTCCATCACTGTCTTGCCAGAAGGGGGCTTTACACTACAGTTTTTAAACTGCAACATTAACACCCTCCTTCAGAGTGGCAGGCACTGTACTTCCCATCTCCAGGACTCAAGTCCGGCCTGCCGGTTTCCTGAATCCCTTCATAAATGTTTACTTTGCTCACACTCCAACAGCACGTCAGTATTAAAAACCATTTGTCTCCATTCACTCCTATCAAACACGCTCACGCATGCCTGCTGGAAGTCAAGCCCCTCGCACAAAAAAACCTCCTTTAACCCCCTCCCTCCAACCTTCCTAGGCCGACCCCTACCCCGCCTTCTTCCACTACAGACTGATACACTCTTGAAGTCATTCTGTTTCGCTCCATTCTCTCTACATGTCCGAACAAACCCCAACAACCCTTCCTCAGCCCTCTGGACAACAGTTTTTGGTAATCCCGCACTCCTCCTAACTTCCAAACTACGAATTCTCTGCATTATATTCACACCACACATTGCCCTCAGACATGACATCTCCACTGCCTCCAGCCTTCTCCTCGCTGCAACATTCATCACCCACGCTTCACACCCATATAAGAGCGTTGGTAAAACTATACTCTCATACATTCCCCTCTTTGCCTCCAAGGACAAAGTTCTTTGTCTCCACAGACTCCTAAGTGCACCACTCACTCTTTTTCCTCATCAATTCTATGATTCACCTCATCTTTCATAGACCCATCCGCTGACACGTCCACTCCCAAATATCTGAATACGTTCACATCCTCCATACTCTCTCCCTCCAATCTGATATTCAATCTTTCATCACCTAATCTTTTTGTTATCCTCATAACCTTACTCTTTCCTGTATTCACCTTTAATTTTCTTCTTTTGCACACCCTAACCAAATTCATCCACCAATCTCTGCAACTTCTCTTCAGAATCTCCCAAGAGCACAGTGTCATCAGCAAAGAGCAGCTGTGACAACTCCCACTTTGTGTGTGATTCTTTATCTTTTAACTCCACGCCTCTTGCCAAGACCTCGCATTTACTTCTCTTACAACCCCATCTATGAATATATTAAACAACCACGGTGACATCACACATCCTTGTCTAAGGCCTACTTTTACTGGGAAAAAATTCCCTCTTTCCTACATACTCTAACTTGAGCCTCACTATCTTCGTAAAAACTCTTCACTGCTTTCAGTAACCTACCTCCTACACCATACACTTGCAACATCTGCCACTTGCCCCCCTATCTACCCTGTCATACGCCTTTTCCAAATCCATAAATGCCACAAAGACATCTTTAGCCTTATCTAAATACTGTTCACTTATATGTTTCACTGTAAACACCTGGTCCACACACCCCCTACCTTTCCTAAAGCCTCCTTGTTCATCTGCTATCCTATTCTCCGTCTTACTCTTAATTCTTTCAATTATAACTCTACCATACACTTTACCAGGTACACTCAAAAAGACTTATCCCCCTATAATTTTTGCACTCTCTTTTATCCCCTTTGCCTTTATACAAAGGAACTATGCATGCTCTCTGCCAATCCCTAGGCACCTTACCCCCTTCCATACATTTATTAAATAATTGCACCAACCACTCCAAAACTATATCCCCACCTGCTTTTAACATTTCTATCTTTATCCCATCAATCCCGGCTGCCTTACCCCCTTTCATTTTACCTACTGCCTCACGAACTTCCCCCACACTCACAACTGGCTCTTCCTCACTCCTACAAGATGTTATTCCTCCTTGCCCTATACACGAAATCACAGCTTCCCTATCTTCATCAACATTTAACAATTCCTCAAAATATTCCTTCCATCTTCCAATACCTCTAACTCTCCATTTAATAACTCTCCTCTCCTATTTTTAACTGACAAATCCATTTGTTCTCTAGGCTTTCTTAACTTGTTAATCTCACTCCAAAACTTTTTCTTATTTTCAACAAAATTTGTTGATAACATCTCCACCCACTCTCTCATTTGCTCTCTTTTTACATTGCTTCACCACTCTCTTAACTTCTCTCTTTTTCTCCATATACTCTTCCCTCCTTGCATCACTTCTACTTTGTAAAAACTTCTCATATGCTAACTTTTTCTCCCTTACTACTCTCTTTACATCATCATTCCACCAATCGCTCCTCTTCCTCCTGCACCCACTTTCCTGTAACCACAAACTTCTGCTGAACACTCTAACACTACATTTTTAAACCTACCCATACCTCTTCGACCCCATTGGCCTATGCTCTCATTAGCCCATCTATCCTCCAATAGCTGTTTATATCTTACCCTAACTGCCTCCTCTTTTAGTTTATAAACCTTCACCTCTCTCTTCCCTGATGCTTCTATTCTCCTTGTATCCCATCTACCTTTTACTCTCAGTGTAGCTACAACTAGAAAGTGATCTGATATATCTGTGGCCCCTCTATAAACATGTACATCCTGAAGTCTACTCAACAGTCTTTTATCTACCAATACATAATCCAACAAACTACTGTCATTTCGCCCTACATCATATCGTGTATACTTATTTATCCTCTTTTTCTTAAAATATGTATTACCTATAACTAAACCCCTTTCTATACAAAGTTCAATCAAAGGGCTCCCATTATACATTTACACCTGGCACCCCAAACTTACCTACCACACCCTCTCTAAAAGTTTCTCCTACTTTAGCATTCAAGTCCCCTACCACAATTACTCTCTCACTTGGTTCAAAGGCTCCTATACATTCACTTAACATCTCCCAAATCTCTCTCTCTCCTCTGCATTCCTCTCTTCTCCAGGTGCATACACGCTTATTATGACCCACTTCTCGCATCCAACCTTTACTTTAATCCACATAATTCTTGAATTTACACATTCATATTCTCTTTTCTCCTTCCATAACTGATCATTTAACATTACTGCTACCCCTTCCTTTGCTCTAACTCTCTCAGATACTCCAGATTTAATCCCATTTATTTCCCCCCACTGAAACTCTCCTACCCCCTTCAGCTTTGTTTCGCTTAGGGGCCAGGACATCCAACTTCTTTCATTCATAACATCAGCAATCATCTGTTTCTTGTCATCCGCACTACATCCACGCACATTTAAGCAACCCAGTTTTATAAAGTTTTTCTTCTTCTCTTTTTTAGTAATTGTATACAGGAGAAGGGGTTACTAGCCCATATATATATATATATATATATATATATATATATATATATATATATATATGCATATATATATATATATATATATATATGCAATAAGATCACAGTAAACAGGTGATTTCAGAATATGCAAAACAACCACTCTGAAAGAATAGAGAAATTCCAAGCGCTTTCGTGACTACTCACATTATCAAGGAACTAGAAAGTAAAGCATCCAACCAGCCGGCCAGACCCCTTATATAGCTTCCTTGGATGCTTTACTTTCATAGTTCCTTGATAATGTGAGTAGTCACGAAAGCGCTTGGAATTTCTCTATTCTTTCAGAGTGGTTGTTTTGCATATATATATATATATATATATATATATATAATATATATATATAATATATATATATATATATATATATATATATATATATATATATATATATATATATATATATATATATATATATATAATATATATATATATAAACTTTATAAAACTGGGATGCTTGAATGTGCGTGGATGTAGTGCAGATGACAAGAAACAGATGATTGCTGATGTTATGAATGAAAAGAAGTTGGATGTCCTGGCCCTAAGCGAAACAAAGCTGAAGGGGGTAGGGGAGTTTTCGGTGGGGAGAAATAAATGGGATTAAATCTGGAGTATCTGAGAGAGTTAGACCAAAGGAAGGGGTAGCAGTAATGTTGACTGATCAGTTATGGAAGGAGAAAAGAGAATATGAATGTGTAAATGCAAGAATTATGTGGATTAAAGTAAAGGTTGGATGCGAGAAGTGGGTCATAATAAGCGTGAATGCACCTGGAGAAGAGAGGAATGCAGAGGAGAGAGAGAGATTTTGGGAGATGTTAAGTGAATGTATAGGAGCCTTTGAACCAAGTGAGAGAGTAATTGTGGTAGGGGACCTGAATGCTAAAGTAGGAGAAACTTTTAGAAAGGGTGTGCTAGGTAAGTTTGGGGTGCCAGGTGTAAATGAAAATGGGAGCCCTTTGATTGAACTTTGTATAGAAAGGGGTTTAGTTATAGGTAATACATATTTTAAGAAAAAGAGGATAAATTAAATAAGTATACAAGATATGATGTAGGGCGAAATGACAGTAGTTTGTTGGATTATGTATTGGTAGATAAAAGACTCTTGAGTAGACTTCAGGATGTACATGTTTACAGAGGGGCCACAGATATATCAGATCACTTTCTAGTTGTAGCTACACTGAGAGTAAAAGGTAGATGGGATACAAGGAGAATAGAAGCATCAGGGAAGAGAGAGGTGAAGGTTTATAAACTAAAAGAGGAGGCAGTTAGGAAAAGATATAAACAGCTATTGGAGGATAGATGGGCTAATGAGAGCATAGGCAATGGGGTCGAAGAGGTACGGGGTAGGTTTAAAAATGTTGTGTTAGAGTGTTCAGCAGAAGTTTGTGGTTACAGGAAAGTGGGTGCGGAGGGAAGAGGAGCGATTGGTGAATGATAATGTAAAGAGAGTAAGTAAGGGAGAAAACGTTAGCATATGAGAAGTTTTTACAAAGTAGAAGTGATGCAAGGAGGGAAGAGTATATGGAGAAAAAGAAAGAGGTTAAGAGAGTGGTGAAGCAATGTAAAAAGAGAGCAAATGAGAGAGTGGGTGAGATGTTATCAACAAATTTTGTTGAAAATAAGAAAAGTTTTGGAGTGAGATTAACAAGTTAAGGAAGCCTAGAGAACAAATGGATTTGTCAGTTAAAAATAGGAGAGGAGAGTTATTAAATGGAGAGTTAGAGGTATTGGGAAGATGGAGGGAATATTTTGAGGAATTGTTAAATGTTGATGAAGATAGGGAAGCTGTGATTTCGTGTATAGGGCAAGGAGGAATAACATCTTGTAGGAGTGAGGAAGAGCCAGTTTGGGGTGTGGGGGAAGTTCGTGAGGCAGTAGGTAAAATGAAAGGGGTAAGGCAGCCGGGATTGATGGGATAAAGATAGAAATGTTAAAAGCAGGTGGGGATATAGTTTTGGAGTGGTTGGTGCAATTACTTAATAAATGTATGGAAGAGGGTAAGGTACCTAGGGATTGGCAGAGAGCATGCATAGTTCCTTTGTATAAAGGCAAAGGGGACAAAAGAGAGTGCAAAAATTATAGGGGGATAAGTCTGTTGAGTATACCTGGTAAAGTGTATGGTAGAGTTATTATTGAAAGAATTAAAAGTAAGACTGAGAATAGTATAGCAGATGAACAAGGAGGCTTTAGGAAAGGTAGGGGGTGTGTGGACCAGGTGTTTACAGTGAAACATATAAGTGAACAGTATTTAGATAAGGCTAAAGAGGTCTTTGTGGCATTTATGGATTTGGAAAAGGCGTATGACAGGGTGGATAGGGGGCAATGTGGCAGATGTTGCAGGTGTATGGTGTAGGAGGTAGGTTTCTGAAAGCAGTGAAGAGTTTTCACGAGGATAGTGAGGCTCAAGTTAGAGTACATAGGAAAGAAGGAAATTATTTCCCATAAAAGTAGGCCTTAGACAGGGATGTTTGATGTCACGTGGATGTTTAATATATTATAGATGGGGGTTTTAAGAGAAGTAAATGCGAGGGTCTTGACAAGAGGCGTGGAGTTAAAAGATAAGGAATCACACATAAAATGGGAGTTGTCACAGTTGCTCTTTGCTGATGACACTGTGCTCTTGGGAATTCTGAAGAGAAGTTGCAGAGATTGGTGGATGAATTTGGTAGGGTGTGCAAAAGAAGAAAATTAAAAGTGAATACAGGAAAGAGTAAGGTTATGAGGATAACAAAAATATTAGGTGATGAAAGATTGGATATCAGATTGGAGGGAGAGAGTATGGAGGAGGTGAATGTATTCAGATATTTGGGAGTGGACGTGTCAGCGGATGGGTCTATGAAGGATGAGGTGAATCATAGAATTAATGAGGGAAAAGGGTGAGTGGTGCACTAGGAGCTGTGGGACAAAGACTTTGCCCTTGGGGGCAAAGAGGGGAAGATGAAGATAGTTTTCCCAACCTCTTATATGGCTGTGAAGCGGGGTGATGATGTTCAGCGAGAGAAGGCTGGAGGCAGTGGAGATGTCTTCTGAGGACAATGTGGGTGAATATAATCAGAGAATTCGTATTTGGAAGTTAGGAGGAGGTGCGGGTTTACAAAACTGTTGTCCAGGGGGCGGGGAAAGGGGTTTTGTTGAGGGGTTCGGACACGAAAAGAGAAAATGGAGCGAAACAGAATGACTTCAAGGTGTAAGTCTTAGTGGAAGGAAGGCGGGGTAGGGCGGGTGGAAAAGGTGGAGAGAGGGGGAAAAAAATTTTTTTGTGCGAGGGGCTTGACTTCCCGCAGGCGTGCGTGAGCGTGTTTATATATAATGTTTATATACAGTATGTATGTATAATATAATAATATATATATATATATTATATATATAAAAATTTTATATATTAAAATAAAATTATATAATATATACATAATATAAAATTATATATTATTATATAAATTATTATTTTTAAAATAATAAATAATATTATATATTATAATATATATGTCGTCCGAATAGGAGAATTGCGATCTTGGCTTAAATAGAACGCTCATCTCCATATAGGACAATGAAAATTTTTGTAGAATAAATTTTGCCAAAATCATTGAAATAACGAAAAAAATATATTTCACTGTGTTTGTTTAGTATTAAATTATTGTAAACAAATCTAAAATATATTTAGTTGGGTTAGGCTAAAATAAATTGCTCTTGTTATAATAAGGTTAGGTAAGTTTTCTAAGATTCTTTTGGTGCAAAATTAAAATTTTTTACATTTTTTACTTAGTTTCTTTTTTGTATTGTACTTATGAATACTGACACTGGCTGGCGAAACATTCCTTCTATAATAAATAATATTTCGTCACAAGTTAAGTAGCAGGTTTATACAGAATAAAATGATCACTGGCATTAGAAATATTCAGCTGAATGACGATGTTACATGCGTGCATAGAAAATGTTTTCTTGCAGCCTGAATACTTCAGTAAGACGCACAGTTATTTACAGTTCGTGCGTGTTTAAAAGTTGCATTTTGACTGTCACAGACTATGTTGAGGTTACATATAATAAATGAACCAAACGATGTTTATTTTATTTATGTAAATTCAACACTTCTAAAAATATATTATTGCAAAGTAAACAATGTTTAAACTCATAGGAAAAAAAATCTCATTTCAAATAATAAGAGAAATGACTCTTACAGAAATGAATATTATGCTCTTGTTCTCCTCTACAGTATCTCAGTATTTAAATATTTATTTACAGTTAAAATATAAAAATTTTTACTAAACGTATTTGAAGTAATTTTTTTTCCTGGACCATTTTTAAAGTTTGAAATAAACGTTTTTTCATTTATTTATTAAATCGTCTTCACAAATTTTTTATAGTGCCCAAATTGATGACAAGATTTCGAATAAAAAAGAGTTAAAATTAGTGAATATACCATGAAACCTGCATACCTCTTAGTACATGAATATACCATGAAACATGCATACCTCTTAGTATATGAATATACCATGAAACCTGCATACCTCTTAGTAAATGAATATACCATGAAACATGCATACCTCTTAGTATATGAATATACCATGAAACATGCATACCTCTTAGTACATGAATATACCATGAAAGATGCATACCTCTTAGTACATGAATATACCATGAAACATGCATACCTCTTAGTATATGCCAACTGAAACTATAAGCTAATCCCTGTATTTTGGATTCAAGTATACTTGTCTGCTGGTGTCCAGGTGACATGCAGCTTCATGACCCTCGTGCAGTTGATTGGATTTAATCCTAATAATCACCAATCAAAGGATAACAGGAAAGTTTTATGTTATGGTATTTGATATCCATATTTTGAGATATTTCTGACTGTAATAAAAAGTATATCAAGAGAAGGTTTCTAGTAGCATAGGTTAAAAAATATTTCAAGACTTTTCGTTATGTCATCATTTGTACTTTGATTTTTCCCATCATCTATGCCATTATGTATGCAGTCATATATGCTACCATCTAAGCCAGGCGTCTCCAGATTGCTGCACGCGGGCCACATGAGGCCTGCAACAAGATTTTATGCAAAGTGCAGCAACTTAAAATATGTATAAATAGTAGAACTAATAAACCCTCATTTTCAGTCACTTAAACTTTATGGTTTTTTGCTTGTTGCAATTTATATTTGAAAATTTCTTCAAATTTTAGGTCTAGTTTTTTTATTTTTCAGATATACCCTTCAGTTATGGAAGGAAAATGGAAAAGAACAGTGCAGAGTGAGTGCTGCTTGTTTAATAATGAACAAGGCATAAGGTACTTCTTTGTACAAGCCATGTGTGTGTGTCATATGCCACTATTATAACCCAGGTACTCAAAGGTCTGTTATCCTGGGTATAAAGGGAGGAAAATAAACACAGCAGAAAAACTTTGAATTATATTATCCTTCACCAAGTATAGCCAAAAGTATGTACACTGTATACACTGTGTGCAGCAAAGGTATTAGTGCACGCCACAGTAATCAAGGCAGAATTGAAGCCAGTTGAATGCAACCACCGTGCTTCAACCAACTCTCAAATAGAAATGACAAGGGTGAAAGCGTGAGTGGTAACCACGCCACCTTCACAATTGCCAGGTCCGCTTTCTCATTGGCTGAACCTAGATACTGATCTGACGATGGGGTCCCATTAGATTGCTAGATCCTTAGTATCTGGTTTGTTGCTTGGGAGGCAGCCCATGTGAGTGTGTTAACATGCTCAGAATAAAGATTACATACTCTTTACATGCAATACCCCCACACCAAGAGGGCTCAGGACTACGCTTCCACCTTCATTGGTAAATGTGCCACCATGGCACAATATAATGGAACTGCCTTTCCTTTCAACCATCCATCTCTTAGAGCTCAACTTTATTTGCGACATAAAGCCAAACTCTAAACTTAGAGAGAGATAGCCGACAGTAGGGTTAACGTAGGTCCAAGATACCTGCGGATGTTAGCCGAATATCCCCTCAATAAAAAAAAAAACATCAAATATTCATTACATAAAAAACGGGGAAAAAGAGCTATAAATAAGTTTACCAAAAGTTCCTAACACACCCTAACCTAATACTTGTATATTCTGGACAATGCGTCAGCCAGCGTATTTTTTTTGCCAGCAATATGAATCACTTAATCGTATAAGGTTGCAGCCCTATAGACCACCGCATGAGTCTTGTGTTGTGATTTTTCATATACAGAAGATACACTAGAGGGTTGTGGTCACTATAGATGGTGACCACCTGAGAAGTCTGGCCCACATACACATCAAAGTGCTCCAAAGCCAGTACCAAAGTGAGGGCCTGTTTTTCACTTGTAGAGTAGGTGGTGTGATTGGTACTTGGCCGAAAAGTAAGCCACAGGCTGCAACCCATCGTCCCCAACTTGCAGAAGTACTGCTCTCACCCCAGACTCACAGGCATCAACCTGTAACATAAAGGGTTTTGAAAAATCAGGAGATAAGAGAATAGGTGCAGTACAAAGAAGTAACTTGGTTTTATTAAAAGCCTCTAGACATTCTAAGGTCTACTTAAAGGGGGCTTTGGGGCTGGTACATGAGGTTAGAGGGGCTATGCTATCTGAGAAATTTTTGCAGAATCTTCTATATAATCCTACCATACCTGTTGCGGCCCCTGCCAAACTAGCGGTTAAATAGTTAACCTGCCGGCCGGCAGTACCACTGGGTGCGTCATCAAACCCAATGTGGGGACTGCTGGGCCGGCCTTAGAGCAGTAAGAGCCTGAGTGCCTCACGGTACACACCTAAGCAGTAGGTACCTGACCACCGAAGGGTACACGTCTACTGGCTTTAGTAACAGTATGTACCAGAGCGCCTCGCTGTACACACCTAAGCAGTAGGTACCTGACACCGAGGGTACACGTCTACTGGCTTTAGAAATATTATGTACCTGAAGCGTCCTCGCTGTACACCAAGCAGTGGGTTTACCTGACACCGAAGGTACACGTCTACTGGCTTCAACATTAAGTACTAAACATCTCAGTACACGTTATGCAGTAGGAACTGACACCGGAATGACTATTATGGCGTTAGAAAACGCTACGCAGTACTGAGTCGTTGGCCTCAGTTACTGACGGCCGCACTTCAGTGAGCTTGCGATGGTTTCGGCTAGCGGTGTGTCAACGCCTTGGAGAGGATTTACCTGGACTAACGTGATGTCTGTGGACTATCCGTTACGTTGATCCACTGTGGGCCGGAGTCGTCATGATGCTGTTTGTTGGGAATTTCATGAAAAGGTTGGAGTGTTACACTGACTGGGCCAGGACCGTAGTGTGCACTGAGGGATACGATGGAGTGAACACTGAGATATCAAGGACCTAGTGGAACACTGAGATAAAAGGGTGTCGTGGCACTGAGATGGCCTGGTTTAGTGTACACGAACAGTGGTGTGACTGACTTTCGATGTCGTGAGAAGCAGTTGATTGTATTGGTATTGCGAAAAAGTATTTATAATTCTATTATTTCAGCACTAGAGATAATGTTACTAGACTACGTAGGTCAAATTGTACCCTGTGTAGGGTTATTTATAATTATATTTTGATAAAATCGATTATAAGTTATTATAGTGAACATGTACAATTATTATATATCATGTTTATAAAACCTCTAGACCAAAGAATGATTTTTATATTAAAGTTGAATTTAATTTGGGTGGTAATGATTAGGTCCGAACTCTTACAAAAGAAGTAAATCTTAACGTTCTCTTCCTTTTAAAAATTACTTTTTTGTAATAATACCTAAGAAACGTTGGATGGATTTCCTGTCATGAGGTACTGGATAATTTTTAATTGCAAGAATTTTAGCAAATTTAGGGGCCACTTTGCCACTACCTACTCCATGGCCCAAAAAGTTAACAGTAGCCTGGCCAAAGGAAGGCTTAAATAAGTTCAAGTGGAAATTCTGGAAGGTCTCAAAGAGAGCCTTAAGCCTAAACATGTGTAGATCCCAAGTATAAGACACAATAACAATGTCGTCTAGGTAAGCTGCCGTGCCTTCAAGTCCTTTAGCAGCCTGATGGATCAGTTTCTGGAATGAAGCAGTCGAGTTTTTAATTCCGAATGGGGTAACTGTATATTGATAATGACCTCCAGGAATTATGAAGGCAGAGATTTCCTTCGCCTTATTGGTCAAAGGTACCTGATAGTAACCTTTAAGGAGGTCTAACTTGGACACAAAAGTAGCCTTACCCACAATGTCGATTCCGTCATCCAAACATGACAGAGGGTAAGCATCTGCAATTGTGACCTCATTCACCTTACGGTAGTCTGTACACATTCGAAAACCTCCATCAGCTTTCTTAACAAGGATGCACGGTGAAGCCCATGGACTAGACTCCTCCTCCTCCACTAACCCATGTTCTAACAGAAATTCTACTTTCTGCTGAAGTAGCCTCTGTTTTTCAGGATTAGCTCTGTAGGTGGAGAGTTTAATAGGTTTAGAGTTTCCAACGTCTACTTCACGATAACCTAATGCACATTTTTTCGGAACATCTGAAAAGATAGGGTAAGATTGTAGGAGTGCAGTTAAACTTGTTACTTGATTCGAAGATAGCCCCACCATTAAAAGGCTAGGGTCCTGGAGGAGGACAGAATTGGGAAGCTTTACATTAATCTCAGAAATAGAGTGCAAAGAGCCAGGGTCATCTACAGAGGCAAAGGACAGAGTCATTACTGGGACTTTATCTGGTGTATTAAATGCTTTAATTTGATTAATATGGTAAGTTTTAGTTTTTGAGGTCTTGTCAAGGGGAGACACCACATAATTTACATCAGATCATTTACTTACAATTTGCATAGGTCCCTCAAATCTAGCTTTTAAGGTGTGGCCAGGTGTATGTTTCTGTAGCAACATCTTGTCTCCTGGATGGAAGGAGCGAAACTTTGAATTTCTGTGATACCTCTGTTTCATCGTGTTTTGAGCTGCTTTTATGTTAGCCTTAGCCAGCTGATGTACCACCTGCAACCTTGAAGACGGGTTGTAGAGTGTTGAGCAGACGTCTTTTCCCATCCATCCTTCCTTGAGCACCCGCAGAGAACCTCGTACATTGTGCCCAAAGATCAGCTCAAATGGACTATACCCGGTAGACTCTCGCACAGTTTCCCTTGTACAAGAATGGTATACAATACCGACAAGATGAAACTAAGACACATATGCAACATCTGGGTATCTTTATTGTAGACGTTTCGCCATCCAGTGGCTTTATCAATACAGATTCCAGGACATAGCTTGAAGACAGTAGAACTATATACAGAAAGTGAGGTAATCAGTCCCTCAACCTTGGAGTTGGTGCGAAGAGCACCGTAGTCGTGTAGATTCTGAAGCAGAAGCAAGGAGCTGGCGCTTTTATACTAACGTCAGGTGGAAAGGGGACGTGTAGCAGACGAGGGTGAACCAAGGGCTCACTCTGGTCTTCCCATTATTTCTGTTGCCCATTGGTACGAACCTCTCCTCTGCCTACTTGCATTTTATGGTCACATATTCCATCATTTCATTTACTGTCCTTCCCACAGGTTCTCTTTCTCACTGTACCTCATTCAGAAAATTCCTCATGCCTGTGTAGTTCCCTCTTTTGTAGTTTGGCTTCTCCAGTGCTACTCATGCTGCTTCACTTCCCAATTTTTACTCTTCAATGTATTCAGAGCTCAGGACCACGTGATCACTAGTTCCAAGGGGCCTTTCATATGTGATGTCCTCAATTTCTGAACTAACAAGGTGAATTTTAAGGTCCAGTCTAGGTAGTTCCTTCTCTCCTCTCTTTTTAGTGTTCTTAACATGGTGATGAATGTGGTTTTCCAGTAGCACCTCCACGTTTCTGGTTCCTTGTGTGGCTCCATGTTTTTCCAGTCAGTCTCATTGTGTTTGAGATCACTCTCCCTTTCCCGCATTTATATGGGCCCTTTTTACCACCTCACCCATTGTTCTGTTGCTGTCATCATGCTCTTGTCTTGGCCTCCGGCTATTCGGTGGCAGGTTGCACATCACTGCAATCACCACCTTGTGTTCCCCAATTTGAAGTGTTCTTATTACATAGTATCTTGCTTCCATTCTGTCCATTCCTTCCATCTCCTCGAATTTCCATTGGTTTTTGATTAGAAGTGCAACTCTTCTTCTCCCTCTGTTCCCTCTATATTTCCTCAGGATGTGATAAACAGATGGAAAGATCGCATCTGTTATCATCCCTGTGAACAATTTTTCCATGAGCACAATGATATCTGGGGATGCCTCCACGTTTCTTTCCTGCTACTCCTATCTATTTTGTTATTCTGTCTGCTTGGGTGTACCATACCATAAGATTATTTTCCAATACTGTGTTCTGGAGGGGTTGTGAGGGCTGGGGAAGTGGGAGCCTGGAACAATACTATGGGAGACTCCTGTGATGGAAGGGGTGGTGGGTGTGGAGTGTGGGTCGTTTTTTGTTAATTTATTTGGTTGTGGTGGGGTTATCAGGGTTGAGGATGTTCTCTGGGTTGGTTCTAAGGGGGGATGTGTTGGCTGGTTCTCCTGAGTCTGAGCTTTCCTGCCAGTCTCCATCATTGTCTCTCTTTCCTGCGTCCACTATATCACTGTCCAGATTGTTCCACTTCCTGACAACTCTATGACTGAAGAAATAGTTCCTAACATCCCTGTAACTCATCTGAGTATCCAACTTCTAGTTCTGACCCCTTGTAGCTGTGTCCCAACTCTTAAATGTTTAGTCCCTATCCTCCTTTTCAGTTACTCTTAGTATTTTATATGTAGTGATCATTTACTACCTCCCCAACCCTTTTATCCTCCATTGTCGTCAGGTTGATTTCCATTAACCTCTCCTAGTTGGCCATACCCTTTAGCTCCGGGACTAGTCCTGTTGCAAACCTTTGTCTGTCTGTGTGTGTGTGTGCCTGTGTGTGCGTGTGTGCGTGTGTGTGTGTGTGTGTGTGTACTCACCTAATTGTACTCACCTAATTGTAATTGCAGGGGTCGAGACTCAGCTCCTGGCCCCGGCTCTTCACTGAACGCTGCTAGGTCCTCTCTCTCCCTGCTCCATGAGCTTAATCATACCTCGTCTTAAAGCTATGTATGGTTCCTGCCTCCACTACATCGCTCGCCATACTGTTCCACTTCCTGACCACTCTATGACTGAAGAAATGCTTCCTAACATCCCTGTGGCTCATCTGAGTCTTCAACTTCCAAGAATGACCCCTTGTTTCTGTGTCCCCTCTCTGGAACATCTTGCCTCTGTCCACCTTGTCTATTCCACGCAGTATTTTGTATGTCGTTATCATGTCTCCCCTCCCCCTCCTGTCCTCCAGTGTCGTCAGGCCGGTTTCCCTCAACCTTTCTTCATAGGACATTCCCCCTTTGCTCTGGAACTAACTTTGGCCGTAAACCTAATTTCTTAACGTGCTTGATCCGGGGGGTTTTCGAGACCGTGTGCTACTCCAGTAGGGGCCGACGACAGGGTTTGTAAAGTTCTGAAAGATTCCTTACTTAATATGGGAATGCTATCTCAGGTTTGCCGGCGCCCATGTGCGCAGAATTATCTGTTGACGTATGGTGTGTGTTTGTGTACTCACCTAGTTGGGCGAGTGTGTGTGTGTGTGATGTGATTGTGTGTGTGTGTGGTGTGGTGGTGTGTGTTTTTGGGTGTGTGTGGGGTGTGTGGTTGTGTTTTTTTTTGGTGGTTTTGCAGGGGTCGATGCACACTCCTGCCCCCCGCCTCTTCACTGACACTATAGTTTCTCCCCTTCTCTGTTTCCCAAAGCTTTGCCATACCTCTCTTAAAGCTATGTATGGTTCCTGCCTCCACTACATCTTTTTTTTGGGCTTTTTCCATTTCCTGAGACTCTAGTTGAACTAAGAACATAAAAAGGGAGGAACACTGCAGCAGGCCGTTGGCCCATATGGGTAGGCCCTTTAGAATTCATCCCACTAAAAAAAATTTTTCCCCAAACCCCAATTTCAACGCTACCCAAGAAATAAGCTCGATTGCAAGCCCCACCAAATCCCCCCTCCCACTCAGAAATTTACCCAACCTAAATTTAAATTTACCCAAAGTCCAGCCTCAAAAACCAAATAGGTAACTGTTCCATCATGAACTACCCTACTTCCAAACATCCCTATGACTCGTCTGAGTTTTTCAGCCCCCAATTGTGACCCCTTTTCTGTGCCCCCTTTTCTGGAACAACCTGTGTCGTCAACCTTATCTTTCCACGCAGTATTTTGTATGTCTTTCATGTCCCCCCCAGACCCGCCTGTCCCCCAATGTCGTCAGTCCGTTTTCCCCCTAACCTTTTTTCGTAGGACATACCCCTGAGCTCCGGAACTACCCTTGTTTGCAAACCTTTTGCATTTTCTCTTATTCTTGAGTGTTTTCCCAAATTGGGTTCCAAACTGGAGCCATACTCCAGTAGGGCCTATTACACAGTGTACTGTCTTTAACGATTCCTTAATAAGGTATCGGAAGCATTCTCAGGTTTCCCCGGCGCCCTTGCTGCAGAGTTATTTTTGGGTTATGTGTGCCCCGGAACATGCCGGTGTTATGGTCCCCCAAAATCTTTTTCTCTGAGCGAGGTTTTCAGTCCTTGGCCCTTATTCTATACTTTGTCTGCGGTCTTTTTTGCCCTTCTCTGATCTTCATGACTTTGACTTGGGAGGGAATTCAAGAAGCCAGTTGCTGGACCACGTGTCCAGTCGTCCGGCTCTTTGAAGTCCGCCTGGTCCTCACCTGATTTAAATTTTGCCATTAACTTAACATCATCTGGAACAGGGACACCCTGACTATCCCTTCCACTTAATTTTACATATACCAGAAAAGCACTGGTCCTAGGACCGGCCCCTGTGGGGCCCCGCTCGTCAAGGGCCCACTTGATTTTCTCCCGTCCATGACCTTGTTACCTCCCTGTTAGGGATTTTTTGATCCATTTCAGTGCCTTCCTGTTTTAAAGGCCTGACCTCAGTTTTCTGCACATCTCGGTGAGGAACTGTGTCGAAGGCCTTCTTGCAGTCCAAGAAAATCAATCAACCCACCCCTCTCCTCGTGTCCCTTCTGTAACTTTTTCATAGACCCAGGATTTTCCCTTCCCCTGATTCCGTTCTGTTATCGTTTATAAAACTTGTTCCCCCAGGGGCCCTCCACTCTCCTCCTATAATCTTCTCCTTGACTTTGCATACTATACAGGTCAGTGACACTGGTCTGTAATTTAGTGCCTCTTTTTTGTCTCCATTTTTTATAAATGGGAACTACATTTGCGGTTAGACGAAGAATGAGGGGAGACCTGATCGAAGTGTATAAGTGGAAGAGTGGTGGTGTGTACTTAGCTCTGTGAAGACCTGTTTGTGTGCTTTCTGTGAATCTGAACCAGGATGCCCTCTCTTGAGCAACTTTACCAGCAGCTGAGAGAAGAGCTCAGAGTTGCTAAGATGAAGATACGGCGATTAACGGAGGAGAACAAGAGGATTCGTAGTAATCCTCCTGTTGTGAGTCCCCAGGTTAAGAGGGGAGCTTGGTCAGTGGCCGGGCAACATGGAACCAAGCTGAAGATCAAGAAAACGGTTGGAGAGGCGAAACAACGAGAAACCAGAAGACTACCGTGGAAACTTCCAACCCAATTCTGGGTGCTACCCGACGAATTTTGATGTTCTCCTGGGAATGCCACAACGAGCACCAAAGAAGCTTGGCAGACGTGAGTGAGACATCCCTAGAAACCCCAACGAAGACCATCGAGAACGCTTGACGAATTCTACAAGTGGGGGTAATGCTACCTGGCGATGTGAGTCGACTACTGGGAGCATCACGACGGACGACGCAAAGGAAGGTAAAAACATTGTTGTTTTTGGGGATAGCCAGATTAGGTACATGGATAGGGCATTCTGCTTGAAGGACAGGAGTAGGAGGCAGAGAGTGTGTTTTCCTGGGGCAGGGTTTAAGGATATTGTTAAAGCCGTCCTGGATGACATCATGAGAGGTAAGGGGAGCAATCCTATTATCTGTCTCAGTGCTGGAGGCAACGATGTTGGCAGACGTAGGAGTGAGGCCCTGATTAGCAGGTATAGGTCAGCAATAGAGATAATTAGGAGGAAGGGTGGGAAACCTGTCATATGGGGCATTTTGCCAAGGAGAGGATTGGAAATGAATGGTTGTATAGAGCAATTGGTGTCAATTGCTGGCTGGACAAATACGTAAGGAAAATGCGGTAACATTCATTGACAACTGGGACCTCTTCTATGGAAAGAAATGACATGATGCCGGGGATGGGGTTCACTTATCTAGGTGTGGGGTGGGAGCACTGGCCAACGCAGTGGAGGGAGCTGTTTTGGTCTTTAAACTAGGGAAAAGTTTTGTGGTATGGGTTTTTGCGGGAAAACTGTGAAGTCTCAGGGGAGTAAATGAGTACTAGGAGAACTAGTAATAGGGAAAATGAGGGGGGAAAATCGGGAAAACCAGTGGCACTAATTGACAAGGACAGTAATAGGTTTTAGGGAAAAAGAGAAAGGGGCAGGAATGATAAAGAGAAAGGAGGGTCCTTAAGTATATATTACACAAATAGTCGCAGTGCTAGGAATAAGATGGACGAGTTGAGACTAGTTGCTAGTGCAGGGAACATAGATGTATTTGCCATTACTGAGACGTGGTTTAAATTTAAAAAGTCGGGACATGCCTGCAGAATGTCACATTCAGGGTTTCAAATTGTTTTCCCAAATAGATAGAAGTATCGGGAAGGGGGGTGGGGTGGTATTTTAGTCCGAGATCGCTTGAACGTTGCATTAAAACGGGTATTAAGTCTGAAGTAAAAACATTCAGAGTCTGTTTGGATAGAATTTTTTAGAGGGGCATGAAAAATTAACTTTAGGTGGGTATACCGTCCCCCAAATTTAGGTAGGGACCAGGAAGACTACTATGGGAGGGAAAATTGTTAGGCCACAAGGGACGATAATGTAGTAATTCTAGGAGACTTTAACTTTAGTCATATTGATTGGAATTTCCTTGACTGGGAATTTAGAATCATCGACTTCTTAGAAATAGTTCAGGATTGTTTTTTGAAGCAGTTTGTGACAGAACCTACAAGGGTAATAACCTACTTGACTTAGTTCTGGCAAACAATGAATCCCTTGTTAATAATTAAAAAGTTTCAGAGGAACTGGGTGCTAGCGACCACAAATCAATTATATTAGAATTGAATGGAAGTATGATAGTAGGATAACTGAGTAACAGTCCCAATTTTCGCTTAGCAGATTTTCGATGGGCTTAGAGAACACTTATCATCTGTTACTGGGTAACGAAGAGAGCTATCAATATGACAGTTTTCTGAACACAATACATGCTGCTCAAGAACATTTATCCCTTATAAAGAAATTAGATCAAATAGAAATGACCCAAAATGGATGAATAATAGGCTGAAATATCTACTAGGTCATAAGAAAGGAATTTATAGGCGTATCAAAAGAGGCGAGGTCATCTTATGAATCAGTAAATTGACTTTAAGAGGGACATTAAAAAGGGGATAAGAAAAGCTAAAAGGGACTATGAAATTAAAGTTGCTAGGGATTCTAAAACAAACCCCAAAAAAGTTTTTTTCCAGGTATATAAAAACAAAAGTCAGAGATAAGATAGGTCCCCTTAAAAATAACTATGGGCATCTTACTGACAAAGAGAATGAAATGTGCTCGATTTTAAATAATTTTTTTTCTCTCGGTTTTTACACAGGAAGACACTAATAATATTCCGGTAATTAATTTTTATAGTGGATCAGAAGAAGATAAATTATGTAACATCACAGTCATTAGGAAAATGGTTGTGAAGCAGATAGACCGACTGAAGCAAAATAAGTTTACTGGGTCCTGATGAGGTTTTTTCAAGGGTTCTTAAGGAATGCAAAATGGAAGTCGTGAACCATTAACTAATATTTTTTAATTTATCTCTTCAAAAAAGGTGTAGTGTCTGATATGTGGAAGATGGCTAATGTAAATCCTATTTTAAAACAGGGGACAAGGCGTTACCGTCAAATCACCGCCCAATAAGCCTGGACCTCAATTGTAGGCAAATTACTAGAGTCAATTATAGCTGAGATTATAAGAAGCCATCTCGATAAGCATAGCTTGATTATGATACTCAGCATGGATTCACAAGAGGCCGGTCTTGTCTAACTAATTTATTAACTTTCTTCAGTAAAGCTTTTTAGGCTGTTGACCACGATAAAGAATTTGATATTGTTTACTTAGATTTTAGTAAGGCATTTGATAGAGTTCCGCACCAAAGACTGTTGAAGAAAGTAGCAGCTCATGGCATTGGGGGAAGGTGCTCTCGTGATCGAATCAGGCTCACAGACAGGAAGCAGAGAGTGTCCATAAATGGGGTTAAATCCGAGTGGGGGTCAGTAACAAGTGGGTTCCACAGGGATCAGTCTTGGGCCCGTTGTTGTTTATAATTATATCAATGATCTTGATGAAGGAATTACTAGTGATATGAGCAAATTCCCCCCGATGACACGAAGATAGGTAGGATAATTGATTCAAACGTAGATGTTAGGGAACTTCAGGAGGATTTAGACAAAACTCTACTCTTGGTCAGAAAAGTGGCAGATGCAGTTCAATGTAGATAAATGCAAGGTTCTGAAGCTCGGGAGTGTCCATAAAACCCCAGCACTTATAAGTTAAATAATGTAGAACTTAGCCATACAGATTGCGAAAGGGACTTGGGGTTATGGTAAGCAGCAACCCCAAACCAAGACAGCAAATGCCTAGCGTTTTAAAAAAGGCAAATAGATTCGGGGTTTATATCAAAAAGTGTAAGCAACAGAAGTCCCCTTTTGG
>NC_069407.1:66148618-66163618 GCF_026875155.1 Cherax quadricarinatus
TTTTGTTTTGGGTCTGACTTAGTTTTTCATAACTTCTTTGAAACGGCAAGGCTTTCTTGCAGTCCAAGAAATGAGTCTAATCCATCCCTCTCTGCCACCTCAGCCAGTGTGTCCACCATCGCTCTGTTGTTTTCTTCGTACTCCTCTCTTGGCCTTCTGCAGTTGTGTGGTGAGTTATACATCACCCCAAATTGACTACTTATGTTCCCCAAACTGATTGTCCTACTATGTAGTCCTTTCCCAATCTCATCCTGCCTTCCATTTCCTCAAATCCCATCGGTGTGTGTATGAGCGTGTGTATGTGTGTGTAGTGTATGTGTGTGCGTATGTGTATGTGTGTGTGTGTATACTCACCTAGTTGTACTCACCTAGTTGAGGTTGCGGGGGTCGAGTCCGAGCTCCTGGCCCCGCCTCTTCACTGATCGCTACTTAGGTCACTCTCCCTGACCCGTGAGCTTTATCATACCTCTGTTTTAAAGCTATGTATGGATCCTGCCTCCACTACATCGCTTCCCAAACTATTCACTTACTGACTACTCTGTGGCTGAAGAAATACTTCCTAACATCCTGTGATTCATCTGTGTCTTCAGCTTCCAACTGTGTCCCTTGTTACTGTGTCCAATCTCTGGAACATCCTGTCTTTGTCCACCTTGTCAATTCTTCTCAGTATTTTGTATGTCGTTATCATGTCCCCCCTATCTCTCCTGTCCTCCAGTGTCGTCAGGTTGATTTCCCTTAACCTCTCCTCATAGGACATACCTCTTAGCTCTGGGACTAGTCTTGTTGCAAACCTTTGCACTTTCTCTAGTTTCTTCACGTGCTTGGCTAGGTGTGGGTTCCAAACTGGTGCCGCATACTCCAATATGGGCAGAACGTACACGGTGTACAGGGTCCTGAATGATTCCTTATTAAGATGTCGGAATGCTGTTCTGAGGTTTGCTAGGCGCCCATATGCTGCAGCAGTTATTTGGTTGATGTGCGCTTCAGGAGATGTGCCTGGTGTTATACTCACCCCAAGATCTTTTTCCTTGAGTGAGGTTTGTAGTCTCTGACCTCCTAGACTGTACTCCGTCTGCGGCCTTCTTTGCCCTTCCCCAATCTTCATGACTTTGCACTTGGTGGGATTGAACTCCAGGAGCCAATTGCTGGACCAGGTCTGCAGCCTGTCCAGATCCCTTTGTAGTTTGCCTGGTCTTCGATCGAGTGAATTCTTCTCATCATCTTCACGTCATCTGCAAACAGGGACACCTCAGAGTCTATTCCTTCCGTCAAGTCGTTCACAAATACCAGAAACAGCACTGGTCCTAGGACTGACCCCTGCGGGACCCCGCTGGTCACAGGTGCCCACTCTGACACCTCGCCACGTACCATGACTCGCTGCTGTCTTCCTGACAAGTATTCCCTGATCCATTGTAGTGCCTTCCCTGTTATCCCTGCTTGGTCCTCCAGTTTTTGCACCAATCTCTTGTGTGGAACTGTGTCAAACGCCTTCTTGCAGTCCAAGAAAATGCAATCCACCCACCCCTCTCTCTCTTGTCTTACTGCTGTCACCATGTCATAGAACTCCAGTAGGTTTGTGACACAGGATTTCCCGTCCCTGAAACCATGTTGGCTGCTGTTGATGAGATCGTTCCTTTCTGGGTGTTCCACCACTCTTCTCCTGATAATCTTCTCCATGATTTTGCATACTATACATGTCAGTGACACTGGTCTGTAGTTTAATGCTTCATGTCTGTCTCCTTTTTTAAAGATTGGGACTACATTTGCTGTCTTCCATGCCTCAGGCAATCTCCCTGTTTCGATAGATGTATTGAATATTGTTGTTAGGGGTACATATAGCGCCTCTGCTCCCTCTCTCAATACCCATGGAGAGATGTTATCTGGCCCCATTTCCTTTGAGGTATCTAGCTCACTCAGAAGCCTCTTCACTTCTTCCTCGGTTGTGTGCACTGTGTCCAGCACTTGGTGGTGTGCCCCACCTCTCCGTCTTTCTGGAGTCCCTTCTGTCTCCTCTGTGAACACTTCTTTGAATCTCTTGTTGAGTTCTTCACATACTTCACGGTCATTTCTTGTTGTCTCTCCTCCTTCCTTCCTTAGCCTGATTACCTGGTCCTTGACTGTTGTTTTCCTCCTGATGTGGCTGTACAAAAGTTTTGGGTCAGATTTGGCTTTTGCTGCTATGTCGTTTTCATATTGTCTTTGGGCCTCCCTTCTTATCTATGCATATTCGTTTCTGGCTCTACGACTGTTCTCCTTATTCTCCTGGGTCCTTTGCCTTCTATATTTCTTCCATTCCCTAGCACACTTGGTTTTTGCCTCCCTGCACCTTTGGGTAAACCATGGGCTCATCCTGGCTTTTTCATTATTCCTGTTACCCTTGGGTACAAACCTTTCCTCAGCCTCCTTGCATTTTGTTGCTACATATTCCATCATCTCATTAACTGGCTTCCCTGCCAGTTCTCTGTCCCACTGAACCCCGTTCAGGTAGTTTCCTCATTCCTGTGTAGTCCCCTTTCTTGTAGTTTGGCTTCATTCGTCCTGGCCTTCCTGCTTCTCCCTCCACTTGTAGCTCTACTGTGTATTCGAAGCTTAAAACCACATGGTCACTGGCCCCAAGGGGTCTTTCATATGTGATGTCCTCGATATCTGCACTACTCAAGGTGAATACTAAGTCCAGCCTTGCTGGTTCATCCTCTCCTCTCTCTCTTGTAGTGTCCCTTACGTGTTGGCACATGAAGTTTTCCAGTACCACCTCCATCATCTTACCCCTCCATGTATCTTGGCCCCCATGTGGGTCCAAGTTCTCCCAATCGTTCTCCTTGTGGTTAAAGTCACCCATGATCAGGAGCTTTGCCCTGCATGCATGAGCTCTTCTGGCCACTCTAGCCAGTGTGTCAACCATCGCTCTATTGCTCTCGTCGTACTCTTGCCTTGGCCTCCTGCTGTTCTGTGGTGGGTTATACATCACTGCTATTACCACCTTGGGACCTCCAGAGTGAAGTGTTCCCACTATGTAATCACTTTCTTCTCCGCTGTCTCCTCTCTCCAGCTCATCAAAATTCCAGCGATTTTTGATCAGCAACGCCACTCCTCCACCCCCCCCCCCTGTTCCCTCTGTCTTTCCTCAGGATTTGGTATCCCGTGTGTGTGTGTGTGTGTGTGTGTGCGCGCGCGTGTGTGTTTGCATCTCTTTTCATCTGTGTATACCTCTGTGGCTAAAGGCCTCAAGCAAACGTCAGAGAGTAGCACATCCCTCTTAAGTGTATCCATGAAGTGAGTCTATGCAGTGTCAGCGACTTGTCTCTCTATCATATGGATCCTACTGTAGTGTTTTACTCTGAGGTATGTGTTTTTGTGATGTGTCTGTTGTATTTCTCTATGTGTCTCTGTGCTGTGTCTCTGTGCTGTGTCTCTGTGCTGTGTCTCTGTGCTGTGTCTCAGTACTGTGTCTCTGTGCTGTGTCTCTGTGCTGTGTCTCTGTGCTGTGTTTCTCTGGTCTGTCTCTATGCTGTGTCTCTGTGATGTGTCTCTGTGATGTTCCTATGTGGTGTTTCTCTGTGGTGTGTGTTGTCTCTGTGGTTTGTCTCTGTGGTGTTTCTGTGTGGTGTGTCTCTGTGCGTGTCTCTGTGCTGTGTCTCTGTTCTGTGTCTCTGTGCTGTGTCTCTGTGCTGTGTCACTGTGTGTGTCACTGTGGTGTGTTACTCTGAATTGAGTCACTGTGGTGTGTGTCACTGTGGTGTGTCTCTCTGTGGTGTGTGTTTCTGTGGTGTGTCACTGTGGTGTGAATCACTGTGGTGTGTGTCTCTCTGGAGTGTGTCTCTGTGGTGTGTGTCACTGTGGCGTTTGTTTTCGTGGTGTGTGTGTCACTGTGGTGTGTGTCACTGTGGTGTGTATCACTGTGGTGTGTCACTGTGGTGTGTCACTGTGGTGTGTGCCTCTGTGCTGTGTCTCTGTGGTGTGTCTTTGTGGTGTACTCACCTATTTGTACTCACCTATTTGTGGTTGCAGGGGTCGAGTCACAGCTCCTGGCCCCCGCCTCTTCGCTGATTGCTACTAGGTCCTCTCTCTCCCTGCCCCATGAGCTCTATCATACCTCGCCTTAAAACTATGTATGGTTCCTCTGTGGTGCGTCTCTGTGGTGTGTCTCTTTGTGGTGTGTCACTGTGGTGTGTGTCTCTGTGGTGTGTAGCTGTGGTGTGTGTCTGTGGTATTTATCTGTGGTGTGTCTCTGTGGAGTGTATCTCTGTGGTGTGTGTCTCTGTGGTGTGTGTCACTATGGTGTATGTCTCTGCGGTGTCTGTTTCTGTGGTGGGCGTCACTATGGTGTGTCTCTACGGTGTGTGTCTCTGTGGTGTGTCTCTGTGGTGTGTGTCTCTTCGGTGTGTATCTCTGTGGTGTGTCTCTGTATGTCTCAGTGTTATGTCTCTGTCGTGTGTGTGTCTCTGTGTTGTGTCTCTGTGGTGTGTATCTCTGTGGTCTGTGTCTCTGTGTTGTGTCTCTGTGTTGTGTCTCTGTTGTGTGTCTCTGTGGGTGTGTGTCTCTGTGGTGTGCGTCTCTGTGGTGTGTCTCTGTGGTGTTTCGCTGTGATGTGTGTCACTGTATTGTGAGTCACTCTGGAGTGTGTCTCTGTGGTGTTTGTTTTTGTGGTGTGTGTCACTGTGGTGTGTGTCACTGTGGTGCGTCTCTGTGGTGTGTCTCTGCGGTGTGTCTCTGTGGTGTGTCTCTGTGTGCTGTGTTTCTGTGTTGTGTATCTGTGGTGTGTGTCTGTGGTATTTCTCTGTGGTGTGCCTCTGTGGTTTGTGTCTGTGTATTGTATCTCTGTGGTGTGTCTCTGTGGTGTGTCTCTGTGGTGTGTCTCTGTGGTGTGTATCTCTGTGGTGTGTGTCTCTATGGAGTGTGTCACTATGTGTATGTCTCTGCGGTGTCTGTTTCTGTGGTGGGCGTCACTACGGCGTGTGTCTCTTCGGTGTGTATCTCTGTATGTCTCAGTGTTATGTCTCTGTGTTGTGTCTCTCTGGTGTGTGTCTCTGTGTTGTGTCTCTGTGGTGTGTGTCTCTGTGGTGTGTGTCTCTGTGGTGTGTGTCTCTGTGGTGTGTATCTGTGGTGTGTGTCTCTGTGGTGTGTCTCTGTGGTGTGTGTCACTGTGGTGTGTCTCTGTGGTGTGTCACTGTGTTGTGTGTCTGTGGTGTGTCGCTGTGATGTGTGTCTCTGTGGTGTGCGTCACTATGTGTGTGTCACTGTGGTGGGACTCTCTGCGGTGTGTGTCTCTGTGGTGGACTCTGCGGTGTGTGTCTCTGTGGTGTATATCTCTGTGTTGTGTCTCTGTGGTGTGTGTCTCTGTGGAGGGACTCTCTGCGGTGTGTGTCTCTGTGGTGTATATCTCTGTGTTGTGTCTCTGCGGTGTGTGTCTCTGTAGTGTGCGTCCTCTGCGGTGTGTGTGTCTCTGTTGTGTGTGTCTCTGTAGTGTGCGTCTCTGTAGTGTGCGTCTCTGCGATGTGTGTGTCTGTGTGGTGTGTATCTCTGTGGTGTGTCTCTCTGCGGTGTGTGGTCTCTGCGGTGTGCGTCTCTACGGTGTGTGTCTCTGTAGAGTGTGTCTCTGCTGTGTATGTCTCTGTGATGTGGTCTCTGCGGTGTGTGTCTCTGTGGTGTGCATCTCTGTAGTGTGTATCTCTGAGAGGTATGTCTCTGTTGTGTGTAACTCTGTGTCATGTGACTCTGTGGTGAGTGTGTCTCTGTGGTGTGTGTCTGTGATGTGTGTGTCTCACTGTGGTGAGTATGTCTGTTGTGTGTGAATCTGTGCTATGTGTCACTGTGATTTGTCTCTCTGTGGTGTGTGTCTCTGGTATGTGCCACTGGTGTGTCTCTGTGAGTTGTGTCTCTGTGGTGTGGGTCTCTCTGGTTTGTGTCTCTGTATTGTGTCACTGCGGTGTGTTACTCTGAATTGTGAGTCACTGTTGTGTGTGTCACTGTGATGTGTCTCTCTGTGGTTTGTGTTTCTGTGGTGTCACTGTGGTGTGAGTCGCTGTGGTGTGTGTCTCTCTGGAGTGTGTCTCTGTGGATGTGTGTCACTGTGGTGTTTGTTTCTGTGGTGTGTGTTACTGTGGTGTGTGTCACTTGTGTGTGGATCTCTCTGGTTGTGCCTCTGTGGAGTGTCACTGTGGTGTGTCTCTCTGTGATGTGTGTCACTGTGATGTGCGTCACTGTTGTGCGAATCTCTGTGTTGTGTGTATCTGTTTTATATATATGCCTCTGTGGTGTGTAACTCTGTGCGTGTGTCTATATGGTGAGTGTGTGTCTGTGGTGTGTGTCTCTTTGGTGTGTGTGCCTCTGTGGTGTATGTCTCTGTGGTGAATGTGTCTGTGTGAGTGTGTTTGTGGTGTGACTCTGTGGTATGTGTCTCTGTAGTGTGTGTCCTCTGTTGTTTTCTCTCTCTGTGGTTTGTGTGTGTGTGTTATTGTGGTGTGCCTCTTTGTGGTGTGTGTCTCTCTCTGTGGTGTGTGTCTCTGTGGTGTGTGTCACTGTGGTGTGTCCTCTCTGTGGTGTGTGTCACTTTGTGTCACTGTTATGTAAATCTCTGTATTGAGTGTCTCTGTGGTGTCTCTGTAGCGTGTATCTCTGTGGTGTGTGTCTCTGTGGTAGTGTGTCATTGTTGTTTTAAAGTCTGTGATGTGTGCCTCTGTGGTTTGTGTCTCTGTGGCGTCTGTCACTTTAATGTGTCACTGTGGTGTGTGTCTCTGTGGTGAGTGTCACTGTTTTGTGTATCTCTCTGGTGTGTGTGTGTGTATGTCTCTGTGATGTGCAACTCTATGGCGTGTGTCTCTGTGGTGAATGTCTCTGTGGTGTGTGTGCCTGTGGTGTGTCTCCGTAGTGTGTGTCTATGTGGTGTGTGTGTGTTTCTGTGGTGTGTGCCTCTGTGATGAGTGTCTGTGGTGCGTGATTGTGTGGCGTGTGTCTCTGGTGTGTGTGTCTGTGTGGTGTGTCACTGTATTGTGTCACTGTGGTGTGTGTCTCTCTGGTATGTGTCTCTATATTGTGTGTCAATGTGGTGTCTCTCTGTGGTGTGTGTCACTGTGGGCTGCGTCCTCTGTGAGGTGTGTTTCTGATGTTTTCTCTGTGGTGTGTGTCACTATGTGTGTGTCACTGTGGTGTGTTTCACTGTGGTGTGTGTCTCTGTTGTGTATGTCACTGTGCACTGTGTCACTGTGGTGTGTGTTTCTGCGGTGTTACTGTGCTCTAATTTCTCTGTTTTTGAGTGTTTCTGTGGTATATCTCTGTGGTGTGTGTCTGTGGTATATCACTGTTGTGGGTGTCACTGTTATGTGTATCTCTCTGATATGTGTCTCTTTGGTGTGTTGTTACTGTTATGTGTTACTGTGATAAGTGTCTCTGTGGTGATATGTCTTTTCATGTATAAGTGTTGTGTCTGTGTGGCAATGTGTCTCTATAATGTTTCTCTGTGATGCTTGTCAGTGATGTGTGGTATGTGTAATGTGACTTTAGGATACATCTCTTTGATGTGCATGTATGATGTGTCTCTGCAGTGTTACTCTGCTCTGGGTGTCTCTGCAGTGTTACACTGCTCTGGGTGTCTCTGTAGTGTTACTCGCTCTGGGTGTCTCTGTGGTGTCATTGCGGTGTGTGTCTCTGTGGTGTGTGTCACTGTAGTGTGTCTCTGTGATGTGAGTCACTGTGGTGTGTCTCTGTGGTGTGAGTCACTGTGTTGTGTGTCACTGTGGTGTGTGTCTCTGTGGTATTTCTGTGGTATGTGTCATTGTGTTGTGTGTCACTGTGGTGTGTGTTTCTGAGGTGTGTGTCACTGTGGTGTGTGTTTCTGAGGTGTGTGTCACTGTGGTGTGTGTTTCTTAGGTGTGTGTCACTGTGGTTTGTGTTTCGGTGGTGTGTGTCACTGTGGTGTGTCTCTGTGGTGTGTGTCATTGTGGTGTGTGTCACTGTGGTGTGTGTCTCCATGGTGTGTGTCACTATTTTGTGTGTCACTGTGGTGTGTGCTTCTCTGATGTATGTCACTGTGGTGTGAGTCACTGTGTATGTGTCACTGTGGTGTGTGTCACTGTGGTGTGTGTTTTTTGTGGTGTCTGTCAGTGTGGTGTGTGTCACTGTGGTGTGTGTCACTCTGATGTTTGTCACTCTTTTGTGTGTCTATGTGGTGTGTGTCACTGTGGTGTGCATCACTGTGGTGTGTGTTTATGTGGTGTCTGTGTCATTTGTGTATCTGTGGTATGTGTCACTGTGGTATGCGTTTGTGTAGTGTGTGTCACTGGAGTCACTCTGGCGTGTGTCTCTGGTGTGTGTGTCACTGTTTTGTGTGTCACTGTGGTGTGTGTCACTGTTGTGTGTCTCTCTGGTGTGTGTCTCCGTATTTTGTGTCACTGGTGTGTGTGTCAGTGGTGTGTGTCATTGTGATATGTGTCATTCTCGTGTGCGTCACTGTGGTGTTTGTCCCTGTGATGTGTGTCACTGTGGTGTATTCCTTTTGTGGTATGTGTTTACTGTGGTGTGTGTTTCTGTGGTGTGTGTCACTGTGGTGTGTGTTACTGTGGTGTGTGTTTCTGTGGTCTGTGTCACTGTGGTGTGTGTCTCTGTAGTCTGTGTCACTTTGGAGTGTGTTTCTGTGATGTGAATCACTGTGCTGTGTGCCTGGTGTGTGTCTCTGTGGTGTGTCTCTCTTTGGTGTGTGTCACTGTGTTCTGTGTTCGATGTTTCTTATCATATATCATGTCTAAGACAACAATTTAAATTTTCTCTGACGTACATCGCCACACCACCATCCTTCCTGTTGACCCTATCAGTGTGGAATAGTTTATAACCCTGTATGTTGCATTCAGAAGGCATTTCTCTATCTTTCAGGTTGAGCCAGGTCTCTGTTTATCCCAATAATATCTATATTACCTACACTTGCAAGTAATTTTAGCTCATCTATCTTATTTCTTAGACTCCTACTATTTGTATAGTAAACCTTTAGGGAGCTAGTCACTCGTTGCTCTCTACTATCCCTCTTTGTTTGTTGATCAATTGATTTGCCATTACTAGCAACTTTATTTTGAATATTGTCTTTTAAACATATCCCCTGAGGTATCCCGGTAATAACTGATGTTTTTAACCCTAATGCTGCAGCCTGATCGTTTCCCACAAACACCCATAACCTCTATAATATATCAGTTTAAATTCCTAGACAAGTCATCAATTACCCTCTCAATTGAATTGGCTAATGCAACCACTCCATCCCCAGAGAGATGAACCCCATCCCTGGCATACATATCACATTTGCCAAAGAAAAGGTCCCAGTTATCAATGAATGGGATATGCAAGTTCCTTGCAGTACCTGTCTAGCCAGCGATTTTAACCAATTACCCTAGACATCCATTCATTGCCCACTCCCTTTCTAGGCAAGATGCTACATATGACTGGGATCCCTCCCTTAGACCTAACTTCTTCTATGGCTGACCTGTACTTATCCAGCAGCTCCTGTCTCCTGCCCTTCCCAATGTCATTACCCCCAGCACTAAGACAGATAATGGGCTTGTTCCCATTACCTGCCATAATATTATCCAACCTGCTGACTATGTCGCCAACACCAGCTCCAGGAAGACACACTCTGTGTCTGAACTTTCTGTCTCTGTTACAAAATGCACTGTCCATATATCTTACCTGAGAATCGCCTAGTATTAAAATATTCTTACCTTGATTAGCAGGGGAATCAGTGGTACCTTCAACCTCACTAACCACTTTTGTAGATGAATGGTTCAGAGAACCGACATGTTGATGAATTAGACACATGTGCAACTCTTGGGTATCTTTATTGAGGAAACGTTTCGCCACACAGTGGCGAAACGTTTCCTCAATAAAGATACCCAAGAGTTGCACATGTGTCTAATTTATCAACTTCTCACTAACCACTGAAGTACACTCGTCTTGGAGAACAGAGAATCGATTTCCTACCTTCACATCTTCTCTATTAACTCTCCTTATCTTCCTTCTTCCTGAACTGTGAACCACTTGCCACTTAAGCGGCTGCCACTCTCACTGCTGGTGACCATTCCTTCCTTACCAGCTAAATCCTTCTCACACTCACTCCCAAACTCATCTATGCGAAGCTTCAGCCTCCCATTTTCCTCCTGAAGAAGTAGAATCTCCTTCGTCAACACCTGAACCTGAGATTCTAAAACACTACAACAAGCCATGGTATGGGTAACAGCCCACGATAACTCCCAAGAGCTTGGCCGGTATGACCGCACTTGACCACTGACCTCAGCGTACCGACCACTGACCTCAGTGGTTTGTCACTGTTGTGTGTGTCACTGTGGTGTGTGTCACTGTGGTGTGTGCTTCTGTGGTGTGTGTCACTGTAGTGTGTGTCACTGGTGTGTGTTTCTGTGTTGTGTGTCACTGCTGTCATTGTGGTGTGTGTCTCTGTGGTGTATGTCACTGTGGTGTGCGTCTCTGTGGTCTGTGTCTCTGTGGTCTTTGTCTCTGTGGTCTTTGTCTGTGTGGTTTGTGTCACTATGGTGTGTGCTTCTGAGGTGTTACTGTGCTCTGAGTGTCTCTGTTGTGTGTGTCACTGTGGTCTGTTTCGCTGTGATCTGTGTCTCTGTGGTCTGTGTCACTGTGGTGTGTGTTTCTGCGGTGTTACTGTGCTCTAATTTCTCTGTTTTTGAGTGTTTCTGTGGTATATCTCTGTGGTGTGTGTCTGTGGTATATCACTGTTGTGGGTGTCACTGTTATGTGTATCTCTCTGATATGTGTCTCTTTGGTGTGTGTTACTGTTATGTGTTACTGTGATAAGTGTCTCTGTGGTGATATGTCTTTTCATGTATAAGTGTTGTGTCTGTGTGGCAATGTGTCTCTATAATGTTTCTCTGTGATGCTTGTCAGTGATGTGTGGTATGTGTAATGTGACTTTAGGATACATCTCTTTGATGTGCATGTATGATGTGTCTCTGCAGTGTTACTCTGCTCTGGGTGTCTCTGCAGTGTTACACTGCTCTGGGTGTCTCTGCAGTGTTACTCTGCTCTGGTGTCTCTGTGGTGTCATTGCGGTGTGTGTCTCTGTGGTGTGTGTCACTGTAGTGTGTCTCTGTGATGTGAGTCACTGTGGTGTGTCTCTGTGGTGTGAGTCACTGTGTTGTGTGTGTCACTGTGGTGTGTGTCTCTGTGGTATTTCTGTGGTATGTGTCATTGTGTTGTGTGTCACTGTGGTGTGTGTTTTCTGAGGTGTGTGTCACTGTGGTGTGTGTTTCTGAGGTGTGTGTCACTGTGGTGTGTGTTTCTTAGGTGTGTGTCACTGTGGTTTGTGTTTCGGTGGTGTGTGTCACTGTGGTGTGTCTCTGTGGTGTGTGTCATTGTGGTGTGTGTCACTGTGGTGTGTGTCTCCATGGTGTGTGTCACTATTTTGTGTGTCACTGTGGTGTGTGCTTCTCTGATGTATGTCACTGTGGTGTGAGTCACTGTGGTATGTGTCACTGTGGTGTGTGTCACTGTGGTGTGTGTTTTTGTGGTGTCTGTCAGTGTGGTGTGTGTCACTGTGGTGTGTGTCACTCTGATGTTTGTCACTCTTTTGTGTGTCTATGTGGTGTGTGTCACTGTGGTGTGCATCACTGTGGTGTGTGTTTATGTGGTGTCTGTGTCATTTGTGTATCTGTGGTATGTGTCACTGTGGTATGCGTTTGTGTAGTGTGTGTCACTGGAGTCACTCTGGCGTGTGTCTCTGTGGTGTGTGTCACTGTTTTGTGTGTCACTGTGGTGTGTGTCACTGTTGTGTGTCTCTCTGGTGTGTGTCTCCGTATTTTGTGTCACTGGTGTGTGTGTCAGTGGTGTGTGTCATTGTGATATGTGTCATTCTCGTGTGCGTCACTGTGGTGTTTGTCCCTGTGATGTGTGTCACTGTGGTGTATTCCTTTTGTGGTATGTGTTACTGTGGTGTGTGTTTCTGTGGTGTGTGTCACTGTGGTGTGTGTTACTGTGGTGTGTGTTTCTGTGGTCTGTGTCACTGTGGTGTGTGTCTCTGTAGTCTGTGTCACTTTGGAGTGTGTTTCTGTGATGTGAATCACTGTGCTGTGTGCCTGGTGTGTGTCTCTGTGGTGTGTCTCTCTTTGGTGTGTGTCACTGTGTTCTGTGTTCGATGTTTCTTATCATATATCATGTCTAAGACAACAATTTAAATTTTCTCTGACGTACATCGCCACACCACCATCCTTCCTGTTGACCCTATCAGTGTGGAATAGTTTATAACCCTGTATGTTGCATTCAGAAGGCATTTCTCTATCTTTCAGGTTGAGCCAGGTCTCTGTTATCCCAATAATATCTATATTACCTACACTTGCAAGTAATTTTAGCTCATCTATCTTATTTCTTAGACTCCTACTATTTGTATAGTAAACCTTTAGGGAGCTAGTCACTCGTTGCTCTCTACTATCCCTCTTTGTTTGTTGATCAATTGATTTGCCATTACTAGCAACTTTATTTTGAATATTGTCTTTTAAACATATCCCTGAGGTATCCCGGTAATAACTGATGTTTTTAACCCTAATGCTGCAGCCTGATCGTTTCCCACAAACACCCATACCTCTATAATATATCAGTTTAAATTCCTAGACAAGTCATCAATTACCCTCTCAATTGAATTGGCTAATGCAACCACTCCATCCCCAGAGAGATGAACCCCATCCCTGGCATACATATCACATTTGCCAAAGAAAAGGTCCCAGTTATCAATGAATGGGATTGCAAGTTCCTTGCAGTACCTGTCTAGCCAGCGATTTATACCAATTACCCTAGACATCCATTCATTGCCCACTCCCTTTCTAGGCAAGATGCTACATATGACTGGGATCCCTCCCTTAGACCTAACTTCTTCTATGGCTGACCTGTACTTATCCAGCAGCTCCTGTCTCCTGCCCTTCCCAATGTCATTACCCCCAGCACTAAGACAGATAATGGGCTTGTTCCCATTACCTGCCATAATATTATCCAACCTGCTGACTATGTCGCCAACACCAGCTCCAGGAAGACACATTCTGTGTCTGAACTTTCTGTCTCTGTTACAAAATGCACTGTCCATATATCTTACCTGAGAATCGCCTAGTATTAAAATATTCTTACCTTGATTAGCAGGGAATCAGTGGTACTTCAACCTCACTAACCACTTTGTAGATGAATGGTTCAGAGAACCGACATGTTGATGAATTAGACACATGTGCAACTCTTGGGTATCTTTATTGAGGAAACGTTTCGCCACTGTGTGGCGAAACGTTTCCTCAATAAAGATACCCAAGAGTTGCACATGTGTCTAATTTATCAACTTCTCACTAACCACTGAAGTACACTCGTCTTGGAGAACAGAGAATCGATTTCCTACCTTCACATCTTCTCTATTAACTCTCCTCATCTTCCTTCTTCCTGAACCGTGAACTACTTGCCACTTAAAGCGGCTGCCACTATCACTGCTGGAGACCATTCCTTCCTTACCAGCTAAATCCTTCTCACACTCACTCCCAAACTCATCTATGCGAAGCTTCAGCTTCCTATTTTCCTCCTGAAGAAGTAGAATCTCCTTCGTCAACACCTGAACCTGAGATTCTAAAACACTACAACAAGCCATGGTATGGGTAACAGCCCACGATAACTCCAAGAGCTTGGCCGGTATGACCGCACTTGACCACTGACCTCAGCGTACCGACCACTGACCTCAGTGGTTTGTCACTGTTGTGTGTGTCACTGTGGTGTGTGTCACTGTGGTGTGTGCTTCTGTGGTGTGTGTCACTGTAGTGTGTGTCACTGTGTGTGTTTCTGTGTTGTGTGTCACTGCTGTCATTGTGGTGTGTGTCTCTGTGGTGTATGTCACTGTGGTGTGCGTCTCTGTGGTCTGTGTCTCTGTGGTCTTTGTCTCTGTGGTCTTTGTCTGTGTGGTTTGTGTCACTATGGTGTGTGCTTCTGAGGTGTTACTGTGCTCTGAGTGTCTCTGTTGTGTGTGTCACTGTGGTCTGTTTCGCTGTGATCTGTGTCTCTGTGGTCTGTGTCACTGTGGTGTGTGTCACTATGGTGTGTGCTACTGAGGTGTTACTGTGCTCTGAGTGTCTCTGTTGTGTGTGTCACTGTGGTCTGTGTCACTGTGGTGCGTGTCACTGTAGTGTGTGTCACTGTGGTCTTTGCCACTGTGGTGTGTGTCACTATGGTGTGTGTCACTGTTGTGTGTGCTTCTGCTGTGTTACTATGCTCTGGGTGTGTCTGTTGTGTGTGCTTCTGAGGCGTTACTGTGCTCTGGGTGTCTCTGTTGTGTTTGTTTCTGAGGTGTTAGAAGCAATCAAGATCCCTCGTTAGAAGCAATCAAGATCCCTCGTTAGAAGCAATCAAGATCCCTTGACCTAAACATTTGCTCTCAAATATATCCTGTTTAACCAAGTTGTTGATATCAATTTGGAAAGCTGATATTATCCCAGTGAAGACCTTCCAAAACAACTGTAAGGCCATCCTGACGCCTGAGGCTGACTCTTATTGTGTCAATACTTCAGGTAGCCTGACACCTGAGGCTGGCTCTTACTGTGACAATACTTCAGGCATCCTGACACCTGAGACTGGCTCTTTTTGTGTCAATACTTCAGGTATCCTGACACCTGAGACTGGCTCTTTTTGTGTCAATACTTCAGGTATCCTGACACCTGAGGCTGGCTCTTGTAGTGTCAATACTTCAGGTATCCTGACACCTGAGGCTGGCTCTTGTTGTGTCAATACTTCAGGTATTCTGGCACAATATTCTGATACTTGTAGTGTCAATACTAAACTGACTGTTAGGTAAGACACATATGCAACAGTTAGACAACTTTATTCCGAAACGTTTCGCCTACACAGTGGGCTTCTTCAGTCGAATGCGGAGGGTGGGCGGGGGCAGTGGAGGGGTGAAGACGATGTTTGCATCGTCTTCGCATCTCTACTGTTCCTGCCTACTTTCTGTGTTCGACTGAGGAAGCCTGCTGTGTGGGCGAAGCG
>NC_069407.1:66168736-66186236 GCF_026875155.1 Cherax quadricarinatus
TGAGGATGTTCTCTGGGTTGGTTCTAAGGGGGGATGTGTTGGCTGGTTTCTCCTGAGTCTGAGCTTTCCTGCCAGTCTCCATCATTGATCTCCTCTTCCTGCGTCCACTATATCACTGTCCAGATTGTTCCACTTCCTGACAACTCTATGACTGAAGAAATAGTTCCTAACATCCCTGTAACTCATCTGAGTATCCAACTTCTAGTTCTGACCCCTTGTAGCTGTGTCCCAACTCTTAAATGTTTAGTCCCTATCCTCCTTTTCAGTTACTCTTAGTATTTTATATGTAGTGATCATTTACTACCTCCCCAACATTTTTATCCTCCATTGTCGTCAGGTTGATTTCCATTAACCTCTCCTAGTTGGCCATACCCTTTAGCTCCGGGACTAGTCCTGTTGCAAACCTTTGTCTGTCTGTGTGTGTGTGCCTGTGTGTGCGTGTGTGCGTGTGTGTGTCTGTGTGTGTGTACTCACCTAATTGTACTCACCTAATTGTAATTGCAGGGGTCGAGACTCAGCTCCTGGCCCCGGCTCTTCACTGAACGCTGCTAGGTCCTCTCTCTCCCTGCTCCATGAGCTTTATCATACCTCGTCTTAAAGCTATGTATGGTTCCTGCCTCCACTACATCGCTCGCCATACTGTTCCACTTCCTGACCACTCTATGACTGAAGAAATGCTTCCTAACATCCCTGTGGCTCATCTGAGTCTTCAACTTCCAAGAATGACCCCTTGTTTCTGTGTCCCCTCTCTGGAACATCTTGCCTCTGTCCACCTTGTCTATTCCACGCAGTATTTTGTATGTCGTTATCATGTCTCCCCTCCCCCTCCTGTCCTCCAGTGTCGTCAGGCCGGTTTCCCTCAACCTTTCTTCATAGGACATTCCCCTTAGCTCTGGAACTAACTTTGCCGTAAACCTAATTTCTTAACGTGCTTGATCCGGTGCGGGTTCGAGACTCGTGCTGCGTACTCCAGTATGGGCCTGACGTACATGGTGTAAAGTGTCTTGAAAGATTCCTTACTTAGATATCGGAATGCTAATCTCAGGTTTGCCAGGCGCCCATGTGCTGCAGAAGTTATCTGCTTGACGTATGTGTGTGTGTGTGTGTGTGTACTCACCTAGTTGAGGCGAGTGTGTGTGTGTGTGAGTGTGAGTGTGTGTGTGTGTGTGTGTGTGTGTGTGTGTGTGTGTGTGTGTGTGTGTGTGTGTGTGTGTGTGTGTGTTTTACTCATCTAATTGTGGTTGCAGTGGTCGATGCACAGCTCCTGTCCCCGCCTCTTCACTGATCACTACTAGGTTCTCTCTCTCTCTGCTTCCAAAGCATTGCCATACCTCGTCTTAAAGCTATGTATGGTTCCTGCCTCCACTACATCATTTTTTAGGCTATTCCACTTCCTGACGACTCTATGATTGAACATAAGAACATAAGAAAGGAGGAACACTGCAGCAGGCCTGTTGGCCCATACTAGGTAGGTCCTTTAGAATTCATCCCACTAACAAAACATTTGCCCAACCCAATTTTCAACGCTACCCAAGAAATAAGCTCTGATGTGCAAGTCCCACTCAAATCCAACCCCTCCCACTCATGTAATTATCCAACCTAAATTTTAAATTACCCAAAGTCCTAGCCTCAATAACCAAACTAGGTAGACTGTTCCACTCATGAACTACCCTACTTCCTAACATCCCTATGACTCGTCTGAGTCTTCAGCTCCCAATTGTGACCCCTTGTTTCTGTGTCCCCTCTCTGGAACAACCTGTGTCTGTCTACCTTATCTATTCCACGCAGTATTTTGTATGTCGTTATCATGTCTCCCCAGACCCGCCTGTCCTCCAATGTCGTCAGTCCGATTTCCCTCAACCTTTCTTCGTAGGACATACCCCTGAGCTCCGGAACTAGCCTTGTTGCAAACCTTTGCACTTTCTCTTATTTCTTGACGTGTTTGCCCAAGTGTGGGTTCCAAACTGGAGCTGCATACTCCAGTATGGGCCTGATGTACACAGTGTACAGTGTCTTGAACGATTCCTTAATAAGGTATCGGAATGCTATTCTCAGGTTTACCAGGCGCCCGTATGCTGCAGCAGTTATTTGGTTGATGTGTGCCTCCGGAGACATGCTCGGTGTTATGGTCACCCCAAGATCTTTCTCTCTGAGCGAGGTTTGCAGTCCTTGGCCACTTATTCTATACTTTGTCTGCGGTCTTCTTTGCCCTTCTCTGATCTTCATGACTTTGCACTTGGCAGGGTTGAATTCAAGAAGCCAGTTGCTGGACCACGTGTCCAGTCTGTCCAGGTCTCTTTGAAGTCCTGCCTGGTCCTCACCTGATTTAATTCTGCTCATTAACTTAACATCATCTGTGAACAGGGACACCTCTGAGTCTATCCCTTCCATCATGTAATTCACATATACCAGAAATAGCACTGGTCCTAGGACCGGCCCCTGTGGGACCCCGCTCGTCACAGGTGCCCACTGTGATTCCTCATCCCGTACCATGACTCGTTGTTACCTCCCTGTTAGGTATTTTTTGATCCATTGCAGTGCCCTTCCTGTTATATGTGCCTGATCCTCTAGTTTCTGCACTAGTCTCTGGTGAGGAACTGTGTCGAAGGCCTTCTTGCAGTCCAAGAAAATGCAATCAACCCACCCCTCTCTCTCGTGTCGCACTTCTGTAACTTTGTCATAGAACTCCAGGATTTGCCTTCCATGATTCCGTTCTGGTTATCGTTTATAATCTTGTTCCGTTCCAGGTGCTCCTCCACTCTCCTCCTGATAATCTTCTCCTTGACTTTGCATACTATACAGGTCAGTGACACTGGTCTGTAATTTAGTGCCTCTTTTTTGTCTCCATTTTTTATAAATGGGAACTACATTTGCGGTTAGACGAAGAATGAGGGGAGACCTGATCGAAGTGTATAAGTGGAAGAGTGGTGGTGTGTACTTAGCTCTGTGAAGACCTGTTTGTGTGCTTTCTGTGAATCTGAACCAGGATGCCCTCTCTTGAGCAACTTTACCAGCAGCTGAGAGAAGAGCTCAGAGTTGCTAAGATGAAAATAGGCGATTAACCGGAGGAGAACAAGAGGATTCGTTTGTAATCCTCCTGTTGTGAGTCCCCAGGTTAAGAGGGGAGCTTGGTCAGTGGCCGGGCAACATGGAACCAAGCTGAAGATCAAGAAAACGGTTGGAGAGGCAGAAACAACGAGAAACCAGAAGACTACCGTGGAAACTTCCACCCATTCTCGGTGCTACCCGACGAATGTTGAGTGTTCCCTGGGAATGCCACAACGAGCACCAAAGAAACATTGGCAGACTGAGTGAGACATCCCTAGAAACCCCAACGAAGACCATCGAGAACGTCTTGACGAATTCTACAAGTGGTGTAATGCTACCTGGCGAATGTGAGTCGACTAACTCGAGCATCACGACGGACGACGCAAAGGAAGGTAAAAACATTGTTGTTGTTGGGGATAGCCAGATTAGGTACAGGGATAGGGCATTCTGCTTGAAGGACAGGAGTAGGAGGCAGAGAGTGTGTTTTCCGGGGGCAGGGATGAAGGATATTGTTAGCCGTCTGGATGACATCATGAGAGGTAATGGGAAGCAATCCTATTATCTGTCTCAGTGCTGGAGGCAACGATGTTGGCAGACGTAGGAGTGAGGACCTGATTAGCAGGTATAGGTCAGCAATAGAGATAATTAGGAGGAAGGGTGGGAAACCTGTCATATGTGGCATTTTCCCAAAGGGAGAGGAGTTGGAAATGAATGGTTGTATAGAGCAATTGGTGTCAATTGCTGGCTGGACAAATACTGTAAGGAAAATGCGGTAACATTCATTGACAACTGGGACCTCTTCTATGGCAGAAATGACATGTATGCCAGGGATGGGGTTCACTTATCTAGGTGTGGGGTGGGAGCACTGGCCAACGCAGTGGAGGGAGCTGTTAGGTCTTTAAACTAGGAATAGTTAGTGGTATGGGTTTTTGCGGGAAAACTGTGAAGTCTCAGGGTAGTAAAATGAGTACTAGGAGAACTAGTAATAGGCAAAATGAGGAGGATATCGGAAAGCCAGTGGCACTAATTGACAAGGACAGTAATAGGTTTAGTGGAATAAGAGAAAGGAGCAGGAATGATAAAGAGAAAGGAGGGTCCTTAAGTATATATTACACAAATAGTCGCAGTGCTAGGAATAAGATGGACGAGTTGAGACTAGTTGCTAGTGCAGGTAACATAGATGTATTTGCCATTACTGAGACGTGGTTTAATTCAAAAAGTCGGGACATGCCTGCAGAATGTCACATTCAGGGTTTCAAATTGTTCCAAGTAGATAGAAGTATCGGGAAGGGGGGTGGGGTGGTATTGTATGTCCGAGAAACGCTTGAACTGTTGCATTAAAACGGTATTAGTCTGAAGTAACACATACAGAGTCTGTTTGGATAGAATTTTCAGAGGGGCATGAAAAATTAACTTTAGGTGTGATATACCGTCCCCCAAATTTAGGTAGGGACCCCGGGAAGACTACTATGGGAGGAAATTGTTAGGGCCACAAGGCACGATAATGTAGTAATTCTAGGAGACTTTAACTTTAGTCATATTGATTGGAATTTCTTGACTGGGAATTTAGAATCATAACGACTTCTTAGAAGTAGTTCAGGATTGTTTTTTGAAGCAGTTTGTGACAGAACCTACAAGGGGTAATAACCTACTTGACTTAGTTCTGGCAAACAATGAATCCCTTGTTAATAATTTAGAAGTTTCAGAGGAACTGGGTGCTAGCGACCACAAATCAATTATATTTAGAATTGAATGGAAGTATGATAGTAGGGATAACTGAGTAACAGTCCCAGATTTTCCGCTTAGCAGATTACGATGGGCTTAGAGAACACTTATCATCTGTTGACTGGGTAACGAAGAGAGCTATCAATATGACAGTTTTCTGAACACAATACATGCTGCTCAAAGAACATTTATCCCTTATAAAGAAATTAGATCAAATAGAAATGACCCAAAATGGATGAATAATAGGCTGAAATACTACTAGGTCATAAGAAAGGAATTTATAGGCGTATCAAAAGAGGCGAGGGTCATCTTATGAATCAGTATATTGACATTAAGAGGGACATTAAAAAGGGGATAAGAAAAGCTAAAAGGGACTATGAAATTAAAGTTGCTAGGGATTCTAAAACTAACCCAAAAAGTTTTTTCCAGGTATATAGAACAAAAGTCAGAGATAAGATAGGTCCCCTTAAAAATAACTATGGGCATCTTACTGACAAAGAGAATGAAATGTGTTCGATTTTAAATAATTATTTTCTCTCGGTTTTTACACAGGAAGACACTAATATATTCCGGTAATTAATTTTTATAGTGGATCAGAAGAAGATAAATTATGTAACATCACAGTCATTAGTGAAATGGTTGTGAAGCAGATAGACCGACTGAAGCAAAATAAGTCACCGGGTCCTGATGAGGTTTTTTCAAGGGTTCTTAAGGAATGCAAAATGAAGTCTGTGAACCATTAACTAATATTTTTAATTTATCTCTTCAAACAGGTGTATGTCTGATATGTGGAAGATGGCTAATGTAACTCCATTTTAAAACAGGGACAAGGCGTTACCGTCAAATCACCGCCCAATAAGCCTGACCTCAATTGTAGGCAAATTACTAGAGTCAATTATAGCTGAGATTATAAGAAGCCATCTCGATAAGCATAGCTTGATTAATGATACTCAGCATGGATTCACAAGAGGCCGGTCTTGTCTAACTAATTTATTAACTTTCTTCAGTAAAGCTTTTGAGGCTGTTGACCACGATAAAGAATTTGATATTGTTTACTTAGATTTTAGTAAGGCATTTGATAGAGTTCCGCACCAAAGACTGTTGAAGAAAGTAGCAGCTCATGGCATTGAGGGAAGGGTCTCTCGTGGATCGAATCATGGCTCACAGACAGGAAGCAGAGAGTGTCCATAAATGGGGTTAAATCCGAGTGGGGATCAGTAACAAGTGGGGTTCCACAGGGATCAGTCTTGGGCCCGTTGTTGTTTATAATATATATCAATGATCTTGATGAAGGAATTACTAGTGATATGAGCAAATTCGCCGATGACACGAAGATAGGTAGGATAATTGATTCAAACGTAGATGTTAGGGAACTTCAGGAGGATTTAGACAAACTCTACTCTTGGTCAGAAAAGTGGCAGATGCAGTTCAATGTAGATAAATGCAAGGTTCTGAAGCTCGGGAGTGTCCATAACCCTAGCACTTATAAGTTAAATAATGTAGAACTTAGCCATACAGATTGCGAAAGGGACTTGGGGGTTATGGTAAGCAGCAACCTTAAACCAATACAGCAATGCCTAAGCGTTCGTAATAAGGCAAATAGATTACTGGGATTTATATCAAGAAGTGTAAGCAACAGAAGTCCAGAGGTCATACTGCAGCTTTATACATCATTAGTAAGGCCTCACCTAGATTATGCAGCTCAATTCTGGTCTCCATATTGCAGAATGGACATAAATTCGTTAGAAAACATTCAGCGTAGGATGACTAAATTAATACATAGCATTAGAAATCTTCCTTATGAAGAAAGATTGAAGACTCTTAAGTTACATTCACTTGTTAGACGAAGAATGAGGGGAGACCTGATCGAAGTGTACAAGTGGAAGATAGGTATTAATAAAGGGGATATTAACAAGGTCTTGAGGATATCTCTCCAAGAGAGAACCCGCAGTAATGGATTTAAATTAGATAAGTTTAGATTTAGAAAGGACATTGGAAAGTATTGGTTTGGAAATAGGGTAGTTGATGAGTGGAACAGTCTACCTAGTTGGGTTATTGAGGCTAGGACTTTGGGTAGTTTCAAATTTAGGTTGGATAAGTACATGAGTGGGAGGGGTTGGATTTGAGAGGGACTTGCACATCGGAGCTTGTTTCTTGGGTGGCATTGAAAATTGAGTTGGTCAAATGTTGTTAGTGGGATGAATTGTAAAGGACCTGCCTAGTATGGGCCAACAGGCCTGCTGCAGTGTTCCTCCTTTCTATGTTCTTATGTTCTTATGTTCTTAGAAAGGACATAGGAAAGTATTGGTTTGGAAATAGGGTAGTTGATGAGTGGAACAGTCTACCTAGTTGGGTTATTGAGGCTGGGACTTTGGGTAGTTTCAAATTTAGGTTGGATAAGTACATGAGTGGGAGGGGTTGGATTTGAGTGGGACTTGCACATCGGAGCTTGTTTCTTGGGTGGCATTGAAAATTGGGTTGGTCAAATGTTTGTTAGTGGGATGAATTGTAAAGGACCTGCCTAGTATGGGCCAACATGCCTGCTGCAGTGTTCCTCCTTTCTTATGTTCTTATGTTCTTATGTCTTCCATACCTCAGGTAGTTGCCCAGTTTCCAGGAATGTGTTGAAGATTGTGGTTAATGGCACACACAGTATATCTGCTCCTTTCATGAGTACCCACTGAGACATGTCCGGTCCCATTGCCTTTGAGGCATCAAGGTCACTTAGCAGCTTCTTCACCTCCTCCTCAGTTGTGTGCATATCGTCCAGCAGTTGTTGATCTATTCCCTGTTGGTGCCCCCCTTCTGTCCTGTCTTCCCAGAGTCCTTCCTGTATCCACTGTGAATACTTCCTTAAGTCTCCTGTTGAGCTTCTCGCATACCTCTTGATCGTTTCTTGTGAGTTCCCCACCTTCTTTCCTCAGCCTGATCACCTGGTCTTTGACTGTCGTCTTTCTCCTAATGTGGCTAAACAGCAGTTTCGGGTCAGACTTGGCTTTCGATGCTATGTCATTTTTGTATAGTCTCTGGGCCTCCCTCCTTATCTGTGCATATTCGTTTCTGGCTCTTCGACTTGTCTCCTTGCTTTCCTGGCTTCTTTCCCTTCTATACCTCTTCCATTCTCTAATGCACTTAGTTTTTGCCTCCCTGCACTTTTGGATAAACTAAGGACTTGCTTTGGTCTTCCCATTGTTTCTGTTGCCCTTGAGAACAAATCTTTCCTCTGCCTCCTTGCATTTTGTTGTTACATACTCCATCATTTCATTTACTGTCTTTCCTACCATTTCCCTGTTCCACTGCACCTCCTCCAGGAAATTCCTCATACCGTGTAGTCCCCCCTTTTATAGTTTGGCTTTTTCCATTTGACTCCTGTTACCCTCTCCACCTGTAACTCTACTATGTAATCAAAACTCAGGACTAAGTGGTCACTAGCTACGAGGGGCCTCTCATATGTGATGTCATCAATGTCTGAGCTACTCAGGGTGAACACAAGGTCCAGTCTTGCTGGTTCATCCTCCCCTCGCTCTCTGGTAGTGTCCCTGATATGTTGATGCATGAGGTTTTCCAGTACCACATCCAACATCTTGGCTCTCCAAGTTCCGGGGCCCCCATGAGGCTCCAGGTTTTCCCAATCAATCTCCCTGTGGTTGATATCATCCGTAACCAGTAACTTTGCTCTGCACGTTTGAGCTCATCGTGCCACCTCAGCCAGTGTCTCCACCATCGCCCTGTTGTTCTCGTCATATTCCTCTCTTGGCCTCCTGCAGTTCTGAGGTGGGTTATACATCACAGCAATGACTACCTTATGTTCCCCAGATTGAATTGTGCCTGCTGTGTAGTCCCTTTCTCCAATCTCGTCCATGCTCTCCATTTCCTCGAAACTCCAACGGTTTTTTATGAGCAGTGCAACCCTTCCTCCCCTTTCGCTCTTTCTACCTTTCCTTAGGATCTGATATCCCTGTGGGAAGACTGCGTCTGTTATTGTCTCAGTGAGTTTCGTTTCTGTGACTGCTATGATGTCCGGGGACTTCTCGTTGATTCTTTCCTGCCATTCCTCATACTTATTTGTGTGTGTGTGTGTACTCAACTAGTTGTACTCATCTAGTTGAGGTTGCAGGGGTCGAGTCCAAGCTCCTGGCCCTGCCTCTTCACTGGTCGCTACTAGGTCACTCTCCCTGAACCGTGAGCTTTATCATACCTATGCTTAAAGCTATGTATGGATCCTGCCTCCACTACATCGCTTCCCAAACTATTCCGCTTACTGGGCTACTCCCGTGCTGAAGAATACTTCCTAAATCCCTGTAATTTATCTTTTTCTTCAGCTTCAACTGTGACCCTTTTTTGCTGTGTCCCATCCCCTGAACATCCTGTCTTTGCCACCTTGTTTTTTCCTCTCAATATTTTTGCATGTCGTTATCATTTATCCCTATTTCTTCTGTGTGTGTACTCCCCCTAGTTTTACCACCTGTTAGGTTGCGGGGCGAGTCCGAGCTCCTGGCCCGCCTCTTCACTGATCGCTACTAGGTCACTCCCCTGAGCCGTTTAGCTTTATCATAAACCCCTGCTTAAAGCTATGTATGGATCCTGCCCCACCCACATCGCTTCCCAAACTATTCCACTTACTGACTACTCTGTGGCTGAAAAAAATACTTCCTAACATCCCTGTGATTCATCGTGTCTTCAGCTTCCAACTGGTCCCCTTGTTACTGTGTCCCAAACTCTGGAACATCCTGCTTTGTCCACCTGTTTAATTCCTCTCAGTATTTTGTAGTCGTTATCATGTCCCCCCTATCTCTCCTGTCCTCCAGTGGTCGCCAGGTGATTCCCTAAACCCCTCCTCGTAGGACATACCTCTTGCTCTGGGACTAGTCTTTTGCAAACCTTGCCTTTCTCTAGTTTTGTGTGTGTGTGTGTGTGTGTGCGTTTTACTCCCAAATAATTTGGTTGCAGGGTCGAAAACTCAGCTCCTGGCCTCGCCTCTCAACTGATCGCTACTAGGTCCTCTCCCTCCTGCTTCCTGAGCTTGTCATACCTCTTCTTAAAAATGTATGTTTTCCTGCCACCCCCTACTTCACTTGCTAGGCTATTCCCTTCCTTACGACCTATGACTGAAGAAATACTTCTTAACGTCCCTTGTGACTCGTCTAGTCTTCAGCTTCCAGTTTTGACCCCTTGTTTGTGTGACCCCTCCCGGAACCCTCCTATCTCTGTCCACCTTGCCCCTTCCCCTAGTATCTTGTATGTCGTTATCATGTTTCCCCTGACCCTTCTGTAATCCAGGTCGCATCCGATTTCCCTCAACCTTTCCTCGTACGACATTCCCCCTGAGCTCTGGGACTAGCCTTGTTGCAAACCTTTGTACTTTCTCTAACTTCTTGACGTGCTTGACCAGGTGTGGGTTCCAGACTGGTGCTGCATACTCCAGTATGGGCTTAACATACACAGTGTACAGTGTCTTGAACGATTCCTTATTAAGGTATGGGGAACGCTAATTCTCGGGTTTTGCCAGGCGCCCGTATGCTGCAGCAGTTATTTGGTTGATGTGTGCCTCCGGTGACGTGCTCGGTGTTATTGTCTCCCTGAGTGAGGTCTGTAGTCTTTGTCCACCTAGCCTATACTCTGTTTGCGGTCTTCTTTGCCCCTCCCCAATCTTCATGACTTTGCATTTGGCAGGGTTGAATTCGAAAAGCCAATTTCTGGACCACATGTCCAGCCTGTCCAGGTCTCTTTGCAGTCCTGCCTCATCCTCATCCGATTGAATTCTTCTCATCAGCTTCACATCATCTGCGAATAGGGACACTTCAGAGTTTATTCCTTCCATCATGTCGTTCGTATATATCAAAAATAGCACTGGTCCTAGAAATGACCCCTGGGGGAAACCCCGCTCGTCACAGGCGCCCACTGTGATACCTCTTCACGTACCATGACTCGTTGTTGCCTCCCTGTCAGGTATTCCCTGATCCAGTACACTGCCCTCCCTGTTATATGCGCCTGTTCCTCCAGCTTCTGCACTAATCTCTTGTGGGGAACTGTGTCAAAGGCCTTCTGCAGTCTAGTAAAATGCAATTAACCACCCCTCTCTCTCGTGTCTTACTTCTGTTACCCTGTCATGAACTCCAGAAGGTTTGTGACAGGATTTGCCTTCAATGAACCCATGCTGGTTTTCATTTATAATCTTGTGTGTGTGTGTGTGTGGTGTGTGTGTGTTGTGGTTGTGTGTGTGTGTGGTGTGTGTGTGTGAGTGTGTGTGTGTTGTGTGTGTGTGTGTGTGTGTGTTGTGTGTGTGTGTGTGACTCACCTAATTGTACTCACCTAATTGGTGTTGCAGGGTCGAGACTCAGCTCTTGGCCCCGCCTCTTCACTGATCGCTACTAGGCCCTCTCTCTCTCTGCTTCCTGAGCTGTATCCTACCTCTTCTTAAAACTATGTATGGTTCCTGCCTCCACGACTTCACTTGCTAGGCTATTCCACTTCCTGACGACTCTATGACTGAAGAAATACTTCCTAACGTCCCTGTGACTTGTCTGAGTCTTCAGCTTCCAGTTGTGACCCCTTGTCCCTGTGCCCCCTCTCTGGAACATCCTACCTCTGTCCTCCTTGTCTATTCCCCGCAGTATCTTGTATGTCGTTATCATGTCTCCCCTGACCCTTCTGTCCTCCAGTGTCGTCAGTCCGATTTCGCTCAACCTTTCCTCGTACGACATTCTCCTGAGCTCCGGGACTAGCCTTGTTGCAAACCTTTGTACCTTCTCTAACTTCTTGACGTGCTTGACCAGGTGTGGGTTCCAGACTGGTGCGGCATACTCCAGGATGGGCCTAACATACACAGTGTACAGTGTCTTGAACGGTTCCTTATTAAGGTATCGGAACGCTATTCTCAGGTTTGCCAGGCGCCCGTATGCTGCAGCAGCTATTTGGTTGATGTGTGCCTCCGGTGATGTGCTCGGTGTTATGGTCACAACAAGGTCTTTCTCCCTGAGTGAGGTCTGTAGTCTTTGTCCACCTAGCCTATACTCTGTCTGCGGTCTTCTTTGCCCCTCCCCAATCTTCATGACTTTGCATTTGGCTGGATTGAATTCGAGAAGCCAGTTACTGGACCACATGTCCAGCCTATCCAGGTCTCTTTGCAGTCCTGCCTCATCCTCATCCGATTTAATTCTTCTCATCAACTTCACGTCATCTGCGAACAGGGACACTTCAGAGTCTATTCCTTCCATCATGTCGTTCACATATATCAAAAATAGCACTGGCTCTAGAACTGACCCCTGTGGTACCCCGCTCGTCACAGGCGCCCAATGTGATACCTCTTCACGTAACATGACTCGTTGCTGCCTCCCTGTCAGGTAATCCCTGATCCATTGCAGTGCCCTCCCTGTTACAGGCGCCTGATCCTGCAGCTTCTGCACTAATCTCTTGTGGGGAACTGTGTCAAAGGCCTTCCTGCAGTCTAGGAAAACGCAATCTACCCACCCCTCTCTCTCGTGTCTTACTTCTGTTACCTTGTCATAAAACTCCAGGAGGTTTGTGATACACGATTTGCCTTCCATGAACCCATGCTGGTTTTCATTTATAATCTTGTTCCAGGTGTTCGACCACTCTCCTCCTGATAATCTTCTCCATGTCTTTGCACACAATACATATCAGAGACACAGGTCTGTAGTTTAGCGCCTCGTTTCTATTTCCTTTCTTAAATATGGGGACTACATTAGCTGTCTTCCATTTCTCAGGTAGTTGCCCAGTTTCAAGGGATGTGTTGAAGATTGTGGTTAGAGGCACGCACAGCATCTCTGCTCCTTCTCTTAAGACCCATGGGGAGATGTTGTCTGGTCCCATCGCCTTTGAGGTGTCAAGGTCACTTAGGAGCTTCTTCACCTCCTCCTCGGTTGTTCGTATGTCATCCAACACTTGTTGGTATATTCCCTCTTGATGTTCCCTTCTGTGCTGCCTTCCCACAGCACTTCCTGTCTTTACTGTAAAAACTTCCTTAAATCTCCTGTTTAGCTCCTCACATACCTCCTGATCATTTCTTGTGAGTTCTCCACCTTCTGTCCTTAATCTGATCACCTGGTCTTTGACTGTTGTCTTCCTCCTGATGTGGCTATACAACAGTTTCGGGTCAGTCTTGATTCTCGATGCTATGTCTTTTTCATACTGTCGCTGGGCCTCCCTCTTTACCTGTGCATACTCATTCCTGGCTCTGCGACTGATCTCCCTATTTTCGTGTGTTCTCTGCCTTCTGTACTTTTTCCATTCTCTATTGCACTTTGTTTTTGCCTCCTTACACCGTCGGGTAAACCAGGGGCTCATTCTGGCCTTCCCTTTGTTACTGTTGCCCTTGGGAATAAACCTTTCCACTACCTCCTTGCATTTTGTTGTTACATATTCCATCATTTCATTTACTGGTTTTCCCTGCCAGTTCTCTGTCCCAATGGACCTCCCGCAGGAAGTTCTTCAACCCTGTGTAGTCCCCTCTTTTATAGTCAGGCTTTTCCCATTCAACTCCTGTTATTCTCTCCACTTGCAGCTCTACTATGTATTCAAAGCACAGAACCACGTAGTCGCTAGCTCCTAGGGGACTCTCATACTTGATGTCCTCAATGTCTGAGCTGCCCAGGGTGAACACAAGGTCCAATCTTGCTGGTTCATCCTCCCCTCTCACTCTGGTAGTGTCTTTAACTTGTTGGTGCATGAGGTTTTCCAGCACCACGTCCAACATCTTGGCTCTCCATGTTTCAGGACCCCCATGTGGCTCCAGGTTTTCCCAGTCAATCTCCCTGTGGTTGAAATCCCCATAACCAGCAACTTAGCTCTGCTGGAGTGAGCTCTTCTTGCCACCTCAGCAAGTGTGTCCACCATTGCTCTGTTGCTCTCTTCGTATTCCTCTCTTGGCCTCCTGCATTTCTGTGGTGGATTATACATCACTGCAATGACCACTTTGTGTTCCCCAGACTGAAGTGTACCTACTATGTAGTCTCTTTCTCCCGTCTCATCTATGCCTTCCATTTTCTCGAATTTCCATCTGTTTTTTACGAGCAGAGCAACCCCACCTCCCCCTCTGCCCCTTCTATCTTTCCTCATGATCTGGTATCGTGGTGGGAAGATTGCATCTGTTATTGTCTCCGTGAGTTTTGTTTCTGTAACTGCTATAATGTTTGGGGACTTCTCATTGATTCTTTCTTGCCATTCCTCATGTTTATTCGTTAATCCATCTGCATTTTTGTACCAAACCTTCAACTTCTGTTCTAATACTGTAACTGTGGTGTGGGGGTGGGAACTGAGGGATCGGTGTGTGATGGTTGGTTTGGATTGTTCAGTTGCCTTGGGGTTGTTGTGGCTAGAGTCCTTCTGCAGGCGTTTCTGGGGGGTGTGCTTGTCCTTCCATTTGATCCTGGGTTATTCTGCTCTCCTTTTTCATTTCCTCCCATTTCTTCTTTCGTTTTTGAACTCTCTCTTTCATCGTCTTCCTTTCGTCCTGTGTTCTGTCTCGATCGAGGTTCACACTCCGGAACTCCTGCTTGCCTCTCAGCCGTGCTTTCTCCTTCAGGATCATGGTTCGGGTTGATTCTGCCTTGAAAATTACTTTGAGAGGCCGATTCCTTTTCTTTGTGAACCACCCGATTCTCCGAAAATTTGCCACCTTGGTCATGTCCCCCTGGCCTATCACCTTCATGATGTCTTCGATCAATTTTTTCTCCTCCTGCTTTCTTTCATCGTAAGTTTCCCCTTTAGCTTCATCTAGCCCATAGACAAACACGGATCTCTCCCTTTCCACCTCCCACTGTGACTCCAATTGCATCCTCTAATGTGTTTTAGTTCCTTCCGTTGGAGTGTTCCTTCAGTCCCTTCCCTAGTTATGGCCCCTATGCTTCTTGGTTTGTCCTTCTTGCTCACCTGTTCCTGGCCCCCACAGGTATCTGGTATGGTCCCTGCACATGTCCTAGTTCCCTCTATCTTGATTTCTGCTGCTGTGGCCTGTTGCTTCCAGCTTCTGCATTCTGCTGCTAACCTCTCTTCCATCTTCCTTTCCAGCTCATCTAGTCTCCTTCCCCAGTCTTCCTCCCTTTTTTTGAGCTCTGTCTCCCATTCCTCCCTCCCAGATTCGTCCTTGGAGCCCCTTGTTCTCATCCTGGTTCTAGGTTCCCCCGTTGCTCCACAGAAGGGGGGACGGGTGGTTAGGGGGAGGGGAATAGATGGTTAGGAGGAGAGGGGATGGATGTTTATGAGGGAGGGGAGGATGGTTATTGGATGGGTAGAGATGGCTGGGAGAGGGGGTTAGATGGTTTGTGGGAGGGGTAGGTGCTAGGGTTAGGGAAGGGGAGAGGTGGTTAGGGGAGGGGGGAGTACATGTTTGAGATAGAGAAGGGATGGATGGTTATGGGTAAGGGGGAGGATGATTATTGGAAGGAGGGAGGTAGTTGGGGGGGTTAAATGGTTTGGGGGAGGGGTTTAGGTGGTTTGGGGGAGGGGTAGGTGGCTAAGGTGAGGAGGTTATGGAAGGGGGAGAGGTGGTTAGGGGAGGGAGGTACGTGTTTGTGTCAAATGTTTGTGTCAAGTGGTGATGGGTGTGTGAGTGTGTGTGTACTCACCTAGTTGTACTCACCTAGTTGAGGTTGCGGGGGTCGAGTCCGAGCTCCTGGCCCCGCCTCTTCACTGATCGCTACTAGGTCACTCTCCCTGAGCCGTGAGCTTTATCATACCTCTGCTTAAAGCTATGTATGGATCCTGCCTCCACTACATCGCTTCCCAAACTATTCCACTTACTGACTACTCTGTGGCTGAAGAAATATTTCCTAACATCCCTGTGATTCATCTGTGTCTTCATCTTCCAACTGTGTCCCCTTGTTACTGTGTCCAATCTCTGGAACATCCTGTCTTTGTCCACCTTGTCAATTCCTCTCAGTATTTTGTATGTCGTTATCATGTCCCCCCTATCTCTCCTGTCCTCCAGTGTCGTCAGGTTGATTTCCCTTAACCTCTCCTCGTAGGACATACCTCTTAGCTCTGGGACTAGTCTTGTTGCAACCCTTTGCACTTTCTCTAGTTTCTTCACGTGCTTGGCTAGGTGTGGGTTCCAAACTGGTGCCGCATACTCCAATATGGCCTAACATACACGGTGTACAGGGTCCTGAATGATTCCTTATTAAGATGTCGGAATGCTGTTCTGAGGTTTGCTAGGCGCCCATATGCTGCAGCAGTTATTTGGTTGATGTGCGCTTCAGGAGATGTGCCTGGTGTTATACTCACCCCAAGATCTTTTTCCTTGAGTGAGGTTTGTAGTCTCTGACCCCCTAGACTGTACTCCGTCTGCGGCCTTCTTTGCCCTTCCCCAATCTTCATGACTTTGCACTTGGTGGGATTGAACTCCAGGAGCCAATTGCTGGACCAGGTCTGCAGCCTGTCCAGATCCCTTTGTAGTTCTGCCTGGTCTTCGATCGAGTGAATTCTTCTCATCAACTTCACGTCATCTGCAAACAGGGACACCTCAGAGTCTATTCCTTCCGTCATGTCGTTCACAAATACCAGAAACAGCACTGGTCCTAGGACTGACCCCTGCGGGACCCCGCTTGTCACAGGTGCCCACTCTGACACCTCGCCACGTACCATGACTCGCTGCTGTCTTCCTGACAAGTATTCCCTGATCCATTGTAGTGCCTTCCCTGTTATCCCTGCTTGGTCCTCCAGTTTTTGCACCAATCTCTTGTGTGGAACTGTGTCAAACGCCTTCTTGCAGTCCAAGAAAATGCAATCCACCCACCCCTCTCTCTCTTGTCTTACTGCTGTCACCATGTCATAGAACTCCAGTAGGTTTGTGACACAGGTTTTCCCCGTCCCTGAAACCATGTTGGCTGCTGTTGATAAAGATCATTCCTTTCTAGGTGTTCCACCCACTCTTCTCCTGATAATCTTCTCCATGATTTTGCATACTATACATGTCAGTGACACTGGTCTGTAGTTTAATGCTTCATGTCTGTCTCCTTTTTTAAAGATTGGGACTACATTTGCTGTCTTCCATGCCTCAGGCAATCTTCCTGTTTCGATAGATGTATTGAATATTGTTGTTAGGGGTACACATAGCGCCTCTGCTCCCTCTCTCAATACCCATGGGAGATGTTATCTGGCCCATTGCCTTTGAGGTATCTAGCTCACTCAGAAGCCTCTTCACTTCTTCCTCGGTTGTGTGCACTGTGTCCAGCACTTGTGGTGTGCCCCACCTCTCCGTCTTTCTGGAGTCCCTTCTGTCTCCTCTGTGAACACTTCTTTGAATCTCTTGTTGAGTTCTTCACATACTTCACGGTCATTTCTTGTTGTCTCTCCTCCTTCCTTCCTTAGCCTGATTACCTGGTAATTGACTGTTTTTTCCTCCTGATGTGGCTGTACAACAGTTTCGGGTCAGATTTGGCTTTCTCTGCTATGTCATTTTCATATTGTCTTTGGGCCTCCCTTCTTATCTGTGCATATTCGTTTCTGGCTCTACGACTGTTCTCCTTATTCTCCTGGGTCCTTTGCCTTCTATATTTCTTCCATTCCCTAGCACACTTGGTTTTTGCCTCCCTGCACTTTGGTAAACCATGGGCTCATCCTGGCTTTTTCATTAATCCTGTTACCCTTGGTACAAACCTCTCCTCAGCCTCCTTGCATTTTGTTGCTACATATTCCATCATCTCATTAACTGGCTTCCCTGCCAGTTCTCTGTCCCACTGAACCCCGTTCAGGTAGTTCCTCATTC
>NC_069407.1:66191236-66256236 GCF_026875155.1 Cherax quadricarinatus
GTTCACATTGAGAGAGGACTTCATAGCTTCCTAGGTATTCTTACTGCTAATAACTACCGGTAGTAACACTGCCCTACCCCTGTGTGCATGTGTGTGTGTGTGAGTGTGTGTGTGTGAGAGAGGTGTCTTGTGAGGTGTAATGACTGGCCACAACTTCTTGTGACCTGACCACAGCCCTCCTGGGACTTGACCCTCTCACCGTCTTACAATGTTGCCCTTAAAAGCTTGTCCCGCACCTAGCTTATAGCAAGTTACTCGCCTTGTGTGTGTGTGTGTGTGTGTCTGGATTTAAGTATCAATTTTTGCTGGTTATTATCCTGTTCCATGTTCACATTGAGAGAGGACTTCCTAGCTTCCTAAATATTCTTACTGCTAATAACTACTGGAATTAATACTACTCTACTCCTCACTGGACTCTACCTTCTCACACTCGTCAACACTATATTTACTATGTCTATGCTATTTCTATTCTGATTCTGGTAATAGCTTGCAGGAGTGAGTGACCAGTATCAACAGTATGCAAGGCCAGCCAGGGCCTTCAACATGCAAACCACAAATAGGCGAATGAAACTTGTGCTCAATGGTGCAGTGACAGGTTGCCAGCTGCTGATGACGAAGTCGTCGTACGTAGGCCTTAAATCCCTATTTTGGAGATCCTTCTCCCGTGATGTTTATAACCATATATTTCATACATCCCGCTTCCTCACGCAATTTCACTCTTCACTGATGATAGTATACACTTCAGATTATATACACTTCACTTTATATGTATAATGGCACACAACTTGTCGTGATGTCACTTCTTCAGGCCTACCGCTGCCAATGTGGCAAAAGCGCCTAAGACCCCAACGGTTTGCGCTTTGAAATATTTTGATTTCAGCTTTCCTCTCACTTTTTTTAACTAATAACTTTAATTATCACTCGTAGTATTGTTCACTGACGTTCCACTACTACTGATTACTGCTAGCTGTTATTGCACGCCTTAAAACGCTGTTCTCGGAGCCTTGTGACCCATGTCTGCACCCCACGGACCCACACGTGTGTGTGATGTGTGTGTGTGTGTGTGTGTGTGTGTGTGTGTGTGTTTGTGTTTGTGTTGTGTGTGTGATCTGTGTGTGTTGTGTGTGCGTGTGTGTGTGTGTGTAGTGTGTGTGTGTGTGCGTGTAGTGTTGTGTGTGTGTGTGTGTGGTGTGTGTGTGTGTGTGTGTGTGTGTGTGTGTTGTGTGTGTGTGTGTATGTGCGTGTGTGTATGTGTGTGTGTGTGTGTGTGTGTGTGTGTGTGTGTGTGTGTGTGTGTGTGTGTGTGTGTGTGTGTGTATGTGCGTGTGTGTATGTGTGTGTGTGTGTGTGTGTGTGTGTGTGTGTGTGTGGTGTGTGTGTGTGTGGTGTGTGTGTGTGTGTGTGTGTGTGTGTGTGTGGGTGCATGAATTTATGAAGAAAGTGCTGACACTCGGAAGATAATACGACGCATCAGTAGTCCGGTGAGTCAGTGAGAAAGACCTTGTAAAAGTGTGAGAGCGTTGAGTGGACTACAGCGAAATTTTATGACACAGAGTGAAGGAAGGTTGGAGGAAGATGAGAGGTGGAAGGGAATGGGGGGAGGGAGGGAGCGAGGGAGAATGGGAGAGGAGAGAGAGGAAGGGAGTGTTGGAGCGAGGGAGCATGGAAGAGGAGAGAGAGGAAGGGAGTGAGGGAGGGAGCGAGAGAGAATGGTAGAGGAGACAGAGGAAGGGAGTGTTGGAGCAAGGGAGCATGGGAGAGGAGATAGAGGAGGGAAGTGAGGGAGGGAGGGAGCGAGGAGACATGGGAGAGGGGAGAGAGGGAGTGGGGAGGGAGCGAGGGGACATCAGAGAGGGGAGAGAGGAAGTGAGTGGAGGAGGGAGGGAGCGAGGGGACATCAAAGAGGGGAGAGAGGAAGGATTGGTGGAGGGAGGGATCGACGGGACATGGGAGATGGGAGAGAGGAAGGGAGTGGGTGAGGGAGGGAGCATGGGAGAGGAGAGAGAGGAAAGGAATGAGGGAGGGAGGGAGCATGGGAGAGGACAGAGAGGAAGGGTTAGGGGGAGGGAGGGAGCGAGGGAGCATGGGAGAGGAGAGAGAGGAAGGGAGTGAGGGAGGGAGGGAGCGAGGGAGCATGGGAGAAAAGAGAGTGGAAGGTAGTGTGAGAGGGAGTGATCGAGGGAGCATGGGAGAGGAGAGAGTGAAGGAAGTGGGGGAGGGAAGTAGCGAGGGAGCATGGGAGAGGAGAGAGAGGGAGTGGAGGAGGGAGGAAGCAAGGGAGCATGGGTGAAGAGAGAGAGGAAGGGAGTGGGGGGGAGGGAGGGAGTGGGGGAAGGGAGGGAGCGAGGAAGCATGGGAGAAGGGAGAGGGGAGGGAGTGGGGGGAGGGAGGGAGTGGGGGGAGGGAGAGAGGGAGAGACGTCATATACCAGCCCATGATCAACACACAGCGTCAAAATACCAACACCATTACTACCTGACAGCCAGACAACAATGAAGAAGACAGGAGCCAATATGACAGAACTGTAGACGGCCGGAGCTGGAATCACAATACTTTGGAAGACAGGATCTGGGATCACAATACTGTGGAAGACAGAAGCTGGAATCACAGTACTGTAGAAGACAGGAGCTGGGATCACAATACTGTAGAAGACAGGAGCTGGAATCACAGTACTGTAGAAGACAGGAGCTGGGATCACAATACTATAGAAGACAGGAGCTGGAATCACAGTACTGTAGAAGACAGGAGCTGGGATCACAATACTGTAGAAGACAGGAGCTGAGATCACAATACTGTAGAAGACAGGAGCTGGGATCACAATACTGTAGAAGACAGGAGCTGAGATCACAATACTGTAGAAGACAGGAGCTGAGATCACAGTACTGTAGAAGACAGGAGCTGGGATCACAATACTGTAGAAGACAGGAGCTGAGATCACAGTACTGTAGAAGACAGGAGCTGAGATCACAATACTGTAGAAGACAGGAGCTGAGATCACAATACTGTAGAAGACAGGAGCTGAGATCACAATACTGTAGAAGACAGGAGCTGAGATCACAGTACTGTAGAAGACAGGAGCTGAGATCACAATACTGTAGAAGACAGGAGCTGAGATCACAATACTGTAGAAGACAGGAGCTGAGATCACAATACTGTAGAAGACAGGAGCTGAGATCACAATACTGTAGAAGACAGGAGCTGAGATCACAATACTGTAGAAGACAGGAGCTGAGATCACAATACTGTAGAAGACAGGAGCTGAGATCACAATACTGTAGAAGACAGGAGCTGAGATCACAATACTGTAGAAGACAGGAGCTGAGATCACAATACTGTAGAAGACAGGAGCCAGCACTACAAGACTGCATAAGACAGGAGTCAGAACAACATTTCAGAAAACAGAAGCCAGCACTACATAACCGTAGATAACACAAATCAGCACAGCACAACACTGTAGATAGAAGCCAACACTACAAGACTTTAGAGAAGAGGAGTCAGTACTACAAGACAGTAGAAAAGGCGCCTCATTTCTGAAGACAGGAAACTCAATGAAAAAATTCGAAATGCATAATTGAATATTACAGAAGCATCACTGAAGAAGACAGAAGCATCACTGCAGAAGACAGAAGCATCACTGCAGAAGACAGAAGCATCACTGCAAAAGATAGAAGCAACACTGCAAAAGATTGAAGCATCACTGCAGAAGATAGAAGCATCGCTGCAATAGACAGAAGCATCACTGAAGAAGATAGAATCATAACTGCAGAAGACAGAAGCATCACTGCAGAAGACAGAAGCATCACTGCAGAAGACAGAAGCATCACTGCAGAAGACAGAAGCATCACTGCAGAAGACAGAAGCATCACTGCAGAAGACAGAAGCATCACTGCAGAAGATAGAAGCATCACTGCAGACGATAGAAGCATCACTGCAGACGATAGAAGCATCACTGCAGAAGATAGAAGCATCACTGCAGACGATAGAAGCATCACTGCAGAAGATAGAAGCGTCACTGCAGAAGACAGAAGCATCACTGCAGAAGATAGAAGCATCACTGCAGAAGATAGAAGCATCGCTGCAATAGACAGAAGCATCACTGCAGAAGACAGAAGCATCACTGCAGACGATAGAAGCATCACTGCAGACGATAGAAGCATCACTGCAGACGATAGAAGCATCACTGCAGAAGATAGAAGCATCACTGCAGAAGACAGAAGCATCACTGCAGAAGATAGAAGCATCACTGCAGAAGACAGAAGCATCACTGCAGAAGATAGAAGTATCACTGCAGACGATAGAAGCATCACTGCAGAATATAGAAGCATCACTGCAGAAGATAGAAGCATCACTGCAGAATATAGAAGCATCACTGCAGAATATAGAAGCATCACTGCAGAATATAGAAGCATCACTGCAGAATATAGAAGCATCGCTGCAGAATATAGAAGCATCACTGCAGAAGATAGAAGCATCACTGCAGAATATAGAAGCATCACTGCAGAATATAGAAGCATCACTGCAGATATGAAGCATCGCTGCAGAATATAGAAGCATCACTGCAGAAGATAGAAGCATCACTGCAGAATATAGAAGCATCACTGCAGAATATAGAAGCATCACTGCAGAATATAGAAGCATCACTGCAGAATATAGAAGCATCGCTGCAGAATATAGAAGCATCACTGCAGAAGATAGAAGCATCACTGCAGAATATAGAAGCATCACTGCAGAATATAGAAGCATCACTGCAGAATATAGAAGCATCGCTGCAGAAGATAGAAACATCACTTTAGAAAATTGAAACATCACTGCAGAAGATAGAAACATTGCTGCAGAAGATAGGAAAAGCACTTCAGAGGATAGAAACATCACTGCAGAACATAGAAGCATCACTGCAGGAGATACAAGCATCACTGTAGAAGACAAAAACGCTACTGCAGAAGACGCAAGCATCACTGCAGAAGACGCAAGCATCACTGCAGAAGACAGAAGACGAAAACATCACTACAGGAGATAAAAACATCACTGCAGAAGATAGAAACATCACTGCAGAAGACAGAAACATCAATGCAGAAGACAGAAGCATCACTGAAGAAGAGAGAACATCACTGTATATGACAGAAGCATCACTGCAGAGCACAGAAATATTACTGCAGAAGATATAAGCATCACTGCAGAAGACAGAAGCAATCACTGCCGAAGATAGAAGCATTACTGAAGGATATAGAAGCATCACTGCAGAAGATAGAAGCATCTCTGCAGAAGACTGAAGAATCACTTCAGAAAACAGAAACATCACTGCAGAAGATATAAACATCAATACAGAAGACACAAACATCACTGATTAAGACCTCACTGTATAAGCCAGAACATCACTGCAGAAGCATCACTGCAAAATACAAAAACATCATTACAGAAGACAGAAACATCACTACAGACGACAGAAATATTACTAAAGAAGGCAGAAACATCAAGCCAGAAGACACAAACATCACTACAGAAGACTGAAACATTACTTCAGAAGAGAGAAACATCACTATAAAATACAAAAACATCACTACAGAATACTGAAACTTCAGAAGACAAAAACATCACTACAGAAGACATAAACATCACTACAGAAGGCAGAGCATCCCTAAAAATAGGACAATCATTGCAGAAGACAGCATTACTATAGAAAAGAGAAGCTTCAGAACAGAAGACAGAAACATTCATTGCAGAAGACAGAAACATCACTACAGAAGACAGGGACATTACTACAGAAGACAGGATCTTCACTACAGAATGCATACACATTATTACAGAAGACAGAAACATCTCTTCAGAAGACAGTAACATCACTGCAGAAGGCAGACAAATCAATACAGAAGAAAGAGCATCACTGGAAAAGACAGAAACATCTCTACAGAAGACAGAAACATCACTGCAGAAGACAGACACATCACTACAGAAGACAGGAGTATCACAACAGAAGACAAGAGCATCACAACAGAAAACAGGAGCATCACTGCAGAAGACAGACACATCACTACAGTAGACAGGAGCATCACTGCAGAAGACAAAAACATCTCTACAGAAGAAAGAAGCATCACTGCAGAAAACAGAAACATCACTACAGAAGACAGGAACATCACTTCAGAAAACAGGAGAATCACTGCAGAAGAAGAAACATCTCTACAGAAGACATGAGCATCACATCAGAAGACAGAAACATCACTGCAGAAGACAGCAGCATCATTATAGAAAACAGAAACATCACTACAGAAGACAGAAACATCACAGTAGAAGCCAGACTCATCACTACAGAAGAAAAAGACACCACAGCAGAAGACAAAACTTTCACTGTAGAAGCCAGAAGTATTACAAAATGCGATATCTATAAAGTTAAGACATCCCCAGAGAATACTAGAAGGTTATCTTATTGATCCCCCTCTAGCATCTACACTGTTAGTGATTTTGTAACAGTTTGTCAGAATAAGATCATGTCCAGTTATCCCTTGAAATGATAGAAATATTAATAGTGTTTTAGGATCGCAACTGAATGATAATAAACCAACGCAATAAAATTTGAGATCTTTAATACAGAAAAGTGTCTAGGTGGACATTATTAAAGTAATTTAATATAATTCAGGATATGTAAGCTCCTACACTTCTTCTGGATATTACTTATGTATACATTAATTGCAGTGTTAAACTGTACATAAAGTACTCTAGTGCTGAGTGCACATTTTGTATCAGTACGACTCACAAGTACCGTCTGGTATATAGTTATGATGAGTTATACTCAAATTATAAATATAACAATATGCAAGTGTCGTGTGAGAATATGTGTATGTAGTCAAAAGTGCTCGTTATGTCTCAGTAAGACTAGAATCAACTTAAATAGTGATTGACTAAACGTCCTCTATCTTCTTCACCAACAAAGCAATAAATCAGCTTGCTTGGACAATATGACGAACCATTCACCGAACAGTAATAATGTACAAAGCAGCAACACGGCGTCAGGAACATGGAGACACAATAACGACCCTAACTGTGGACCAACTGCAGATCCTCTATAAAAGGCATTAATCTCCCTTAATATTGAATCCATGTTCAGTATAACCAAATCCCTGACTACGGCAGTGCGTAGATGCCTCAAAGTAAATCAGAGGCTTCAGCTTGGAACGAAGGATGAATGGAGTGTCTCTGCGACACAACTTCAGCAAAACGTCAAAAATAACTAAGTCTGAACAATTCTCTGTGAACAGAGTTACACTGAGTTACAAGAAGTACGTTTCGACTCGCCTACGAAATAATACTCTACCAAAAAACATTCTAAATCACGAACAAACTGCCAGAGACGAAATATCTGGTGAGGTGTGCTTCTCAAGCAAGAAGCAGATCGAGAGGTGCTTCTCAGGCAGGAAGCAGATCTAGAGAGACTCAGTGATGTAGGGAGGGCAGTCTCCAACTTCAGGTGTGATCAAGCGACTAGCCAGTGCTACTCCTGCGACGCCAGCAGGTAAACAAGCAAGTCGGTAGTTGGACAAGCAGATTGCGAGAACGTACAGCCAGTCACCACACTCCAACGGCGAGCAACATCCTACATACAGACAAAGCTAATGAAACATGTCAAATAATTATATAAAGCAAGATATTTTCTGTCTCAGTCAGGCTATGCGACAGAAGCACCACTGCAGAAAAGAAAAGCATCACAGCAGACAGAAGCATCACTGCAGAAATCAGAAACATCATTGCAGTCTTAAGATAGAAGCATCACTGTAGAGGACAGAAGTATCGCTGTAGACGACAGGAGTATCACTGTAGAAGACAGGAACATCGCTACAAAAGACAGAACCATCACTACAGAAACATCATGTTGAAGAGAGAAGCATCACTGCTGAAAAAAGAAGCATCACTGCTGAAGACAGAAGAATCACTGATGAAGACAGAAGCATCACTGCAGAAGACAGGAAAGACAGACTGCAACTTGATGCCAGAACACCAAACAAAGAGAAACAATTAATTAAGGAGACGATGTTGCAGGCAATAAATTCTAAACAGGCAATAAAAGTGACGAAACAGAATATGGAGAACGATTGATGATGATCCTTGGATTGAGAGACACACTCAGATGAAGCCAATACCTACTGGACTGGAGAGGGGAAAATGACGTTTGCCGAGTCCCTCCCCGACACTAAACGAACTCAGTACTTCACCAGACCAACAATAAATAGCAATCTGCTCACTAGTTGTTAATCGTCTTCCTTAAGGAAAATCTTCAATTTAAATACTTATAATATTGAAGACAGACATACGAGTTATGTTTTGACAAATAACCACAAGTATTTAATCATACACTTGGAACTTGAACAGATATTATCATCTGTGGTGCATATTAGCTGCCTAACATCAACGTCATTAGAAATTCTAGGAAGATTTAAAAACTGCCTTCTGGAAACTTGTAAAGGAATCTTTCACTAAATTATGCATTACCTATGTAAATCCTCTCGTAAATGAGGCAACCCGAGCATGGAGCCCTTACCTGGTCAAGCTTTTGCGAAAGCTTCTGGTTTCGAGGTTCGCAACTAGAATAGTCTTGGGGCCAAGGCGTGTGTCCTACACGAAGAGATTAGTGGAAATGAACCGTACGATAGAAGAGGACAAGAAGACTAGGGAGGAGACATTTATATCATACAAGATACTTATGGGAATTGAGATAATTAAGTCGCCATATGCAAAACTAACAAGAGTGTAAACTGTCTGCAGAAAAATGAACAAGAAGGCATATAGAGCAGTGACTGCATTACACAAAATGCCAGAACTGAAGTATGCGGCGCCATCATTGGAGCCTTCATGATCCTCGTCTAATCAAGCATGCAAAGAAAATTGAGGAACTTCGGAGGTTTGCTACATTGGTGGTCTCAAAACTTAGAGAACTGTGATGTAAATATATGCTAAGAGAGAATGCTAGACATGACATCACTAGAGGGGTCCATTAACCAGATGAGACATGAACAAGTCGAATAATAAAATGAGACACATAGTGGGATGGGAGAGAATTTCTAAAAAAAAAAAAAATCGTACAAGAACAGGAACAGCCTAACACGGGAGAGACATCTCCAGGGCAATCGTAAATAAATAAAAATAATAGTGAATTATTAACTTGGGAAAGATATCTTCAGTGATGTTTTGACAGACAAACAAGATGTCAACAGACTGACGTGGATGTGCAGTGTGAATAAAATGAATATGTTGAGTACAGTGTGTGGAAAGTGAGAATGTTGAGTGAGAGAGTCGTGAACATGGGGCTTGCAGTGTGAAGGAAGCGAGTATATAGAGCATGAGAGAACTGAGCGTGTTGAGTACAGTGTGAGGAAAGAGAGTATGTTGAATGAGAAAGAACAAAACATGTGAAATATAGTGTGAGGAAAACATGATGTAGTGTTGTACAGGGAAAGTATGTTGAGTGTGAGAGAAGTGAACATGCTGAGTGAAACAGAAGCAAGCATGTGGAAAGTGATGCAACCGAATGTTACGAACAGAGCAACCATTCAAAGCACTGTCGTACCTGACCATAAAGCAACAATACCAGCGAGGACACATTCAATAAAGCAGTCAAGAACTATAGAGGAATAACACATTCCAGATATTTACTTTCACATGGCGTATATTCCCACCATCAATGTTATTTACAGATATATACAATTTTTACAATAACTTTTAAAGATAAAATAACATGAGTAGTTTAGCGAGAGAATGAGTTCCCTCACAAGCTATAGTTTATGCACCCACTTAGAGAATAGAAACCTCGCAAGTGTTAGTCATCTGAAAGCCAGTGAGGCACTTACCTCCTGGGTGGACCTTAGTTACAAGGTAAGTTAAGGTGAAGCTCTGCCCCTCTCTCTGGCTGATGATTTGTACAAATGGCAGGTTTCCCTGTATGTGAATGGAACTCCATCACTGTAACACCAATAAATAAGTTATGGTGCTTTAAGCTAGGCAAAGGTAGGTGCAAATTTATATTTTTTTCAATCTTAAAAAAATGGAATTAGATCAGTTACTTGAGAATGTTTCCTCTTACTGGCTTTAAGCTTTAATTTCTAATTTTTTCTGGTCTGTTGGCTTTCTCTGATATATAACATGAGAAGAGACTCCCGGAAAAAAACTGCTTTTGAAACACTCTGAACACTGAAGTAAATTGTTTAATAACTTTCACGTTCAATTTATGGGAATTCCTAGCCAGTATCGCTGTCTTAATTGTTTATACATATACACACATACATATATATGCATATGTAAACAGATATGCATATATGGATACACTGATATGTACAGAAACATGCATAAAGATATACATGCATAAACATGTGTGTGAGGGGAAAGTTCAGTAGATAGTAAGGGTGGAAGTATGAATGAATAGTGGTGGTATTCTGTTGGGCAGTCTGCTTGTGCTGTTAAGGTGGGTGCATCGTTTCCCCTATCTCCCCCCCTCCCCCCATCCCTTCTGCACACAGTGGGAGGCGACGAGTCTCTCAGACTGGTTATCAGTCACTTGACTTGCGGCTCCCATCAAATCTGTAAGTATTCGTTCCACTCCTGTTTGTTATTATATGTTTAGGTTAAGTTGGCTTTAATAAGAGCTTCGCTCTTGTTTAAGAATGTATACTGCAAATTCTTCCTGTCCTGATTTGGGCTTATGTTTAATCTTCACCATTTCTATTAAAGTCCGTACGCCTATCATTTGAGTAGTGGTGGGCACAGTTCCGCTAATCCTCTAACCACTAATTAGCAGAACAAATTTTTTGATTAGCGGATTTCCACTAGCTTCAGAAACGATTAGCTGACCAATTAGCTACCGCTATATAAAGTTCCGCTTACTTTGAGTCCGATAAAAAAAAAATCATCTGTTGTTAGTAGTCAGAGAGCAATGCCTTTTCAATGGTGCACATGTTCGTTCCTGTCTGTTGTGGGCATTTCTCCAACAGTCAGTCAGGCACACTATTGGCTGACTATGTGTAAATGTGACTTGTCAACGCAGCAGCAGCAGCATCTGAGCAGCAATGTTATATTCTTGCAGTGTCAGCGATCACCGGTGTGAGTTGTCACTTATCGTTATGAACAGGGGAGACGTTTCTGTTCTGCCTGAGTGTGTTGTTGAGGAGTCTGCAGCGGCTGTGGTTGAGCAGAGGCCACTCAGGCTGAGGGCCAGAAGTCGAAGAACCCGAGACCCAACCTGGACGACTATTTTGTCTCCAAGTCAAGGGATATGAAGAATGCCAATATTTTGTACTTCCTGTGTGTCATGTGCCAGCCCAGGGAGACCATCATCAAGGGTCAAGCGGCGAGCCTCTACAACTTGAAGTCGCATGTTAAGAGGAAACACCAAGCGCATGCCATCAAGTTTGAGGAGAGAATCAAGACAATTTTCTTGTGGCAGCGCCACTAGCAGGAGCAGTAGCCAGTCGTCACAGCTGCCTGCAAAGACAGCACGCCAGACCACCATTGGCGAAGCGTTTGTTGCTGCTGGTACTAGCATACACCAGTCTATGGTGGACACAAAGACTGTGGACCTATTCGTCTGCAACATGGTACCACTGGATGTAGTGGAATCCCCCATCTTTGTCAGTCTGATCAAGACGCTGAACCCCAGTAAGACGTCGATGTTCTGCCGCACCCTGGGCAGGAGGATTCTGGTCAGCCATAAACAGCTGGAGGAGTATTTTATGAGGTATTTATGAGTTATAAACACTTATTAAATTACTACTATAGCGTTTTTTATATTTTCTTAATTTTCGTGGGTATTGCAAGTTTTGACAGTTTAGAAGTACAGTACCTTTCCCAGTGTTGTAAACAAGTAAAACTACCCGAGTACTCTACTTGAATAACTTTTCTCGGTGTTTACTTTTCAAAAAATTATTGATGATGATAACGAGTAACGTATCATTATCAGATTGTAGTGAAGTAAAAGTAATAAGACTTCAGTACTTAAGTAAAATTAATAGTGAGCAATTTCAGTAATTTTTAAAAAGTAAACACCTAAAAAAGCTACTTAAGTACATTACTTAAGTAGTTTTACTTCATTACTTTACAACACTGGTACTTATACTAGAGTATAAGTCTTAATAGTAAAAGACCAAAAAAACTAAATCGAATCTGAATTCATGTGAAAAAGTTAGTTAGCATTTAGCTTTAGCTTCCGCTAATATTTTTGGCCGTATAGTGGTTTAGCGTTAGTGGAGCTAGTTTTTTAGTAAGCAGGTTAGCAGTTAGAGAAGTTAACTTTTCGGTTAGCTGTGCCCACCACTGCATGTGAGTGATTTCTTAAGTGGTGCGTAACTTAGTATTTCTTTATTTTAGCCTTGATAGCCGGCTCGGGTCATCCAACACAGGCGACATAAGAGGGGCAGCATAGATTTTGAAAAAGATTTGACAGTCAGTCGGACATCTCTACCTACACTGACACCCAATCAACTACACACAATTCCAGTAGCTGTCCCCTAGTTATAACTCCACTAGTATTTCATGGTGGTACTTTACTGGTGATTCAACTGCTTCTAAAGTGTTGTGGTGGTCAGAGGATCACAGTACCTCTGTTCGTCAGAATCTCTACTCATGTTGGGGTCACTGTCTACTCAGTGTGTCAACAGTCAAGCCCACCTGTGACCCTTTCCCCTCAATCGTCATCAACAAAGGCTCAGCGTTCCAACCCACGATTCAGAGCTACGTGCCCAAAACATCGGCACGGTACCATTCTTAACTATGTATTGTGTACATATTAGCTTTGAGTCACTAATTATTTGTATATTTCATTTTTCATTTTTTCTTTTTCCTCTTTTCATTTCTTCTTTCAAGTTTGAGTGTTTTATATTTACTATTTCTTTTCATATTAATGAAAATGCTTATCTTATTATGTTATCATTGATTTTTCTATCTTTACACTTCCATAGCGAGGAACCAGCCTTATCAAACCCTCTTTGAGGACCTGATAGGGCTGCTGAACCTTCACAATGTGCATCAAGTACGAATAAGCATATATGAAAAAAAAATAAACAGAAAGATGGATGTGGCTTGAACCGTGGTCCTGGGACTGGCAGGTCCAGCAGTTTACCCCTTTTCCCAGTCTTAATAACCTTGTATTTTCTTGGGTTGACTTCAAACAATCACTTATCTAGCCAGTCATACAATTTGTCCAGATCTGTATGCAGCTTTTCCTTGTACTCGTCTGTTTTTATTCTTCTCATTGGTTTTACATCATAAGCAAAAAGGGATACATCTAATACTTTTCCATCTGGTTTGTCAGTCACATAAATCATAAATAATAATGATCCTAATATAAAATCTTATAGAACACCTTCCCTCTCCCCCTCCCGCCTGTGTTCCCTTATTTCTTTTCCCCATTTTGAAAAATTTTTCCCTACTTACTTTTTATATGTTTTCATCTTCTCAAGTTCTCTTTCACCCACTGGAGTACGTTCACTTTTTTTTTCCATGCGCCTGAAACTTTTGCCGGTCTCTTGTGATTATAAAGTAACAAATGCTTTCTTGTAGTCTATGAAAACGCAATTCGCTCATCCATCTCTCTCTCTCTTGTCTCACATCCATTACGTTGTTATTGAACTCAAACAGGCTTGTATAATAAGAGTTGTTATTTCTGAAACATTGCAGCTGTTATTTATATAATCACGTCTCTCCTAAAGTTCTTCCACTTTCCCGATCATCTTCTTCATTACCATGCATAGTATGCATTTCATTACAATTGGAAAGCATTTCAAAGCTTACCGTCTCTCTCCCTCCAAAATCTTCGAGAAACTTGTGCACAGGAGACTATATTCATTTATAACGTCACAAAACGTACTCAACCCCTGCCAATTTGGATTCAGAAAAAATAAAAGCACTAATGATGCAATTATAAAAATGCTAGACCTGCTTTACACAGCATTGAAAAATAAGGAATATCCGCTAGGAATTTTTATTGACCTAAGAAAAGCGTTTGACACAGTAGACCACGGCATCCTACTCCACAAACTTGACCACTATGGTATAAGAGGCCATGCGCTTGCATATTTTAAATCCTACCTTTCTAGTAGGTATCAGTATGTCACCATTAAAGACACAGCCTCATCCATACGGCCACTTGATACTGGAGCTCCGTAGGGAAGTGTCCTTGGACCCCTGCTTTTCCTCATTTACATCAATGATCTCCCAAACATATCTCAACACCTGAAACCCATTCTCTTTGCTGACGACACGACTTATGTCGTCTCCACCCTAATCTTGCCACCCTCAACACCATTGTTAACGAGGAGCTGCTCAAAATATCGACTTGGATGACAGCCAATAAACTTACACTTAACATTGACAAAACCTACTATATTATGTTTGGTAGCAGAGCAGGTGTTGCGCAACTCAACATTAAGATCGACAACACTCTAATAACCAGACATAATGAGGGCAAATTCCTTGGCTTATACCTCGACAACAACCTAAATTTCAGCACCCATATCTAACACATAACAAAAAAAGTATCCAAAACAGTGGGGATCATCTCCAAGATACGATACTACGTGCCGCAAACTGCTCTTCTCACACTATACCATTCGCTTATATATCCATACCTCACCTATGTTATCTGTGCTTGAGGTTCAACTGCAGCAACACACCTAAAGCCAATAATAACCCAACAAAAAGCCGCAGTGAGGATAATCACTAAATCCCATTCCTGGCAACACCCCCCCCCCACTCTTCATAGATCTAAATTTACTCCCTGTTCAGAACATCCACTCTTACTACTGTGCAATCTATATCTACAGGACCTTAAATTCCAATATTAACCTTGACCTAAAACGCTTTCTTGTTAGTTGTGACAGGATCCACAGGCATAACACCAGACACAAACATCTCTATGACATTTCCCGTGTCCGACTAAACCTTTACAAAAATTCAATGTATTTCAAAGGACCTAAAATCTGGAACACCCTACCTGAAAACTCTAGAACTGCAGACACATTCATCACTTTCAAAACTACAGTTAGAAAACATCTTATCTCGCTGATACACCCCAACAACTAACTACATGATAACCACCTGGTGGTTCACAATTACACTCACTCACCCACTGACTATAAACACAGAAATACTAATCTTAATCTTAAAAGAATGAATCCTAACTAGCCATAAGTTTGCCTATGATACTCCAATATAGACACTTTGTATTGTGCTAAAACTAAAGCATTCACATTGCTAAACTCACAAATTATAATGTAGTCACTTAGCCATAATACCACAATTTGTAAGAATTTAATGGTAAGAATTAATCTAAGTCTGCCCGAAATGCCTAGCCATGCTAGGTGTCCTAGTGGCCCCCTCTGTAATTAGTATTTTATAACATGTAAACCACACAATACCCAAAACCTGTAAACCCCACATTGTAACCCTTATAGAGAATAAACTTAATTTGATTTGATTTGATTCTAAAAAATATGTCCTACATTCACTGTCTTCAAGGTCTCTGGTAACTGTAGTGTAATCATTGACTTATTGTACATCGTAGTATGGTGGAAGTGCTTCTTCTCCGTTTCGCAGAGTCCATGATAACACCAATGCCGTGGATGTATTCAATTTCATCAAAAGTTTCTTTACTTCTTCCTGTCTTATGTGTATAGTGTCCAGTACCTGTCGGTAAACCCTTTCCAAAAAACTGTCGTGCACCACTCCTTTGTCCTATCAAACTCTCTTTGAGGGTCTGATAGGGCTGCTGAACCTTCACAATGTGCATGAAGTACGCATATGTACATATGAAAAAAACAGAAAGATGGATTGGGCTTGAACCATGGTCCTGGGACTGGCAGGTCCAGCAGTTTACCCCTGAGCTACAGAGCTTCTAATAGGAAAAATTCAACAGACAGACAACAATGCAGTGCCATGTTCGTTTCAGACGCCACTCTCTCCCCTAACTGACCTTCTCCAGCAAATTTGTTGTGATGCTGCACGACACAACTGTGCCAAGTATACACAGCACAACTGTGAAGACATGGCACAGTTGTGGTGTTTGTGGAACTTTCCTATTAGAAGCCTTTTAGTTCAGTGGTAAACCGTTGGACCTGCCAGTACCAGGACCTCGGTTCAACCTCCTGCCCATCTTTATGTTTAATAATTTACAGTCGTTCATTATGACTTAAATCGAGCTCACATGCACACATGCATACTTGTGCACATGATAACATTTGTACATGTACACATATGCACATATACACACCAGAATATATATGCCCATGCCATTATTTGAACACATACATATGCCCTAGAATACATGTATACCTACGGACAGTCATACATTTCCACACATAAACATATGCTTACATAGAGAAACGTGTACATTTAAACATGCATGAGTATGCAAACACATACATATGCACATGCACAGATAAGCAAAAGCGTATATACAAACATGCATACACATATATATGAATACATATTACTATACCTTGCCTCAGTAGAATTTTATCACCACCCGAGGCCTGGTCACAGACGGGACAGTGGGGGCGCTGACTCCTAAACCCTCTCCAGATATGCGCCAGGTATACCCTGCTGTCTTATGGAATACAGGGATATCATTCTCGGACTGCGCAGCAACCGAAATACGTCTAGCTGACGAAAAGCATCATTATCGGCGGAGCAGACTTCGTCAGTCGAATACAGAGATGACTACCGTAGAAGTGATGAGAAAATGTTGAGGTGATTAGTCCCTCAGCCTTGATGGAAGATGATTAGTTTCTTGGCCAGACATATAGGTTTTGGTGCTGGAAGTGAGATGTAGCAGCTGGAGACGTCGGGAAAAATTATTTACAATAGTGTCTTCAATGTTGCTATCACCTCTGTGTTGGACTGAGAAAGCTACTGCAGAGGAGAAACATTTCATCTATGAATATACGTTAAGACACATTGATGAGCACATCTGAGTACATCTAGATGGTGAGTACGAAATTGTCAGTTCAACTGGGATGAACAACTTCCTGAAAAGAATATGGTGAGTACGAATAAATAAGTACAACTGGATGAGCACAGTTACGTGAAATGGCTTGGTTAGCACAGACTAGTACAACCTAATCTAACCTAACCTAACCGAATCTAAAACTAGCTTAACCTAGTCTAATTCTACTTAACCTAACCTATTCAACTTTAACTTAACCTAACCTAACCATGCATAACATATGATTATGCTAACTTAACGTAACGTAATCAACCCTAACTTAACCTATAATTAGGCTAACTTAACCTACCTTTGGATTAACCTAACCTAATCTAACCTAACCTAACCAAACCTAACGTAGATTAACATAACTCAGTCTATAATAAGATAAACAAAATATTTAACTTCAAAAGAAAGCGTTAGAGACTTATTTTGTTGTACGTGGTAAGAAAATTGACCAAGTTAAATGAGATAAGGTTGCTACTACCATAGACTGGAAGAGAGGAATCATAATCGCTATTTCTTTTTTTTTTTACGTCCCACCGCAATAATTTCACATATCTTCCCGCCGTCTTAAAAAAAATCTGAAATGGAAACTGAAACAAAATACCAACATAGGTCAAGGCATCCTAGAGTAATATGAGATATTCATTAAGTCACTTATTAGCCATGATATATCTACTGCAAGACAAGATATATCATGGTCTTACAGTGTTACTACAGCTACGCTTGGTGTTACACTTTGTGGATGCCCCCTAGTTACACTACTCTTCATAGCAATCACTGCAACGTGCAAATGGAGCTTCACATCCCTCATGTTTAAACATCAATCGTACTTTTCCATACGTAACCTACAATTCAATCTATCATTCTGAAACTAGGCTCCACTATTATAAGTTTAGGGAATTATTTATGACAAGGTGAAGCTAAACATTTTAAATGAATTTGATCTGTTAAATGTTGAATTTGGATCACTCACGATTTTCCATTTATCTGCCCTAAAGCTACTGAATAATTAGAATCGGAAATAGAATATAATTTTATTTATAATAAAATAAATGGAGTCTTTCATGCACTGTTTTTTAATATGAAAATCAAAAGAATTTTATATTTTTCGAGTATCATAGTTAAAAATAATAATTTTTTTTGACACAGAATGCTTTAGTAAGCTTTGTCGTATCTGTAATGGTTTTTAGAGTGGTGTTTCAGGTGTTTCAGGTGTTTCAGGAACATGTTCGAATTGTTGCAAGCGTTTCAGAAACCAGAGTGTTGCAGATGTTTCAAAATAATGCTTGTGGTCTTGCAGGTATTTCAGAAACATGTCTGCAGGCATACGAATGTAATTTATCAGCCTTATTTTACAATACAATTTAATTTTCATGGTCCTAGTATCGTCACCTGTAGCCAGCCTCACACTCACCGTATTCAACTGAAAACGATATAGTACAGAGAAAAGCATTTTCATGAAATAGGGTAAAATACTTGTACTGTATAAAAGAAGATTATCAAATCTTCTACCCATTTCATGTAATCTTCAGACAGAGAGAATATATCAACAATCCTGTCATAGTGTTTACAGGATTTCGTTTCACTCTAAATACATATTTCTTACTCAGATTAGCTAATTGTCTAACTACAACTTTAGATTATGATAACTTCGTTTTTTTTTTTTGTTCCTTTCATGTTTCAGAAATACTTATTCTTCTCTTCTGCTTCAACTGTATTATATATGTCACGTAGAGTTCCTTAATGAGTTATACAGTGATAAGTGAAGGTCTTTCAAAATATTAATTGGTGCTGTACAACCCTTCTCTGTATTATTCATTTCCTAAGCGCTTTATGACACCATTCTAGTTCACAGTCTTTCTTTGAACATCATTAATAATTGAATTTAATCAAATGATGCTACTTGATGAATAACACAAATGTGAAACGCTTAGGTATCTCTAACGCTGAAATATTTCACCTTCGCAGCAGAATAAAGTAGAATACAGGTGAGCATATCATTAGGTATCGAGGTGGTCAGTCTTTCAATCTTGATAGGAGGTGGTTAATATACTGGAGCAGAAGTGAGGTGTAGCAGCTGGAGGTGATGTCCCAGGTCAGTGTGGAAACTAGAGGAAGCAGATCATGTTAACCAGTTGTTTAACAAAGGAATCGCATATGACTAAAGGTGTGCAATACCGAAAAGTTTAGCTTAATCTACTTCCATTAGTGGACCATGTTCAGCAGGAACGTCACCTGCAACTGCTACACCTCACTTTTGCTCCAGTATATAAGGCCTCGCCACACAACTTTGCTTTAAGCTGAGGGAATGACCACTTCCTATCAAGGGAAGGTTTCTTCATTCTAATACAGGTGAATATAAAACCGAAGACAACTTTTGTCTTCGGTTTTATATTCACCTGTATTAGAATGAAGAAACCTGCTGCGAAGGCGAAATGTTACGATAATAACGATACACACGTACCTTTAGTGTTTCGTCATCAACATGTCCGTATATTTACCTTCAATAATAGATTGCTACTCGCTTGAATAAAACAGTGTGATGTCTGCAGGGTGTATACTCACCCATATGTGCTCATCTAAATGTGGTTGCAATGATTGAGTTTTAGCTCCTGTCCCCACCATAAACTTGCTGCTTATCTCATAGTCTCATAAGCCCTATCCTAGAAACTGTTAAAAGTATACATGGAGCCTGCCTCCGCCACTTCTTTGTCGTTGTCCTTCCACTTTCCGATCACTTTGTGACTGAAGAAATACTTCCTGACATTCCTGTGGCTCATATGTGTCATTAACTTCGCTGTGCGCCTCCAAGTATTTTTCCGAAACAATCTATCAGTCTATCCCTATGCACCCTATCAATTACTCTGAGTATCTTACATGTTATAATTTCTCTCCTGGTTTTTCAAACCTATGTTGTTAAATTCATATTAATTACCTTCTAGTCGTTGTTCTGGAACTAGTTTCCGTATATTCCTTTGTTCCTTTTTTTCGTTTCTTGACATTTTCAGATTTACTGCGTATCCCATGCTGGACCTGACTTTTGTTCAGATTCCTGAATGTTAATCTTAGATGTGCTAGATATGTAGCATTGGTTGCAGAGGGTATTCTGTTGATGTGAGCCACTGGCGATAAACCAGGCAGTATTCTTGCCCCTACGTTTCTCTCATTGACTGTGGTCTGCAACCTCTGTTCACCGCGTCTATACTCATGTTCGGTCTTCTTTCCCTCTTCCCCAGTTTTCATAACCTTGCATTTTCTTGGGTTGACTTCAAACAATCACTTATCCAGCCAATCATACAATTTGTCCAGATCTGTATGCAGATTTTCCTTGTACTCATCTGTTTTTATTCTTCTCATTGGTTTTACATCATAAGCAAAAAGGGATACATCTAATACTTTTCCATCTGGTTTGTCACTCACATAAATCATAAATAATAATGATCCTAATATAAAATCTTATAGAACACCTTCCCTCTCCCCCTCCCGCCTGTGTTTTCTTATTTCTTTTCCCCATTTTGACAATTTTTTCCCTACTTACTTTTTATATGTTTTCATCTTCTCAAGTTCTCTTTCACCCACTGGAGTACGTTCACTTTTTTTTCCATGCGCCTGAAACTTTTGCCGGTCTCTTGTGATTATAAAGTAACAAATACTTTCTTGTAGTCTATGAAAACGCAATTCGCTCATCCATCTCTCTCTCTCTTGTCTCACATCCATTACGTTGTTATTGAACTCAAACAGGCTTGTATAATAAGAGTTATTATTTCAGAAAGAGTGCAGCTATTATTTATATAACCTCGTCTCTCCTAGTGTTCTTCCACTTTCGGATCATCTTCATTACCATGAACAGTATGCATTTCATTAAAACATTTCAAAGCTTACCGTCTCTCTCCCTTCTTAAAAATATATCCTACATTCACTGTCTTCAACTATCTCTGGTAACTGTAGTGTAATCATGGACTTATTGTAGATCTTAGTAGGATGGAAGTGTTTCTGCTCCCTATCGCAGAGTCCATGATAACACCATTGCCGTGGATGTATCCAGTTTCATCAAAAGTTTCTTTACTTCTTCCCGTCTTATGTGTATAGTGCTCAGTACCTGTCGGTAAACCATTTCCAAAAAGCTATCGTGCACCACTCCTGTTTCCACTCGGAGAACTTCTCTAAATCGTTTTTCACCATTTCACAAATTTCCTTGCCATTTTTTTCAGTCGAATTATCTCATTATTTACTGTCGTCTTCCTTCTCATGTGGATGTGAAACAAGTTGGTTCAGGCTTAGCTTTAGCTGCCATGTCATTCTCTTTCTTCACCCTGACATATTCGTTACTTGGTTACCTGGTAGCTCCTTGTTCTCGACAATAGATTTTTCCCACACACTTGTACATTCCTATTTTATTTTGCTTCTCTGACTGAACCGTGGGTTCTCTTTGTTTTTTGTCTGTTTCTCCTTATAGTTATAAGTTTTCCTCTTCCTCCATCGAGCTAGGTATTATATCATCTTATCTGCAGATTTTCCTTCAAGTTTTCTTTCCTACTACACTGTATTAATGAATTCTTTCATTCCACTGAGATTCCCTTTACCAGAGGCTGCTGTACTTCCCTTCATGTTCAGTTCCACAGGCTCCACATGTCCAGTATTGTGTTGTTGCTGGTAGCTCTCAATTTCTATTTCACGTATATCAGAATAACATGATACAGCTTTACTTAATCATTTCCATCAATTTATTACTCCATGTTTCTGTTCTCCAGTTTCAGTCCTAGATCTAATTTCTTATATTATGAATGAAATCAGTCATGACAAATATTTTTGCCTTAGCACTATATGCACTCATAGATCCCTCTGGTTTGATGTCAACTTAATCTGTGATGTCTTTATATTCATACCTGAGTATCTTAATGTTAGTTGGCGGGTTGTATAAGACTTCAACTACTTCTTCAGGGTAACTAGTCATAAAGGAGCATACTTTGTAGTTTTCCTCATATGTATTTATCTCACACATTTCTATGAAATTTCACTAATTTCTGATTAGTGGCGCAGCTCTTCTGCCTTCCCTGTTTCCTCCGTATTTCCTTATTACTCGATAGACTGCTAGGAATATAGAATATGATATCATTTTGGTAAACTTTGTTTCTGTGATAGATGTGTTGTCAAGGGTTGCCTCTGCCTTTTTATTCTTTCAACTCATCATTCATATTTCATAACCCATCTGAATTTGAGAATAACACTGAATATTTTTTCCTCACCGTACCCTGGTTTGTAGTCTAGTGTTTCTGCATGTTTGTCTGAGAGGAGTGGAGTGTGTGTGTGTGTGTGTGTGTGTGTGTGTGTACTCACCTAGTTGAGGCTGCAGGGGTCGAGTCCAAGCTCCTGGCCCCGCCTCTTCACTGGTCGCTACTAGGTCATTCTCCCTGAACCGTGAGCTTTATCATACCTCTGCTTAAAGCTATGTATGGATCCTGCCTTCCACTTCCTGACTACTCTGTGGCCGAAGAAATACTTTTTAACATCCCTGTGATTCATCTGTGTCTTCAACTTCCAACTGTGTCCCCTTGCTACTGTGTCCAATCTCTGGGACATCCTGTCTTTGTTCACCTTGTCAATTCCTCTCAGTATTTTGTATGTAGTTATCATGTCCCCCCTATCCTGTCCTCCAGTGTCGTCAGGTTGATTTCCCTTAACCTATCCTGGAAGGACATACCTCTTAGCTCTGGGACTAGTCTTGTTGCAAACCTTTGCACTTTCTCTAGTTTCTTTGCGTGCTTGGCTAGGTGTGGGTTCCAAACTGGTGCCGCATACTCCAATATGGGCCTAACGTACACGGTGTACAGGGTCCTGAACGATTCCTTATTAAGATGTCAGAATGCTGTTCTGAGGTTTGCTAGGCGCCCATATGCTGCAGCAGTTATTTGGTTGACGTGCCCTTCAGGAGATGTGCCTGGTGTTACACTCACCCCAAGATTTTTTTCCTTGAGTGAGGTTTGTAGTCTGTGGCCTCCTAGACTGTACTCCGTCTGCAGTCTTCTTTGCCCTTCCCCAATCTTCATGACTTTGCACTTGGTGGGATTGAACTCCAGGAGCCAATTGCTGGACCAGGTCTGCAGCCTGTCCAGATCCCTTTGTAGTTCTGCCTGGACTTCGATCGAATGAATTCTTCTCATCAGCTTCACGTCATCTGCAAACAGGGACACCTCGGAGTCTATTCCTTCCATCATGTCGTTCACATATACCAGAAACAGCACTGGTCCTAGGACTGACCCCTGTGGAACCCCGCTGGTCACAGGTGCCCACTCTGACACCTCGCCACGTACCATGACTCGCTGCTGTCTTCCTGACAAGTATTCCCTGATCCATTGTAGGGCCTTCCCTGTTATCCTGCTTGATCCTCCAGTTTTTGCACTAATCTCTTGTGTGGAACTGTGTCAAACGTCTTCTTGCAGTCCAAGAAAATGCAATCCACCCACCCTTCTCTTGTCATACTACTGTCACCATGTCATAGAACTCCAGTAGGTTTGTAACACAGGATTTCCCGTCCCTGAAACCATGTTGGCTGCTGTTGATGAGATCATTCCTTTCTAGTGTGTGTGTGTGTGTGTGTGTGTGTGTGTGTGTGTGTGTGTGTGTGTGTGTGTGTGTGTGTGTGTGTGTGTGTGTGTGTGTTGTGTGTGTGTGTAGTGTGTACTCACCTAATTGTACTCACCTAATTGTGGTTGCAGGGGTCGAGACTCAGCTCTTGGCCCCGCCTCTTCACTGATCGCTACTAGGTCCTCTCCCTCTCTGCTTCCTGAGCTTTGTCATACCTCTTCTTAAAACTATGTATGGTTCCTGCCTTCACTACTTCACTTGCTAGGCTATTCCACTTCCTTACGACTCTATGACTGAAGAAATACTTCCTAACGTCCCTGTGACTCGTCTGAGTCTTCAGCTTCCAGTTGTGACCCCTTGTTACAGTGTCCCCTCTCTGGAACATCCTGTCTCTGTCCACCTTGTCTATTCCCCGCAGTATCTTGTATGTCGTTATCATGTCTCCCCTGACCCTTCTGTCCTCCAGTGTCGTCAGTCCGATTTCCCTCAACCTTTCCTCGTACGACATTCCCCTGAGCTCTGGGACTAGCCTTGTTGCAAACCTTTGTACTTTCTCTAACTTCTTGACGTGCTTGACCAGGTATGGGTTCCAGACTGGTGCTGCATACTCCAGTATGGGCCTAACATACACAGTGTACAGTATCTTGAACGATTCCTATCGGAACGCTATTCTCAGGCTTGACAGGCGCCCGTATGCTGCAGCAGTTATTTGGTTGATATGTGCCTCCGGTGACGTGCTCGGTATTATGGTCACCCCAAGGTCTTTCTTCCTGAGTGAGGTCTGTAGTCTTTGTCCACCTAGCCTATACTCTGTCTGCGGTCTTCTTTGCCCCTCCCCATTCTTCATGACTTTGCATTTGGCAGGGTTGAATTCGAGAAGCCAGTTTCTGGACCACATGTCCAGCCTGTCCAGGTCTCTTTGCAGTCCTGCCTCATCCTCATCCGATTTAATTCTTCTCATTAGCTTCACATCATCTGCTAATAGGGACACTTCAGAGTTTATTCCTTCCATCATGTCGTTCGCATATATCAAAAATAGCACTGGTCCTAGAACTGACCCCTGTGGGACCCCGCTCGTCACAGGCGCCCAATGTGATACCTCTTCACGTACCATGACTCGTTGTTGCCTCCCTGTCAGGTATTCCCTGATCCATTGCAGTGCCCTCCCTGTTATATGCGCCTGATCCTGCAGCTTCTGCACTAATCTCTTGTGGGGAACTGTGTCAAAGGCCTTCCTGCAGTCTAGGAAAGCGCAATCAACCCACCCCTTTCTCTCGTGTCTTACTTCTGTTACCTTGTCATAAAAATCCAGAAGGTTTGTAGTCCCCTCTTTTATAGTCAGGCTTTTCCCATTCAACTCATGTTACTCTCTCCACTTGCAACTCTACTATGTATTCAAAGCACAGAACCACGTGGTCACTAGCTCCTAGGGGACTCTCGTATGTGATGTCCTCAATGTCTGAACTGCCCAGGGTGAACACAAGGTCCAATCTTGCTGGTTCATCCTCCCCTCTCACTCTGGTAGTGTCCTTAACATGTTGGTGCATAAAGTTTTCCAGCACCACATCCAACATCTTGGCTCTCCATGTTTCGGGACCCCCATGTGGCTCCAGGTTTTCTCAGTCAATCTCCCTGTGGTTGAAATCCCCCATAACCAGCAACTTTGCTCTGCTGGAGTGAGCTCTTCTTGCCACCTCAGAAAGTGTGTCCACCATTGCTCTGTTGCTCTCTTCATATTCCTCTCTTGGCCTCCTGCAGTTCTGTGGTGGATTATACATCACTGCAATGACCACCTTGTGCTCCCCAGACTGAAGTGTACCTACTATGTAGTCCCTTTCTCCTGTCTCGTCTAAGCCTCCCTATGTGTATGTGTGTGTACTCACCTATTTGTACCCACCTATTTGTGGTTGCAGGGGACGATTCATGGCTCCTGGCCCCGCGTCTTCACTGACTGCTTTATCAAACCTCGTTTTAAAACTATGCATGGTTCCCGCCTCCACTACGCAACTTTCTATTCTGTTCCATGACTGGAGAAATACTTCCTAACATCCCTTTGACTCATCAGATTCTTCAGCTTCCAATTATGACCCCTTGTTTCTGTGTCCCATCTCTGGAACATCCTGTCTTTGTCCACATTGTCTATTCTGCTCAGTATTTTATATGTCGTTATCACGTCTCCCCTGACCCTCCTGTCCTCCAGTGTCGTCAGGCCAATTTCTCTTAAACCTTTCTACGTAGGACAAACCCCTTAGCTCTGGGACTAGTCTTGTTGTGAACCTTTGCACTTTCTCTAATTTCTTAAAGTGCTTGACCAGGTGTGGACTCAAAATTAGTGCTGCATATTCCAGTATGGGCCTGACGTATATGGTGCACATAGTCTTGAACGATTCCTTACTGAGGTATCAGAACGCTATCCTTAGGTCTGACAGATGCCAGTCCGCTGCAGCAGTTATCTGACTGATGTGCGCCTCAGGAGATGTGTTCGGTATTATACTCACCCCAAGATCTTTTTTCTTGAGTGAGGTTTGCAACCTTTGGCCACACAGACTATACTGTCTCTGCGGTCTTCTTTGCCTTCCCCAATCTTCATAAGTTTGCATTTAGCAGGGTTAAATTCAGGCAGCCATTTGCTCGACCACGCTTGTAACCTCTCCAGGTCTCTTTGTAGTCCTGCCTGATCCTCTACCGATTTGATTCTCCTCATTAACTTCACATCATCTTCAAACAAGGACGCTTCTGAGTTTATCCCTTCCGTTATATCAATAACTAATACCAAAAACAGCACAGGTCCTAGGACTGACCACTGTGGCACACCGATTGTCACAGGCGTCCACGTTGACACGTACCCTGACTCGTTGTTGCCTACCTGTCAGGAACTCTCTGATCCATTGCAGTGCCTTTCCTGTTATGTGTGCCTGATCCTCAAGTTTTTGCATTAACCTCTTGTGAGGAACTGTGTCGAAGGCCTTCCTGCAGTCCAAGAAATGCAGTCTATCCACCCCCTCTCTCTTGTCTTACTGCTGTCACCATGTCATAAAACTCTAGTAGGTTTGTGACACAGGATTTTCCTTCTCTGAAACTGTGTTTGTTTCTTTCCAGGTGATCCACCACTCTCCTCCTGATAACCTTCTCCATGACTTTGCATACTATACACGTTAGTGACATTGGTCCGTAGTTTAATACCTCGTGTCTGTTTCCTTTTTTAAAAATTAGGACTACATTTGCTACCTTCCATACCTCAGGAAGTTGCCGAGTTTCAATGGATGTGTTGAAGATCTTTGTTAGTGGCACACACAGGATCTCTGCTCCCTCTCTAAGGACCCTCGGAGAGATGGTTTGAGGTATCAAGGTCACAAGGCAGTTTCTTCACCTCCTCCTCGGTTATGTGTACCTCATCCAACACTTGTTGGTGTACCTCCCTCTTTTAATTTCCTGGAGTCGTACCAGTTTCCACTGTAAATTCTTCTTTAAATCTTGTGTTGAGCTTTTCACATACCTCTTGGTCGTTTCTTGTGAACTCCCCATCATCCTTTCTCATTCTGATTACCTGGTCCTTGACTGTTGTTTTCCTCCTGATGTGGCTATACAACAGCTTCGGGTAGACTTGACTTTCGTTCCTTTGTCATTTTCGTATTGTCACTGAGCCTCCCTTCTTCTGTGTGCATATTTGTTTGTGGCTCTTCGGCTGATCTCTTTATTTTCCCGGGTCCCTTGTCTTCTGTACCTTTTCCATTCTCTAGTACACCTAGTTTTTGCCTCCCTACACCTTTGGACGAACCAAGGATTCGTTCTGGTTTTTCCATTATTTCTGTTTCCCTTGAGAACAAACCTCTCCTCTGCCTCCTTGCATTTTGCTGTCACATAGTCAATCATTTCTTTTACAAGTTTTCCTGCCAGTTCTCTCTCCCACTGAACTTCTTGCAGGAAGTTCCTCATGCCTGTGTAGTCCCCCCTTTTGGAGTTTGATTTTTCCCATCCTATTCCTGTTACTCTCTACACTTGTAGCTGAACTATGTAGTCAGAGCACAGAACCACATGATCACTAGCTCCTAGGGGCCTATCATGCATGATACCCTCGATGTCCAAACTACTTAAGATGAATAGAAGGTGAACATTGAAATGGTATAAAATACCGACAGGTTGTATGGTAAGACACATATGCAACAGTTAGGTATCTTTATTTCGAAACGTTTCGCCTACACAGTAGGCTTCTTCAGTCGAGTACAGAAAAGTTGATAGAAAAAGCCTACTGTGTAGGCGAAACGTTTCGAAATAAAGATACCTAACTGTTGCATATGTGTCTTACCATACATGAATAGAAGGTCCAGTCTTGCTGGATCATCCTCACCTCTCTCTCTGGTAATGTCTCTAACATGTTGATGCATGAGGTTTTCCAGTACCATATCCATCAAATTGGCTCTCCATGTTTGGGGCTCCAGGTTTTCCCAGTCAATCTCCTTGTGATTGAAATCATCCGTAATTAGTAACTTTGCTCTCCCCATGTGAGTTCTTCTGGCCACCTCGGCTAGTATGTTGACCATTGTTCTGTTGCTCTCGTCGCATTTTTTCTTGGTCTCCTGCAGTTCTGTGGCGGGTTGTACATTACTACAATTGCCACCTTACGGCCCTCAGATTAGATTGTTCCTACTAAGTAGTCCCTTTTCCCCATGCAGTCCATTCCTTCCATTTTCTCAAACCCCCACTGGGTTTTAATGAGCAGTGCAACTCCTCCTCCACCTCTCCTCCCTCTGTCTTTCCTGAGGATTTGATATCCGGATGGAAAGATTGCATCTGTTATCATCCCAGTGAGTTTTGTTTCTGTGAGTGCTATTATGTCTGGGGATGTCTCCTTGACTCTTTCATGCCACCCCTTACACTTATTTGTTATTCCATCAGCATTTGTATACCACACCTTCAACTTCTTTTCTAAAACTGTGGTCTGAGGGGTATGTTGGAGTTGGGGAAGTGTGAGACCTGATAATGAACTATGGGTGGTTGCTGTGGGGGTGGAATTTATAATTAGGTGGGTAGGGGGGCATTGGATACGGCATGTGTGTTTTGGGTTAAAATGTTTCTTTGCATTGGGGTTGTCCTGGTTGGGGGGCTTCTGTAGATGACAAAAAAAGGCACAATACCGTGACTGGAACGATACACAAATAATCCGCACATAAAAGAGAGAAGCTTACGACGACGTTTCGGTCCGACTTGGACCATAGTCAAAGTCACACTAACCAGAAGTGGAGCAGGACGGCTATATATAGGCAGGAAGTGGTGGTGGTAGTAGTAGTAGTAGTACAAGATGGTTGTGAGAGAGGCTGTATTAGATCTTCCTCCTGAGTCTGGGTTCTTCTGTTCATCTCCATCTTGACCTTTCTTTCCTCCTTTCGTCTTTGTACCTTGTCTCTCAGTTTCTGCCTTTCTTCTTGTATTCTGTCGCAGTCGTGATACACCTTCCGGTATGCCGGCATGTCCCTTAGTCTTGCTTTCTCCTGCAGGATCCTGTACTGAGTGGATTCTGCCTTGAAAGTCACTTTCACTCTCTGGGTTCTTCTTGCAAACCCCCCTATTCTCTGGAAATTTACCAGCTAGGTCATGTCATCTTCTCCTATTGCTTTTATGATGCTTTCGATAGTGTTTTTCTCCCCTTATCTTCTTGCTTCACAAGTTTCCTCTTCAGCTTCCTTTAGCCCATAAACAAAAACTGACCTCTACCTCTCATTCTCCCACTGCATATCCCTATGTATCCACTGATTCGATTTAGTTACCTCCTTTGCAGCTTTCCTTTCTTCAGTTTCTTCACTATCCATTGTCCTTGGGCCCAGTGGCCTGTCGTTTTCCCTTCTCAGCTTTCCCTGGTTTCTGCTGTGGTCTGTTAGAGCCTCCACACTTAGCTTAGCTCTTACATTTTCTACAGTCCCCTCGATTGTTCCTGTGATTCTCTCTTTTTCTCGGGTTCCACAATGCTCTGATAGGGCTTTTGCTTGCAGTTTCTCTCATTCGTTCCCTACAGTCCCCTTGTTTGTGACAAAGGTAGCAGTCTCTGATGTTATTCCAAAATTGTTTTTTAGTTATTTAGGCTGTTTCAGATTTTTCAGTTCCTCTTCTAATCTCTATATCCTAGCCTCTGCTGCTGTGACTTGCTTCTCCCACTTCTTGCTTTCCTCATCTATCCTCTCCTCTCCTCCATTCTCATGCTAAGCTCTTCTAGCTTCTTTCCGCATTCATGTTCGCTTTTCATGAGCTCTGCTGCCTAATCTTCCTTAGCAGATTCATTCTCCAGTCCCTTGGTTTTCCTTCCTGCTCTCTTGCAACCTATTTTTTTTTGTTTTGGCTGCAACAGAATGAAAAACTTATGTAATTCTGTGTGTTTGTTTTGTGGTGTGTTTGTCTGAATTGGGTGGGGGAGATAGAGGAAGAAGCCGTAGACAGTGGCTAAATGGGACAGAGGTGGAGATGGGGATTCAGGGGGATAATATGGGGAGTGAGGAGGAGGGAGAAGCATAGGGGGAGAGAGGGAAAGAGGGAGAGGTGGGGGAGAAGGAGGGTGAGGGAGAGAGAAGAGGGGATCAGGGGAAGGAGTGGGAGATTATCAAGGGAGGGTGCAGGGGAAAGAGTGTGTATGTGTGTGTGTGTGCGAGTGTGTATGTACTCACCTATTTGTACTCATCTATTTGTGGTTGCAGGGGTCGAGTAATAGCTCCTGGCCCCGCCTCTTCACTGATTCCTACTGGGTCTTCTCTCTCCCTGCTCCCTGAGCTTTATCAAACCTCGTCTTAAAACTATGTATGGTTTCTGCCTCCACTATGTCACTTTCTAGATTATTCCACTGCCTGACAACTCTATGATGGAAGAAGTACTTCCTAACATCCCTTTGACTCATCTGAGTCTTCAACTTCCAATTGTGACCCCTTTTCTCTGTGTCCCATCTTTCGAACATCCTGTCTTCTTCCACCTTGTCTATTCCATTCAGTATTTCGTATGTCGTTATCATGTCTCCCCTGACCCTCCCGTCCTCCAGTGTCGTCAGGCCAATTTCCCTTAACCTTTCTTCGTTGGACAATCCCCTTAGCTCTGGGAGCTAGTCTTCTTGCAAAGCTTTGCACTTTCTCTAATTTCTTTATGTGCTTGACCAGGTGTGGATTCCAAACTGGTGCTGTATACTCCAATATGGGCCTGACGAAAATGGTGTACAGGGTCTTGAACGATTCCTTATTGAGGAATCGAAACGCTATCCTTACGTTTGCCAGACGCCTGTACGCTACGCTGATGTGCCGCTCAGGAGACGTGCTCGGTATAATACTCAGCCCAAAAACTTTTTCCATGAGTGAGGTTTACAGTCTTTGCGGTCTTCTCTGCCCTTCCACAATCTTCATGACTTTGCATTTGGCAGGGTTAAATTAAAGGAGCCAGTTGCTCGACCATGCTTGTAGCCTGTCCAGGTCCCTTTGTAGTCCTGCCTGATCCTCGAGCAATTTGATTCTCGTCATTAACTTCACATCATCTGCAAACAAAAACATTTCTGAGTCATTCACATATGCCAAAAACAGCACAGGTCCTAGGACTGACCCCTGTGGAACCCCGCTTGTCACAGGCGCCCACTCTGACACGTCGTCACGTACCAGGACTCGTTGTTGCCTCCCTGTCAGATATTTTCTGATCTATTGCAGAGCCTTTCCTGTTATGTGTGCCTGATCCTCTAGCTTTTGCAGTAACTTCTTGTGAGGAACTGTGTCGAAGGCTTTCTTGCAGTCCAAGAAAATGTAGTCTATCCACCCCTCTCTGCCACCTCAGCCAGTGTGTCCACCATCGCTCTGTTGTTTTCTTCGTACTCCTCTCTTGGCCTTCTGCAGTTCTGTGGTGAGTTATACGTCACTCCAATGACTACTTTATGTTCCCCAGACTGAATTGTGCCTACTTTGTAGTCCCTTTCTCCAATCTCATCCATGCCTTCCATTTCCTCAAATCCCCATCGGTGTGTGTATGAGCAGTGTGTATGTGTGTGTATGTGTATGTGTGTGCGTATGTGTATGTGTGTGTGTGTATGTGTGTGTGTGTGTGTGCATGTGTGTGTGTGTGTGTGTGTGTGTGTGTGTGTGTGTTTGCATGTATGTGTATGTGTGTGTGTGTATGTGTGTGTATGTGTATGTGTGTGTGTGTATGTGTGTGTGTGTGTGTGTGTGTGTGTGTGTGTGTGTGTGTGTACTCACCTAGTTGTACTCACCTAGTTGAGGTTGCGGGGGTCGAGTCCGAGCTCCTGGCCCCGCCTCTTCACTGATGTGTATGTGTATGTGTGTGGGTGTTTGTGTGCGTGTATGTGTATGTGTGCGTGTGTATGTACTCACCTAGTTGTACTCACCTAGTTGAGGTTGCGGGGGTCGAGTCCGAGCTCCTGGCCCCGCCTCTTCACTGATCGCTACTAGGTCACTCTCCCTGAGCCGTGAGCTTTATCATACCTCTGCTTAAAGCTATGTATGGATCCTGCCTCCACTACATCACTTCCCAAACTATTCCACTTACTGACTACTCTGTGGCTGAAGAAATACTTCCTAACATCCCTGTGATTCATCTGTGTCTTCAGCTTCCAACTGTGTCCCCTTGTTACTGTGTCCAATCTCTGGAACATCCTGTCTTTGTCCACCTTGTCAATTCCTCTCAGTATTTTGTATGTCGTTATCATGTCCCCCCTATCTCTCCTGTCCTCCAGTGTCGTCAGGTTGATTTCCCTTATCCTCTCCTCGTAGGACATACCTCTTAGCTCTGGGACTAGTCTTGTTGCAAACCTTTGCACTTTCTCTAGTTTCTTTACGTGCTTGGCTAGGTGTGGGTTCCAAACTGGTGCCGCATACACCAATATGGGCCTAACGTACACGGTGTACAGGGTTCTAAATGATTCCTTATTAAGATGTCGGAATGCTGTTCTGAGGTTTGCTAGGCGCCCATATGCTGCAGCAGTTATTTGGTTGATGTGCACTTCAGGAGATGTGCCTGGTTGATAGGGGTACACATAGCGTCTCTGCTCCCTCTCTCAGGACCCATGGAGAGATGTTATCCGGCCCCATTGCCTTTGAGGTATCTATCTCTCTCAGAAGCCTCTTCACTTCTTCCTTGGTTGTGTTCACTGTGTTCAGCACTTGGTGGTGTGCCCCACCTCTCTGTCTTTCTGGAGCCCCTTCTGTCTCCTCTGTGAACACTTCTTTAAATCTCTTGTTGAGTTCCTCACTTACTTCATGGTCATTTCTTGTTGTCTCTCCTTCCTTCCTTAGCCTGATTACCTGGTTCTTGACTGTTGTTTTCCTCCTGATGTGGCTGTATAGCAGTTTTGGTCAGATTTGGCTTTTTCTGCTATGTCGTCTTCACATTGTCGTTTGGCCTCCCTTCTCATCTGTGTATATTCATTTCTGGCTCTACGACTGCTCTCCTTATTCTCCTGGGTCCTTTGCCTTCTATATTTCTTCCATTCCCTAGCACACTTGTTTTTTGCCTCCCTGCACCTTTGGGTGAACTATGGGCTCATCCTGGCTTTTTCATTTGTCCTGTAACCTTGGGTACAAACGTCACGTCAGCCTCCTTGCTCATTGCTGCTACATATTCCATCATCTCATTAACTGACTTCCCTGCCAGTTCTCTGTCCCACTGAACCTCGTTCAGGATGTTCTTCTTTCCCATGTAGTCCCCTTTCTTGTAGTTTGGCTTCATTCGTCCTGGCCTTCCTGCTTCCCCCTCCACTTGTAGCTCTACTGTGTATTCGAAGCTTAAAACCACATGATCCCTGGCCCCAAGGGGTCTTTCATATGTGATGTCCTCAATATCTGCACTACTCAAGGTGAATACTAGGTCCAGTCTTGCTGGTTCATCCTCTCCTCTCTCTCTTGTAGTGTCCCTTACGTGTTGGTGCATGAAGTTTTCCAGTACTACCTCCGTCATCTTAGCCCTCCATGTGTCTTGGCCCCCATGTGGCTCCAAGTTCTTCCATTCGATCTCCTTGTGGTTAAAGTCGCCCATGATCAGGAGCTCTTCTGGCATGAGCTCTTCTGGCCACTGGAGCCAGTGTGTCAACCATTGCTCTATTGCTCTCGTCATACTCTTGCCTTGGCCTCCTGCTGTTCTGTGGTGGGTTATACATCACTGCAATTACCACCTTGGGACCTCCAGAGTGAAGCATTCCCGCTATGTAATCGCTTCCTTCTCAGCTGTCTCCTCTCTCCAGCTCATCAAAATTCCATCGGTTTTTGATCAACAGTGCCACTCCTCCCCTCCCCCTGTTACCTCTGCCTTTCCTCAGGATCTGGTATCCCTTGGAAATATGGCATCTGTTATCATTCCTGTTAGCTTGGTTAATGTGGGAGCTATGATGTCCAGTGATGCCTCTTTGACTCTTTCGTGCCACTCCTCACACTTATTTGTTATTCCATCAGCGTTTGTGTACCATACCTTCAGTTTCCTTTCCAACACTGTGGTTTGGGGGGCCTGTGAGGGTGGAAGACCTGGTAGCATACTGTGGGATTCTATAGCTGGGTGTTGGGTGGAAGCTGTGAGTATGGATTGTAGATTGTAGTGTTGGGATGGTGTGATAGGTTTTGGGGTTCTGAGGATGGTTCTTTGTGTGCTTACCCTTGCTGCTCTGTCCTGCTCTGATTGTCCTCTTCTGGTTCCGTCCTTGTCTCCTTTCCTAGCTCCTTTCGCTTTTTTGTCCTCTCCCTTAGCTGCTGTCATTCTGTTTGTGTTCTGTCTCTGTCTAGGAACACCCTCCTGTACTCTTCTGAGTATTTCAACCGTGGTTTCTCTTGGAGGATCCTGTTCCGCATTGTTTCTGTCCTGAGAATCAGATTGATCAGTCGTTTTCTCCCCTTGAAGTACCCTCCTATTCTCTGAAAATTTACAATCTCGTACATGTCTTCTTCACCTATTTCTTTGATGATGTTCTCAATCTCCTTTCTTTCTGCCTGCCGTCTTTCAGTGTGTCCTTTCCTCTCTCTCCTGAAGCCCATGGATAAACATTGATTTTGCCCTTTCCTCCTCCCATTGCCTCTCCCTCTGTGATTCTGGTTCCTGTCTGTACGTGGTCATTTTCTCCCTTGTTTTTTCCAGTGGCTCTTGGTAGCATGGTTGTGCCTCTGCATTTGACTTATCACCCTCTCCATCAGCACCCATCTGCTCTCCCCTTTCACTCCTTGGCCCTTCTTGGCAGGCTGATATGACCATAGCATAATTCATATCTCCTTCCTTCCTGTTCGGCCTCTCTGCTTCATATGCTGTGTCTTCTCTGGTCAATGCCCCTGTAACTTGCTTCAGCCTGTTTACCTCATCTTCTAGGGCCCTTATCCTGGCTACTTCAGTTTCGACTTGTGCCTCCCAATTCTTCTTCTCCTTCTCCAACCTCTTTTCTTATTTCACAGAAAGCTCTGTTTCCATTTTTTCAGAAAGCTCTCCTAATTTTCTCTCCCACTCTTGTTCCATCCTTTTCCACTGCTCTTCCATCCACTCCTCCCTACTAGACCCTGGTTCCTTTGAGTCCCCACCATTTTTTTTTCTTTCTTTCTTTTTTTCCTTTTTTTCCTTTATTTTTTTTTTTTAAAGAGAGAAGAGAGAGAGAGAGAGAGAGAGAGAGAGAGAGGGAGGAGAGAGAGAGAGAGAGAGAGAGGAGAGAGAGAGAGAGAGAGAGAGAGAGAGAGAGAGAAGGAAGGGTGAGAGAGGGAAAAGAGGGGGCAAAGAGAGGGGAGAGTGGGAGAGACAGTGGACAAAGGGGAGAGAGGGGGGAGATGGAAGATAGAGAAGGGAAGTAGGGGAGAGAGAGGGGAGAGAAAGATGGGAAATGGGAGAGGGGAGAGATAATGAGAGGGGGAGAGATGTTAGAGGGTGAGAGATGTTAGAGAGGGAGATATGTTAAAGGGGTGGGATGGTAGAGGGGGGAGATGGAAGAGGAGAGAGATGGGAGAGGGGAGAGAGAGATGAGATAGATAAAGAGAGAGATAGGTAGAGAGAGATAGGTAGAGAGATAGGTAGTGAGAGAGAGAGAGAGAGATACAAAGAGAGAGATGAGTAGAGAGAGATAGGTAGAGAGATAGGTAGAGAGATAGGTATTGAGAGAGAAGAGAGAGAGAGAGAGAGAGAGAGAGAGAGAGAGAGAGAGAGAGAGAGAGAGAAAGAGAGATGGGGATAGTGGATAGTGGAATGTTAGAGGGAGGGTTATCAGGTCATTTTACAGGAAGGTGTGAAATCCTGTTTGTGTGTATGTGTGTGTGTGTGTGTGGTGTGTGTGTGTGTGTGTGTGTGTGTGTGTGTGTGTGTGTGTGTGTGTGTGTGTGTGTGTGTGTACTACAGCTTTTACAAGTGCCTGATCCCTTGTTTCTTGTGTGTGTTTGTGTACTCACCTAGTTGTACTCATCTAGTTGAGGTTGCAGGGGTCGATTCGAAGCTCCTGGCCCCGCCTCTTCACTGGTCGCTACTAGGTCACTCCCTGAACCATGAGCTTTATCGTACCTCTGCTTAAAGCTATGTATGGATCCTGCCTCCACTACATCGCTTCCCAAACTGTTCCACTTCCTGACTACTCTGTGGCTGTAGAAATACTTCCTAACATCCCTGTGATTCATCTGTGTCTTCAACTTCCAACTGTGTCCCCTTGTTGCTGTGTCCGATCTCTGGAACATCCTGTCTTTGTCCACCTTGTCAATTCCTCTCAGTATTTTGTATGTCGTTATCATGTCCCCCCTATCTCTCCTGTCCTCCAGTGTCGTCAGGTTGATTTCCCTTAACCTCTCCTCGTAGGACATACATCTTAGCTCTGGGACTAGTCTTTACATGCTTGGCTAGGTATGGGTTCCAAACTGGTGCCGCATACTCCAATATCGGCCTAACGTACACGGTGTACAGGGTCCTAAACGATTCCTTATTAAGATGTCGGAATGCTGTTCTGAGGTTTGTGAGGCGCCCATATGCTGCAGCAGTTATTTGGTTGATGTGCGCTTCAGGAGATGTGCCTGGTGTTATACTCACCCCAAGATCTTTTTCCTTGAGTGAGGTTTGTAGTCTCTGGCCCCCTAGACTGTACTCCGTCTGCGGTCTTCTTTGTCCTTCACCAATCTTCATGACATTGCACTTGGTGGGATTGAACTCCAGGAGCCAATTGCTGGACCAGGTCTGCAGCCTGTCCAGATCCCTTTGTAGTTCTGCCTGGTCTTCGATCGAATGAATTCTTCTCATCAACTTCATGTCATCTGCAAACAGGGACACCTCAGAGTCTATTCCTTCCGTCATGTCGTTCACAAATGCCAGAAATAGCACTGGTCCTAGGACTGACCCCTGTGGGACCCCGTTGCTCACAGGTGCCCACTCTGACACCTCGCCACGTACCATTGCTCACTGCTGTCTTCCTGACAAGTATTCCCTGATCCATTGTAGTGCCTTCCGTATTATCCCTGCTTGGTCCTCCAATTTTTGCACTAATCTCTTGTGTGGTACTGTGTCAAACGCCTTCTTGCAGTCCAAGAAAATGTAATCCACCCACCCCTCTCTCTCTTGGCTTACTGCTGTTACCATGTAATAGAACTCCAATAGTTTTGTGACACAGGATTTCCCGTCCCTGAAACCATGTTGGCTGCTGTTGATGAGATCATTCCTTTCCAGGTGTTCCACCACTCTTCTCCTGATAATCTTCTCCATGACTTTGCATACTATACATGTCAGTGATACTGGTCTGTAGTTTAGTGCTTCATGTTTGTCTCCTTTTTCAAAGATTGGGACTACATTTGCTGTCTTCCATGCCTCAGGCAATCTCCCTGTTTCGATAGATGTATTGAATGTTGTGTGTGTGTGTTTGTGTGTGTGTGTGTGTGTGCCCCCACTTCTAAGTATTCATACTGCTAATAAATACCAGTAGTAATACCAGTAATTCTAAAACTTACCAATAGTAATTCTAACACTTATCAATTCTACTAATACAATGCAGAAAGTAACTAGGTTGTAAAATTTAGCTTGTCACATCTTCAACATGTGTCTGACATTATCCCTTGCTAGACCGCTTTACTCCTCACACTCTCGTCAACTCTATGTTCACCTTATCTATGCTATTTCTACTCTAATTCTGGTAATAGCTTGCAGGAGTGAGTGACCATTATCTAACAGTGATCAGAGATCAGAATCTGACAACATGCAACCTCAGTAGGTGAGCAATACTTGCGCTGGCAGCAGCATGATGACAAGTTGCCAGATGCTGATGACATAGTCATTGTACATAGGCCTTCTATCACTATTTTGAAAATCCTTCACCCATGAGGCTCATACATCCCGCGTTCCTCGAGTGATTTCACTTTTCACTTATGATAGAATACACTTCACATTCGGTGTTTACACAACTGTTGTGACGTCACTGCTTCAGCAGGCCTACTCCTGCCGCCTTCCCTTGTTATATATTTTATTTTTTCTTTCTCCTTTCGCTTATTAACTTTTTCACTCTCACTGTATGCTGGCCCACATTTCACTTGTTAACCAATCTCTCGTAATTCTTGAATTCCCGCTTCCACACTCACTTTGATCTTTGCATATTTGAATCTGTGTGGCAACAGGTGCCTACTAGGCCCCTAACGGTTTGGCACTTTGAAATATTAATGATTTCAGGCTTCCTCTCGACTTTTTTTAACTAATAACTTTGGTTATCACTCGTAGGATTGTTTATTAACGTTGTCACTACCACTGATTACTGCTAGCATTTACTGCGCGCCTTAAAAACACTTACATTCTCGGAGCCTTGTGCCCCCATGTCTGTGTGACTGTGTGTGTGTGTATGTATGTATGTATTACCAGCTTGTTGGGTGATGTCTTGGTAGCGGGGATTAAGTGGTGCATCTTCTGAGGCTTCTTACTTTATTTGCAAAGACATGGTGGATACAGAGGCTTGTGTGTTTGTGCCCATGGCCTGGGAGGGCCATACCCGCAAGAGAGAGAAGAGTGGACATGTCTTGACTGAGTGAAAGGTGTCGTCAGAAAGAGAGCGAGTGGGACCAGCGTCCCAGTGACCTGGGCAAGCCCAGAGAGGGCAGCACTTGAGTGCCACAAAATATGAACTAAGCTAGCAGACAGCATAAGCTGTCTGTGCAGACAGTACAGGCTGTCTACATTTGCTTGGCCACCTACCTCGCATCGTCCCGACGCGACAATACTGGTGGTAAAAAAATTCGGTCTCTCTCTCGTAGGAACAGGGCATAGAACACAAAATAAAAAACATATATATATATATACATACATGGACATGGAAAAAAAAACTTCCTACAGGGAGGGAAGAAAAAAAAACATGTGGGGTGTGTTAAACATCGTGGTCATAGGCAGTGAGCGTCGATGGGCATCACTGCTCGCCTTCCTGCATCTGGACAGATAATGCAATGCAGGAGACATCGCTGCGGCTGAACTGTGACATAACGGGGTATGGTTTCCTCTGGAACGGTGAAGCAGTCATCGTAGGAGTTGTAACATCTTACACCAGACTGCAGTGAGTGAGCTAGCGGTCAAAGTGACATCATCTTTGTGCAGAACCTCACTGAAGCTTGTTGCACGAGGCTGACACAGCACCTGCCAACAGGGCTTAAACTGTTGAGAAATGGCATTACCAGTTAAGTTTAAAGACTTATACTTAACTTAAAAGGACAACTCATCGCCTGCACAGCCGCCCCTGCAGACGAGGTCTAGAAGCTGTCGAAACCATCTGAACATGGGCTGTCAAGAAATACAATTTGTAAGATTATAAATTACCCCTAGGGGGTGTTATGTCAGCATATTTCATTCAATGATGGCTGACGACTTACTTGTGTGGACTCAATGGTCCGCATATCTCCGGGGTTTATGATAAGTGACTAACTCACGACTTTATACTCAACTGTGCAGTCAATAGTAGTACATCACGAGTTAGAACACTTACCTGGGTATATGTATCTGACCCGTAATTACGCCCGGATATCCATTGAGTTGATTGAAGAATAGTGTTCTTTGAAGAATGTCGCACTACACTCTGTTGGATCGCAACACTCGTTGTTACACTGTTCATCAATAATTGTTCACACAATATCACTAAGAAGTTGATCACACTTCTCTGGAAGTGTTTATTGTGTTTTCTGAGACACTTTGTCCACACTAACACACAGATCAGTGTTCATTGTTGGTTATCCTGGCATCAGTGTCACTCTCACTAGAGTCAAAAGTAATCTGCCCGACGCCACAGCGCCCCACGCCGTTGCTCCCCTAGCACAAAAAAAAAAGCTGACCTAGTACCTTGCTTCCTTGCCACTTCCTCGATGAAGCAAAGCAGAATGTTTGATTCTTGTTGTCTTAAGCATAGACAACAATGTCCACTATTTTTACCATGGTAATAAAGTGGGAGCAGGATTTTCCTTAATTGTCCTGCTAAAATAAGAAATATACTGTCTCTTATTAGAATACACTCTGCAACACTGGACTGCAAGGAGCAGAGGTCATTTGACCACGTCGCAGTACGGCATCTGTGATCAATTACTCACTGTAGCAGTAAACAAGACGCTCGCCCCTTCTGAGAGGGCTTGGCCCCTCAGGGCTGAAAGGGCTGAAGGGGCTGAAGGGGACTGAAGGGGGCTGATACCCCTCTCCTGGAGAAAATTTCTCCACATAAACTGCTGCTTGATGAGTGTCATTCTCTCGACAGTTGGAGTTATAGCAGAGGTTAGTCTAAGCATCCCCATACATAGGATCCATACATAGCTTAAAGCTATGTATGGATCCTGCCTCCACTACATCGCTTCCCAAACTATTCCACTTCCTGACTACTCTGTGGCTGAAGAAATACTTCCTAACATCCCTGTGATTCATCTGTGTCTTCAACTTCCAACTGTGTCCCCTTGTTGCTGTGTCCCATCTCTGGAACACTCTGTCTTTGTCCAACCTGTCAGTTCCTCAGTATTTTACATGTTGTTATCATGGCACCAGATCTCTCCTGTCCTTCAGTGTCGTCAGGTCGATTTCGTTTAACCTCTCCTTGTAGGACATACCACTTAGCACTGGGACTAGTCTTGTTGCAAACCTTTGCAATTTCTCTAGTTTCTTTACGTACTTAGCTATGTGTGGGCTCCAAACTGATGCTGCATTTGTGTGCGTGTGTGTGTGTGTGTGTGTATGTGTGTGTGTGTGTGTGTGTGTGTGTGTGTGTGTGTGTGTGTGTGTGTGTGTGTGTACGTGCGTGTGCGTGTGTGCGTGTGCGTGCGTGTACTCACCAATTTGTGGTTGCAGGGGTCGATTCATAGCTCCTGGCCCCGCCTCTTCGCTGATTGCTACTAGGTCCTCTCTCTCCCTGCCTAGGCTATTCCACGGCCTGACTACTCTATGACTGAAGAAATACTTCCTAACATCCCTTTGATTCACCTGAGTCTTCAACTTATAATTGTGACCTCTTGTGTCTGTGTCCCTTCTCTGGAACATCCCGTCTTTGTCCACCTTGTCTATTCCGCGCAGTATTGTATATGTCGTTATCATGTCTCCCCTGACCCTCCTGTCCTCCAGTGTCGTCAGGCCGATTTCCCTCAACCTTTCTTCGTAGGACAATCCCCGTAGCTCTGGGACTAGTCTTGTTGCAAACCTTTGCACTTTCTCCAATTTCTTGACGTGCTTGACTAGGTGTGGATTCCAAACTGGTGCTGCATACTCCAGTATGGGCCTGACGTAAATGGTATACAGAGTCTTGAACGAATCCTTACTGAGGTATCGGAACGCTATCCGTAGGTTTGCCAGGCGCCCGTATGCTGCAGCAGTTATCTGATTGATGTGTGCCTCAGGAGATATGCTCGGTGTTATACTCATCCCCAGATCTTTTTCCTTGAGAGAGGTTTGCAGTCTTTGGCCACGTGTGTGTGTGTGTGTACTCACCTATTTGTACTCACCTATTTGTGGTTGCAGGGGTCGAGTCACAGCTCCCGGCCCCGCCTCTTCGCTGATTGCTACTAGGTCCTCTCTCTCCCTGCCCCATGAGCTCTATCATACTTCGCCTTAAAACTGTGCATGGTTCCCGCCTCCACTACGTCACTTTCTAGGCTATTCCACGGCCTGACTACTCTATGATTGAAGAAATACTTCCTAACATCCCTTTGATTCATCTGAGTCTTCAACTTCCAATTGTGACCTCTTGTGTCTGTGTCCTTTCTCTGGAACATCCCGTCTTTGTCCTCCACTTTCTTCGTAGGACAATCCCCGTAGCTCTGGGACTAGTCTTGTTGCAAACCTTTGCACTTTCTCCAATTTCTTGACGTGCTTGACTAGGTGTGGATTCCAAACTGATGCTGCATACTTCAGAATGGGCCTGACGTAAATGGTATACAGAGCCTTAAACGAATCCTTACTGAGGTATCGGAACGCTATCCGTAGGTTTGCCAGGCGCCCGTATGCTGCAGCAGTTATCTGATTGATGTGTGCCTCAGGAGATATGCTCGGTGTTATGCTCACCCCCAGATATTTTTCCTTGAGTGAGGTTTGCAGTCTTTGGCCATCTAAACTATATTGTGTCTGTGGTCTTCTTTGCCCTTCCCCAATCTTCATGACTTTGCATTTGGCAGGGTTAAATTCAAGAAGCCAGTTGCTGGACCAGGCTTGTAGCCTGTCCAGGTCTCTTTGTAGTCCTGCCTGATCCTCATCCGATTTGATTCTTCTCATTAACTTCGCATCATCTGCAAACAAGGGCACTTCTGAGTCTATCCCTTCCGTTATGTCGTTCACATATACCAAGAACAGCACAGGTCCTGTGGAACTCCGTTTGTCACAGGCGCCCACTCTGACACCTCGTCGCGTACCATGACTCGTTGTTGCCTCCCTGTCAGGTATTCTCTGATCCATTGCAGTGCCTTTCCTGTTATGTGTGCCTGATCCTCTAGCTTTTGCAGTAACCTCTTGAGAGGAACTGTGTCGAAGGCCTTCTTGCAGTCCAAAAATATGCAGTCGATCCACCCCTCTCTCTCTTGTCTTACTTCTGTCACCTTGTCATAAAACTCTAGTAGGTTCGTGACACAGGATTTTCCTTCCCTGAAACCGTGCTGGTTGTCAATTATACACTTGTTTCTTTCCAGGTGCCCCACTACTCTCCTCCTGATGATCTTCTCCATGACCTTGCATACTATACACGTTAGTGATACAGGTCTGTAGTTTAGTGCCTCATGTCTGTCCCCCTTTTTAAAAAATTGGGACTACATTTGCCATTTTCCATACCTCAGGGAGTTGCCCAGTTTCAAATGATGTGTTGAAGATCTTTGTTAATGGCTCACACAATATCTCTGCTCCCTCTTTAAGGACCCATGGAGAGATGTTGTCTGGTCCCACAGCCTTTGAGGTGTCAAGTTCGCATAGCAGCTTCTTCACCTCCTCCTTGGTTATATGTACCTCATCCAGCACTTGCTGGTGTGCCCCCCTGTTCCGATTTCCTGGAGTCCTACTGCTTTCGACTGTAAATACCTCTTTAAATCTTGTGTTGAGCTCCTGACATACCTCTTGGTCGTTTTTTGTCAATTCCCCATCACCCTTCCTCAGTCTGATTACCTGGTCCTTGACTGTTGTTTTCCTCCTGATGTGGCTGTATAACAGCTTCTGGTCAGTCTTTACTTTTGATGCTATGTCATTTTCATATTGTCTCTGAGCCTCCCTTCTTATCTGTGCACATTCGTTTCTGGCTCTTCGGCTGATTTCTTTATTTTCCTGAGTTCTCTGTCTTTTGTACCTTTTCCATTCTCTAGTACACCTAGTTTTTGCCTCCCTACACCTTTGGGTGAACCAAGGACTCGTTCTGTTCTTCCCATTATTTCTGTTTCCCTTGGGAACAAACCTCTCCTCTGCCTCCTTGCATTTTGTTGCTACATAGTCCATCATTTTTTGTACTGGTTTTCCTGTCAGTTCCCTCTCCCACTGAATGTCTTGAAGGAAGTTCCTCATCCCTGAGTAGTTCCCCCTTTTGTAGTTTGGTTTTTCCCAGCCTATTCCTGCTACTTCTCTCCACTTGGAGCTCAACTATGTAGTCGAAGCACAGAACCACATGATCACTAGCTCCCAGGGGCCTTTCATACATGATACCCTCGATGTCCGAACTACTCATGGTGAATACAAGGTCCAACCTTGTTGGTTCATCCTTCCTCTCTCTCTGGTAGTGTCTCTAACATGTTGATGCATGAGGTTTTCCAGTACCACATCCATCATCTTGGCTCTCCATGTTTCGGGACCCCCATGGGGCTCCAGGTTTTCCCAGTCAATCTCCTTGTGATGAAATCACCCATAATTAGTAACTTTGCCCCCCCCATGTGTGCTCTCCGGGCCCACCTGGCTAGTGTGTCGATCATTGCTCTGTTGCTCTCATCGTATTCTTCTCTTAGCCACCTGCAGTTCTGTGGTGGGTTGTACATTACTGCAATTATCACCTTATGTCCCTCAGACTGGATTGTTCCTACTAAGTAGTCCATTTCGCCCATGCCATCCATTCCTTCCATTTTTTCAAAATCCCACTGGTTTTTAATGAGCAGTGCAACTCCTCCTCCCCCTCTCCTCCCTGTCTTTCCTGAGGATTTGGTATCCGGATGGAAAGATTGAATCTGTTATTATTCTGGTGAGTTTTGTTTCTGTGAGTGCTATTATATCTGGGGATGTCTCTTTGATTCTTTCGTGCCACTTCTCATACTTGTTTGTTATTCCATCTGCATTTGTATACCACACCTTCAACTTCTTTTCTAAGACTGTGGTCTGGGAGGTATATTGGGGTTGGGAAGTGGGAGACCTGGTAAGGAACTATGGGTTGTTGCTGTGGGGGTGGAGTTTGTAATGTAGTGGGTGGGGGCATTGGATGTGGCATGGGTGTTTTGATTTAGAGTGTTTGGTTGCACTGGGGTTGACCTGGTTGGGAGGCTTCTATAGGAAGTTGTGAGGGAGGCTGTATTTGATCTTCTTCCTGGGTCTGGGATCTCCTGTCTGTCTTCTCCATCCCCTCTCTTTCCTCCTTTCGCCTTTGTACCATCTCTCTCAGTTCTGCCTTTCTTCTTGTGTTCTCTCGCGGTCGAGATACACCTTCCTGTATGCCGGCATGTCCCTTAATCATGCTTTCTCCTGCAGGATCCAGGTCCGAGTCGCTTCTGCCTTGAAGGTCACTTTCACTGGCCGGGTTCTTTTTTTTTACAAACCCCCCTATTCTCCGAAAATTTTCCAGCTGGGTCATGTCATCTTCTCCTATTGCTTTCATGATGCTTTCAATTGCTTTTTTTTCCCTTGTTTTCTTGCTTCATATGTTTTCCCTTCAACTTCCTGGAGCCCATACACAAAGACTGACCTCACCCTTTCATTCTCCCACTGCATATCCCTCTGTATCCCCTCATTTAATTTGGTTTCCTGCACTGCAGCTTTCCTTCTTCAGTTTCACTGGCTAATGTACTTGGGCTCAGTGGCCTGTCATTTTCCCTTCTCGGCTTTCCTTGGGCTCTGTTGTTGTCTGTTAGGGCCTCCACATAAAGCTTAGCTCTTTCATTTACTACAGTCTCCTCTGATAGAGCTTCCCCATGCAGTTGTGCCCCTTCTTTCCCTACAGTCCCCTTATTTGTGGCTGAGGTAGCAGTCTCTGTTGTCAATCCCAAAATGTTCTTTAGTTCTTTAGGCTGTTTCAGATTTTTTCACTTCCTCTTCTAAACTCTGTATCCTAGCCTCTGCTGCTTTGACATGCACCTCCCACTTTCTGCTTTCCATATCTATCCTCTCTTCCATTCTCATGCTAAGTTCTTCTAGTTTCTTTTCCCATTCATGATCTCTTTTTATGAGCTCTGCTGCCCAATCTTCCTTTGCAGCTTCCTCCTCCTGTCCCTTGGTTTTTCTTGTTGCTCTCTGACAACCCATTTTTGTTTTATCCTGATTGCCTCAGAGTGGGAAACCTATTAGTTCTGTATGTTAGGTTAGTAGTGTGTATGTCAGAGTGTGGGGGGGGAGGTAGTGGAGGAACTGTGGCTATGTGGGAGAGGGGTGGGGAGGGGTGGGGAGGGGGAGGGTGAACGGGGGAGGGGAGGGTGAACGAGGGAGGGGAGGGATCAGGGGAAGAAGTGAGATGTCGGTGGTGAGGGGGGGGAGTGTATGTGTGAGTCTGGATATGTGTGTGTGTGTGTGTGTGTGTGTGTGTGTGTGTGTGTGTGTGTGTGTGTGTGTGTAATTTTGTGTGGAATTATGTGTGGGTTTATTATGTACTGAAAGGTAGGTGGCTTGTGCGTTGTAATGTAGTCTCAGTGGTCCTTTGCTGCCCACAACTTCTTGTGACCTGACCCCCAACCTCCTGGGGCTTGACCGGCACGTACTTACAGTGTGTGTGTGTGTGTGTACTCACCTAATTGTACTCACCTAATTGTGGTTGCAGGGGTCGAGACTCAGCTCCTGGCCCCGCCTCTTCACTGATCGCTACTGGATCCTCTCTCTCTCTGCTTCCTGAGCTTTGTCATACCTCTTCTTAAAACTATGTATGGTTCCTGCCTCCACGACTTCACTTGCTAGGCTATTCCACTTGCTGACAACTCTATGACTGAAGAAATACTTCCTAACGTCCCTGTGACTCGTCTGAGTCTTCAGCTTCCAGTTGTGACCCCTTGTCCCTGTGTCCCCTCTCTGGAACATCCTATCTCTGTCCACCTTGTCTATTCCCTGCAGTATCTTGTAAGTCGTTATCATGTCTCCCCTGACCCTTCTGTCCTCCAGTGTCGTCAGTCCGATTTCCCTTAACCTTTCCTCGTACGACATTCCCTTGAGCTCTGGGACTAGCCTTGTTGCAAACCTTTGTACTTTCTCTAACTTCTTGACGTGCTTGACCAGGTGTGGGTTCCAGACTGGTGCTGCATACTCCTATGGGCCTAACATACACAGTGTGCAGTGTCTTGAACGATTCCTTATTAAGGTATCGGAACGCTATTCTCAGGTTTGCCAGGCGCCCGTATGCTGCAGCGGTTATTTGGTTGATGTGTGCCTCCGGTGATGTGCTCGGTGTTATGGTCACCCCAAGGTCTTTCTCCCTGAGTGAGGTCTGTAGTCTTTGTCCACCTAGCCTATACTCTGTCTGCGGTCTTCTTTGCCCCTCCCCAATCTTCATGACTTTGCATTTGGCTGGATTGAATTCGAGAAGCCAGTTACTGGACCACATGTCCAGCCTCTCCAGGTCTCTTTGCAGTCCTGCCTCATCCTCGTCCGATTTAATTCTTCTCATCAACTTCACGTCATCTGCGAACAGGGACACTTCAGAGTCTATTCCTTCCATCATGTCGTTCATATATATCAAAAATAGCACTGGTCCTAGAACTGACCCCTGTGGGATCCCGCTCGTAACAGGCGCCCACTGTGATACCTCTTCACGTACCATGACTCGTTGCTGCCTCCCTGTCAGGTATTCCCTTATCCATTGCAGTCCCCTTTCCCTTTTATGTGTGCCTGATCCTCCAGCTTCTGCATTAATCTCTTGTGGGGAACTGTGTCAAAGGCCTTCCTGCAGTCTAGGAAAACGCAATCTACCCACCCCTCTCTCTCGTGTCTTACTTCTGTTACCTTGTCATAAAACTCCAGGAGGTTTGTGATACAAGATTTGCCTTCCATGAACCATGCTGGTTTTCATTTATAATCTTGTTCCTTTCCAGGTGTTCGACCACTCTCCTCCTGATAATCTTCTCCATGACTTTGCACACAATACATGTCAGAGACACAGGTCTGTAGTTTAGTGCCTCGTTTCTGTTTCCTTTCTTAAATATGGGGACTACATTAGCTGTCTTCCATTTCTCAGGTAGTTGCCCAGTTTCAAGGGATGTGTTGAAGATTGTGGTTTAGAGGCACACACAGCATCTCTGCTCCTTCTCTAAGGACCCATGTGTGTGTGTGTGTTTGTGTGTGTGTGTGTGTGTGTGTGTGTGTGTGTGTGTGTGTGTGTGTGTGTGTGTGTGTGTGTGTGTATGTGTGTGTGTGTGTGTGTGTATGTGTATGTGTATGTGTGTGTATGTATGTGTGTGTGTATGTGTGTGTGTGTATGTGTGTATGGGGGAGGTATTTGGGGAGATACTGTTAATACATACCAGTAATTCTGGGTTATAAAAAAACGATAATTGCTACTAGGGTCTAAAGCTTCAATAAGTGTCTGCCCTTGTGTGTGTGTGTTAGGGAGGGATGGTTAGGGGGGGTAGATCCGTTATACCTCTCTGTTCTGTCTTTCCTAGAAATGCTACACTCTTCGCTTATTGTCCTTTCTGCATTTAAGTATCAATTATTGCTGTTATTATCCTATTCCTTGTTCACGTTTAGAGAGGACTTCCTAGCTTCCTAAGTGTTCTTACTACTAATAACTACTGTAATAGCTTGCAGGAGTGAGTGACCAGTATCTAACAGCGATCAAGCCAAGCCAAGCCAAACCTGCGACATGCAAACCACAATATAGGTGATACTTGCGCTGGCAACGGTCGTGCCAAGTTGCCAGATGCTGATGACGTAGTCGTCGTACGTAGCCTAAATCCCTATTTTGGAGATCCTTCATCCGTGATGATTATAACCACATGTGTTCATACATCCCTCGTTCCTCACGCGATTTCACTTTTCACTTATGATAGTATACACTTCACATTACATACACTTCACTTTATATGTATAATGGCACACAACTTGTCGTGACGTCACTGCATCAGGCCTACCGATGCCTAGTAGACCAAAACGTTTGGATAATTTTGGATAATGGATAATTTCAGGCTTTCTCACGACTTTTTCTAACTAATAACTTTAGTTATCACTCGTATTATTGCTCACTGACGATGTCACTACCACTGATTACTGTTAGCAGTCACTGCACCCTTAAAAACACTAGGATTCTCGGAGCCTTGTGTGCCCACTTCTGCACCCACGGACCCACGCGGTGTGTACTCACCTAATTGTACTCACCTAATTGTGGTTGCAGGGGTCGAGACTCAGCTCCTGGCCCCGCCTCTTCACTGATCGCTACTGGATCCTCTCTCTCTCTGCTTCCTGAGCTTTGTCATACCTCTTCTTAAAACTATGTATGGTTCCTGCCTCCACTACTTCACTTGCTAGGCTATTCCACTTGCTGACAACTCTATGACTGAAGAAATACTTCCTAACGTCCCTGTGACTCGTCTGAGTCTTCAGCTTCCAGTTGTGACCCCTTGTCCCTGTGTCCCCTCTCTGGAACATCCTAACTCTGTCCACCTTGTCTATTCCCCGCAGTATCTTGTATGTCGTTATCATGTCTCCCTGACCCTTCTGTCCTCCAGTGTCGTCAGTCCGATTTCCCTTAATCTTTCCTCGTACGACATTCCCTTGAGCTCTGGGACTAGCCTTGTTGCAAACCTTTGTACTTTCTCTAACTTCTTGACGTGCTTGACCAGGTGTGGGTTCCAGACTGGTGCTGCATACTCCAGTATGGGCCTAACATACACAGTGTACAGTGTCTTGAACGATTCCTTATTAAGGTATCGGAACGCTATTCTCAGGTTTGCCAGGCGCCCGTATGCTGCAGCGGTTATTTGGTTGATGTGTGCCTCCGGTGATGTGCTCGGTGTTATGGTCACCCCAAGGTCTTTCTCCCTGAGTGAGGTCTGTAGCCTTTGTCCACCTAGCCTATACTCTGTCTGCGGTCTTCTTTGCCCCTCCCCAATCTTCATGACTTTGCATTTGGCTGGATTGAATTCGAGAAGCCAGTTACTGGACCACATGTCCAGCCTCTCCAGGTCTCTTTGCAGTCCTGCCTCATCCTCGTCCGATTTAATTCTTCTCATCAACTTCACGTCATCTGCGAACAGGGACACTTCAGAGTCTATTCCTTCCATCATGTCGTTCACATATATCAAAAATAGCACTGGTCCTAGAACTGACCCCTGTGGGACCCCGCTCGTAACAGGCGCCCACTGTGATACCTCTTCACGTACCATGACTCGTTGCTGCCTCCCTGTCAGGTATTCCCTTATCCATTGCAGTGCCCTTCCTTTTACGTGTGCCTGATCCTCCAGCTTCTGCACTAATCTCTTGTGGGGAACTGTGTCAAAGGCCTTCCTGCAGTCTAGGAAAACGCAATCTACCCAACCCTCTCTCTCATGTCTTACTTCTGTTACCTTGTCATAAAACTCCAGGAGGTTTGTGATACAAGATTTGCCTTCCATGAACCCATGCTGGTTTTCATTTATAATCTTGTTCCTTTCCAGGTATTCGACCACTCTCCTCCTGATAATCTTCTCCATGACTCTGTGGCTAAAGGCCTCAAGCAAACGTCAGAGAGTAGCACATCCCTCTTAATTGTATCCATGAAGTGAGTCTATGCAGTGTCAGCGACTTGTCTCTCTATCATATGCATCCTACTGTAGTGTTTTACTCTGAGGTATGTGTTTTTGTGATGCGTCTGTTGTATTTCTCTATGTGTCTCTATGCTGTGTCTCTGTGCTGTGTCTCTGTGCTGTGTCTCTGTGCTGTGTCTCAGTACTGTGTCTCTGTGCTGTGTCTCTGTGCTGTGTCTCTGTGCTGTGTTTCTCTGGTCTGTCTCTATGCTGTGTCTCTGTGATGTGTCTCTGTGATGTTCCTATGTGGTGTTTCTCTGTGGTGTGTGTGTCTCTGTGGTTTGTCTCTGTGGTGTTTCTGTGTGGTGTGTCTCTGTGCTGTGTCTCTGTGCTGTGTCTCTGTTCTGTGTCTCTGTGCTGTGTCTCTGTGCTGTGTCACTGTGTGTGTCACTGTGGTGTGTTACTCTGAATTGAGTCACTGTGGTGTGTGTCACTGTGGTGTGTCTCTCTGGAGTGTGTCTCTGTGGTGTGCGTCACTGTGGCGTTTGTTTTCGTGGTGTGTGTGTCACTGTGGTGTGTGTCACTGTGGTGTGTATCACTGTGGTGTGTCACTGTGGTGTGTCTCTGTGGTGTGTGCCTCTGTGGTGTGTCTCTGTGGTGTGTCTTTGTGGTGTACTCACCTATTTGTACTCACCTATTTGTGGTTGCAGGGGTCGAGTCACAGCTCCTGGCCCCGCCTCTTCGCTGATTGCTACTAGGTCCTCTCTCTCCCATGAGCTCTATCATACCTCGCCTTAAAACTATGTATGGTTCCTCTGTGGTGCGTCTCTGTGGTGTGTGTCTTTGTGGTGTGTCACTGTGGTGTGTGTCTCTCTGGTGTGTCTCTGTGGTGCGTCTCTGTGGTGCGTGTCTTTGTGGTGTGTCACTGTGGTGTGTGTCTCTGTGGTGTGTAGCTGTGGTGTGTGTCTGTGGTATTTATCTGTGGTGTGCCTCTGTGGTGTGTGTCTGTGTACTGTGTCTCTGTGGTGTGTCTCTGTGGAGTGTATCTCTGTGGTGTGTGTCTCTGTGGTGTGTGTCACTATGGTGTATGTCTCTGCGGTGTCTGTTTCTGTGGTGGGCGTCACTATGGCGTGTCTCTACGGTGTGTGTCTCTGTGGTGTGTCTCTGTGGTGTGTGTCTCTTCGGTGTGTATCTCTGTGGTGTGTCTCTGTATGTCTCAGTGTTATGTCTCTGTCGTGTGTGTGTGTCTCTGTGTTGTGTCTCTGTGGTGTGTATCTCTGTGGTGTGTGTCTCTGTGTTGTGTCTCTGTGTTGTGTCTCTGTTGTGTGTCTCTGTGGTGTGTGTCTCTGTGGTGTGTGTCTCTGTGGTGTGTGTCTCTGTGGTGTGTGTCTCTGTGGTGTGTGTCTCTGTGTTGTGTCTCTGTGGTGTGTGTCTCTGTGGTGTGTGTCTCTGTGGTGTGTGTCTCTGTGGTGTGTGTCTCTGTGGTGTGTATCTGTGGTGTGTGTCTCTGTGGTGTGTCTCTGTGGTGTGTGTCACTGTGGTGTGTCTCTGTGGTGTGTGTCACTGTGTTGTGTGTCTGTGGTGTGTCGCTGTGATGTGTGTCTCTGTGGTGTGCGTCACTATGGTGTGTGTCACTGTGGTGGGACTCTCTGCGGTGTGTGTCTCTGTGGTGGGATTCTGCGGTGTGTGTCTCTGTGGTGTATATCTCTGTGTTGTGTCTCTGTGGTGTGTGTCTCTGTGGAGGGACTCTCTGCGGTGTGTGTCTCTGTGGTGTATATCTCTGTGTTGTGTCTCTGTGGTGTGTGTCTCTGTAGTGTGCGTCTCTGCGGTGTGTGTCTCTGTTGTGTGTGTCTCTGTAGTGTGCGTCTCTGTAGTGTGCGTCTCTGCGATGTGTGTGTCTGTGTGGTGTGTATCTCTGTGGTGTGTCTCTCTGCGGTGTGTGGTCTCTGCGGTGTGTGTGTCTCTACGGTGTGTGTCTCTGTAGAGTGTGTCTCTGCTGTGTATGTCTCTGTGATGTGTGTCTCTGCGATGTGTGTCTCTGTGGTGTGCATCTCTGTAGTGTGTATCTCTGAGAGGTATGTCTCTGTTGTGTGTAACTCTGTGCCATGTGACTCTGTGGTGAGTGTGTCTCTGTGGTGTGTATCTTTGTGGTGTGTGTGTGTGTCTCTGTGGTGTGTGTCTGTGATGTGTGTGTGTCACTGTGGTGAGTATGTCTGTTGTGTGTGAATCTGTGCTATGTGTCACTGTGATTTGTCTCACTGTGGTGTGTGTCTCTGGTATGTGCCACTGGTGTGTCTCTGTGAGTTGTGTCTCTGTGGTGTGGGTCTCTCTGGTTGTGTCTCTGTATTGTGTCACTGCGGTGTGTTACTCTGAATTGTGAGTCACTGTTGTGTGTGTCACTGTGATGTGTCTCTCTGTGGTTTGTGTTTCTGTGGTGTCACTGTGGTGTGAGTCGCTGTGGTGTGTGTCTCTCTGGAGTGTGTCTCTGTGGAGTGTGTGTCACTGTGGTGTTTGTTTCTGTGGTGTGTGTTACTGTGGTGTGTGTCACTTGTGTGTGGATCTCTCTGGTGTGTGCCTCTGTGGAGTGTCACTGTGGTGTGTCTCTCTGTGATGTGTGTCACTGTGATGTGTGTCACTGTTGTGCGAATCTCTGTGTTGTGTGTATCTGTTTTATATATGCCTCTGTGGTGTGTAACTCTGTGGCGTGTGTCTATATGGTGAGTGTGTGTCTGTGGTGTGTGTTTCTTTGGTGTGTGTGCCTCTGTGGTGTATGTCTCTGTGGTGAATGTGTCTGTGGTGAGTGTGTTTGTGGTGTGTGACTCTGTGGTATGTGTCTCTGTAGTGTGTGTCTCTGTTGTTTTTCTCTCTGTGGTTTGTGTGTGTGTGTTATTGTGGTGTGCCTCTTTGTGGTGTGTGTCTCTGTGGTGTGTGTCTCTGTGGTGTGTGTCACTGTGGTGTGTCTCTCTGTGGTGTGTGTCTCTGTGGTGTGTGTCACTGTGGTGTGTGTCTCTGTGGTGTGTGTCACTGTGGTGTGTCTCTCTGTGGTGTGTGTCACTTTGTGTCACTGTTATGTAAATCTCTGTATTGAGTGTCTCTGTGGAGTCTCTGTAGCGTGTATCTCTGTGGTGTGTGTCTCTGTGGTAGTGTGTCATTGTTGTTTTAAAGTCTGTGATGTGTGCCTCTGTGGTTTGTGTCTCTGTGGCGTCTGTCACTTTAATGTGTCACTGTGGTGTGTGTCTCTGTGGTGAGTGTCACTGTTTTGTGTATCTCTCTGGTGTGTGTGTGTGTATGTCTCTGTGATGTGCAACTCTATGGCGTGTGTCTCTGTGGTGTGTGTGCCTGTGGTGTGTCTCCGTAGTGTGTGTCTATGTGGTGTGTGGTGTGTTTCTGTGGTGTGTGCCTCTGTGATGAGTGTCTGTGGTGCGTGATTGTGTGGCGTGTGTCTCTGGTGTGTGTGTCTGTGTGGTGTGTCACTGTATTGTGCGTTACTATAGTGTGTGTCTCCGTAATGTGTGTCTCTGTGGTTTGTCTCTCTGTTGCGTGTGCCTCTGGTGTGTGTCACTGTTGTGTGTCTCTCTGGTGTGTGTCTCCGTATTTTGTGTCACTGGTGTGTGTGTCAGTGGTGTGTGTCATTGTGATATGTGTCATTCTGGTGTGCGTCACTGTGGTGTTTGTCCCTGTGGTGTGTGTCACTGTGGTGTATTCCTTTTGTGGTATGTGTTACTGTGGTGTGTGTTTCTGTGGTGTGTGTCACTGTGGTGTGTGTTACTGTGGTGTATGTTTCTGTGGTCTGTGTCACTGTGGTGTGTGTCTCTGTAGTCTGTGTCACTTTGGAGTGTGTTTCTGTGATCTGAATCACTGTGCTGTGTGCCTGGTGTGTGTCTCTGTGGTGTGTCTCTGTGGTGTGTCTCTCTTTGGTGTGTGTCACTGTTATTTGAATCTTTGTATTGAGTGTTTCTGTGGTAGTGTGTCACTGTGGCGTTTATGTCTGTGATGTGTGTCTCTGTGGTGTGTGTCTATGTGGTGTCATTCTGTGGTGTATGTCTCTGTGGAAAGTGTCTGTGTGATGTGCCTCTGTGGTGTGTCACTGTATTGTGTCACTGTGGTGTGTGTCTCTCTGGTATGTGTCTCTATATTGTGTGTCAATGTGGTGTCTCTCTGTGGTGTGTGTCACTGTGGGCTGCGTCTCTGTGAGGTGTGTTTCTGATGTTTTCTCTGTGGTGTGTGTCACTATGGTGTGTGTCACTGTGGTGTGTTTCACTGTGGTGTGTGTCTCTGTTGTGTATGTCACTGTGCAGTGTGTCACTGTGGTGTGTGTTTCTGCGGTGTTACTGTGCTCTAATTTCTCTGTTTTTGAGTGTTTCTGTGGTATATCTCTGTGGTGTGTGTCTGTGGTATATCACTGTTGTGGGTGTCACTGTTATGTGTATCTCTCTGATATGTGTCTCTTTGGTGTGTGTTACTGTTATGTGTTACTGTGATAAGTGTCTCTGTGGTGATATGTCTTTTCATGTATAAGTGTTGTGTCTGTGTGGCAATGTGTCTCTATAATGTTTCTCTGTGATGCTTGTCAGTGATGTGTGGTATGTGTAATGTGACTTTAGGATACATCTCTTTGATGTGCATGTATGATGTGTTTCTGCAGTGTTACTCTGCTCTGGGTGTCTCTGCAGTGTTACACTGCTCTGGGTGTCTCTGCAGTGTTACTCTGCTCAGGGTGTCTCTGTGGTGTCATTGCGGTGTGTGTCTCTGTGGTGTGTGTCACTGTAGTGTGTCTCTGTGATGTGAGTCACTGTGGTGTGTCTCTGTGGTGTGAGTCACTGTGGTGTGTGTCACTGTGGTGTGTGTCTCTGTGGTATTTCTGTGGTATGTGTCATTGTGTTGTGTGTCACTGTGGTGTGTGTTTCTGAGGTGTGTGTCACTGTGGTGTGTGTTTCTGAGGTGTGTGTCACTGTGGTGTGTGTTTCTTAGGTGTGTGTCACTGTGGTTTGTGTTTCGGTGGTGTGTGTCACTGTGGTGTGTGTCTCTGTGGTGTGTGTCATTGTGGTGTGTGTCACTGTGGTGTGTGTCTCCATGGTGTGTGTCACTATTTTGTGTGTCACTGTGGTGTGTGCTTCTCTGATGTATGTCATTGTGGTGTGAGTCACTGTGGTATGTGTCACTGTGGTGTGTGTCACTGTGGTGTGTGTCTCTGTGGTGTCTGTCAGTGTGGTGTGTGTCACTGTGGTGTGTGTCACCCTGATGTTTGTCACTCTTTTGTGTGTCTATGTGGTGTGTGTCACTGTGGTGTGCATCACTGTGGTGTGTGTTTATGTGGTGTCTGTGTCATTTGTGTATCTGTGGTATGTTTCACTGTGGTATGCGTTTGTGTAGTGTGTGTCACTGGAGTCACTCTGGCGTGTGTCTCTGTGGTGTGTGTCACTGTTTTGTGTGTCACTGTGGTGTGTGTCACTGTTGTGTGTGTCACTGTGATGCGTGTCTCTGTGGAGTGTCACTGTGGTGTGTGTCTCTGTGGTGTGTGTCTCTGTGGTGTGTGTCACTGTGGTCTATGTCTCTGTGGTCTGTGTCACTGTGGTGTGAGTCTCTGTGATGTGTGTCTCATAAGAACATATAAACATAAGAAAGAAGGAACACTGCAACAGGCCTACTGACCCACGCTCCGGAGCAGGTCCATGTTACCCCCCCCCCGGATTAGACCAATGACCCACCCCCCGGATTATCCCAATGACCCACCCAGTCTGGTCATCCCCACTCAAGGATGGAGCACTGTACCAGACCCAGCAGCAAAGCTAGTCAGGTCCAACTCACACCCACCCACACCCACTCATGCATTTATCTAACCTATTTTTAAAACTACACAACGTTTTAGCCTCAATAACTGTACTCGGGAGTTTGTTCCACTCATCCACAACTCTATTACCAAACCAGTGCTTTCCTATATCCGTCCTGAATCTGATTTTTTCCAACTTGAAACCATTGCTGCGAGTCCTGTCTTGGCTGGAAATTTTCAGCACACTATTTACATCTCCTTTATTTATTCCTGTTTTCCATTTATACACCTCGATCATATCCCTCCTAATTCTACGCCTTTCGAGAGAGTGCAGATTCAGGACCCTCAGTCTATCCTCATAGGGAAGATTTCTGACACATGGGATCATCTTTGTCATCCTCCTTTTAACGTTTTCCAGAGCATTTATATCCATTCTGTAATACGGTGACCAGAACTGAGCAGCATAGTCTAAATGAGGCCTAACCAAGGATATATAGAGTTGAAGAACAACCTAAGGACTTCTATTATTTATACTTCTAGATATGAAGCCAAGAATTCTGTTAGCTTTATTGCGAACACTAATGCACTGTTGTCTTGGTTTTAGATTACTGCTAACCAGAACCCTTAAATCCTTTTCGCAATCGGTAGTATTAAGATCTACATTATTTAGTTTATATGTGGCATGGTTATTTAACTGTCCAACATTTAGAACTTTACATTTGTCAATATTAAACTGCATCTGCCACTTCTCCGACCACTGCGTCAGTCTATTCAAATCATCCTCGAGTACTCTAATGTCCTCATTAGAATGAATTGGACGGACTATTTTGGTGTCATCAGCAAATTTGCTTATGTCGTTATTTATTCCCTCATCTATGTCGGTTATGTAAATTGTGAACAACAACGGGCCCATCACTGACCCTTGAGGAACACCGCTTGTGACGTGCCCCATTCTGATTTCTCCCCATTTATGCAAACTCTCTGCTGTCTATTTGTCAGCCATGCCTCTACCCAGGAAAAAATTTCTCCTCCTATTCCGTGTGCCCTAAGTTTCCTCAATAGCCTCTGGTGTGGAACTCTATCGAAAGCCTTACTGAAGTCCATATACACAATATCATATTCATTACCATGATCTACCTCCTCAAACACCTTAGTGAAAAAAGTTAGTAAATTCGTAAGACAGTAACGCCCCTTTGTAAAACCGTGTTGAGATTCATTAAACAATCTGTGCCTGTCAAGATGGCTACGAATGGCTTCGGCAATTATTGATTCCATAAATTTTCCCACTATGGAGGTAAGGCTTATTGGTCTATAGTTCGAAGCCAAGGACCTGTCACCTGCATTGTAAATAAGTATTACATTTGCCATTTTCCACTTATCAGGCACTATGCCAGTTCGTAGTGATATGTTAAAAAGATTAGCCAAAGGTATGCTAAGTTCCTCTTTATATTCCTTTAACACCCTTGCAAACAGTTCATCAGGACCTGGGGATTTGTTAGGTTTTAGTTTCTCTATTCGTCTGAGGACCATGTCACTAGTAACCGCAATCCTGCATAGTTTATCATCATCCTGTTCTACTTAATCTGTTATTTCAGGAATATCGCTAGTATTTTCCTGGGTGAAAACTGAGAGGAAGTAGGTATTTAGTATTTCACACATATCCTTATCACTGTCAGTGATCTGACCAGAGTTACTCTTAAGTGGGCCAATCTTGTCCCTAATCTTACTTCTGTATACCTGAAAGAACCCTTTTGGGTTAGTCTTTGAATCCCTTGCGACCTTAGCCTCATAATCCCTTTTAGCTTTTCTTATTCCTTTTTTTTATTTCTCTCTTTAATTGAATATATTGATTTCTTAACTGCCCATCCCCTCTTTTGATACGCCTATATATGCCTCTCTTTTGACCAATGAGATGTTTTAATCAATTGTTCATCCATTTGGGATCATTTTTGTTAGATCTAATTTCCCTACTCGGAACAAAAATTGTCTGGGCAGCTAGAACTGTGCTCTGAAAAACGTCATATTGGCAACCAAGATCACCTACCTGACCCATAGTCAGGACATCCCAATTTAACCCACCCAAGTAATTTTTCAGTCCCATGAAGTCGGCCAAGCGAAAATCTGGGACAGAGATTTGATTGCAGTTTTCTGGATAATTCCATGATATATTGAAACTAAGTGATTTTTGATCACTTTCCCAAAGCTCATCATTAACCTCAAGATTATTAATTAGGGAATCTTTGTTGGCAAGAACCAAGTCAAGCAGATTGTTTCCTCTAGTTGGTTCTGTCACAACCTGTTCTAAAAAGCAATCCTGAACCGTATCAAGAAAGTCACTAGACTTTCATATTGTTCCAATCAATTTGTCTAAAGTTAAAATCTCCCATTATCACAACATTTTCATATCTAGATGCCTTATGAATTTCGTCCCATAACAGCTTACTGCACTCCCTATCAAGGTTTGGGGGCCTATAAATCACACCCAAAATTAATTTGTCACGTCCCTCGAGAAACTGTAGCCAAATCGATTCTGTGTTCGATGTTTCTTATCATATATCATGTCTAAGACAACAATTTAAATTTTCTCTGACGTACATCGCCACACCACCATCCTTCCTGTTGACCCTATCAGTGTGGAATAGTTTATAACCCTGTATGTTGCATTCAGAAGGCATTTCTCTATCTTTCAGGTTGAGCCAGGTCTCTGTTATCCCAATAATATTTTATATTACCTACACTTGCAAGTAATCTTAGCTCATCTATCTTATTTCTTAGACTCCTACTATTTGTATAGTAAACCTTTAGGGAGCTAGTCACTCGTTGCCCTCTACTATCCTCTTTGTTTGTTGAATCAATTGATTTGTCATTACTAGCAACTTTATTTTGAATATTGTCTTTTAAACATATCCCTGAGGTATCCGGTAATAACTGATGTTTTTAACCCTAATGCTGCAGCCTGATCGTTTCCCACAAAACACCCATACCTCTATAATATATCAGTTTAAATTCCTAGACAAGTCATCAATTACCCTCTCAATTGATTGGCTAATGCAACACTCCATCCCCAGAGAGATGAACCCCATCCCTGGCATACATATCACATTTGCCAAAGAAAAGGTCGCAGTTATCAATGAATGGGATTGCAAGTTCCTTGCAGTACCTGTCTAGCCAGCGATTTATACCAATTACCCTAGACATCCATTCATTGCCCACTCCCTTTCTAGGCAAGATGCTACATATGACTGGGATCCCTCCCTTAGACTTAACTACTTCTATGGCTGACCTGTACTTACCCAGCAGCTCCTGTCTCCTGCCCTTCCCAATGTCATTACACAAGAACACAAGAACACAAGAACGAAGGAACACTGCAGAAGGCCTACTGGCCCATGCGAGGCAGGTCCAAGTCTCCTACCGGCTTAAGCCAATGCACCCAACCTAGTCAGGTCAGGTCACATTGACTTAAGGGAGGAACACGGCAACCGACCTGTTAGCACAAGCTATCAGGTCTAACTCACACCCACCCACATCTACTCATGTATTTATCCAACCTATTTTTAAAGCTACACAACGTTCTGGCCTCTATAACGGTACTTGGGAGTTTGTTCCACTCATCCACAACTCTATTACCAAACCAGTACTTTCCTGTATCCTTCCTGAATCTGAATTTTTCCAACTTAAAACCATTGCTGCGAGTCCTGTCTAGGCTAGATATTTTCAGCACACTATTTACATCCCCTTTATTTATTCCTGTCTTCCACTTATACACCTCAATCATATCCCCCCTAATTCTACGTCTTTCTAGAGAGTGCAGTTTCAGGGCCCTTAGTCTATCCTCATAGGGAAGGTTTCTGATACATGGGATCATCTTTGTCATCCTCCTTTGTACATTTTCCAGAGAATTTATATCCATTCTGTAATACGGTGACCAAAAACTGTGCAGCATAATCTAAATGAGGCCTAACCAAGGATGTATAGAGTTGAAGAACAACCTGAGGACTCCTATTATTTATGCTTCTTGATATGAAGCCAAGGATTCTATTAGCTTTATTGCGAACACTTATGCACTGTTGTCTTGGTTTCAGATTACTGCTAACCAGAACTCCTAAATCTTTTTCGCAATCCGTAATATTAAGATCTACATTATTTAGTTTATATGTGGCATGGTTATTGTCCTGTCCACATTTAGAACTTTGCATTTGTCTATATTAAACTGCATCTGCCACTTCTCCGACCACTGCATCAGTCTATTCAAATCTTCCTGGAGTGCTCGAATGTCCTCGTCAGAATGAATTCGACGGCCTATTTTGGTGTCATCGGCAAACTTGCCGATGTCGCTCTTTATGCCCTCATCTATGTCGTTTATGTAGATTGTGAACAGCAGGGGGCCCAACACTGACCCCTGTGGAACACCGCTCGTGACGCTTCCCCACTCTGATTTCTCCCATTTATGCAAACTCTCTGCTGCCTATTTGTCAACCATGCCTCTATCAGGAAAAAATTTCTCCTCCTATTCCATGTGCTTTAATTTTCCTCAATAGTCTCTGATGTGGGACCCTGTCAAAAGCCTTACTGAAGTCCATATACACAATATCATATTCATTACCATGATCTACCTCCTCAAATACCTTAGTGAAAAAAGTTAATAAATTCGTAAGGCAGGAACGCCCCTTTGTAAAACCATGTTGAGATTCGTTGATTAATTTATGCTTTTCAAGGTGGTACGAACTGCCTCGGCAATTATTGATTCCATAAATTTTCCCATATGGAGGTTAGGCTTATTGGTCTATAGTTCGAAGCTAAGGACCTGTCACCTGTTTTGAAAATAGGTATCACATTGCCATTTTCCACTTATCTGGCACCATGCCAGTTTGTAGTGTATGTTGAAAAGATTAGCCAAAGGTGTGCTAAGCTCCTCTTTACATTCCTTTAGAACCCTTGCATACAGTTCATCAGGGCCTGGGGATTTGTTAGGTTTTAATTTATCTATTTGCCTAAGGACCATGTCACTTGTGACCCTAATAGTGCACAGTTTATTATCGTCCTGTTCTACATAATTTTTTCATTACTGGAATATCGCTGGTATCCTCCTGTGTAAAAACTGAGAGGAAGTATGTGTTAAAAATTCTACACATTTCCTTATCACTGTCAGTGAGCTGACCGAGGAACTTTTGAGTGGGCCTATCTTGTCCTGATCTTACTTCTGTATACTTGAAAGAATCCTTTTGGGTTAGTCTTCGATTCTCTTGCAACTTTAACCTCATAATCTCTTTTTGCTTTTCTAATTCCCCTTTTTTATTTCTCTCTTTAACTGAATATATCGATTTTTAATTGCCCCTCTCCTCTTTTGATTTGCCTATATAAGCCTCTCTTTGACCAATCAGATATTTTAATCTATTGTTCATCCATTTAGGATCATTTTTGTTTGATCTGATTTCCCTATTTGGAACATAATTTGACTGAGCAGCTAGAACTATGCCCTGGAAAGGGATCATATCGGCAACCATCACCACCTACCTGACCCTTAGTCAGGTCATTCAGTTCAGCCCACCTAAGTAATTTTTCAGTCCTATGAAATCAGCCAAGCGAAAGTCAGGGACGGAGACTTGATTGCCATTATTAGGGGAATTCCATGATATGTTAAAACTGAGTGATTTGTGATCACTTTCTCCAAGTCATCATTAACCTCAAGATTATTAATTAGTGTTTCCTACTGGCAAGAACCAAGTCAAGGAGTATTTCCCCTAGTTGGCTCTGTCACAAACTGTTTTAAAAAACAATCCTGGATCGTATCAAGAAAGTCACCCGACTCTAAATTTCCTGTCAAATTGCTCCAGTCAATCTGTCTATAGTTGAAATCTCCCATTAGCACAACATTTTCGTATGTAGATGCCTTACGAATTTCGTCCCATAGAAGTTTACTGCACTCCCTATCAAGATTTGGGGCCCTGTAAATCACACCCAAAAATAGTTTTTCTCGGCCCTCGAGAAGCTGTAACCAAACAGATTCAGTGGCTGACGCTTCTAATTTAATATCTTGTCTAACACAACAATTTAAATTGTCTCTGAAAATACATCGCTACTCCACCACCTTTCCTGTTGACCCTGTCAGTGTGGAATAATTTATAGCCTTGTATGTGACATTCAGAGGGCATCTCTCTATCTTTCAGATTGAGCCAGGTCTCTGTTATAGCAATAATATCTATGTTTTTCCTGCACTTGCAATTAATCTTAGCTCATCTATCTTATTTCTAACACTCCTGCTATTAGTATAGTAAACCTTAAGGGAGCTAGTCCCTTGCTGCCCTCTGCTGTCCCCCCTTTTTTTGCTGACCTGTTCTATTGTCTTTATTTATAACTTCATGCTGAATGCCTTTTATACATTTAATGTTTCCAACCCTAGTGTTGCAACCTGCTTGTTTCCCACACACACCCATACCTCTATCTTCCATCAGTTTAAAATCATAGGCATTTCACCAATGGACCTTCTCAATCGAGTCTGCAAGTGCTCCACCCCAGCCCCAGAGAGATGTACCCCATCCCTTGCATACATATCATGTTTGCCATAAAAAGTTGTTCCAGTTGTCAATGAATGGGATTGCAAGTTCCTTGCAGTATCTGTCTAGCCAGCAAATTTACACCATTGCCCTAGACAACCATTCATTTCCTACTCCCCTTCTAGGCAAGATGCTACATATGATTGGGATCCCTCCCTTAGACTTAATGAAATCTATAGCTGACCTGTACTTATCTAGCAGCTCTTCTCTCCTACCCTTCCCAATATCTTTTCCCCAGCACTGAGACAGATAAGGGGCTTTTTCCCCATTCCCTGACATGATATTATCCAGCCTGTTGAAAAAGGCCCCAAACCCCCCCGCTCCAGGAAGCACACCTATCTCTCATCTTCTTTTCCTATTACAAAAAGCCGGTCAACTATCTTACCTGAGAGTCACCAACACAAAAATGCGCTTCCTTCATTACGGGGGAGTATACCCTTCCCTTCACTGGCCTGAGTACATTCATCCTGGAAACAGAGAAGCGATTTCCTACCTTCAGATTTTTCACTCTTAACTTTCCTTACTCTGATGCGCCTCCCATTCTTGAACAACTCGCCACTTGTAGCAGGTGCTGGCTGGCACCTCCATTTGCTGGTAGCCGTTGCTCCCTCCCCACCTACAGCCTCCTCACAGTGAAGAGACAGACTGAAACCTCACTGCTAAAGCCTCATTCCCCACATTCCAACCACCTCACACTCTCTCCAGCCATTAAGGTGGACCTTCAGCCTCCTAATCCCCCTCCTGGAGAAGCAAAAACCTCCTCCTTCAACTCTCCAACTCAGTTTTTTTAAAACACTGCAGAAGCAAGCCCTTGCTTTGTAACCGTCCACGCTAATCCCAAAGGCAGCTCGGGGTCTGTGACCTCACGTGACGACTGACCACTGAACACGGGACGACTGACCACTGAACACTGGCGACTGACCACTGAAGACAGATATGGCTTGTCCCCATTACCTGGCCATAATATTATCCAACCTGTGACTTTTCGCCAAACACCACTCCAGGAAGACACATCTGTGTCTGAAATTTCTGTCTCGTTAAAAAATTTGCACGTCCTATATCTTACCTGAGATCGCCTAGTTTTAAAATTCTTCCCCTTGATTAGCAGGGGAATCAGGGGTGGTACCCTTCACCTCACTAACCACTTTGTAGAGAAATGGTTCAAGAACCGACATGTTGATGAATTAGACACATGTGCAACTCTTGGGTATCTTTATTTGAGGAAACGTTTCGCCACTGTGTGGCGAAACGTTTTTCAATAAAGATACCCAAGAGTTTGCCCCTTGGTCTAATTTATCAACTCTCCCACTAACCCACTGAAGTACACTCGTTTTGGGAGACAGAGAATCGATTCCCTACCTTCACATCTTCTCTATTAACTCTCCTCATTTCCTCTTCCCGAACCGGGAACTATTTGGGCCACTTAAAGCGGCTGCCACTATCACTGCTGGACCATTCCTTCCTTACCACAAATCCTTCTCACACTCACTCCAAATCATCCTTGCGAAGCTTCAAGCTTCCAAATTTTCCCTCCTGAAGAAGTAAATCTTCTTTTTTCAAAACTTGAAACTAGATTCTAAAACACTACAAAAAGCCATGGTCTTGGTAACAGCCCACGCTAACTCCCAAGAGCTTAGGCAGGTATGACCGCCATTGACCACTGACCTCAGCGTACCGACCACTGCCTCAGTGGTTTGTCACTGTTGTGTGTGTCACTGTGGTGTGTGTCACTGTGGTGTTGCTTCTGTGGTGTGTGTCATTTGTATTTTTGTCACTGGTGTTTTTCTGTGTTGTGTGTCACCTGCTGTCATTGTGTGTGTGTCTCTGTGTGTATGTCACTGTGGTCTTGTCTCTGGGTCCTTGTCTGTGTGGTTTGGGGGTCAGGGGGGGTGGTGTGTGTTTCCCTGGGTGTTAATGTGCTCTTTTGTCTCTGTTGGTTTGGTCACTGTGGTCTGTTTTTCACGTGATCTGTGTCTCTGTGGTCTGTGTCACTGTGGTGTGTGTCACTAGGGTGTGTGCTTTCTGGGGTGTTACTGTCTTTGAGTGTCCTCTGTTGTTGTGTCCTGTGGTCGTGTCACTGTGTGCGTGTCACTGTAGTGGTGTCCTGTGGTCTTTGCCACTGTGGTGTGTGTCACTATGGTGTGTGTCCTGTTGTGTGTGCTTCTGCGTGTTACTATGCTCTGGTGTCCTCTTGTGGGGGGTTCTGAGGTGTTACTGGCTCTGGGGTGTGTCTGTTGGGGTTTGCTTCTGAGGTGTAGAAGCAATCAAGATCCCTCGTTAGAAGCAATCAAGACCCCCTCGTTAGAAGCAATCAAGATCCCTTGACCTAAACATTTCCCTCTCAAATAATCCTGTTAACCAAGTTGTTGATATCATTTGGAAGCTGATATTATCCCATGAAGACCTTCCAAACCAACTGTAAGGCCATCCTGACCCCTGAGGCTGACCCATTGTGTAAATTTCCCTTCAGTACCCTGACACCTAAAGCTGGCTCTTACTGGAACAATACTTAAAGGTATCCTTACACCTGAGCTGGCTCTTGAAAGTGTCAATACTTCAAGGTATTCTGGCACAATTTCTGATACTTGTAGTGAAAATTTCTAAACGACTGTTAGGTAAGACACATGCAACGTTAGACAACTTTATCCGAAACGTTTGCCTACAAGGGGTTTTTAAAGTCGAATGCGGAGGGTGGGCGGGGCAGTGGAGGGGGGGAGACATGTTTTGCATCGCCTTCGCATCTCTATGTTCTGCCTGCTTTCTGTGTTCGACTGAGGAAGCCTCCTGTGTGGCGAAGCGTTTCGGAGTAGAGTTGCCTAACTGATTCGCGTATGTGCTTACCTACGGAGTTATTTCTAGGGGAAGCTTTAGGT
>NC_069407.1:66258736-66261236 GCF_026875155.1 Cherax quadricarinatus
ATTTATTCCGAAAACGTTTCGCCTACACGTAGGCTTCTTCGGAATAAAGTTGCCTAGTTGCCTATGTGTCTTACTACCAACCTGTCGGTTTGTATACCTTTTGATGTTCTGAGCTAATTACCTTACAGTCGGTGCTTTATCAAATTAGTAAAGTATTTTTACGTATCATAAAAATAATTTTATGAATTAAAATCAGGTACATTGCGAAGTTCACAAGAATTACATTTCATGCATGCAGAATTATATTGGAGTATAATCATTTTATGTATTGTTTTATGCAAACTTTAAAAGTTTCTATGACATGACCAATATGATTTTCCTGATCGCCCTTTTAAAAGTTTAATTGAATTTAAGTCATTTATTTATAAGTTATGTCAGCTCGCATGGACCTTATGTCAGTCACTCAGAGATGATGGGCCTTGTTCGATGAAGATAACACGTCATGAACTATTCTCAAGCATATAACACTCATGACTATGCTGGTAACATCTCAGGTTAAAGGACGCATGTCCAGAAACACATAGATCACAAAAAAATTCAAAAGAAAATGAGAACAATTTTGAGGAAGGAAATTTCCCTACTTCCGAACTCTTCTTCACCTATGTAGGTAATGGGTAATATACCCACAGTGTCTTGGATTGGCGTGGTGAAGTTTCAACGGTGGCTCGCCCTTCCGAGCAAGGGGCCAGCTCGCTGGTGGGCGAGTCGGCTGGCCGCGAACCTCTACCCCGAGTGGACCGGGGGGTGGTTCTGGCGCCCGTGTTACTGTCACCTTAAAAGAGGTTTGGGGTTCTCGCTCGGCTCCTGGCTCTTGCTGACTGTGTGCGTCAGCGTGCCGCTCAGCATTTTTGTGTGTGACTCTCAACTTCGGAGCGCAACAAACAGATATTTCACGACAGTCCGCTGTGTTTTAAATGCGTTTTATTTCCAAGGGTTTAAATATTAAAAGGAAAATTTCATGAAAGTTGTTTTTTAAAATCTAAGAATTTATAAACTATTATTTATACTGTTTGTGAAAAACTTTTTGAAAGCTGAATACGTTCGATGCAAACACTTGCAAGAAGTCAGGAAAAATCAAACGTGAACCTCAACTAAAAATATGAAAATGATGCGAGAAATTTAAGCTTTCTGAGAAATAAATTTAAAAGTGACAAGGAAATAGTTCATAGTGATTATATGAAAGAAAATAACCGTTGCCCAAAAACACATTTTTCTAATATAAATAACACGAAAAAAGGGCATTTGCAAGCATTAATTACACCAGTTATGTCTTCATATAGATGTTACTAAAAAGGTCGTCGAAAGAATTAAGACCCGTGTCAGGACTGCGTCCTCTCATATATTATAACTAACTCTAAGCTGTGTAATAAAGGTATGAATTCTTCTCGGTTCCCCCAAAAATAGTGTGGGTTGTTGTCCAGGTTGTGAGAGAGGGAGGGAGGTGCCAAGACAACTACAAGACAACATCACCCGCCTCACGCTCCACACACTACCAGCCAACACCTCACATTAATTTATGGTCCACTCACATTTTAAGCTGGGAATGTTGTACTCTGAAACTTAATTCAGATAATTTACATATTTTGAAGATGAGTGATTTTATGAGAAATTCTAATTGGATAACTGACTAGACTAATTTATTTAGACATAATTATTATGAGTAACACGTCATTGATATTAATCTCTAGCTGTCTCAGGAAAGAAAAATTAAACTGGCTCTCTCTCTCTAAAATAATACTTTTCCTTTAGTGAACTATATACCTGAGGATTTAGGCAGCAACATAAATAACAGAGAAGCGAGCGTGTGGGCGATGTGTTTTGTCTTGAAACAATACGTTAATATAGGGGGGCCTTAGATACGCGGGGAATGTAATTACTGTAAGGTGCCGGGGATATCTGGCACCATTTCCCCAAATCCCTAAATAGCAGCCTTCCAACTGTTGACTTTTGCCCTCCTCCGCCCCCCCCCCTTCCACTGCTAAATCGTAAACTGCACACGTTACCTCATAATTCCAGTAATTACCACCTAACATTCACTAAACTACTTGGCACCTTAATTCAGAATTTTTCTCAGTGACTGGTTCCTGTTCGATGTTACCTCTCGAAGTTACGTGAATTACTTAAATATTGGCTACATGGCTTCTAGGTGTGACCTTCATACGTGGTCAGCCAACCGATTCTCTCAGCCTAATTACGGAAAGTGCAAGTTCAGTAAGATGATTAGCAACAACTTCATATTGTGAGCGGACTCCTGGGACGCTTATGTTAATTCTCTACTGATATCTGGTAAGTACTGCAGCAACTGAACTGACCAAATGAGAATAACCTAAATTATGTTTTAAGTGTCTGTCCACAAATAGGTGAGTACACACACCCCCACACACACACACCACATATTTTATAATATTTATATATATATATAATATATAATAATATATATAATATATATATATATACATATTATATATATATATATATATATATATATAAAATATATATA
>NC_069407.1:66266236-66381236 GCF_026875155.1 Cherax quadricarinatus
ATTGTCAACTACAGTGACTGCTACATTGTCAACTACAGTGACTGCTACATTGTCAACTACAGTGACTGCTACATTGTCAACTACAGTGACTGCTACATTGTCAACTACAGTGACTGCTACATTGTCAACTACAGTGACTGCTACATTGTCAACTACAGTGATTGCTACATTGTCAACGTCAGTGACTGCTACATTGTCAACTACAGTGACTGCTACATTGTCAACTACAGTGACTGCTACATTGTCAACTACAGTGACTGCTACAATGTCAACGTAAGTGACTGCTACTTTGTTAACTACAGTGACTGCTACATTGTCAACTACAGTGACTGCTACATTGTAAACTACAGTGACTGCTACATTGTCAACTACAATGATTGCTACATTGTAAACTACAGTGACTGCTACATTGTCAACTACAGTGACTGCTACATTGTCAACTACAATGATTGCTACATTGTAAACTACAGTGACTGCTACATTGTAAACTACAGTGACTGCTACATTGTCAACTACAGTGACTGCTACATTGTCAACTACAGTGACTGGTACATTGACAACTACAGTGACTGCTACATTGTAAACTACAGTGACTGCTACATTGTCAACTACAGTGATTGCTACATTGTCAACTACAGTGACTGGTACATTGTCAACTACAGTGACTGCTACATTGTCAACTACAGTGACTGCTACATTGTCAAGTACAGTGACTGCTACATTGTCAACTACAGTGACTGCTACATTGTCAACTACAATGACTGCTACATTGTAAACTACAGTGACTGCTACATTGTAAACTACAGTGACTGCTACATTGTCAACTACAGTGACTGGTACATTGTCAACTACAGTGACTGCTACATTGTAAACTACAGTGACTGCTACATTGTCAACTACAGTGACTGCTACATTGTCAACTACAATGATTGCTACATTGTAAACTACAGTGACTGCTACATTGTAAACTACAGAGTGACTGCTACATTGTCAACTACAGTGACTGCTACATTGTCAACTACAGTGACTGCTACATTGTCAACTACAATGATTGCTACATTGTAAACTACAGTGACTGCTACATTGTAAACTACAGTGACTGCTACATTGTCAACTACAGTGACTGCTACATTGTCAACTAAAGTAACTGCTACATTGTAAACTACAGTGACTGCTACATTGTAAACTACAGTGACTGCTACATTGTCAACTACAGTGACTGCTACATTGTCAACTAAAGTAACTGCTACATTGTCAACTACAGTGACTGCTACATTGTCAACTAAAGTAACTGCTACATTCTCAAGTAAAATGAAAAATACAATGTGGACTGCAATGAATTCTGCATTGTCCAGTACAGTGAAGACTGTTTTATCAAGTACGGTGTTTCATTCTCAAATTCAGTACTGTATTATCAAGTACAATGGTTCATTGTCAAGTACAGTTATTGCTCTGTTATGAAGTACGATGAAAGATGCGTTATCAAGTACCATGGATGCTACATCGAGTACAATGTATACTACATTATCAAGTACAAGAAATATTACACCTTCATTTACCATGTGAGTCATAGTATCAGTATAATGAATGCTACTTTATCAAGGGCAATGTGGGCTTCATTATCAAGTACAATAAAACCTACTTATTCATGTTTAATGTAATTATCTATATTATAAAATACAATGAGTTGTAAGTAAAATGACTGTTGCATTATCAAGTACAATGCGGGCTATATTATCAAGTATAATAACTGGTCCATTATCTGGAGGGGTAGAAGTGTTCCTAGGAAAGAATGGAGTCAGGAGGAGGGTAAAGTAGGTTTTGTTTGCGAGGGCCTTGAATATCTAACAGACGTGAGTATGGGTGTTTGATGGGAGTGAGTAGAGTCAAGGAGCTTTTATGACTTGACGTGATGTTGGAGTGTGAACAGGGTAACATGTATGCAGGGATTAAGGAAAACCAGTTAGCCGGATTTGAGTGTTAGAGGTAGGAAGTACTATAGAGTGCCTGCACTATAAAGGATCGGGTGGGGTGTTATTGAAGTTTGGAGAGGTACCTGAGCTGCAATATCAGCACGTCGTTGGCAAAACAGTGATAAAGTGAATGATGGTGAAAGCACTTCTTCTTTTCTGGATCTCACTTCCTCGTTGGGTGACGGCCGGAGTGTTAAAAATAAAAGGGTTTTATTTTAATCCAGATTCATCACTATCGCGTTTTACTTAGATGTTTGAGGCCACCCTTCAGCCACTGGCCTGGCATGACAACATAAAACATGGCAGCATGAAACAAACGAAAAATATATTTCGTACCATGCGGAAAAAATGACGCGGAATATACAAGAGAGACAGAAATGGATGAAACACGAGTTTTTACCGAACAGTTCTTTATAGAACTGTTCCGTAATAACTCGTGTTACTTCAAAGCAACTTACAGAGCTTTGTGCCAATGGCTCTGCTTCTTTACTTCAAAGCAACTTATAGAGCTTTGTGCCAATGGCTCTGCTTCTTTACTTCAAAGCAACTTACAGAGCTTTGTACCAGTGGCTCTGCTTCTTTACTTCAAAGCAACTTACAGAGCTTTGTGCCAATGGCTCTGCTTCTTTACTTCAAAGCAACTTACAGAGCTTTGTACCAGTGGCTCTGCTTCTTTACTTCAAAGCAACTTACAGAGCTTTGTACCAGTGGCTCTGCTTCTAAGTACCACTAGTTCTGCCTGTGGATTCTGTGGTGGTGGTGGAGCTGCACCACTGCCGTGACTGTCACTACAGATACCCTCCACTTAAACCGCTATTAAAAGCTTAATTTGCTCATTATCAATTGCTCGTCCTGTTGTAGTTTCTCAACAAATATCATTAATCCCTTGAATTTAATTTGCTCTAGCATAGTACATAGATGAATCACATATTAGCTAAGTACTTTCCCAGCTGATCGTTAAATAAGGACATTGTCTTCTCACTTTCCGTACAGACTCAGCGGAAAGTTTACCTCATTTTGTTAAGACTGTTTGTGTTGCATCTCCAACTTCGAAATTTCATGTCATTGTATCGAGTTATTAACCAATTTTTCTTTTCAAATATTTCTTTGTATTTAAGTGAATAAAAATAATTAAAAAACTTGAAGATTTCAATGAGATCTCATAGTCTCACTTACCTAAGAGAAAATATCAGTTGTTTTGAGTCTTTTTTCATGTAGAGTTAAAGAGAATGAGAGGAAGGAAATTAGGTTAGTTCCGAGGAAGACGAGTGTAGCTTTAATTTCTTGGCCCATGAGTCATTTACCAGCATCAAGACAAGTTTCTTAAAGGCAGACAAACCTGTATTTTCTCTTACTACAGGTCTAAACAAGTGTGACGTCACCCCACCTGTGTCCAGGCAGCAGTAACTTCTGTTCCTGCATCTTACACCACCTGTGTCCAGGCAGCAGTAACTGCTGTTCCTGCATCTTACACCACCTGTGTCCAGGCTTAAGTTGCCTTTATTTGTGCTCTCTTCAGAATGTTTTTAAGCAATATGGAGACCAATATTGCACTGCATATTGAAGATACGGTCTAACCAGTGTATTATCTGACGATTTGCACCTGGAGATTCTAGATAGGAAACTCAGCATATTATTAGACGTCATATCGTACTTCTGTACTACTTATTGCAGTTAATTTGTTGCCAAACATTTTTGTATTCGTATTTAAATTTTAATATCCAGATTACATTACTTTGCAATTTTCAAAATTAAATCTCATCTTTGACGTTTCAAAGCACATCGCCAACCTATTCAAGTTACTCTAAATAAACAGACTATCTGTTGTGTAAGAATGGTATACAATACCGACAAGATGAAATTAAGACACATGTGCAACATCTGGGTATCTTTATTGTAGACGTTTCGCCAACCAGTGGCTTTATCGATACAAATTTGCATTGATAAAGCCACTGGATGGCGAAACGTCTACAATAAAGATTCCCAGATGTTGCACATGTGTCTTAATTTCAGACTATCTGTTGAGAATAGTATTGTTTTTTATATTTCTCAATTTTGTGTCATCACAAATTTTAACCTCTTAGATATTTTACTTAACAAATTGTCGGCAATTCGTCCAATAATAATACAATCTTAAATATTAGTCCTACCTCAAGATCTTTTATGTCTAGAGAGCAAAGATTGGACCAAGAACTAATTCCTGAGACGCTCTGCTCTTTATGTCCTGCCACTCACAATTTCTCTCCTCTCATTACCACTCTCTGTTTAATATTTGTGAACTAGTCATTAATCATTACCAGTCATTAATTATATTTGTCTGCTATACCACGCGTCTTTATTTTATTCAGCAATCTTTGATAGAGTATTTCATGGAATATTTTTTTTTTTTTTTTTTTTTTTTTGGGGGGGGGGGAACTATATGTTCTACATCTGTCGAAACATTTTTTGTTATCCCAGATTCTACGTATTTAATTAAAAAACTTAGGCAGGATCTTCTCTTTGTGAAGTTCAAGTTGATTTCCAATTATTAGGTTATTTATTTTCCTGGAGCTTACTATCTTGTTCTCAAAAAGACTTCCTAGTTGTTAACCTAAAACTTACGTTGTGGTATTTTGATTTTAATCAAAACTAAACGCTAAATCCACAAGGGTCATAGAGCACCGTTTAAAATTGGGGTCAAATTTGCTTCTTTCTAGTCTCGGAGCACCTTGTCTTCTGATAATAATTTGTTCATTATTATCGATATGGCGTAAGCTATTTGATATATCATTATATTGTATGTCCAGCAGGAAATTTATCTGACACTTGTTTTGTCAGTATTCAGCATTTTGAAAACATTTAATACGTTAAGACTGAACATTTCATTGATTTTTCATTTATCACATTAAAACCCCACATTATATATTTTAGGGCCTGGGAATGTTGTGTCGTGTTCAGTTTTAAATATTACCGATATTATATTGAATTTTGACGCAATATTACTGATGTATTTTCTTAGTTGTAGCTTGGTAACTGTCCTCTCCTTGTTATTACTTTTTTTTTTACTTTTACCCCTGAATTAATTAAGGAATTCATTTGGGGTGTCTGTGATGACGTGTGTAATTCGGCTATTGAATTCCTGTTGAGCCTTTTTTAGTTAATGTCAAGTTTTCTCTGTGTAACAGTATATAGGTGGTATGATCTTCGGGGTTTCCAGTTAATTTAAATTTCTTGTATGTATTTCGTTATAGGCCTATTATAACCTTAACTTTTTGTTTTGTCCCTCTTTGTATGTTTGCCGAATACGAAAAGTGAAAATTTGTGTATGCAATAATATCGCAAAAATCATTCTGAATCAAACGAAAAAAGTACATTATATTGTGTTTGTTTATTAATAAATTACTGTAAACTTATCTAAAAGACATTTAATTGGATTAGGCTAAATTAAATTTCGCTTGTTATAATAAGTTTAGATAAGTTTTCTAAGGTTCGTTCTTTTGGTACAAAATTATTAATTTTTACATTAATATAAATGAAAAAAAATATCTTTAAACGAATATAAGAAAATTTCAGAATTGACTTAATTTTAAATGAGTTCTTGCTAATTGACCAGTTTTTATCTATTCGGCACGACATGTGCAATAAGATCACAGTAAACAGGTGATATCAAAATATGCAAAACAACCACTGTGAAAGGATAGTGAAATTCCAAGCACTTTCGTGACTTCCTACATTATTAATGTGAGAAGTCACTAAATCGCTTGGAATTTCACTATCCTTTCACAATGGTTCTTTTGCTATATATATAATATATATATATATATAAATATATATATATATATATATATATATATATATATATATATATATATATATATATATATATATATATTATATATATATATATTATATATTAAATCTGCTTTGCTTCCCATTTCTTCCATATTGTTTGTATTTAGTATTTCGATTCAGTTTACTTTAGTGATATCATGATGTATCTTATAAAAGTTTACTGTTCTCAAGTTGAGAACCATCATGATATTATAATAATAGATATTAAATTATATGTTTGTTTTGAAATGAATGAGGTTGTGGTCATTGTTTTTAAACATAGTTCTTATCTCGCATGGATCTTGTAACAGTAATAATTTCATCGTAAACAAGTCTCAGAATGGGTGGTAAACAAGTTTTAAAAGTAGCAGAGCAGTGCGTTAACCACTGTGTACCTTTCCCACTGGGTATATTTGTGTACCCCCATGAAATTACCTTTACTGTCTGGATAAGGTCAAAATCTGTGGTTAGAACGTTATCTAATACATCGTTGCCAAGAGTTTAGATAGTGGCACTTTGTTAGTAAGTAACCTTCAGACATTTTGACAATTCTGGCAGCTTCTTGGTCCCTCATGTTCCAGATTATATCAGAGATATTATTAAAAAAATCACTAACTGTTGTTTTCTCTTTATATTTATTTATTACTCTCGTTTTATTACATCGTTTACCTGACTTTGCTTGTACGGACAACATTCTACTCGGACAATAATTGTTTTTTCATTCTCATTGCCTTGTGTTTCAGTATATGAAGAATTATGTGTTTCTTCATCGTGTTTTATATATAAGTAGCGCAAAATTCAGTGCTGACCTTGAGAGTCATTCCTCCTTTATTATACTTGCAAGTTTTATTGAAAATATTGTATTCATGCGATGCTATTTCTGTTGCCTTGAGGCTTTTTGAATAAACCAAGACTCAAATGATGATTTGAAGACTCAGATGATGATTTTGAGGACTCAGATGATGATTTTGAGGACACAGATGATGATTTGAAGACTCAGATGATGATTTGAAGACTCAAATGATGATTTGAAGACTCAGATGATGATTTTGAGGACTCAGATGATGATTTTGAGGACTCAGATGACGATTTTGAGGACTCAGATGATGATTTGAAGACTCAGATGATGATTTGAAGACTCAAATGATGATTTGAAGACTCAGATGATGATTTTGAGGACTCAGATGATGATTTGAAGACTCAGATGATGATTTGAAGACTCAGATGATGATTTTGAGGACTCAGATGATGATTTGAAGACTCAGATGATGACTTGAAGACTCAGATGATTTTGAGGACTCAGATGATGATTTGAAGACTCAGATGATGATTTGAAGACTCAGATGATGATTTTGAGGACTCAGATGATGATTTGAAGACTCAGATGATGATTTGAAGATTCAGATGATGATTTGAAGACTCAGATGATGATTTTGAGGACTCAGATGATGATTTGAAGACTCAGATGATGATTTGAAGACTCAGATGATGATTTTGAGGACTCAGATGATGATTTGAAGACTCAGATGATGATTTGAAGACTCAGACGATGATTTTGAGGACTCAGATGATGATTTGAAGATTCAGATGATGATTTGAAGACTCAGATGATGATTTTGAGGACTCAGATGATGATTTGAAGACTCAGATGATGATATGAAGACTTAGATGATGATTTTGAGGACTCAGATGATGATTTGAAGACTCAGATGATGATTTGAAGACTCAGATGATGATTTGAAGACTCAGATGATGATTTGAAGACTCAGATGATGATTTTGAGGACTCAGATGATGATTTGAAGACTCAGATGATGATTTGAAGACTCAGATGATGATTTTGAGGACTCAGATGATGATTTGAAGACTCAGATGATGATTTGAAGACTCAGATGATGATTTTGAGGACTCAGATGATGATTTGAAGACTCAGATGATGATTTGAAGACTCAGATGATGATTTGAAGACTCAGATGATGATTTGAAGACTCAGATGATGATTTGAAGACTCAGATGATGATTTTGAGGATTCAGATGATGATTTGAAGACTCAGATGATGATTTGAAGACTTAGATGATGATTTTGAGGACTCAGATGATGATTTGAAGACTCAGATGATGATTTGAAGACTCAGATGATGAGTTGAAGACTCAGATGATGATTTGAAGACTCAGATGATGATTTGAAGATCAGATGATGATTTGAAGACTTAGATGATGATTTTGAGGACTCAGATGATGATTTGAAGACTCAGATGATGATTTGAAGACTCAGATGATGATTTGAAGACTCAGATGATGATTTGAAGACTCAGATGATGATTTTGAGGACTCAGATGATGATTTGAAGACTCAGATGATGATTTGAAGACTCAGATGATGATTTTGAGGACTCAGATGATGATTTGAAGACTCAGATGATGATTTGAAGACTCAGATGATGATTTTGAGGACTCAGATGATGATTTGAAGACTCAGATGATGATTTGAAGACTTAGATGATGATTTTGAGGACTCAGATGATGATTTGAAGACTCAGATGATGATTTGAAGACTCACATGATGATTTGAAGACTCAGATGATGATTTGAAGACTCAGATGATGATTTGAAGACTCAGATGATTTGAAGACTCAGATGGTGATTTGAAGACTCAGATGATGATTTGAAGACTCAGATGATGATTTGAAGACTCAGATGATGATTTGAAGACTCAGATGATGATTTGAAGACTCAGATGATGATTTGAAGACTCAGATGATGATTTTGAGGAAAATCATTCTCATCGTATGTTTAATGTACTACGACAATTCCTGTAAATTACTGTATGTCCTCCTATTGGATTCTATGAACAGAAGAAATTAGTTTAAATTCCTGATCTAGATAGTTTAAATTCCTGACTTAATTAGTTTAAATTCCTCGTCAATTTAGTTAAAATTACTGATTTAGTTAGTTTAAATTCCTCATCTATTTATTTTAAATTCCTGATGTATTTAGTTTAAATTCCTGTTGCAGTTAGTTTGAATTCCTCATCTAATTATCAAGGTCAGTGAACTTTCTTAACGTACAAAGGAAGTAACATTATCAAGGTTAATGAGAGTTACATTAAGAGTACATCGAGGGCGATATTATTATGTTCAATTGTTATTACTTGATCAAGATCTTTAAAGCAATTATCAGATTCAAAAACTGTTATATTAATGACGGCTGCATTGTCAAGGAGAATAAGATTTACATTATAAGGTACAATGAGTGTTGCATTATCAAGTGAAATGAGGGTTGCATTATCAAACACAAGGACGGTTGCATTATTAATTATAATGAAGGATAAATTATCAGTTCACTGTAAGTCATATTAGTAAGTATAATAGAAGACTCATTTGTAAATTCATTGAAGGCTACAATATATATTATAATGATGAATATTTTATCAATATAATGAGAGCCGTATTAGTAAGTACAATGTGGACTACATTATCAAGAACAATGCCAGCAAAGTTATCAATACAGTGACGGCTACATTATCAGTAATAAAATAGTTACACCAACACTGTGTTGCTAAGTGTACGAAGGGTTACATTACTGGTACAATGAGGGATACATTATCAGTAAAATGAAAGCTACATTATATTCAATGAGAGTTACATTTTAAAGTGTAATGAGGGCTTCATTACCAAATATAACGATAGCTATATTGTTAAGTATAATAAAAACTACAATATCAAAAACATTGCTAGCTGTATCATCAAGAATAACGAGAGCCACAATATTAAGTACAATGAGTATTATATTTTCAGATACAATGATATTATAATACTGTGGGTGCTCCATTATCAGGTTTACAATGAGCTACATTACCTAGTACAGTACTGGCTGCTTTATCAAATATAGTAAATAGTATTTTTACGTATCATAAAAATTATTTTACGAATTAAAATCAGGTCACATTGCGAAGTTCACTAAGAATTACATTATCATGCATGCAGAATTACAATATGGAGTATAATCATTATATGTATTGTTTTATGCAAACTTTAGCTAGTTATCTATGTAACATGACACAATATGATTTATTCCTGATCTGCCTTTAAGAGTTTAATTGAATTGAAGTCATTTAATTATATAAGTTATGTCAGCTCGTAATGGACTTATGTCAGGTCACATCAGAGATGATGGACTCTTGTTCGATGAGATAACACGTCATGAACTATTCTCAAGCCATATAACACGTCATGGACTTATGGCTGGTCACATCTCAGGTTATGGACGCATGTCAGATCACATAGAAGGACATGGACATGCGTCAGGTAATGAAGCAGGTCATGAATACATGTCAAGTCACATTGCAAATCATGGACACATCAGCATGATAGCAAGCTATCATCGGCATTAAGCAAGCCATCATCGGTTTAAAGCATCAGGATGATAACAAGCTATCATCGGCTGCTCTCCAGTATTGTAGTAAGCTACACTACTGAAGTGTAGTAGTGTAGCAAGCTACACTACTGGGGTGTAGTAGTGTATCTTGCTACACTACTGGAAACCTACTGATCTGAATTGGATTCATGCTGGCTTCGATATTTATTTGCAAATATATTTGCTTGTTTTTTGCAAGGGGCATTAGTTTAGTATATCTGATAAGTCCAGAATATATAGGAGAGGAATGACATAACTTGAGACCATCCTTGAGGCTCACTGGTGTGCCCAACATTAGTAGAAATATGGCTTGGAGTCCGGCAAGCTACCTAACATTATGAAGCATCTGTAGCTGAATGCTTCAAGGTTACAGGATGGAAACTATGGCTTACATTCCAGCAAATTACTTAAGGTTATGAGGCATCTGTAGCTGAGTGGTTGGAAAGCTCTCAGCTACAGATGGGTGGAAACTTGTTACACTCGTGGAAAACTGAAGCTCTAGGTTGAGTCCTGCTAGCTGCGATATTTCTTTGCATAAACTTTCGTTTGTTTCTGAAAAAGACTTTGAGCAGAGAGCCCGGGCAAGTGCATCAATGTTCTTATGGATGTGCTTGCTCGACCTCTCTATCTTCTTTGACGTTGTGAGTAGTCACGAAAGCGCTTGGAATTTCACTACTCTTTCACAGTGGTTGTTTTGCATAATTTAAAATCACCTGTTTACTGTGATCTTATTGCAGCCGCAATTCTGTTGATGATGATGATGACATATATAAATATATATATATATATATATATATATATATTATATATATATATATATATATATATATATATATATAATATATATATATATATATATAATATATATATATATATAATATATATATTATATATATATATATATAGGTAAAAGTGATCAATTACCAGGCACTCATTTAAAATTACGTGATTTCTAAAAATTTATCTTATACGTATAAAGATATATTTTCTTCATTTATGTTAATGTAAAAATTCATAAGTTTTTACCAAAAGAACCTTAGAAAGCTTACCTAACCTTATTATAGCAAGCGCAATTTATTTTAGCATAATCGAACTAAATATATTTAAGATAAGTTTAAAATAATTTAAAAGTAAACAAACACAATGAAATATTTTTTTTCATTAGGCTCAGAATGATTTTTTGCGAAATTAATGCATACCCAATTTTCGCTTGCCTTATTCGGCATGAAAAGGATTGCTATTTAAGGCAAAAATCACAACTCACAACAAACACACACAAACACACACACACACACACACACACACACACACACACACACACACACACACACACACACACACACACACACACCACACACACTGAAAGACGGCAGGCAGAAAGAAAGGAGATTGAGAACATTATCAAGGTGAAGAAGACATGGACGAGAGTGTAAATTTTCAGAGAATAGGGGGGTACTTGAAGGGGAAAAAACTGCCGATCATTGTGATTCTCAGGACAGAAACAGTGTGGAACAGGATCCTCCAAGAGAAACCACGGTTGAAATACTCCGAAAAGTACAGGAGGGTGTTCCTAGACAGAGACAGAACACAAAGAGAACGACATCAGCTGAGGGAGAGGAAAAAAAGCGAAAGGAACTACGAAAGGAGACAAGGATGGAACCAGCAGAGGTCAGTCAGAGCAGAACAGAGCAGCAAGGGCAAGCACACACAGAACTCTCCTCAGAAAACCATCCCAACACAAACTACAATCCACACGCACAGCTTCCACCCAACACCCAGCTATAGAATCCCACAGTATGCTACCAGGTCTCCCACCCTCACAGGCCCCTCAAACCACACTGTTGGAAAGGAAACTGAAGGTATGGTACACAAACGCTGATGGAATAACAAATAAGTTGGAGGAGTGGCACGAAAGAGTCAAAGAGGCATCACCGGACATCATAGCTCTCACAGAAACCAAGCTAACAGGTATGATAACAGATGCCATCTTTCCAACGGAATACCAGATCCTGAGGAAAGACAGAGGTAACAGGTGGGGTGGAGGAGTGGTAATGTTGATCAAAATCCGATGGAATTTTGATGAGCTGGAGAGAGGAGACAGCGGAGAAGCAAGCGATTACATAGGTCCCAAGGTAGTAATTGCAGTGATGTATAACCCACCACAGAACAGCAGGAGGCCAAGGCAAGAGTAGGACGAGAGCAATAGAGCGATGTTTGACACACTGGCTGCAGTGGCCAGAAGAGCTCATGCATGCAGGGCAAAGCTCCTGATCATGGGCGATTTTAACCACAAGGAGATCGATTGGAAGAACTTGGAGCCACATGCGGGCCAAGACACATGGAGGGCTAAGATGATGGAGGTGGTACTGGAAAATTTCATGCACCAACACGTAAGGGACACTACAAGAGAGAGAGGAGAGGATGAACTAGCGAGACTGGACCTAGTATTCACCTTGAGTAGTGCTGACATTGAGGACATCACATATGAAAGACCCCTTGGGGCCAGCGATCATGTGGTTATAAGCTTCGAATACACAGTAGAGCTACAAGTGGAGGGGGAAGCAGGAAGGCCAGGACGAATGAAGCCAAACTACAAGAAAGGGGACTACACGGGAATCAGGAACTTTCTGAACGGGGCTCAGTGGGACAGAGAACTGGCAGGGAAGCCAGTTAATGGGATGATGGAATATGTAGCAACAATGTGCAAGGAGGCTGAGGAGAGGTTTGTACCCAAGGGTAACAGGACTAATGAAAAAGCCTTGATCAGCCCATGGTTCACCCAAAGGTGCAAGGAGGCAAAAACCAAGTGTGCTAGGGAATGGAAGAAATATAGAAAGCAAAGGACCCAGGAGAATAAGGAGAGCAGTCGCAGAGCCAGAAATGAATATGCACAGATAAGAACGGAGGCCCAACAACAATATGAAAACGACATAGCAGCGAAAGCCAAATCTGATCCGAAGCTGTTATACAGCCACATCAGTAGGAAAACAACAGTCAAGGACCAGGTAATCAGGCTAAGGAAGGAAGAAGGAGAGAGAACAAGAAATGACAGTGAGGTAAGTTAGGAACTCAACAAGAGATTTAAAGGCAATGGTGCTGGATAACATCTCTCAATGGGTCCTGAGAGAGGGAGCAGAGGCGCTATGTGTACCCTTAACAACAATATTCAATACATCTATCGATACAGGGAGATTGCCTGAGGCATGGAAGACAGCAAATGTAGTCCCAATCTTTAAAAAAGGAGACAGACATGAAGCACTAAACTACAGACCAGTGTCACTGACATGTATAGTATGCATAGTCATGGAGAAGATTATCAGGAGAAGAGTGGTGGAACACCTAGAAAAGAATGATCTCATCAACAGCAGCCAACATGGTTTCAGGGATGGGAAATCCTGTGTCACAAACCTACTGGAGTTCTATAACATGGTGACAGCAGTAAGACAAGAGAGAGAGAGGTGGGTGGATTGCATTTTCTTGGACTGCAAGAAGGCGTTTGACACAGTTCCACACAAGAGATTAGTGCAAAAACTGGAGGACCAAGCAGGGATAAGAGGTAAGGCACTACAATGGATCAGGGAATGCTTGTCAGGAAGACAGCAGCGAGTCATGGTACGTGGCGAGGTGTCAGAGTGGGCACGTGTGACCAGCGGGGTCCCACAGGGGTCAGTCCTAGGACCAGTGCTGTTTCTGGTATTTGTGAACGATATTACGGAAGGAATAGACTCCGAAGTGTCCCTGTTTGCAGATGACGTAAAGTTGATGAGAAGAATTCATTTGATCGAAGACCAGGCAGAACTACAAAGGGATCTGGACAGGCTGCAGACCTGGTCCAGCAATTGGCTCCTGGAGTTCAACCTCACCAAGTGCAAAGTCATGGAGATTGTGGATGGGGAAAGAAGACCGCAGACGGAGTACAGTCTAGGGGGCCACAGACTACAAGCCTCACTCAAGGAGAAAGATCTTGGGTGAGTATAACACCAGGCACATCTCCTGAAGCGCACATCAACCAAATAACTTCTGCAGCCTATGGGCGCCTAGCAAACCTCAGAACAGCATTCCGACATCTTAATAAGGAATCGTTCAGGACCCTGTACACCGTGTACGGAAATACAGGGTGTACAGGCATATTGGAGTATGCGGCACCAGTTTGGAACCCACACCTAGCCAAGCACGTAAAGAAACTAGAGAAAGTGCAAAGTTTTGCAACAAGACTAGTCCCAGAGCTAAGAGGTATGTCCTATGAGGAGAGGTTAAGGGAAATCAACCTGACGACACTGGAGGACAGGAGAGATAGGGGGGACATTATAACGACATGCAAAGTACTGAGAGGAATTGACAAGGTGAACAAAGATAGGATGTTCCAGAGATAGGACACAGCAACAAGGGGACACAGTTGGAAGTTGAAGACGCAGATGAATCACAGGGATGTTAGGAAGTATTTCTTCAGCCACAGAGTAGTCAGAAAGTGGAATAGTTTTTGAAGCGATGTAGTGGAGGCAGGATCCATACATAGCTTTAAGCAGAGGTAAGATAAAGCTCACGGTTCAGGGGGAGTGATCTAGTAGCGACCAGTGAAGAGGCGGGGCCTGGAGCTCGGACTCGACCCCTGCAGCCTCAACTAGGTGAGTACAACTAGGTGAGATGAGTACACATGTATATATATATATATATGGAGAGAGAGAGAGAGAGAGAGAGAGAGAGAGAGAGAGAGAGAGAGACATTCAGAGTTACGAGACTTGGGACAAAGTCTGCAGCTCTATACATGCCATGTCACACTGGACAACACTGCGCCCAGCCAAGCTAGGCACTGGTCCCAAAGCAGCCAACACCAGGCAGGAGATAAGTGCTTCGTTTTATCTCAAGTATGCATTGATCAACGAGAGACATTAGAATGAAGAGACTTTGCAGTATTGGCCAGTGTGGCATGGTTTGAAAAGCACTACCTACTTTGCCCCAAAGCCTATAGATTTCAGTCTCCTTGCGTCCGAGACATGTGTGTGTGTGAGTGTTTGTGATATATATATTTTATATATAATATATATATATTATATATATATATATATATATATATATATATATATATATATATATATATATATATATTTATATATATATATATATATATATATATATATATATAATATATATATATATATATATATATATATATATATAATATATATATATATATTATATATATATATATATACCATGCAGTGAGGTACCACCTCTCAATCTTACTGGGGACCCAGAGCCTTGGAGAAGAGAATAAACGTTATTTCATTCAGATTCCCGGTGGTGATCCGTGTACCCCGAATCCTGCAGGCATTTCCTTTCTGGATCGCTACACTGTGTCTCTGGTAAAGGTTGCTTTTCGCTCTGGGGTCCTTGATTTCAGTGATGATTTATCACCCAACTCTTTAAGGAATCTGAGAGCATATTTGCCCATACTTTGAAGGGTATCCGACTTTATTGGGACGAAATTATTTCATGGTGATAAAGCACTATATTTTTTGATCTGGGTCTCCCTGAAACTGGCGACACCACTCCTTTCAATTTCATAGGATTGTAAGTAGATGTCAGCCAATGTAGAGGCACAGGCGGAGTCCCATGCAATCTATCTTTCCAGTTGACTCATTCTCTAAGTTTTGGCTTCTATCAGACCTCAGTACCTGAGGTTTCTATTCTTCTGAGCAATGGAGCTGTGGCGAGACTTCGCTTGATGATGTCATTGACCTTCTCGTGTCTCGCATACTTCCCTTCCTACGTACAGCAGACGAGCCCAAATTGATCAGCTGACGCTCTGCTACACAACTCCATTTGGCTTGAGGGTCGAGGCGAGTGCCCAAGGCGGAATTAGGGACGGCGGAAATGAAATGTCTTGAATTTGGTGCGTTTACCACTAGGAAACGAGCTCTGTCCTTTCCTGAGGGATTGCTGAACATTGTTTAGGCGATTTTCTCCATGATCGGTCAGTCCTAGTCGGACTGCTTGGAATCTCTGAGAGGATCTGTTCTGCTTGAAGAGTGAGTTTGCAAGGCTACCCCACGGCACAGCGATCTGATGAATTTGGGGTCGCGATCTCCGTCATTTCTCTAACATTCAGGGACAATTTCCTGAACTAGTTTAGTGGATGCAATACACGAGGACAGAAATGCATGCAATTCTATCTTCATTGTCTTGTACACCCCTGTACCTCCCAGTCACACTGGAGGAGTTGTTTGATCCCATTGGTGATCTTCCAGTGACAGATTCAGTGCCTTGCAAAAGGCATTGAATCTTTCAGTGGAAGAGGTAAGATAGTCTTGAAAGAAGTAAGTTAGTTTTGGTAAGTTAGTCTTTTGATGAGATATAAGGGGTAATGGGCATCCAGATCACTAATTTTCTCCTAGATCCTCTTCATGTCATTCAGTTTGTTCTTAAGGACTGTGTCGATAGCTTAACGACCCCGCGGTGCTCCCATGGAAGGGGTGGCAGTTGAGGCTTAAGGTAGAATTGTTCATACAGCTGTAATGATTTCCTTATTTTTTTGAAATGATTTCACACTCTGAAGCGTTGAGGGTGAATCCTAAAGCTTCTCCTTGTGACTTCACCAGTAGTAGGTCCTATTTCAGGGACTCTTACCGCCATGCAGAAGAGAAATGGAGCGAGTGGGTTTCCCTGATCAACATTCTCTGATGTCCTAATATCATGCTCTCCAAATAAAAAATTAAATTTTTGCTATAGCCAACAGAAATAAAGAGGAAAAAAACTAGGGAACTGCTTTCGAACAGCCACCAAGACCATTTCTCTTCATCAGGTTAAAACTTTCTTGAAGTTTAGTTTGACTAAAGCCTTGTCTTCTGTTAAGTCCCTAATTTAGGCCCTCGGTACATGAGCTGCATCTTCACTGCCTTGACAGACCCCAGAGTCCAGTTGATTAGGCTTGAGGAAGCTGGTGGCTTCTGTGCGAATGTTTCTTACTGCTGCTTTGCCAATGAGACGGCGAAGAGTGTTACCAACAGCGATGAGGTCTGATTCCTCCATTCTTCTTCTTCAAGGCACATAATGAGGCTCAGAAACGGAAAATTTAATTTCTCCAGGAATCCGCTCCACCGAACAGTTGTTGACGAAGGTTATTAGTTCAGAAAGGAGAACTGTGATGTGTTGTGGTCGTATTCCAATGTAACCTCTTACATATCCTACTGTAAATGTCACTATCACTTTATAAACCTCTGATTCTGCCAAAATTAACTGTCTAGTGATGAAATCATCAGAGTGGTTGTTGGTGGTGACACTGGTTAGGAGGTGCTTGTCTCTTAGTACCTGAACTGGCGTTATCTCTTGGAGCAATTATGTCGTCATTGGTGATTATTCCGGTTGTTTCCACTGTGTTGCCTTTATTTTTATGCTAACAGTGAATTTTTTTCCTGCGATGCTGGGATGTAATTATCTCTTTAAAGTTAAGACACATGTGTAACATCTGGATATCTTTATTGTAGACGTTTCGCCATCCAGTGGCTTTATCAATACAGATTCTAGGACATAATTAGAAGACAGTAGAACTATATACAAAAGATGAGGAAATCAGTCCCTAATTATGTCCTTGAATCTGTATTGATAAAGCCACTGGATGGCGAAACGTCTACAATAAAGATATCCAGATATTGCACATGTGTCTTAACTTTTATATTGTCGGTATTTTATACCTTTCTTGCACAACATAATTATCTCTTCTCGGGCAGCTACGCATTGCTCTGATGACTGACGTAGTTAGCGATTTGCAGCCTTTTGCAGGACCTGCAAGAATAGAAGCAGGTTGCTGCTTCTTGAATATGGTTGCAATAAGGCTTCAATCGAACAGCTTCATTATATCAGTGTAGATGTTCAAAACAATGATGTATTTACATTTGAGTTTATAACTTTGTCATGGACCGGGCCGCGGGGGCGTTGATCCCCGGAATAACCTCCAGGTAACCTCCAGGAATAGAAATACTAGGTCAGATATTGTAGCTTTTCTAGAAATATTATTACGAAATCAAAATTATTCTAATAACAAAATTGTCATATATTATTACGAAATAAAAATCATTCATATTGCAAAACCGTAAAGAGTTTATTACAATTATTTGAGGTCACTAAACTCAATGATTGTTTCTTTATATTCTTGGGCAAGTGCTGAGCGCTAAGGAGTTACACAGCTGCTGGGAAGTGTTGATTTAAGGATTTAAGGAAGGGAAAGGTAGTGTCAACTCCTTAAATCAAGAACCAGGCACTGGAATTTGGGCATTCCTTGAAGGGGACAATGCCTGATGCCTATTCTTTGAGGCTCGTATTTTGGTCTTTTTGATCAGTGCGACTGTGGGTGTCTGCCTCCCGCACGTCTACATTGTTGCTGCAGGTAGAAGAGAATCCTGCAGCCCAGATCCGGTTTCTCAGGTTCACTCTTGCAATTACGAGACTGAGAGTGAGTGTCTTAACTGTGCAAATGAGTGTGTAAAGTGTGCGAGTGAGTGGGTAATGTGCTTGTGAATGGTAAAGGTGCAGTTGTTTGTAAAATTTGTAAGAGAATGTTTAAAGAACGTAATCTCTTAAAGTGTGCAAGTGTATATTTAAAACATGTAACAGAGTGTTTATATAGCAAATAAATGTGTAAATTGTAGAATAGAGTGCGTGAGTGAAATAAATATGAAAGAGAGTGTGTAAAGTGTGTGAGTAGGTTAAGAGTGAAAATTAATGTGAAGAATTCTACAAACGTAGAATTATGTGAAGTGTGAGTGTGTCAAGTGTGTAATTAATGTGTCACGTGTGTAATTTAATGTGTCACGTGTGTAATTTAATGTGTCACGTGTGTAATTTAATGTGTCAAGTGTGTAATTTAATGTGTCAAGTGTGCAATTTAATGTGTCAAGTGTGTAATTTAATGTGTCAAATGTTGTAACCACGAACGAGTGGTATTTAATCAATAACAACACCGCGACTAGATGGGGGATCGAACACGTGTTGTTTTAGCCCTCGTCATGGTGAGCGAAAATTCACGACGCTCTAACCCACTGGATGGTCCAGTAGGTTAGAGCGTCGTGAATTCTCGCTCATCATGGGGCAGGCTAAAACAACACGGGTTCGATCCTCCAGCTAGTCGCAGTGTTGTTATTGATTAATGTGTCAAGTGTGTAGTTAGTATATAGAGAATATAAAGAGAATAAGTGTGTGAGGTTGGGAGTCATAATTACATTTTAAACTCTTCTTCCTACGACACAAAGAGTAAATATGATCATAGAAAATAAGATGAAACAGAGAGGAAGAAAAGATAATAGAGATTAATATGATAAAAACAAAAGAGGAAAGAACGTGGCGTAGCACCGAAATAGTTGGCTCTGGCAATGTTGTTTTAATGGAACCACTGTTTTTTTTCTTTTTGTTTTTAATTGGTTTATTTCCCGCTTGTATCTTTGTCCTGGTTTAGTTTTCCTTGCTTGTTTTTCACCTGGTTTAATTTCTACCTGAATTGCTTTTAGCCTGATTTATTTTGCACCTGGTTTATTTGCCATCTGGTTTATTTTTCATATAGTTTATTTTATGGTTTATTTTCGTTTTTTCCAATATTCTATTTTGCCAAGTTTGTTTTACAGGTGATTTTTTCCTGGTCCTTTATCACCTGGATTTATATTTTAAGATTTTATCCACTCGTTTATTTTAAGTTTTTTTTTACCTCCTATATTCTACATTTTCACTCTTTAAGATTAGTATTATATTTATTATTTACTTCATAAATATTACGTTTTTCTACTTAAATGGACTTCCCTCGTGTCTGTGTGACTACTATTTTAAGATCACATGTGAGGGTGTACATGTGCTGGCTACCATAAACATATTGGTGATATTTGCACATGTGTACAGGGAACCTTGGTTATTATGACAGTGGAGGGATGAAGAGAATACACTGGACTTTCGACAGGTTTATCTTGAGCTGTTACAACGTCGTGTGTTGACTGCTAGACCACGTCAACCCCAAGTGAGAGAGCGAACTGCCGTAGACTGCCTGGCAGGCAACCCCTTCGCCTCAGTCTCTTTCGATCCCCGGCCGGATGGAAACATTGAGAGTGTTTTCTAACATCTGCTGTTTCCGTTTACTTAGCAGGCACGTAGGTATTAACAGACTGGTGTGGGTCGCATCCTTGGAAACAAGAGTGAAGGAACTCAATATAAATAATGCAGACAGTCCTTGATGATGCACTGGCTTTCTCGGGTTATCTTGGATGGCTTATCCTCCGGGTTAAAATTCAAAACAAAAACTTATCCTATCTTATCTAACTTCATAGTTGTAGAGTCTCTGAGGGAAAGTCAAGGACAGAGCTCCACAGCTCTACCCTGACAACGTCCGCTAGAGAGCAGTGGGGCTCAGTATGGCGGTTAGTTACGAAGGTTGTATAGCAGTCTTGTATACACGCATTAGTGAATGTGTGTTCGTGTACTGGTGCTGGTGTACTTAAATTTGTGTTCATGTGTCTGTGTAAATGTGCTGTTTTTTCTGTGAATGTTTTAGAGAACTGTGTACTCTTACCGATAACCAACTGTGTACTGGTACTGATGACCAACTGTGTACTGGTACTGATGACCAACTGTGTACTGGTATTGATGACCAACTGTGTACTGGTACTGATGACCAACTGTGTACTGGTATTGATGACCAACTGTGTACTGGTATTGATGACCAACTGTGTACTGGTATTGATGACCAACTGTGTACTGGTACTGATGACCAACTGTGTACTGGTATTGATGACCAACTGTGTACTGGTATTGATGACCAACTGTGTACTGGTATTGATGACCAACTGTGTACTGGTACTGATGGCCAACTGTGTACTGGTATTGATGACCAACTGTGTACTGGTATTGATGACCAACTGTGTACTGGTATTGATGACCAACTGTGTACTGGTATTGATGACCATCTGTGCACTGGTATTGATGACCAACTGTGTACTGGTATTGATGACCAACTGTGTACTGGTATTGATGACCAACTGTGTACTGGTATTGATGACCAACTGTGTACTGGTATTGATGATCAACTGTGTACTGGTATTGATGACCAACTGTGAAACTGGTATTGATGACCATCTGTGTACTGGTATTGATGACCAACTGTGTACTGGTATTGATGACCAACTGTGTACTGGTATTGATGACCAACTTTGTACTGGTATTGATGACCAACTGTGCACTGGTATTGATGACCATCTGTGTACTGGTATTGATGACCATCTGTGTACTGGTATTGATGACCATCTGTGTACTGGTATTGATGACCAATTGTGTACTGGTATTGATGACCATCTGTGTACTGGTATTGATGACCAGCGCTTATGAGTTGGCAGCTTGTGTACACGTGTTGGTGTACATGTATATGCGTTAAGGGGCTAATTTTGTCCACATGATCAACGCGACTGTGGGTGCCAGCCTCTCTCTTATCTGTATATTGGCTACAATAAAAGGGAAATTGAGCTTTTAGAGCGTGTTTATCAGGCACAGTATTGAAACTGAGTCATTGTGTAAAGTGTGTGAGTATGTAGCGTGAGTGTGGGACTGTTTAAAGTGTGTAAGGGAGAGTGTTAATTGGGTATATAAAATATGTTAATGTCTGCCACTGAGGGTTGGAAGGCACTCTGGCATTTTATGCATTCTTCTTTATTCGACACTTCAGAAAAATGCAAAATCTAATCATTAACTCTTGCCAGTTCTCATAACACGTAATTGGCTCATGTCAGTACACACAACAGGCCCTGGAATCATAGCAAGTCAGGGACTCATGTCAGTTCACTGCCCACATGAAAGGTCATGCAATCATGCCACGTCGCATAGCAGGTCACGGATTCATATTAGGTCATAAGTTACTTAACAGGTCATGAAAATATGTCAAGTCGCATGGCAGGTCATGAAAACATGCTTGGTCACACAGCAAGTCATGGAATCATGATAGGTCACACAGCAGGTCATGGAATCATGCTAGGTCACACAGCAGGTCATGTAATCATGCTAGGTCACATAGGATATGGTGAACGTACGTCAGAAAATAATCACAGCAGTGGATTCCCGAGTTGACTTGCTCTGTAATCATAAAATTCATCTCATATATATATATATAAATATATATATATATATATATATATTATATATATATATATATATATAATATATATATTATTTTTATTTTATTATCACACTGGCCGATTCCCACCAAGGCAGGGTGGCCCGAAAAAGAAAAACTTTTCACCATCATTCACTCCATCACTGTCTTGCCAGAAGGGTGCTTTACACTACAGTTTTTAAACTGCAACATTAACACCCCTCCTTCAGAGTGCAGGCACTGTACTTCCCATCTCCAGGACTCAAGTCCGGCCTGCCGGTTTCCCTGAATCCCTTCATAAATGTTACTTTGCTCACACTCCAACAGCACGTCAAGTATTAAAAACCATTTGTCTCCATTCACTCCTATCAAACACGCTCACGCATGCCTGCTGGAAGTCCAAGCCCCTCGTACACAAAACCTCCTTTACCCCCTCCCTCCAACCCTTCCTAGGCCGACCCCTACCCCGCCTTCCTTCCACTACAGACTGATACACTCTTGAAGTTATTCTGTTTCGCTCCATTCTCTCTACATGTCCGAACCACCTCAACAACCCTTCCTCGCCCTCTGGACAACAGTTTTGGTAATCCCGCACCTCTTCCTAACTTCCAAACTACGAATTCTCTGCATTATATTCACACCACACATTGCCCTCAGACATGACATCTCCACTGCCTCCAGCCTTCTCCTCGCTGCAACATTCATCCCCCCACGCTTCACACCCATATAAGAGCATTGGTAAAACTATACTCTCATACATTCCCCTCTTTGCCTCCAAGGACAAAGTTCTTTGTCTCCACAGACTCCTAAGTGCACCACTCACTCTTTTTCCCTCATCAATTCTATGATTCACCTCATCTTTCATAGACCCATCCGCTGACACGTCCACTCCCAAATATCTGAATACGTTCACCTCCTCCATACTCTCTCCCTCCAATCTGATATTCCCAATCTTTCATCACCTAATCTTTTTGTTATCCTCATAACCTTACTCTTTCCTGTATTTACCTTTAATTTTCTTCTTTTGCACACCCTACCAAATTCATCCACCAATCTCTGCAGCTTCTCTTCAGAATCTCCCAAAAGCACAGTGTCATCAGCAAAGAGCAGCTGTGACAACTCCCACTTTGTGTGTGATTCTTTATCTTTTAACTCCACGCCTCTTGCCAAGACCCTCGCATTTACTTCTCTTACAACCCCATCTATAAATATATTAAACAACCACTGTGACATCACACATCCTTGTCTAAGGCCTACTTTTACTGGGAAAAAATTTCCCTCTTTCCTACATACTCTAACTTGAGCCTCACTATCCTCGTAAAAACTCTTCACTGCTTCAGTAACCTACTTCTAAAACCATACACTTGCAACATCTGCCACATTGCCCCCCTATCCACCCTGTCATACGCCTTTTCCAAATCCATAAATGCCACAAAGACCTCTTTAGCCTTATCTAAATACTGTTCACTTATATGTTTCACTGTAAACACCTGGTCCACACACCCCTACCTTTCCTAAAGCCTCCTTGTTCATCTGCTATCCTATTCTCTGTCTTACTCTTAATTCTTCAATTATAACTCTACCATACACTTTACCAGGTACACTCAACAGACTTATCCCCTATAATTTTTGCACTCTCTTTTATCCCCTTTGCCTTTATACAAAGGAACTATGCATGCTTTCTGCAATCACTAGGTAAACCTTACCCTCTTCCATACATTTATTAAATAATTGCACCAACCACTCCAAAACTATAAACCCCACCTGCTTTTAACATTTCTATCTTTATCCCATCAATCCCGGCTGCCTTACCCCTTTCATTTTACCTACTGCCTCACGAACTTCCCTCACACTCACAACTGGCTCTTCCTCACTCCTACAAGATGTTATTCCTCCTTGCCCTATACACGAAATCACAGCTTCCCTATTTTCATCAACATTTAACAATTCCTCAAAATATTCCCTCCATCTTCCCAATACCTCTAACTCTCCATTTAATAACTCTCCTCTCCTATTTTAACTGACAAATCCATTTGTTCTCTAGGCTTTCTTAACTTGTTAATCTCACTCCAAAACTTTTTCTTATTTTCAAAAAAATTTGTTGATAACATCTCACCCACTCTCTCATTTGCTCTCTTTTTACATTGCTTCACCACTCTCTTAACCTCTCTCTTTTTCTCCATATACTCTTCCCTCCTTGCATTACTTCTACTTTGTAAAAACTTCTCATATGCTAACTTTTTCTCCCTTACTACTCTCTTTACATCATCATTCCACCAATATATATATATATATATATATATATATATATATATATATATATATATATATATATATATATATACACACACACAAAAAGGACCCACCTCATCTCTTGTACGTTATATGGAGTTCCTCAGCTTCGTGAAAGCTGGTATTCAAACGCCAGTAGAATGAAATTAGCTCTGAGCTTATCACAGCCACGTATGTCCTTTCTTTCCACGAGGTGAGCTAAAATAACATGGGTTCGATCTTCGGTCAGCCGCAAGACAAGCCACGGGAAAAGGGGTTAGTGGAAATCAGCATATAACTCAAATTATGGATTGTACAAGCTATATAGGTATTTAGTGGAGTTTATTATGTACAGCCTTACACAACTATGTTAACACAAAATCACAGGTTTGCTCATTGTGCCATGCGGTCTCGTGATGCTCTGGTGACGTTCGACCAGTGTCTGTGCACTGAACATCATAATACGTTCATCATGAGTGTCGGCATAATGTATAACCCGTTCAGCTGCTACTGTATCGTACGCTTACAGGTACTCAAGGTTAAGTGGTTACAATCAGTGATGGCAACATGATCTATATAACATATAAACATTAATAGTAAGCTAGTAGGAAGGTGGGTTTATTCAGTATGGGATGCGCGTGGACACACTTACAAAAATTAGCATACGTACTGGCGCATGTGTGGATCACCTTGGAGAACCCGAGGGAGGCAGATAGTGTCTTATTTCCATTGGGGTCCTAAACTTAACTAGGTACAGCTATATAAAGGTACACATGGTGTTTGCAACATGGTGTTTGCAACATGGTGTTTGCAACATGGTGTTTGCAACTAGCTCACGGGATTACAGAGTTAGGTTGTTAGTGGTGTTAAACAATATTCGAAAATTCATGAATTGGAATATTATCGGAATATTATAGAAGATTCATAAATAATGCATAAGTATTAATCGATACTGAGAATATTAGTAGGGAGTATTTAGGAATATATGATGAAATTCTTCCGAGAAGTATTTCCTGGAACATTCTAAAACCTTCCCTGACATACGGCTTTTAAGCTGACAAATGAGTACATTCATTTTTTTCCTTATTCTAATTAGGTTACACGTAATAGAAGCATTCCTTATCTATATTAACCACTAATGCAACGTAATCTCTTATGTCGCATGATTTGTTCTCTGCTATTAGAAAAAACTTAGAGCTGGCTATTATATCTATTTTTTTCTATTTCTCGCTTTCTGTAAACTTGGAGGCCTTCGTCTATCCCACGTGGGGTGAGGTGAGGGGGCAGTCGACCGGTGCCTCTCATATTCTGAGAGAAGCTGGAACTGGTGTCACCCCAAGCTACCCTATTCTGAGAAAACTTTCCCTCATTTCTTCAGTTGCTACTATTGCAGCATTGCATAGCTCCTGATGACTTAATGAGAAGTGTGAGCTAAAAATTTCCACCCCCCCGTGGCTAGTCTGGAATTGTTAAGCTCGCCTCTCCTGCGATTGTTTGCATATATATATATATATATATATATATATATATATATATATATAAATATATATATATATATATATATAATATATAATATATATATATAAATGAAACTACGAAACAATTTGTTTTGAATCATTTACCAAACTGCGCCAGGCCAGGATTCGACCCCACGACACGCTGTCCCTCCTCAAGACGCCACCCATCCTACATGTCACCTTACCATCTGAGCCATCGATCCTACAAACAACATGAGCCTAGCGAACTAGGCTTCTTTCATGTTGCGAGGACACTTGTGGCAGATGTATGAACAAGGATTAATTTCAGCCTCCCCCTGCTTGAATACCCGCTTCAGCAAGCAGTCTATATAGCTATATACTCTCAGTGTCAATATGCCTGTGTGATCTCTCCTAAGAAAGAAAAACCTGAATGGGAGATATCAAACAGGCATAGTAAGTGACACTGAGAGAATTTCCTGAATATTCTAGAACGTTCTACGACATCGGGTATTACCTGCTGACAAAATGAGGGCATTTATTCCTTCTACGTCATTAGTTACAAGGTTGTACACAATAGCTACATTCTGTATGCGAATAATCCACTACTGTAATGTAACTTCTTACGTCACATGACCTGTTCCCAGCTGCTCGAAGCTTAGGGCTGGCTATTAACTGTCTCCTAGTTATTTTACCTTATGCTATCTGAAAATTGTGGGGCCTACCCTACCCGACCCCATATTGGATGGGATGTGGGGGAGACCGATGTGTGGTTGGCATTTGGTTGGGTCTCTCTCCCTGATTCAGAGAGATACTGACTAGTGCCGCCCACTATACCATGCTCTGAAAAACATTACCTATTTATCCTGTTGCTGCCCATGCAACATTGCACAGCTCCTGATGACACACTGAGAACTGTGAAAGTGCTTGAGCTTAAGATTTTCACCCCCGTAGCTTGTCTTGCATATGTATGTATATATGTATATATATATATATATATATATATATTATATATATATATATATATATATATATATATATATATATAATCTATATATAATATATATAATATATATGATATATATATATATAAATATATATATATATATATATATATATTAATATATATATATATATATATATTATGCAAATATCGCAAATCAAGTGATTCAAGGTGCAAAACTGCCACACGGGGGAGTAGAGTGATTGCTCTAGGCCTTTCGTGTTGCAGTCAATACATCATCAGGAGCGCGCAAAATTGCAGAAAGGAGAAGGATGTCCAAGAAAGTACATTCCCAAAGGACTGTCTTCACTGGAGTGAGTGAGTGAGGGAGGGAAAGAGGAGGGTACAGGAAGGGCCTCCAGGCACAACAGTTCACACAGCCAGAAGAATGAATATTATACCATTAGGATAATCCCACAGGCACTGATATTGTAATAGCCTACACGAAATTAACTTGGCAATAATAAAAAAAAATCGGTCATATTCAGCTATGACATCAATAACTTTACATACATAATTATATTGTCAGTGATATAGAAGTCACTGGCAATTATAGGTTAGCCACCCACAGGACAACGTGTCCATTTAAATGTCTAGAAAATGGTAACATTTAAAGGGGAGACTTTTGAAAGCTATTTAAAGGAAATGGGGCTCATTGAAATAAACTCATTTAAAAAGGGAGGCTTCTGTAATATCAAGAAAAACTGCCAGTTACTCAACCTACATAATTCTGAGGCAAACTCTGGTTCAACCTTCAGAAACTGCAGGAAAAATAGGCCCTAATTCCTCGGTGTGGCACTACATCTTTAGGCAGTCTAATGCATTCATATAAGAGCCAAATAAAAACGCATCTAATTTGAACAACCCATCAGTGATATTGTATTATAACTGCCGATCATGCTTAATAATTAGCACTTCTACAATATTCCTTTCAAGCCGGGAGGAAGAAGAGAAGATGACTCTTGCTTCCTGTCAATTTGCTGGGTTATTACAAGCTCTAATATGGTTGAAAATCGCGTTTGACTCCTGTGCTATACGTATCGAATAACGTTGCTGGGAAATTCTCAACCCCAATGGTTTTCCCGTTTGTCCCAAATAGGAGAGACTGCAACTGTTGCAACCAACTCTGTAAACACCACCAACATATTGCTGGGGCGAATTCTTTATCAAAATGCTTCTAACAGTCCGTGAATTTTTAAACACTATTTGTATATTAAATCTTCTATGACCATTCGACAGGACAGATAAATTCTTGTTATATGGTAGGGCCAGCACATTCTTGGTCTGAGGCTATTACCCTATGTCCTGTTCTGTAATAAGTTTTCTTAGCTGACAGCAAGGCAGATTCCACAACCATCTTAGGATACCGCAGTTTTATGCCAATGTCAAATATTTTCCATATTTCTTCATCTAGAAACGCGGGACTGCACACTCTACAGGCTCTCAAAAACATAGTAAGAAATATACTCTTTTGACTCTAGTCTCATGGTTGGAATAGTAGTGTACGTATGAGCACACATTAGTGGCCTTCCTATATACTGTAAACTTAAACTTTCTATGAACCCGGTGTATCAACACATTTAAGAGTGGAAGTTTACAATCCACCTCTTTCTCCACGGTGAATTTAATAGACGGGACTAAAGCGTTAAGTCTTGGTAAAAATATATCAAGGACCATATCATTTGGCCAAAGATACAAGATGTCATCAACATATCTGAACCGAACCATTTAGCTCTACATGGCAGGATATCTTCAACAGTCTAGCCTCGAGAAATTCCATATAGAGATTGCTCAATAAGGGGGTCAACGGATTACCCACATCCATTCCCTGTTTTTGAGCATAGTATTTCCCCCTCAAACTTAAACTTGCAATCAGCTACACATGGCTTAATCAATTCAGTAATAGTATTTTTTTTATCAAAATGCAAAGAGAATTCATCTAATTCGTCTTCCAAATAAGCTAGCAAGTCGGGAACAGGGACTCTCGTGAACAACGCAGTGACATCAAAACTAACAAGTATAAAATCATTAGACATGTTGATATTTTGCAATTTGTCGATAATTTTTTGTCATAATTTTTTAAGTGGCTTCAGAAATGTTGCCACGCAAAGGAATTCATATTTTTATCAACCATTTTGACAAGGCATGTGATGCCGATCCTGCAGAACTAATGATAGGTCTGGCTGGAAAACCTGGCTTGTGGGTTTTAATCAAACCGTACATATAAGGGAGTGTCTCAGATCTCGCCGATAACCGTTTAATTAATTTCTCATTACCTCTCAGTAAGGTTCTAAGTTGTTTATTAAACTTACTATTAACCTGGTCCAATGAGTTCTTATTAAGGGGTACGTAAGTATCCCTGTCTTCTAATAATGTGTTCATTTCTCCGCTATAATCTACCTTGTCCATAATAACTAACGTACTTGTTGTCAGTTTTCGTAAGATGAAGTCTAAGATCTTTCCCTTTATTTCTTTGGTATGACTTAAAAAAAATCTTTGAGTAAAATTTTTGAAAAGCTCCGATGTTTGGTGTTGTTGATTGAAACCTCAAAAGGGTTTGAGCTTTCATTTCTCCCTCCCCCTTTGTTGTTTTCCCCAATTTATCCCCCCTATTAAAACCGATTTTATTAATCTTTCTATCAGTTCTATCTTTTAAAATATATCTTATTAAATTTTTTTTATATATATATATTTATATCTATATATATTATAAATATATTTATATATATATTTTTATATATTAAAATTTTTTATATATTTAAATTTAGCAAAAAGCGGGGTGCCCCAACAGCATTTAAAAAATTTTTTCTTGAGGACTCCTGGGGGCCCGCTACATTCATCTGTCAGAATGGCTTGAAATGCTTTGGTACTAAGTGTCCCAGAAAAAATATCAGGGGAACGGTTCGTCAGTTATGCAAGGTTTTAAGTGTCATGATTTTTGGTAATAACCCTAAAAAGTGCGGTGGTAAAAAAAACCCAAAAAAGGGGAAATCTGTTTGGGTTGACATAATTTCAAGAACTGTTTTAAATAGAAAAAACCCGGGGGTTGCCCTCTGAAAGGGTAAACACCCATGCTGTACCCCCAAAAGCTGTCCTATAGGAAAAAATACAAAAAGGGAAAATTCTGGATGCTGGGAAACCCGGGGCACTCAGAAAACCTAAAACCCCCAAACCCCTCCTCCAGCATACCCCAGGCTTCTTTCCCCCCTAGTCCTCCCCGGAGCTGGCGTGACTCCTCCCGAAACCTTCCCCTTTCCCCCTCTTTACTCCCAAATTTTTTTGGGTTTACTACTCCTGCTGGCCTCCCCCCCCCCAGTTTCCCCCCATTTTACCCCAGGTAAAAGGGGATGACATGATCCCTAAGGCCCCATGTTCCTTGAGGGGAAATTTTATGGGGGGGTTTAAATTTGATGTTTCTTTTGGGACCGGGGAAGGGGGCAGGAAAACAATGTTAAACTCTGTTCCCCCCCCAATTTTCCCCCCCCCAAATCATTTAATAGAGGCAAAGGGATCAGTCCCATAATAATCCCACATTTTTGTTGCGTTACTTAGGGGACCAGCCCCACTCACGGCAGGGGTTTTTGGACCCCTTTCCCGCCCATTTTGAACCTATGCCTATTTCCCTTTCGACTATCAACCCCCGACCCCCATGATTGATGACCGGGGTTTGCATTAACGCCCCGCCCGCTATGTTCACACCCCCCCTTGAACTTGAAAACCGGGATTTGGGTGTCAAAATTAAAACTACCGCTATTGAAGGGGCCTTTCCCACCCCCAAAAATTCCCCGGGGTTTATTTCAATGGTCTACCCTAATTCCCCTTGGAGCCCTCTCCCCCCTCTGAACCTCTTTTTTTCCCTTTTAAAACCCCCTGAAAACTGAAAAAATTAAAGCTTTTGTCAGATGCGATTCTAAAGGGCCTTCTTTTAAAATGTCACCATTTACCAGTGGGATGGGGAACTTGTCAATACTAAAGCCCCCCAAAAGAACTACTCCCCCCCCTTTCCCGATGAAGTAGGGTATGGACAGCTTAACACTCGGACAGCAATCCCAATTTTCCCGGAATCCACCCTGGGTTTCCCCCGTAAAAGCTTTGCAAACAGGAAAAAAAAATGGGGGATTACATTTTTTTCAATTTAAATTTTTCAACATTTCTTTAAAAAACCGGAAACCTCCTTGAAAGGGAAATTGCAAATCTAAAAAATGACGCCCACCCTTTCTGAAGGGGACTGCGAAAGGGGAAAAGCCCAACTTTTTAAAATTACGGGGGTTCTCTACAGTTGAAAAAACGAGAGGGCCCCATAGTGGAGTAGACTCCAAATTTTAAACAAGGGGGTCTTTTGGGCCACTCACAGTGCCCGAAAGCACCTTTCTTGCGTAGAACTGTGGGCCCCGGAAATTGGGCATTTTAATTTTTGGGTACTGTCTATTTTCCCCCTGGGGACAGTCGTTTTTAAGGAGTCCTTTCCCCCCCCTCCATGGGAAAATTTGGTTGGGAATTTTCCCCAAATTTTTATGGCAGGGGTTTTTTTAATGCCTCCCCCCCGCCTTCCAAAAACTGTACAGCGGCCACCCCGCTGGGAAAATTTTAAAGGGGAAAAACCCAGTTCTTTAAAAATTTGGGCAGTGCCACCTATCTTTTCAGGGCCCCTTTCTTCCCTTCTTTTTTGGGCCCCTCGTTGGGGGAAACACTGATTTTGTTTTAAACCAGAAGGTTTTGGGCCCCCCTGCCCCCCCATCAGGCTCTCTCCTGTCATTTTTCCTGCAGGCACCCATCCCCGTTTCGGATACCCACCCCCCCGAAACTTAACCTGGGCCTCTCTGGGCTTTGATCTGTTTCCCAGAACAAACCTTGGGACCCAGGACGAACTATTCCATTGATGACCGGGCCTGTTGGAGGCGATTAAACGCCCGCAATCAATCTTTGCGGGGTTCGAATATTAGAGGGACCCCTGCGGTTTGTGCAAAAAAACTACGTCGAAGCTCTCCCCAAAAATTTTAAAAAACCTATGGGAAAATTAGGGGATTGCATGAGGAATTATAAAACCCGGAATTTTGCAGGCATACCTAACTCGTCAGCCCCCCGGGAAATTTTTACGGGTTTTGAGAAGAGAGTTACTCCCCCTGATCCCCCAAAGCACAAGAGGGGGTTTATGGAAATATCTTGTTCTTCAGTAACCAGTAAAAAACGTCAGTCTGCAAAGTTTTGGGCAAGATACCCCTGCTTTTAGGGGCCAAACATTAGGCTTCCCAGTTACCTCAAAAATTTCCTTAAATGATGATGGCCCGATGAGAAAGTCGACAAAAAAAACTTGAGGGCCCCAAAAGGGACCAGGCCCCCTCTGATAGGTGAAGTGTGGGGGGAAAATTCTCAGCCAATGCTTGTAGGCTTTTTAATAATACTCATTATCTACCTCGCTACCTCTAACTGAAATATTACTCTTGAAGCAGACCATCCTCAAAACACGACGAATTGCCCTCAGAGAGATGGTCAGGGTTTTCTCTGTGAATTCATAAAAACCCCGGGCCCTCTCAGGTTAACCCTTGGGGTTGTGAAGTTCATAACCGGAAACTGCAGATTTTTCTCTTGTGAATATCTTCAAATCCCCATTTGGCTCAGGACTTTTTAAATTTGCTTTTAAAGGGAAAACAAAGATGATATTTTTTGGAAAAACCCCAATAGAGACCCCCATATGCGGATAGTTTTATCGAAAATTTTTTTACTTGAGGTAAAGGGTTTAAAGGGCCTGGGAAAAAATTCTTTTCCAAAACAGATTAACTTTTACTTGGAAAAACAATCACCTTTTCATGGGAAAAAAAGTTTGGATTCCGACCCCAAAATGGGACCCAACATATTTTAATTTATCATTCTCGATGCGGGTTTGGCCCGCTTGGGGAAAAAACAGGGAAATTCTTGCCCTCATTGCCCCCAGGGATGTTCAAGAGCTTTTGGGCAGTTTGTGGCTTGATGGACTTTTTTTAAAAAGGGTGGGACCCCCCTGCCCCAGGGGAAATTTCCCCGGGTTTTATATAAAACTTTAATCACGAAAAAACATCCCTCCCCAAAAAAACCCCAAAACGAATGACCCCCCTGAAGATCTGAGCAATCTCCCCGGGACGACCCGATTTAACCCCTGAAAAAATTTTATGTTCATTAAGGGAAAATTCCCCATTTCCCCATTTTTTGGTGATATATTTTAGGCATTTTTCCTTGTTACATGTAATCATGTACTTTTCTAATTTTTTAATGTTGGACCCCACCCCCGGAAAAGCTGAGCGGGCCCCGTTTGCCTATCGTCGCTCTCCCTTTTTTCCTGTACAGCTTGGTTTCCCCAAAAAAAAAATATATAATTGAAACTGATTTATCCTTTACCTTTTCAGAACCCTGCGGGTTTAAACATTGTTTAACTATGTAAAATGCGAGTAAGGTTAACCCTATTCCCCAAAATTTTTTTTTCTTTCATTATTGACCTATACACATTTAGGGATATTTTTATTTCTGCCTAAGCGGGTTGGGCCCTTACTTTCTTACCCCACCCCCCCCCCCCCCCCCCCCTTAAAAAAATCCCCCCCCTTTTCCTATATTTCTTTCCTCACGACCCTTCTTTTTTCCCCCATTTTACCACACCCTTGGTCAAAACAAGTTGAAGCTAAAAGCCTGTAAAATTCCCAGTGTTCCCTTTGATCTCCCTTGCTACATGAAACCGTACATGAAACCAAATACGTTGATGCCCCCCAAATTTCCTTTTTTATTTTATGCTTTGGTAGTTAATACTTAAAATTACATAGAAAGAAATTTTCGGGCATATACATACATATTTTACATCCTACACACATCTACACAGAAAGATAACATCGTGCATATACGTACAACATACATACATAAATGTTGTGAAACAGGAATACAGTACCTACAAGAGGGAAATTTAAGAAAACTTTGAACATCGGGTTTTCTTTTTTGTAGATGTTTCGCCACCCCCCAAAAATTTGGCTTTATCAATCCCAGTTTCTTGGACATAATTGGGAAAACAGAAGACCCTATATAAAAAAAGATGGGGGAAATTTAGCCCCTCACCCTTTGGGGGTGGTTTTTTCAGCACCATGGTTGAAGAGATTCTAAAGAAAGGGAAAGGGAAGACTGGCGCTTATATAGGGTCTTTAAACATAAAAATTTACATACAATTCATTACATAATACATCATTGTTAAAGAAAAAAAATTTATGAAATAAGGCCAAGGAAAAAAGATATTTTATATTCAACATTATCACAGAAAAAAACAGAATTTTTACCATATAAAATTTTGGAAAAAGTAAGAAAATCACGTTTGCCCCCCTTCGAATAATACAAATTTTTACTATGGTTATGTTTCAAAAAAGTAAAAAAAAAAATTTGGTTCTAAAGGCCTAGTGACCCGGATGATGAAATTTCCTTATTTATACCTAACCGTTATATGGTGATAAATCCCCAGCCTCAAACATAAATTTATGAATTTTTTTCAAGTGGGGAAGTGACTTATGACCCCTTTGCCCAGAGCCTGCTTTGTTACGCCAAGACCACGACACAAAAACTTTACTTTTTTTTTTAATCTGGGAAAAAATACACCCCCACTTTTTATGTTTCTTTCACTCCCGGGGAAAAATATACAGAGCTTGTAAAAAGTCTTAAACGAGGGGCCTTATAGCAGTCCTTGGCAAAAATTAACTGTTTTCCTTACCTTGCTAAAAAAACTTCTTGAATATTGGTTATTAGTTTAGGGGAACGGGGTTTAATCCACCCCCCTTTTAAAGTAAGAAAACGGCTCTTACCTTATTTCCGATTCAAAAAACCTTTATGAAAAAATTTTTTTCGTGTTAAATTTTTCTGTTGAAGAAGAGAGTAAACAAAAATTTGTGATTTAGCGATTTTTTGGCCGCAAAAAAAAAAATTTAAAATTTCTTCAATTTTTTTTTTAAAAAAAGATTCTGGAAAAAATTTTTTATACCAAAGGGGACATTGTGTTGAGCTGAAAGATGATTTTTGCAGGGAAAATTTTTAAAATTTATTCCTTTTTGGGTTTTAAAAATTGGGTTTCCAATTGTTTAAATTTTTTCCCATTTTTTTTTTCCTTCCGGAATTCTCAGGCGTCTTATGTGTACCCTTAGTCGGTCCCATTGAAATTGTTTTTCCCCCACTATTCTTACGTGTTTTTTCCGTACTGGGGAAAAGGACCCTCCATAACGAAATTATTTTTTGGGCCAATTTTAAGTATTTTATTTTTAAATATTATTTTTATTATTATTATTTTTATTATTATTATTATTATTATTATTATTATTTATTATTTTTTAAAGATTCCCCTGTATTTCCCCCGGGGCCGGGGGCCTTTTTCCAAGGGGTTTGGCCCCGGGCCCTTTGGTTTCCCCTGTCTTGGGAGTGCCCTGAGGCCAAAGTCTCCCATAGGAGGAGGACAAGTCCCCCTCTTTTTGGGACCCCAATGTCCCCAGGCCAAACCACAACCCTGGGCCTTCTTGGTCTCCTTTCCCCCCCCCAAGGGGGGCTAAGGGGAAATTTAAACGGGTTTGGAGCTGTAAGCTCGGGCTCAGGCCCCTTACCCTCCCCTTGAAGAGTTGGGGCAGGGTTTTGTCGATGTGCAAAAAAGTACCCCACCATAAAACCCCCTCAAAATTTAAATTTTTTTGGCCATTTATTTTTTTTTTAAAAAAATTCACAATTCCCTTAAAAAAACCTTTTTTTTAAACCCCGGGGGGGTAAAAAAATTGGGATTCCTTAAACCTTAAAAAATTGATAAAAAAAAAACGGGCCTTTCCAAATTAAAAAACTTACCGTTTTAAATTTAAACACCAAAAAAAAAGGAAAAATTTCTTAAAAAAAAAATTTTTAAACAAAAGGAAAGAAAAACCCATGGGGGGGGTTTTAACTGCTTTTTCCTTTCAAACCGAAAGTGGGTTTAAATTTTTAATACTAAAGGGAAAAGGGAAAAACCATTCCAAATTTCCTTTCCCCCGGTTTATTTATGAAAAACCCGGGGCGGAAGGGAATGGGAAGCGCCCCTAATTTTGTTGGTTTTTCCCCCCCAAAAGAAAGAAAATTTGGCTTTTTATAAAAGCCATAGTATTCCCACCAAAATTAAAAAAAATTGGGCCTGGTGGAAAACCCCCCAAATGGTTGAGGGGCCCCCAAATAAGCCAATTAAAACCAGGGGAACTTAAATCTTTTTCCCCTTCCCCCAATATTTTAAATTCCCTCATTAACTTTTACAAACCAGTACTTTTACCATTTAAATAACCCCAAAAAGGACTTTTAATTGCCCCAAAAAACAAAACAAATTTTTGTCCCCCTCGGGAATTCCATTTTGGGCCCCCCCCCCGGAACCATTCCCAAAAAATTGTTGAACCCTTCCAGTAAAAAAGTGTTTTTTGGGACCCAAGTACCCCACCTTTTTTTGGGGGGCCCCTCAGCTTTTCCCCCCCTTTTCATGCCCCAAACGGGACCTCTCTTCTTGATTTTCCCCAGTGTGTCTTTTAATCCAAAACCTTTTTGGGTTCCCATCCCCCTTTTCCCCCTTTGTATTTCCCCTTTGTCCCGCCTGTTATTCCAACCCCTTGTTTTCTTCAGCCCCCTTTCCCCCTTGGCCGTGTCCCCCCCCTACCTTCCCAACCTTTTTAAAATTCCCCCGTACTTGATTCTTAATCTTGCCCCCGGGACCCTTCCCGGCTCCTTCCTCGGCCAAACCCCTTTAACCCCCTTCCCCGACCTTTTCCCCCCCCAGTTGGTTCCCCCCCCCCCCCGCCCCCCTGGGGGTTTCCCCAAGACTGGTCCCTGAAATACTCCAGTATGGGCCTAACAAACAGTGTACGGGTTTTTGAACGATTCCTTATTGAGGTAGGGAAAAACGTATTCTCAGGTTTGCCGGGGCCCCCCGGTTATGCGGGCAGCGGTTTTTTTTGGTTTGTGTTTTGCCCCCGGGGTTGATGTCCCTCGGTTTGTTATGGTCCCCCCCAAAGGTCTTTCTCCCTGAGTGAGGGGTCTGTGTCTTTTTTTCCCCTACCCTTATTCTTTTTGGCGGTCTTCTTTGCCCCCCCCCAATCTTCCCAGGGATTTTGCATTTGGCTGGATTGAATTGGGAGGCACCCGTTACGGGGACCACATGTCCACCCTTTCTCCAGGTCTCTTTGCAGTCCTCCCTTTCTTTCCTGGGCCGATTTAAATTTTTTCATAAAACCCCACGTCATCTGCAAAACAGGGACACTTCAAAAGTTATTCCTTCCTTTCATGTCGTTCACATTATCAAAATAGACTGGTCCCAAAAAATGACCCCTGTGGGACCCCGCCCCCGTTAAAAAGGCCCCCCACTGTGATACCTCTTCACGTACCATTTACTCGTTGGGGGCCTCCCCGTCAGGGTTTCCCTTATCCATTGCAGTGCCCTTCCTTTTATGTGTGCCCGATCCTCCAGCTTCTGCACTTTTTCTTTGTGGGGAACTGTTTTCAAAGGCCTTCCTGCCCGTCTAGGAAAAAAAGCAAACTACCCAACCCTTCTTTTCGTGTCTTCTTCTGTTTCTTGTCTTAAAAACTCCAGGGGGGTTTTTGTACAAGTTTTTGCCTTCCCCTGAACCCATGGGGTTTTCATTTATAATTTTGTGGGGTGTGTGTGGGGTGTGTGTGGTGTGGGTGTGTGTTTTTAGTGTGTGTGTGTGTGTGGTGTTTTGTGTGTGTGTGGGGTGTGTGTGTGTGGAAATGGTGTGTTGTTTCCCCCACCCCAGTTTTACTCACCTAGTTGAGGTTGCGGGGGTCGAGTCCGAGCTCCCGGCCCCCTCTTCATGATCGTACTAGGTCACTTTTCCCCGGGGCCGTGGCTTTATTTATTCCTTGCTTAAAATATGTAAGGATCCTGCCCCACTACATCGCTTCCCAAACTATTCCCACTTATGGCCCTGTGGTGAAAATACTTCCCAAAAATCCCCGTGATTCATCTGTGTTTCAGCTTCCAAATGTGTCCCCCTTTTTACTGTGTCCAAACTCAGGAACATCCCGTCTTTGTTTCCCCCTTTTTCAATTTCCCCTCAGTATTTTGAAAGTCTTTAATGCCCCCCCATTTCTCCTGTCCTCCAGTTTTTTCGTCAGGTTGATTTCCTTAACCTCTCCTCGTAGGGAAATATTTTAGTCTGGGGCTGTTTGTTTTCAAAAACCCTTTTCCCCTTTCCCCTAGTTTCTTTTCGTGTTGGGGTAGGTGTGGGGGTTCCCAAAATTGGGGCGCATACTCCAATATGGGCCCAAAGTTACGGTTGTACAAAGGTCCTGAACGATTCCTTTTTAAGATGCGGAATGCTTTTTCTGAGGTTTTTCCAGGCGCCCATTTTGCTGCCCGGCCCGTTATTTTATTGATGTGCGTTTTAGGAGATGTGCCCGGTGTTATACTCACCCCAAGATCTTTTTTCCCGGGGTTTAAAGGGTTTTAGTCTTGACCCCCCGACTGTTCTCCGTCTGCGGCCCTTTTTTGCCCTTTCCCCCAAACTTCATGACTTTGCACTTGGTGGGTTTTAACTCCAGGAGCCATTTTTGGACCAGGTCTGCAGCCCGTCCAAAATTCCCCCTTTGGGAGTTTTTGCCCCGGTCTTCGATCGAGGTATTTTTCCTCATCCAAACCCTTTACGTCTTTTGCAAACCCCGGGGGGGACCCCCCCCGAGTCTATTCCTTCCGTCAGGGGTTCAAAAATACCCAGAAACAGCCAATTGGGGGTAGGGGCCCGACCTTGCGGGACCCCCCTGGTCACAGGTGCCCAAATCTGCCCCCCTGCCACCGTACCATGGGGCCCCCCTGCCCCGTCTTCCCCCGACCCCAAGGTTTCCCTGATCCATTTTTAGTGCCTTCCCTGTTTTTCCCCGGTTGGTCCTCCGTTTTTTTTCACCCAATTCTTGTGGGGAACTGTGTCAAACCCCCTTCTTGCAGCCAAGGGAAAAAGCCCAAACCACCCCCCCCCCCCCTTTTTTGTTTACGGGTGTCCCATGGCATTGGAAACTCCCGTAGGTTTGTGGGCACAGATTTCCCGTTTCCCCGAAACCATGCTGGTGCTGTTTATGAGATAATTTCCTTTCTAGGTTTTTCCACCCCTCTTCTCCCGATAATCTTCTCCCTTTTTTTTGCATATATACATGTCAGTGACATGGTCTGTTGTTTTATGCTTTTATTTTCCCCGTCTTCCCTTTTTTTAAAGATTTTGGGGCCCACATTTGTGTCTTCCCATGCCCCCCAGGGCCCCAAACTCCCCGGGTTTTATAGATGTATTGAATTATTGTTGTTAGGGGTCCCCCATTTGCGCCTTCCCCCCTCCCCTTTAATACCCCCTGGGGAGAGTTATCCCGGCCCCCCTTGGGCCTTTTTAGGTTTGCCCACTCAAGAAAACCCCCTTCACTTCTTCCTCTGTTGTGTGCACCCGTGTCCCCGCCCCTTGGTGGTGTGCCCCCCCCTCTCCCTTTTTTTTGGAGTCCCCTTTTGTCTCCTCTGTAAACACTTCCTTTTAATCTTTTGTTGAGGGCTTCACCCCCTTTCCCACGGTCATTTTTCCCGTTTTTCCCCTCCTTTTCCCTTCCCCTTTGGGCCCCGAGTACCGGTCCCTTTACTGTTGTTTTCCTCCCGAAAGTGGTGTACAACAGTTTCGGGTCAGATTTGGCCTTTCGCTTTCTATGTCATTTTTCATTTGTCTTTGGGCCCTCCTCTTCTTATTGGGATATTCGTTTCTGGGGTCCAGGGCTGTTTTTCCCCATTCTCCCGGGGCCCCTTTGCCTTCTTAATTTTTTTCCATTCCCCAGCACACTTGGTTTTTGCCTTTCCCCGCCCCCTTTGGGTAAACCATGGGCTCATCCTGGCTTTTTCTTTTTTCCCGTTACCCCTTGGGTAAAAAAACCTCTCCTCGCCCCCCTTGCATTTTTTTGCTTTCATTTTCCCCTCATTTTCAAACTGGCTTCCCCCGCCAGTTTTTCGTCCCATTGAACCCCCCGTTTTAGGTAAGTTCCTCATTCCCCGTGTTGGTCCCCTTTCTTGTTGTTTGGCCCTTTATTTGTCTGGCCTTCCCCGCTTCCCCCCCCATTGTGCTCACTGTGTATTCGAAGTTTTAAAAAAACCCCCTGGGGCATTTGGCCCCCAAGGGGTTTTTTTCATATGTATTCCCCTCCCTACCCCGCCCCTATGAAGGTGAATACTAAGTCCAGCCTTGCTGGTTTATCCTCCCCCTCTCTCTCCCGTTGTTTCCCCTTTCGTGTTTGGGACAAAGAAGTTCTCCAGTACCACCTCCCCCCCATCTTTAGCCCTCCGTATCCTTTTGGCCCCCAAAGTGGGGCCAAATTTCCCAATCGATCTCCCTTTTGGTTTTAAAAAACAGCCCTGTCGGGCTTTTTCCCTCTTTGCCCTGGTCTTTTTGGGCCCCCTCCCCGCCAGTGTTAACCTTTGCTTTTATTGCTCTCGAGTTAAATCTTGCCTTTGGCCCCCCCTGTGTTTGTGGTGGGTTATACCCTCACTTTCTTTACCAACCTTGGGGGCCTCCCAAGTGAAATGTTACCATATGTAATCACTTTCTTTTCCGCTATCCCCCTCTCCCGGGTCCCTCAAAAAATTCCCGCGATTTTTGTTTAGCAAAAGCCACTCCTCCCCCCCCCTGTTCCCTCTGTCTTTCCCCGGATTTGGTATCCCGTTGGAAAGGATGGCATCTGTTATCCCTACCTGTAAAAACCCTTTTTTTCGTGAGGGCTATGATATCCGATGATGCCTCTTTGGGCTCTTTTTGCCCACTTTCCCCCCCATTATTTGTTTTCCCCCTCAGCTTTTTTTGGGGACCCTACCCCCTTTAGTTTCCCTTTCCCAAAACTGTGGTTTGGGGGCCCGTGAGTGTGGGAGAAACCCCCTAGCCCCCTACTGGGGGGATTTTTTCCCATCCCGGTGTTGGGTGGAGGTGTGGGGTAGGATTTTAGTGTGTGGTTTGGGGGGGTGTGATAGGGTTTTTATGGTTCCCCCCAGGAAAAGTTGTGTGTGTGCCCGGGCCCCTTTCTGGTTTTGTTCTGCCCCCGGCCCGACCTCCTTTTTGTGTTGGGGTGTGTGTGTGTTGGTTGGTTTTGTGGTGTGTGTGGTGTATGTGTGTGAAAGTGTGTTTTTTGTATGTGTGTGTTTGTGTGATGTACGTGTGTGGTGTTTTGTGTGTGTGTTTTTTCTATGGTTGGGTGTGTATGTGTGGGGTGTATGTGTGGTGTGTGTGTCGCTGGGGTTGTGTGTGTGTGGGGGTGTGTGTGTGTGTGTGTGGTGTGTGAAAGTGTGGGGTGTGTGTATTTGCCCCCGTTAAATTAACCCCTTTTGGCCCTTGTTTTGGTGTGTGTGTTGGGGTTTGTGGGTTTTACGTGTGTGTTCGTGTGTATGGGGGGGTATTGGGGGGAGAGGTACTGTTTCTAAAATACCCGTAATTTGGGTTTATTTAAAAAAAGGAGGGAAAAAGTTTAAAAGGGTTTTTAAAACTTCCCCCTTTTAGTGTCTGCCCTTTTGTGTGTGTTTTGTGTGTGTGGGTGGGGTGTGTGAGGGAGGGGTGGTTTTGGGGGAGGTAGGGGGTGTTTTGTGTGGTTTTTCGTGGGGGTGTGTGTGTGTGGGTTGGTGTTGGGGTGTGTGTGTGTTAGGGGTGTGTGTGTGTAATTTTGTCCCAATTATGTGTGGGTTTATTAGAGTCTGAAAAAATAGGTGGCTTGTGGGTCCCGGGGTGGTTTAAAGTGGATTTTCCCGTGGTTTGCTTTTGTCCCCAACCTCTTGTGACCTGAACCCCCAAACCCCCCTTGGACTTTATGCCCCCACCCACCCCCCCAATGTTGGCCCCCCATGCCTTTTAACTGCCCCCCCTAGCTTTGTAGTAAAAATTAATCGGCCCTTTTTCCCAAAGGGATTTCCAATTGCCCATTCCTTATTGAAAACTTGAGTGTTTATTTCTTTATCGGCTAGGAAAAGTTTTGACCATTTACATTCAGCTTGGCAGTTAAAATGGGAACCTGGAAACCCCCCACACCCAAAAAAAACCACTCATAGGTGGAATTTCAGTACTTGCAGGGGCCCCCTGTTGCGGGCCCGTTAGATTGTTCCCGTTCGATGTGAGTCCCCGGCGTAGATCCACCTTTAATTTTTTTCCCCCCTTAATAATGTACCCCCCATTTTCCCGTATTTTCTCTCACTGGTCACACGATTGGTTTTTACCCTTTTTTATCTTTTTGGGTGACACTTGGAACCCAAAGGGCGCCCCTTTCCACCCACACTGGGCCCGCCCTCTGCGCCCCCAAAAGTTTTTAATTTTTTAGATAAATTACAAAAATTTTGGCTCTCCCCCCCACTTTGGGGGCTCAGGCAGGGTTAAAAAACATCCTAGGATTGTTTTATACCCTGCACACTTAGCAACCCTTGCAGAAAAACTTGGGTAGCCCCCAAAAAACTTTATTCCCGGAGCACGGGAAGGCCCCGGCTAGCGCCCCTCGCTGTCCCCCCCACCCGTGTGTGGTGTGTGTACTTTCCTATTTGTTTTCTCACCTATTTGTTTTGGGTTTCAGGGATCGATTTTATAGCTCCCGGCCCCCGCCCCCTTCCTCGGTTGTACTAGGTCCCCCCTCCCCCTCCCTGCCCCCCTGAGCTTTATCATACCCCGCCTTTAAAACTATGGGGGGGTTCCCCCCCTCCCCCTACGTCCTTTCTAGGCTGGGCCCCCGCCCCGGCTTACCTTTTACGACTGAAGAAAAAACCTTTCCCAACCCCATCCCTTTGATTCCCCTCCTGAGTCTTAATTTTTGACCCTTGGTGTCCGGTTTTCCCTTTTTCCCGGAAATTCCCCCTCTTTGGGGGTTTTTTCTGCGCCCCGTATTTTTATTTCGTTAACCCTGTCTCCCCTGAACCTTCCCCCGGCCCCCCGTTCATAAGCCGATTTCCCCCCAAAACCCTTTTTTTCCCCCCGGGGGGCCAAGGCCCCTTAAACCCCCTGGAGGGACTTGTCCCTTTTTGCCCCCCAAAACTTTGCCCCCCTTTCCCCCTAAATTTCCCTTTACCCCCCCCCTGACCCGGGGGTTTGGTTCCCAAAATGGTGGCCCGCATATCCATATGGGGCCGACCCTTTAAATGGTTATAAAGAGTCTTGTAAAAAAATCCCTTTCTGAGGTATCGAAAGTTTCTGTAGGTTTTTCCCCCGGGCCCCCCTATGCTGCGCGTTACCTGATTGATGTGCGCCCAGGGGGTATGCTCGGTGTTTTTTTTTCTCCAACCCCCCTCGATCTTTTTCCTTTGGGGTTTCCCCCCCGGTTTGCAGTCCCTTTTGGCCCCTCTAAACTATATTGTGTGTGCAGTCTTCCCTTTTCCCCCCTTCCCAAATCTTCATGGCTTTGCATTTGGCCCGGGTTAAACTCCCAAATAGCAGTTGCTGGGCCAGGCTTTTTAGGGGGTCCAGGTCTCTTTGTAGTCCTGCCCCCATTTTCCCTCCCCCAAACGAGAGACAGAAACCAGCAATCCTACATCATGCAAAACAGTTACAGTATTATGTTTCACAGTCATCTGGCAGGATCGGATATACTTCCCTTGTTGCTATCTACCAACCTATTTACCTATATATATATTTATATATATATAATATATAATATATTATATATATATATATTATATATATATATATTTAAATTTAGCAAAAAGCAGGTGTCCAACAGACACTCAAATTTATTCTTGAGACTCCTGAGGACGCTACATTCATCTGTCAGAATGGCTTGAAATGCTTTGGTACTAAGTGTACCCCAGATAAAATATCAATGGAACGGTTCGTCAGTGTCATGCAATGTTTTAAGTGTCATGAGTTTGGTCATAACACTAATAAGTGCGGCAGTCAAAAAACAATAAGCAGCATCTGCTCTGGTGAGCATAATTTCAAGAACTGCTTTAATAGAAACAACCCTAAGTGTGCCCTCTGTAAGGGTAAACATCATGCTGTATCCCCAAGCTGTCCTATACGGAAAACTACAATATAGAAAATTTGGATGCTAGGAAGCAGGCACTCAGAAAACCTCAACCCAACCCTCCTCCAAGCATATCCCAGGCTTCGTTCCCTAGTCTCCCCGGAGCTGGCGTGACTCCTACTGACACCTTTACTTTCGCCTCTTCTACTGCCAATGTTTGGAATACTACTCCTGCTGCGCCTCCCCCCGCAGCTCACCCCCATGTACTCCAGGTACAAGGTATGACATCGATCCCTAAGGCTCCATGTTCCTCTGAGGTGGATATTATGCGGGGATAATTGATGTTTCTGTTGACTAAGGAGGTGGCAGGTAACAATGTTAAACTCTGTTCCTCAATTTTCAATCACTTAATAGAGGCTAATGGGATCAGTCCCATAATAATACCACATAATGTGCAGTTACTTATGGACCAGTCCCTCATGGCAGGCGGTGTGACCTCTTCCCGTCACCTGAACCTATGCCTACTTCTTTCGACTATCAAGCCGCACCCATGATTGATGACCAGGTTGCATTAACGCCTCCGCCCGCTATGTTCACACCTCCCATTGAACTTGCACCACACTCTGGTGCTCAAATTCAAACTACCGCTATTGAAGCTGACCTTCCAGTTCCTATAATTCCCCAGGATACTTTCAGTGGTCTACCCTAATTACCCTTCGGAGCCCTCTCTCCCCTCTGACCTCTTTTGTGCCTTTAAACCCTGACACTGCAAACCCTACAGCTCTGTTGTCAGATGACGATTCTGAAGCTTCTGTTAATGTCACCACTACCAGTGAGGATGGGGAACTTGTCAATACTCAGCAAACCACACAGAACTACTCTCCTCCCTTCGATGAGTAGAGTATGGACAGCTTACACTCGGACAGCAAATACAATTTCCGGAATCCACCCTCGGTTCGTAACAAGCGTGCAAACAGGAAGAAATAATGGGGATTACAGTTTTTCCAAGTTAAAATTCAACATTTCTTTAACAACCGGTACCTCCTTGAAATGGAATTGCACAATCATAACACTGACGTCATCTTTCTGAATGAGACTGCTGCAAGGGCAGACCAACATATTAAATTACGTGGTTACTCTACAGTTGAGAAATCGAGAGGGCTCCATAGTGGAGTAGACATCCTAGTTAAACTAGGGTGTCTCTCGGCCCATACACAGTGACGAGAGCACCATTCTTGCAGTAGAACTGTCGACCTCGTATGGTCAGTTAATTGTTGGTACTGTCTATTTTCCTCCTCGACAGTCGTATAAGGAGTCCATTACCCTCCATGGGATACTGAGTAGGAATGTTCCCACATTACTGGCAGGTGATTTTAATGCCATCACCCCGCCTTCTTCAACTGTACAGCTGGACATCCGCTGGGAAAATTAAAGGGTCAACAGTTCTTTAACATAATGACAGTGCGTCACCTATCTTTTCAGGGCCCTTTCTTCCAGTCTTTTGTTGGCCCTCGTTCGGGGACACCTGATTTAGTCTTAACCAGAAGAGATTGTGACCTGTACCACATCAGGGTCTCTCCTGTCATTATTCTGCAGGCATCATCACCGTTTCGGATACCCACTCCCCCGAAACTTAACCTAGCCTCTCTGGGCTTTGATCTGTTCCAGAACTACTTGTACCATGACGATACTATCTCCATTGATGACCAGCCTGTGACGGCGATTGACGACGCAATCAACTCTTTGCGTGGTCGAATATTAGAGGCGACTCATGCGGTTTGTGCGAAAACTACGTCGAAGCTCTACCAGCAATATAAACCTACTAGAGAAATTAGAGATTGCATGAGGAATTATCAAACCGAATGTAGCAGGCACTACCTAACTCGTCAGCCCACACGGGCAATATTACAGGATTTGAGAAGAGAGTTACTCGCCCTGATCTCCCAGCACAAGAGCGAGTTATGGAAATATCTTGTTCTTCAAGCTAACCAGTATAAACGTCAGTCTGCAAAGTTCTGGAGCAAGATACGCCAGCTTTTAGGGGCCAAACATTAGGCTTCCAGTTACCTCACACATTCCTTCACTGATGATGACGATGAGAAAGTCGACATAAAACTTGATGACCCATAAGACCAGGCCACTCTGATAGGTGAAGTGTGGGCGAAAATTCTCACGCACAATGCTTGTAGGCATTTTAATAATACTCATTATCTACCTCGCTACCTCTAACTGACATATCTACTCTTGAAGCAGACCATCCTCTAACACGACGAATTGCCCTCAGAGAGATGTGTCAGGGTCTCTGTAGAATTCATAATAAAGCCCCGGGTCTCTCAGGTGTAACACTTAGGCATGTGAAGTTCATAACCAGGAACTGCAGATTGTCTCTTGTGAATATCTTCAATGCCATCTTGGCTCAGGACACTTTTCAATTGCTCTTAAGACAACGAAGATGATATTTATTGATAAACCCAATAGAGACCACCATATGCCGGATAGCTATCGACAATCTCTTTACTTGAGGTCACGGGTAAAGTCCTCGAGAAAATCATTTCCAACAGATTAAACTATTACATGGAATACAATCACCTTTTCACTGAGAAACAGTTTGGATTCCTGACTCACAATGGGACCCAACATAATATTAATATCATTCTCGATGCAGGTGCCAGCTTGCGGAAACAGGGTATTCTTGCCCTCATTGCCACCAGGGATGTTCACAGAGCTTTTGACAGTTTGTGGCATGATGGACTCATTTTTAAACAGGTCGACCTCCCTGACCACAGCTGGACATTTCTCCGTTTTATATACAACTTTCTATCACAGAAAAATCATCCCTCCCCACAAAACCCAACGAATGACCCTCCTGAAGATCCTGAGCAATCTACCAGACGATCCGATTTAACTCCTGAAACAATTTATGTTCATTAAGGGTAATTCCACTCCCATTTTTGGTGATATATTTTAGGCATTATCACTTGTTACATGTAATCATGTACTATTACTAATTTAATTAATGTTGGACACCACCTCCGAAGAAGCTGAGCTGGCCAGATGTTGCCTATCGTCGCTCTGCCTTTGTCATGTACAGCTTGCGTCTTGCCCTAAAAAAGAAATATGATAATTGTAACTGATTTATCCTTTACCATTTCAGAATCATGCAGTTATACATTGTTATAACTATGTGAAACTGACGAGTAAGTGTTATACCCTATTCACCTAAATTGCTTTCATTATTGACACTATACACATTTATGTATATGTATTATTCTGCACCTAAGCTGTTGGGCCACTTACCTTTCTTACCCCACCTCCCCTACAAAATCCCACCCTTTTCCTATATTTCTGTCCTCACCGATCCTTCTTCTTTCCCCATCTTACCACAGCTCTGGTCATACAAGTTGAAGCTGAAGCCTCGTGATTCAGTGTTACCGTGATCTGCCTGCTACATGCAACCAGCTACATGCAACCAATACGACTTGATGACCCCTCATTTCCTTTTTGTATTCTTATGCATGTAGATTACATACATACATACATAGAAAGAAATATACGTGCATATACATACATATATACATACATACACACATACATACACAGAAAGATACATACGTGCATATACGTACATGCATACATACATACATGTTGTGCAAGACAGGTATACAGTACCTACAAGATGAAAGTTAAGACACTTGTGCAACATCTGGTTATCTTTATTGTAGATGTTTCGCCATCCAGTGGCTTTATCAATACAGATTCTTGGACATAATTAGAAAACAGAAGATCTATATACAAAAGATGAGGTAATCAGTCCCTCAGCCTTGGAGGTGGTGTTTACAGCACCATGGTTGAAGAGATTCTGAAGCACAGGTAAGAAGACTGGCGCTTATATAGGCGTCATACATACATACATACATACATACATACATACATACATACATACATACATACATACATACATACATACATACATACATACATACATACATAGTTAAAGAAATACATTATGAAATAAGAGCACAAGGAACAGATATTTTAATATTCAACATTATCACAGTAAAAAACAGAATTATTACCATATCATAATATGGTAAAGTAAGAGATCACGATAGCGCTTCGAATAATACTAATTTTTACTATGGTTATGTTTCATAAAAGTAAAAAATAAATAAGGCTTCTAAAAGGCCTAGTGATCAGGATGATGCAGTCCTTATTTATACCTAACCGTTATCATACGTGATAAATCACCAGCCTCAAACATGAATTATGAATTGTTCAAAGTGTGACGTGACTTATGACGCCTTGACCAGAGCACTGCATGTTACTGCCAAGACCACGACACACACTTTACTTTGTTTTTAATCTGGGAACAATACACTCCCACATTTTTATGCTTCTATCACTACCGGGAAGAATATACAGAGCTTGTATAACGTCTTGACGAGGCGCTTATAGCAGTACATGGCTAAATAACTGCTTCCTTACCTCTGCTATAAACTTCTTAGAATATTGGATTATTAGTTTACTGGAACTGGATTATCCACGCTAATTTAGTCAAGAACGGCTCTTACCTTTAGTCACGATCTCATAAACATTATGTAAAACTTTCAGTGTTGACGTTTCATGATGAAGAAGAGAGTAAAAAACATTTGTGATTTAGCGATTGTGAGCCGCAAAAAAATAAATCAAATCATCAATATTTTTTTCCCAAAGATTCTGAAATAATTTTATACCGAAGACATATCGTGTTGAGCTGAAAGATGATATTTTGCAGTGAAAATTTTAAAATATTATTACTTTCTTGGTTTAAAATTGGTTTCCAATTGATAAATATTTTCCATTCTTTTCCTACCGGAATTCTCAGACAGTCTTATGTGTATCCTAGTCTGTACATTGCAATGTATTCTTCACTATATCTTACAGTGTTTCTCGTACTGTCGGACAAGAGCCTCCATAACGAAATTATATTTTGCAATAAGTATTATTATTATTATTATTATTATTATTATTATTATTATTATTATTAAAGATTCGCCTGTATTCTCCCGGCCCGGGCCTTTTCCAAGTGGTGGAACGGCCTTGGTTCCCTGTCTTGGGAGTGTCTGAGACCTAAGTCTCCCATAGGAGGAGGCACAAGTACCCCTCATCTTTGGGATCAACTGTCCCCAGGCCAAGCCACAAGCTAGGCCTCTCTGGTCTGCCATCCCCGCCCCAAGGGGGCTAATGGGAATGACAGTCTTGTGAGCTGTAAGCTCGGGCTCAGGCACCTACCCTACCCTAGAAGAGTTAGGCATGGTGTCGATGTGCAATAAGTACATCCCATCAACACTCTATTGTGTTATTTTTTTTTTACAAATCACACTACCTAAACTTGTAAACTGTAAATTATTATTACGTTATTGATAAATTACGTTTCATTACATACCGTAATTTTAACACCAAAAATTATTCTTAAAAACAAATAAACAAATGAAGTATATGGTTACCGAATGTCCATCAACGAAGTGGGTAAAAATACTCAAGAAACATTCAACTCTTTCGTTTATTATGCACGGCGAGAATGAGCGCCTATGTGTTTTGCAAAGAAAGAAATGCCGTATAAATAAGCCATAGTATTAAGCACAATATAACCCCAAAATGCAAGAGTGAAAACACAAAGTGATGGGCAAATGAGCCATAATACTTCATGAGGGACATAAATCATGTACCAGATATTTTAATTACGCTCATCATGAAGCTTTGATACTTTACAGTCACTTTCTTCATTCTCAGTAACATCAACAAGGAATAATAATTGCATCACAAACTAAAGACAAACATGAATCACCCATCGGAAGTCACGGAAGCTGGAATTGTGGAAGGAACCCTGACTCCACGGAGACCAGGTGTCAGACCAAATGTTAGTAAACATTCTGGCTCCATGTGGAAAAATGTGTGTGTGGTTGTGTGTGTGTGTGTGTGTGTGTGTGTGTGTATGTGTGTGTGTGTGTGTGTGTGTACTCACCTAGTTGAGGTTGCGGGGGTCGAGTCCGAGCTCCTGGCCCCGCCTCTTCACTGATCGCTACTAGGTCACTCTCCCTGAGCCGTGAGCTTTATCATACCTCTGCTTAAAGCTATATATGGATCCTGCCTCCACTACATCGCTTCCCAAACTATTCCACTTACTGACTACTCTGTGGCTGAAGAAATACTTCCTAACATCCCTGTGATTCATCAGTGTCTTCAGCTTCCAACTGTGTCCCCTTGTTGCTGTGTCCCGTCTCTGGAACATCCTGTCTTTGTCAACCTTTTCAATTCCTCTCATTATTTTGTATGTCGTTATCATGTCTCCCCTATCTCTCCTGTCCTCCAGTGTCGTCAGGTTGATTTCCCTTAACCTCTCCTCGTAGGACATACCTCTTAGCTCTGGGACTAGTCTTGTTGCAAACCTTTGCACTTTCTCTAGTTTCTTTACGTGCTTGGCTAGGTGTGGGTTCCAGACTGGTGCTGCATACTCCAATATGGGCCTAACGTACACGGTGTACAGGGTCCTGAACGATACCTTATTAAGATGTCGGAATGCTGTTCTGAGGTTTGCTAGGCGCCCATATGCTGCAGCAGTTATTTGGTTGATGTGCACTTCAGATGTACCTGGTGTTATACTCACCCCAAGATCTTTTTCCTTGAGTGAGGTTTGTAGTCTCTGGCCCCCTAGACTGTATTCTGTCTGCAGTCTTCTTTGCCCTTTCCCAGTCTTTATGACTGTTCACTTGGTGGGGTTGAACTCCAGGAGCCAATTGCTGGACCAGGTCTGCAGCCTGTCCAGATCCCTTTGTAGTTCTGCCTGGTATTCGATCGAATGAATTCTTCTCATCAACTTCACGTCATCTGCAAACAGGGACACATCAGAGTCTATTCCTTTTGTCATGTCGTTCACAAATACCAGAAACAGCACTGGTCCTAGGACTGACCTCTGTGGGACCCTGCTGGTCACAGGTGCCCACTCGAACGCCTCGCCACGTACCATGACTCGCTGCTGTCTTCCTGACAAGTGTGTGTGCATGTGTGTGTGTGTGTGTGTGTGTGTGTGTAGACAGCCTGTACTGTCTGCATAGACAGCCTATGCTGTCTGCCAGCTTAGTTCATATTTCGCGGCACTAAAGTGCTGCCCTCCTGGGCCTGCTTCAGGTGTGTGGGAAGCTGGTCCCACACACTTTTCACTCTCTCAGCGGCCTGGCAGCAAGACAGCAGGCCTAGTAGCTCTCTCCTCTCATGTGATGGCCCTACCTGGGCCATGGGCACAACACACAAGCCTGTGTACCCACAAATAACAAAAAAGTCGCAATACTGGGTTATTTTTGTACTGTGTACCCACCACTACATTACAAATAAAGTAAGAGTCTCTCCGAAGACGTTCATAATTCACACCCCGCTTGCAGATCACCAATAATCTCATTAAACATTGGTAGCAGCGGTGGTCGCAGCAGTTATGTTTGCCCGGAGAGAGGAAGGAAGAGGTATGAAGTCATTTTCACTTTATCACCCTATACCAGAAGCATCCATCTCTCAATGAGTTATCCTGATGTCGTGTCTGCATGTTTCAGCATCCAGACACAGGCACAAGCAGGATCTAGCCGAAATTTGCCGAATTTCTTCGAGAATTGTAATTGGTGTCCCATTGACCCCATGCTACAGCATCCCACGCTGTTTCTCAAGTCACGTGTTCAGCGTCACTTGTACGTTGCTGTTGTTGTTCAGCTCAGCACAGTTATTGCAGCAAGCCAGAGGTGAGTTTTGTGGTGATTTCTGCATCCAGTGTCAGCTTCTCCACATGTTTGTGGGTGGGAGAGAAGGAAGTGGCCAGATCCTCCCTCGCCATACACTCACCCATGCTCGCCCTACTCACACCTCACCAGCCTACCACCACACTCCACCACTATGTACTCACTCCCTCTGTTGTGTTTTCTGCTGTTTTCCATGTGAATTCATTGCTAGTGCTGTGTATCCGAGTGCCCGAGGCCACTCGAAGCTACGTGGATCAGCATGCCATGTAGATCAACAAGCCACGTGGATCAGCAAGGCACATGGATCAGCTAGCCACATGGATCAGCAAGCCACATTGATCAGCAAGTCATGTGGATCAGCAAGCCATGCGGATCAGCAAGCCACGTGGATCAGCAAGCCACGTGGATCAGCAAGCCACATGGATCAGCAAGCCATGTGGATCAGAATGCCACATAGATCATGATGCCACGTGGATCCCGATGCCATGTGGGGTGTGTGCAATGTCACGTGGATCTACAAGCCACATGGGTTACCAAGCCAGATGTCCCAGGCCTCATGCTGTGGTCTGCTGCCCACATCACATTGATGTCACCGATCCTGCTGCCCGACTTCATGACGTCACAATGTCTGCCTGACATCACCTCGCGACATCACTCCTGACATCACATGATGTCACATTGAGTGTTTCAGTAAATATTTCAGTATTGTCGAGAAGATTGAGAGAAGATATATGTCTTGTGTTAATTAATTCCTCTCAATCAGTGTTCTCACATGTTAGTGTATGGCTTAGTGTCAATTCTGTGCACAGAAAAGTATCATTTGCTAGTTAAGCCATGTTGTACTGCATGTACCGTGAGTGTGTGTAAAGTTTTCCATGTATCCAGTGGTCTTGAGCCAGACCCCTTAGTAGCACTGTGCTAAGCCACCCGGTGTGACCAGCGCGTTTGATAGTTGATATCAGTCAGCCAGAGCCCGAGCCTCCTTGTACAGAAAGCTCTTATGCTCGTCGCTCATAGATGTTCTGCAGAATCGTTCCTTATACGATTCCCATCGAGATTTGTTTCACTTCATCTCTAGACCTTCAGAGTGCAGTGATATGTAGAGAAACAAGTCTGGGGACGCTTAGACTAACCTCTGCTATAACTCCAACTGCCGAGAGAATGACACTCGTCAAGCCGCAGTTAGCCCTGTCGGCAGGCGCTGTGTCAGCCTCTTGTCACAAGCTTCAGTGAGCTCCTGCACAAAGAAGATGTCACTTTGACTGCTAGCTCGCTCACTGCAGTCTAGTGTATGATGTTACGACTCCCAGATGTTTCACCCAGTCGTCCTGCCACGACTCGCTCCACAACTCGCTCCACACTCGCCAGCAGTGACAGCCCAGCAACAGTACCAGTCATGAAGTGTCCTCCTGAGTCGCTTGCCAGAAGCCCTGCCCAGTTGCCGAGTATTAACGAGTATTAATGATGCCTCACTCGAGGGCACCAGCAGGCTGTGCCCCAGGTTGAGTGAAACCTGCAGCGACTCCTACGATGACTGCTTCACCGTTCCAGAGGAGACCATAACCTGTTACGTCACAGCTCAGCCGCAGCGATGTCTCCTGTGTTGCAGTATCTGTCCAGACGCAGGAAGGCATGCAGTGATGCCCTTCGACGCTCACTGCCTATGACCACTATGTTTAGCACACCCCTCATGTTTTTTTCTTCCCTCCCTGTAGGAAGTTTTTTTATCCATGTCTCTCAGTAGTAATACCAGTTACCAGTAACCAGTGTACCAGTAGATGACTCACTACCAACCGTCTCTGCGTGAATCACTGTCTGTATTCATATTGTTGCTGACCACAGCAGTATTCAAACACCCCTTCACATATGGGTACTGTGGGTGGTCAGTCTTAACGAGAGTGAGCAAGGAGGCAGGTCACGGCTGTTTGGCTCTTCCATACTTACCTTTATAATTATACGTACTACCAGCCTACGTGAGTATTACTTTACCCTATCCACGTGTTCGAACCCCCACATGATAAATGGTGGCAGTGGTGGGATTGAACTCTTGGATAGTCAAGGTCCATCTGGCTAACCTTCCAGTAGATTGTTTGTTCTGGAATAAAGGTATCAGTGGAGCATGGTCTGTCAAGACATGAACAGAGTACTGATAAATAATGTCTCAGAAGTGCTTTAAAGACCATACTATTGCTAAAGCTTCTTGCTCAGTTACTGTATAATTATGTTCAGCCTTTGTAAGGACTCGGCTAGCAAATGCAACTGCGTTGTACTTGCCATCGGTCTTCTGAGCTAGTACGGCACCTATGCCAATTGAACTAGCATCAGTTGTCAGATAGAAGGGCTTAGAAAAATCTGGAAATTTCAAAATTGGAGCAGATGTTAGCTTTTCTTTTAGAGTTTGGAATGCTCTTTCTTGACGGAAGGTCCAAACAAAAGGAGCATCTTTCTTAAGCAACTCAGTTAGAGGAACAGCTATGGAAGAAAAATTGGCAATGAAAGATCTATAAAAACCTGCTAAGCCCACAAAGGATCTTATGGCATCAGCAGTTTTGGGTGTTGGAAAAATTTAGTACTGCAGTTACTTTACTTTGGTCAGTCGTAACCCCTCTAGGAGTGACTACGTGACCAAGAAACTTAATTTCTGATCTGAAAAATTGACATTTAGACAGTTTGATCTTTAAATTGGCTTCTTCAAGCTTACCAAGTACTACATCAACTCTTTTCAAGTGTGTATCCACGTCTTTAGACATGACGATTACGTCATCTAAGTACACCGTAAGTGCATTACCTATGAGACCTCTAAAGATATTAGTCATGAGCCTTGAGAACGTGATAGGGGAGGATCGTAATCCAAATGCCATACGGAGGAAGTGATAATGACCTGTAGGAGTGGAGAATGCAGTTAGCTCTTGGCTGTCCTCGTGAAGAGGGACTTGCCAAAACCCTTGTAACAAATCCAGGGTTGAAAAGACTTTGTTATCTCCGATGTTACGTAAAAGATCACACAGTACAGGAAGTGGGAAGCGATCTGGAATAGTTTTCGCATTTAACTTCCTAAAGTCAATCACTGGGCGCCAAGTACCATCCTTCTTAGGTACTAGGATCAAGGGTGCATTCCAAGGTGAATTGCTAGGTGCAATAACTCCATCATCAAGCATTTGATTGATCAATTCTTCTGCGACAGCAACTTGTGAATGAGGCATTCTGTACGCAGGTATATAGATAGGTCTAGTACCAGGTTCAAGTGGAATACGATGGGACAATAAGTTCGTTATACCCATCTTCTCACCTGGTAAGGCAATGGCTTTACGACGTTTGTTCAACAGAGTCAACAAACGCTTGACTTCATCTGGGAAGTCAGTGGGAGCTAAGTCTTTCTCCTCAACTGGTGGAACAGATTGATCCAGTGAAGTGGATGAGGTCTCCCCGGTAGAAATAGCACCGACCCACTGGTCAGGTGACAACTCATCCTCTACCTGAACAGGGTAAGGATAGTGAACAAGGTCAACAAGACTGGTATTGGCTCTGAGACGAACACTGTGACCAGAAGTGTTAGCTAGGAAGATATGGATCTTACTATCTCTTACAACATGTAAGGATGGTTCAACAAATAGACCTTTTACTTTGCAGGAATCACTGTCAACTAGGACGTTATCACCATCTGGAACATTAGGAACAACAACAGACACTCTAGTGAGAGCACTAGCCGCAACAGAGATGTCTTTCTGCAAACGGCATGTGACATCAACAAGAGATGGCATTACTAGTTCCAAGTAATCGTTTTCTGACAAGGCATCCCCTGTGGAGAAACTACTACTAGAACTAGCAGTCATTGCAAGGATAGGTTGTGCACTCAAGGCAGTCTGAGTGTCCTCGGACACTTGAGGCAACGGAACACTATCCTGCAAGTCTGAAGGTATAGGTGGAACACAGACGGGAGTGACAGAATTACCAGTGCCTGACCGCTTGGGTATGCTACTGGAGAATGCATTGGCTTGTAAGGACTTAATCCGTACATCATACTCTGCAGCAGTATGACAGATTTATGATCCAAGCTGGTAATAAGTATAAGGTTAGAGAAATTAGTACTGGTCAGTATAAAGAATCGCATTTAGATCATATGAAATTAGTATGTGATGATAATGATGTTCCAACCCAGACTAATGTGACAGACTCTGACAATCCTCCTGATCCTGTACTCTCTTCCTCTAATACTCTGTCAGACGATCAACCTGAGTGTCGTTATTCCCTACGTACACGACAGGTATTGAGAAATCCTCAAGTATCATTTGTAACTTCCAATTCAGATTTGCCGCAAATACAGCATGAGTTAGCCAATGCTACAGAGTTTGATCCTCCCAGAGATGACACCCATTCTGCATATGTCAATCTTTCCCTAGCAGAGTTGGGGTTAAATGTAAATAACCTGTATAGATGAATAATTACAGTATCAACTTATCAGTATTCAAGAATTTTTTTTTGTGTTCACGTTCTCTCTGAATTCTGAGAGTTAACAGTCTAGATTTGAGTGCACCGAATCTGCCTTTCTGTTAAACACTTCTTTCTTGTATATATTCCTTCCTCAGAATCCGTAGATCACATGAATACAGATCGATCGATCAAATTTTTTTTAATCACTTCTATTGTGTAATCTCAACGTGGAGTTTCATTCGATGAGTTTCATTTGATGAGTTTCATTCGATGAGTTGTGCTATATTATACCTTGTATTGCATTACAGTTTCAGTTACGTAAGCTTCCATTCCAATGTTCTACTTATGTATGTTATAATGCTCAATTGTTGTGTACTTTGACATTGTATAGAATCAGCCCAAGCCGTATATCTGCCATCTCTAGTTTGTATTAGTTGTATGTCGGGACGACATATGTTAGCGTCGCCGAGCTCTCAGTAGTAGTACCAGTTCCTAGTAGTACCAGTTACCAGTAACCAGTGTACCAGTAGGTGACTCACTACCAACCGTCTCTGCGTGAATCACTGTCTGTATTCATATTGTTGCTGACCACAGCAGTATTCAAACACCCCTTCACATATGGGTACTGTGGGCGGTCAGTCTTAACGAGAGTGAGCAAGGAGGGAGGTCACGGCTATTTGGCTCTTCCATACTTACCTTTATAATTATACATACTACCAGCCTACGTGAGTATTACTTTACCCTATCCACGTGTTCGAACCCCCACATGATATGTCCATATGTATATATATGTTTTTATTTTGTGTTCTGTGCCCTGTTCCTACGAGAGAGAGACCGAGTTTTTTTTTACCACCAGTATTGTCGCGTCGGGACAACGCGAGGTAGGTGGCCAAGCGTATGTAGACAGCCTGTACTGTCTACATAGACAGTGTATGCTGTCTGCCAGCTTAGTTCACATTTCGCAGTGCTAAAGTGCTGCCCTCTGGGCCTGCTCCAGGTCTGTGGGACGCTGGGCCCACACTCACTAACTCTCACAGCAGTTTACCAGCAAGACAGGAGGCCTACTAGCTCTCCCCTCTCGTGGGATGGCCCTCCTGGGCCATGGGCACAACAAACAAGCCCGTGTACCCACCACGACTTTGCAAATAAAGTAAAGAAGCCTCCGAAGACGTTTATCATTCACGTACGAAATAATCCCGTGTCTGTGTGTGTGTATACTCACCTAATTGTGGTTGCAGGGGTCGAGACTCAGCTCCTCTGAGTGTATGTGTGTGAGTGTGTGTGTGTGTGTGTGTGTGTGTGTGTGTGTGTCCGTGTGTGTGTGTGTGTGTGTGTGTGTGTGTGTGTGTGTGTGTATGTGTGTGTACTCACCTAGTTGTACTCACCTAGTTGAGGTTGAAGGGGTCGAGTCCTTCATGATTTTGCACTTGGTGGGGTTGAACTCCAGGAGCCAATTGCTGGACCAGGTCTCCAGCCTGTCCAGATCCCTTTGCAGTTCTGCCTGGTCTTCGATCGAATGAATTCTTCTCATCAATTTCACGTCATCTGCAAACAGGGACACTTCGGAGTTTATTCCTTCCGTCATGTCGTTCACAAATACGAGAAACAGCACTGGCCCTAGGACTGACCTCTGTGGGATCCCGCTGGTCACAGGTGCCCAATCGAATGCCTTGCCACGTACCATGACTCGCTACTGTCTTCCTGACAAGTATTCCCTGATCCATTGTAGTGCCTTCCCTGTTATCCCTGCTTGGTCCTCCAGTTTTTGCACCAATCTCTTGTGTGGAACTGTGTCAAACGCCTTCTTGCAGTCCAAGAATATGCAATCCACCCACCCCTCTCTCTCTTGTCTTGCTGCTGTCACCATGTCATAGAACTCCAGTAGGTTTGTGACACAGGATTTCCCGTCCCTGAAACCATGTTGGCTGCTGTTGATGAGATCGTTCTTTTCTAGGTGTTCCACCACTCTTCTCCTGATAATCTTCTCCATGATTTTGCATACTATACATGTCAGTGACACTGGTCTGTAGTTTAATGCCATCTAAACTATATTGTGTCTGCGGTCTTCTTTGCCCTTCCCCAATCTTCATGGCTTTGCATTTGGCAGGGTTAAACTCAAGGAGCCAGTTGCTGGACCAGGCTTGTAGCCTGTCCAGGTCTCTTTGTAGTCCTGCCTGATCCTCATCCGATTTGATTCTTCTCATTAACTTCACATCATCTGCAAATTAGAACACTTCTGAGTCTATCCCTTCCGTTATGTCATTCACATATACCAAGAACAGCTCAGGTCCTAGGACTGACCCCTGTGGAACCCCGCTTGTCACAGGCGCCCACTCTGACACCTCATCACGTACCATGACTCGTTGTTGCCTCCCTGTCAGGTATTCTCTGATCCATTGCAGTGCCTTTCCTGTTATGTGTGCCTGATCCTCTAGATTTTGCAGTATCCTCTTGTGAGGAACTGTGTTGAAGGCCTTCTTGCAGTCCAAAAAAATGCAGTCGATCCTCCCCTCTCTCTCTTGTCTTACTTCTGTCACCTTGTCATAAAACTCCAGTAGGTTTGTGACACAGGATTTTCCTTCACTGAAACCGTGTTGGTTGTCAATTATACACTTGTTTCTTTCCAGGTCCTCCACCACTCTCCTCCTGATGATCTTCTCCATGACTTTGCATACTATACACGTTAGTGATACAGGTCTGTAGTTTAGTGCCTCATGTCTGTCTCCCTTTTTAAAAATTGGGACTACATTTGCCATCTTCCATACCTCAGGGAGTTGCCCAGTTTCAATTGATGTGTTGAAGATCTTTGTTAATGGCACACACAGCATCTCTGCTCCCTCTTTAAGGACCCACGGAGAGATGTTGTCTGGTCCCACTGCCTTTAAGGTGTCAGGTTCGCATAGCAGCTTCTTCACCTCCTCCTTGGTTATATGTGCCATCCTTGGTTATATGCACTGCCACATGTGTGTGTGTGTGTGTGTGTGTGTGTGTGTGTGTGTGTGTGTATGTATGTGTGTGTGTGTGTGTGTGTGTGTGTGTGTGTGTGTGTGTGTGTGTTGTGTGTGTGTGTATGTGGTGTGTGTGTGTATGTTTGTGTGTATGTGTGTTAGTGCTGAACTTTTCTTCATTTACCACTCTTCGAGTTCTAGCTGTTGATATTGTGTCTCATTTTGCCACCAATATTTTTCAAATGGTAAAGTAATATTTTGCACTGTATAAATGGATTATATTTCCTGATGTTTTTATATTTATGTTGTTGACATCTGTAAAAGGCATCAATCTTTAATGACTGATGCATTGTATGAAATACATAAAACCTACTGTAAGTGTAGGCTGCGTATGTGCAAATTTTGCTGGATTTCGTGCCATAAGTGGCGAATGCTCCTTCTGGTCTGATGTGTGTGAGTGTATGAAGTATGTGAGTGTATAAGTTATTTAAGAGAGAATGTAATATGTGTGGGTGTGTAAAGTGTGTAAGAGAATTGTATAATGAGTGTAACTGCAGCATCACACTTTATCTTCTCTTGTTTCTTGCCCCATGACGAGAAAAAATAATAAATACTTAGAAAAATAGAACATAGAGGGAAAAAAATATTAAATAAGTATTAGTATGTATCAGAGGGAGAAAAAATAATAACTAAATAATAAGGAAAAAAAAACCACTGAGGATGGAATTGGGAGGAAAGATAACACATAGATAAGCAGATAAAACAAAGGAAGATAAAATAAAAAATAGAATGTGAAATAAAACACAGGAAGAAAGAACGAGCAGTCGCGCCACTTTAGTTGACTCTGTCAATACTGTTTTAATTGCACCACTGTTCTTTTCTTTTTGTTTTTTTCACTAGGATTATTTTCCACCAGTATATTTTTCGGGCTTATTTCCCCCCCTAATTTATTTCTCTTCTTATTTTTTCTGACTTATTTTTCATCTATTTTTTTCCTGGTCTATTTTTTCTCCTTTACCTTTCCCATGTTATTTCCCTGTGTATTTTTCCCTCTTTTTTTCTCCTGTTATATTTCACATTGTTTATTTTTTACTTGGCTTATTACTTCTAGTTTATTTATTACCTAATATATTTCGACTTCTTTACTTTAGACGAGTGAAACATGTGCAGCAGTTAGGAATTCTTATTATTAACAACGTTTCGCCTACACAGTAGGCTTTTTCAGTCGCATACGAGACTAAAATGTCAAGACAGAATAAAGTTGATGTGATCAGTCCATCAACCATGAAAAAATAATTTTGAGGTAGTCAGTCCCTCAGCATATAGGAGTGTTCAGCTTCACAGTCTTGAACAATATGAAGCAGACTTTTATTCTGCCGGAAGTAAGACGCAGAATATGGAGATGATGTCAAAGGGCGGGGCCTCCTATGACGTCTCTCCTGGGCCTCATATTCATGTCTTCTCATAGATAACAAGTGATTCAGCAAAGTCTTGAAAGAAGTCGTCAGTACCAGGATACCGCTGTGTTGTAGTGTCAGGTAAGTATCGGTATAATAATGGTATACAATTCCGACGAGTTGATGAGTAAGACACTTGCGTAACAGTTACGTATCTTTATTTCGAAACGTTTCGCCTGCGCAGTAGGCTTCCCTAGAATAAAACAGAGGAGACTGAATTCTGAAAATGTTAATTTATACTGATATATTGATGAATAACTCATCAACTTGTTGTTATTATTCATCATACAAAGGAGACTTGACCATGGAAACAGCAGGAGCAGTAGTAGTAGTACTACTAGTACTACTGCTACTGCTACTACTATTAGTCCTATTAATGCTACTACTACTACTGTTGCTACTATTACTACTACTGGTACTGCTACTACTGCTGCTGTTGCTGTTGCTGCTTCTGCTTCTGCTTCTGCTTCTGCTGCTGCTCCTCCTCCTGTTGTTGTTGCTGTTGCTGCTGTTGCCTACGTCATGGGCCAGTAGGCCTACTGCAGTACTTATGCTCTTTCACCTCACGTTGTTCAGGGTGCTTGTGGCTTGGCTAATAGCGTCCTCGTTTCAAAAACTGAATGGGTGAAAGGGTGGACGTGTTTCCTTACACCTGCTGCCCATGTTCACCTAGCAGTAAGTACCTGAGTGTTACACGACTGTTGTAAGTGTCATCCTGGGGGATACGATTAACTTAAGTTGCCATAAATTCTCTACATAACTAAGGGCTTTCTTATTATTATGACACTGATGTCAGCTAAGTCTGAGCTTCCTTTGTTCCTAAAAGAGCCTGAATTCTTCCTGGTATTGATTCAGCAATGTGCTGAAAACATTTCTTAGATATTCTGCTCCATGTTGTCCAGATAACATTAAGTAGTTGCTACATATCTGTCAGCCGCACATGCTGCGAATCTCCAGTTCCAACACATCTCAAAGTTTTACGTCAAATTCTGACTCCTTCCATTTGCATATCGCAGCAAAATAGCTATTCCTCATACCTGGTGACTTTTTTTTTTTTTTAATCTCAACTGTCCGATTTTGCTGTTCCTGTGCCAACTGAAGCCTCAGTTTACCTGTGTGATCCAGTGTTGGATCCCATCTCCTCTGACCACTTTCATTAACAAAGATATAGATGTGTTTGAAAATCCCAGGAGATCAGTAATTTCTGAGACACTCAAACCATATCGCCTGGCACCAATAATTAATCATTCAACGATCAGATTCACTTAGATCACACTTCATCCCCATTCCGATGTTGGGTCTGAGTAAAACCTGAACCTCTTGACAATGTGTGTTTGCTTTCAGACATTGAGGTGCTGCCACACAATTGAATGATTAGATATTTGCATTAGCAGGCAGGGGTACAGGAGTACCTATTGAACTAGACAATGAGTGTATATACCTGTTATCTTTGCACTGTCAGATCTCCAGAGAACCTGAGGCTCTCAGGCGCTCGGGCCAAGGGCCGGGAATGATCAAACTGAGTAGTTTTTGGGAGTTTAGGGCCTCATAAGGATGGGAACACCGGTCCTTACATACCAGAGATTTAAGAATGACCCTTCCTGCACCAGCAACTCTGCGAATGCCGACGAGGTCTGTGTGAGTGGTGAAGGTAGCAGATGAGTATATTGAGATGGATATGACTCACACTATCGTTCACACGGGACCGAAGATACCACTTGAACTGAAGAAGTACGGTGCACCAGCTTCAGGGAGTCTACGATGATTGTACCTGACTGCTACACCACCTGTGGTGAAAAAGGCTCAGCGTGTCTTTGACGTAGGGCCGCCACTGCTATAGAACTGTAAACGGTCCATCACTTGTTCAAACTCCGACACTCCTTCGGGAGCCAGTGACTGGGCACCATCAAGCAAAGTCTCATCATCATCTTCTATTGTATGTGCTAGCTTAACAAAGCTCCTTGCTACAATAAAATGTCACATTAATTACACCTGTGTCCTTTCACCTAGCTTGAAGAAATAGCTTTGCAGTTATCAGTCATTAAGAGTGGAAGAGTCTCACCTTCATAGTCTTGGTGAATGAGAAGTTGAAGCTTAAATAAAATTACCAAACTTATCTACTCATCTGCTCGACGGTATTTTATACCATTATAACTTTGATACTTGTCTGACACTTCTACACAACAGAATCTAGGCACAGAGGATATGAACAACTTCCTTGCAAAACTATTAGTTATTTGTGAGAAGAGAGATAGATTCGAGGACCTGCCTAGCATGGGTCAGTAGGTTCCCTTTAGTCGTCCTGTTTGTTAGGTTCTTAATCCTAGTACTAGTAGGCCCCGCCTCATGTTACATCATCTGCATTTTCCGTGCCTCAGCGCTTGACTTGGTTATGACAACAACAACTAGTATTATTATTGCTACTACTACTAGTAGTAGTAGTAGCAATAATAATAATCATAAACTCAAAGGCATCTCTACTAGGGTTTTGTATGAAAAGCCAGACACCAGAGCTTGGCTGTGAGAGACAGACATCACTCGTGAGCTTTTAGAAGTATATCCAAGAGAAAGGTGGCCAGGCTGTTGCTACAATACGGACATCTTTAGTGTTAAATTTAATGAATTCTCTTATTGAAGTGTTCCGCCTCTTTAGCTTGCTCAATAGTACACTCATTTTCACTTGATAATTTACGTTGGAAGTATCAGCTTAATACTTCGCTTCAATGTTTCCAGCAATTTCACTTTAGTGTTAATATGTACTATAGATTTCTTTCAGGGAGACACACTGTGCTTATTATACTCACTTTTAAATATTTAACCGGTGTTTACAACTACAATGGGCATTCTCAAATAAGCTGAGCTCGATGTGTCTTAACTACACTATCTTTCCTTCTATTCCTGCATTTTTCATAAATATTTCTAGTTCTTAAGAAAGTTGTTTTAATCCCTACTCTATTCCTCGTCATTGTCCTCACTCAAATTTTCAGTTAACTGACATTATTGGGAAGACACAACTGATTCCTCTGACTTATTTATCTTTAAAGTTTCCTCTCTTACTTTATATACATTTGTATACAAATCTGCAGTGTTACAGGAGTAAGCTTTGCTTTTATTGTAGTTTTCATGTAGTTTACCTAGAGCTCCAGTCTATGACTGTTTCTTGCTACATTGATTGTATTACTAAGAACTTATTGAAAACAGTTCAATAGAAATGCTAACTGAAGATGCTGTTTGCATATATATATAGATATATATATATATATATATATATATATATATATATATATATATATATATATATATATATATATATATATATATATATATAAATATATATATATATATATATATATATATATATATATATTATATATATATATATATATATATATAAATATTATAATTATATATATATATATATATATATATATATATATATATATATATATATATATATACATATATATATATGCAAGGAATTCGCAAGAGCAGGCAAAATATACACAAACACTGATCTCTGGCTGAAGGAGACTCGAACCTACTTACCTTGGAACAAGGTACGCAGTTCTGTACCAATCTCACCGCACTGGACAAATACCTTGGCGTGCAGCTTGCGCTACACGTTGATCCAATATGCCTGAAAGCATATCATCTAATCCCCTGCATGCAGGGGATGGGATGATATGCATTCAGGCATATTGGATCAACGTGTAGCGCAAGCTGCATGCCAAGGCATTTGTCCAGTGTGGTGAGATTGTTATAGCACTGCGTACCTTGTTTCAAGGTTCGTAGGTTCGAGTCTCCTTCAGCCAGAGATCAGTGTTTATATATATATATATATATATATATATATATATATATATATATATATATATATATATATATATATATATATATATTTAGTTGGGTTAGGCTAAAATAAATTGTTCATGATATAATAAGGTTAGGTAAGTTTTCTAAGATTCTTTTGGTGCAAAATTATAAATTTTTACATTAACATTAATGAAAAAAAATTTATCTTTAAACGTATAAGGGAAAATTTCAGAAAGGATGCATATAAATAAATATATATATATATATATATATATATATATATATATATATATATATATATATATATATATATATATATATAAACAAGCGAAAATTTGTGTATGCAATAATTTCGCCAAAATCATTCTGAACCTAACGAAAAAAAATATTTTTCATTGTGTTTGTTTAATATTAAATTATTGTAAATAAATCTAAAATGTATTTAGTTGGGTTAGGCTAAAATAAATTGTTCACGTTATAATAAGGTTAGGTAAGTTTTCTAATATTCTTTTGGTGCAAAATTATAAATTTTTACATTACACTGCACCTAATTACACTGTTCTCTAAATACAGCCCCAATTTCTCTATTATGGAACCTTTCACAATTTTTCTTTCCATCATCAATTTAATCTCATTTCCATAGATTTCTTCTTGTGCCCTCTGTATCCAATATTCATGAGGATGTGAAAACTTATATGAGATATTCATCTTGTTTAGAAATTTAAACGCCAACTTTGTTAAATTGATTAGTTCGGGTAAAGAATACCTATTTATATCAATGGCTAAGGATTGACAAACTATTGGAGTGGTGGTCACAGTAATTTCAACAGGAGCAATATGCGCCTTTTGTACAGGCCAATTAGCTTTATTTACCAGCCAGCTCGGTCCTTTAAACCATGATACAGCATTTACGAATTTAGCATAAGGTAAACCTCGAGACAAGAAATCAGCTGGATTCTCCTCACCAGGTATATAATTAAATGTTAACATATGCTGACCCAAACTATTATATTTCTCTTGCATCTGATTAATTTCAGTGACTCTGTTTTGTACATACACCATTTTACTGTTTCCATTACGAATCCATTGTAAGGATACCTCATTATCAGACCAAATTACAGTGTCGCTAATATTTATCTCCTGCAACTTATTTCTTATATACTTAGCTAATTTGACACCTAGATAAATGGCTGTTAATTCCAACTGAGGTAAGGTACGCGATTTAATTGGAGACACTTTAGCCTTAAACATAACAAGAGAAATATCACTATTACATTGAAGGTAAGCAACTGCTCCATATGCCAATTTTGAAGCATCACAAAAAATGTGGAGTATATTTTTCCTATCTGGATTGGCCACCTGGCGTGGGAACTCCAACATCGGAATTTTTTCATAATCACCAATTAATTCATCCCACCTGTTAATGAATTCCTCAGGTAGAGCTTCATCCCAAGCACATTTAAGTTTCCATGCTTCCTGAATTAATAATTTCCCTCTTATAGTAAGGGGTGACACTAAGCCTAGTGCATCAAAACATTTGGAAACTTCAGTAAGCCAAACTCTCTTAGTTAATTTATTGGGCATACTGTAATTATTAGGTTTTAACATTAACAAATCTCTCTCAGTATCCCAAGTTAATCCCAATACATTACTGCATTTTTGTACTTCATCTCCAGGGTAATCTTTACTTATTTTGTCCTTTAATTTGGACGAATTACTATTCCATTCCCTCAGAGGCATATTTGCACTTTGCATTATTTTATTAGCCTCACCATAAGTCTTTAACAGTTCCTCTTCAGTTGACGTCACACCCAGGAAATTGTCCACATAAAATTGTTTGCTCATTACTTTACTCAATGGACTTCCCGTACATTTAAGGTGTGCATTTATCGTTGCTTGAAGTAGGAACGGACTGGATGTAGCACCAAATAATATGTTCCTAAAGCGAAAGGTTTTCAGAGGGCTAAGTGGGTCACTAGGATTCTCAGGCCATAAGAAGCGGGTATAATCCCGGTCATCCTCTTGTAAACCCACTCTTAGGAAAGCTTTACTTATGTCAGCCGTAAAGGCATAATTCTTCACCCTGAAATTTAATATCTCCTAATTTTTCCGTCAACGACGGACCTGTCATCAAACAGTCATTTAAACTAGGTACATTTTTATTACTCCTGGCACTACAATTAAACACAATCCTCAGAGGAGTGTTCTTAGAATCCTTCTTCACTCCGTGATGTGGCAAATAGTGACCATAAATTTTGACTTGCTCAGGGGGTACCTCGTCTATAAATTTATTAATTAATTGTTCAGTAATTACATATTCTGGTGTCTTACTCAGTTCGCGGAGCTGAGCCTTGAATTGTCCATATGCCATTCTGTAATTAGTGGGCAATTCTGGATGGTACATTCTCCACGGAAATCGTACCCAGTATTGTCCAGATTGAAATTTTACATCTCTCGGGTACTGTTCCTGAGTAAAAGAATCGTCTGGACTTTATTCATTTACATTTATTCCAATGCTGTCTAATTCCAACAATTTATGCGCTGGCTCAATACCATCCTCTATAGAAGAATTATATTGGGGTACGATTTCCTCTAGTCATGCATTATTATTACGAGAAATCCTACCATACATTACATGGCCTCCTGCAGTCTTTAAAAGAGTGACCCGACATTTCTTTACCATACCATTTACAAAGGAGGCATAATAGTCACCACCTATCAAAATATTTATTGGGCCTACAGAATCATCATTTACCCCAGAAGGTGCTAAATTTACATTATATGAAAGTCTTTCTGTAGCTTTACTAAGCCCTACTGTAGATATTTTCTCTGGGAGACTATCTACAATTGCTGCATTAACACGTTTTTTCTCATTGCCCAAACTGACAGTTACATAAAGTGTCATACAATTGAGCCCTTTTATTTGAGAGAAAACCAGATAATTTTAGAGTTGTACGATCTCCCATCTGTAATTTCATCCCATTAAGACATTTACGTTTCATGAAAGTACGCTCTGATCCCTGGTCTAATAATGCAGTTACATTTTTTTATTTATGCCTTTTATCATCAATTTTTACCTGTAACACAGGTAAGGCTACTTCAGCAAAATCATCATTATTAACATTAGCAGCAATTTTTACATTAGCCACTGTTGTGTTAGGATTGTCAACATTATCATTATTATCAACATTATCATATAGACTCTTACACATGACTATATGGTGTCTTCCTTTGTGACATTGATAACAGTTGTTTAATTTGTGATTACCTAGACATCTGATACATCCGTCAAGTTCCTCCAATCTTTCAACTTATCATTCCATTAATTGTATGCACTGCAATTCTTAGAAAAATGAGTACCCTTGCAGAAGAGACAATCTCTCTTTTTTTGACTAGTTTCTTATTAACTGGGCTACTCTTAGGAGGGTACTTACTCCTCTTACCTTGTGGAGAATCATTATTTTTGATTCCTGCTACTTGATATGTACCTATGCAACTCTTTTTAGGAAATGAATTTTGATTATTAACATTGGGATAATTTTTTCTCCTTGTGAAATTTGACAGATACCTCAGAGTTTTTATGTGTTGCATCTTTAAAATGAGTTGGTTGGCTGGTCTGCAACTGAACAATTAATTCTTGTAGACCTATTCTTATTTACTCCAGACCAAAATAACCTTTGTGATGCTTGTTTGAGAACCATTCAAGTGTTTTACAGCTTAATTTATTCTGTACAATGGCACTCATTACCCAGTCTGATTCCTTCAGATTATATTTATTACTTAAAGTTTTGAGAGTGCTCTCCAGTTTAACTCTAAACTGCTGTAAACCTTTGTAAGTGTGATCTGGAGTTTTTAAATTAACAATGATAGTCACTAGATCCAACCTACTTTGTTCTATATTACCATAAGTGACCTTCAACAAGTCAACTGCTTCCTTGCAGGAGTCATCTACATTGGGAAAGGCTTGTATGAGTATGTGAGCATCTCCTCTTATCTGTCCTTTGAGGTAAAATAATTTAGTTACACAGGCTAGATCACTCCTATCTTGCACAGCTGCTTTAAAAATTGACCAAAACTCCTCCCAATTTTCTCCAGGATTAAATACAGTTAAACATAATTCTGGGAGTTTTGGCAAAGACATCTTATTTGTTGGAGCAGATTGATTAACTGCCTGGTTTACACCTTTTTAATTAATTCAAAGTCTGACTTTTACAAGAAAGAATCTTTTCTTCTAATTCATATTACTGGTTAATCATAAGATTTATTTCTGTCTCATCTCCCCAGTTTACTAACAAATCTCCTTCATATTTTTTTATAATATAACTTGTATGAATCATATCTATTCCCTAAAGCATCTAAATACAATTTTAAATTATCAGTATTCACAGTTTCTTGATTCATTAATTCCAAACATCAATTGTATGCCTTTGTTACATGACCCTTTCTAGCCTGCAATGATGATTTTTTTTGCTCTAAATTCCATGTGTTTGTCATCTACATTAATTTCCTCATTTTCACCCATGGTGCAATTTATTAAATTCAACTTAGTTAATAACACTGATTATGTGCTTAATTATGTACTTTATAAAGGTAAATATTACAACTTGCCTTGAATAAATCCTAGCTACTTGAGCTTAGCAATTACATGTAAGGAAATTATAATATAAACTTTAAATATACATTAATAATTTTAGCTACACTTGAGCTTAGCAATTACACATGTAAGGAAATTATAAAATAAATTTTAAATACACATTAATATAAATATTTATATAAGGTTAAAGAGGTTTTTGTGGCATTTATGGATTTGGAAAAGACATATGACAGGGTGGATAGGGGGGCAATGTGGCAGATGTTGCAGGAGTATGGTATAGGAGGTAGGTTAATGAAAGCAGTGAAGAGTTTTTATAAGGATAGTGAGGCTCAAGTTAGAGTATGTAGGAAAGAGGGAAATTATTTCCCAGTAAAAGTAGGCCTTAGACAAGGATGTGTGATGTCACCGTGGTTGTTTAATATATTTATAGATGGGGTTGTAAGAGAAGTAAATGCGAGGGTCTTGGCAAGAGGCGTGGAGTTAAAAGATAAAGAATCACACATAAAGTGGGAGTTGTCACAGTTGCTCTTTGCTGATGACACTGTGCTCTTGGGAGATTCTGAAGAGAAGTTGCAGAGATTGGTGGATGAATTTGGTAGGGTATGTAAAAGAAGAAAATTAAAAGTGAATACAGGAAAGAGTAAGGTTATGAGGATAACAAAAAGATTAGGTGATGAAAGACTGGATATCAGATTAGAGGGAGAGAGTATGGAGGAGGTGAATGTATTCAGATATTTGGGAGTGGACGTGTCAGCGGATGGATCTATGAAAGATGAGGTGAATCATAGAATTGATGAGGGGAAAAGGGTGAGTGGTGCACTTAGGAGTCTGTAGAGATAAAGAACTTTGTCCTTGGAGGCAAAGAGGGGAATGTATGAGAGTATAGTTTTACCAATGCCCTTATATGGGCGTGAAGCATGGGTGATGAATGTTGCAGCGAGGAGAAGGCTGGAGGCAGTGGAGATGTCATGTCTGAGGGGAATGTGTGGTGTGAATATAATGCAGAGAATTCGTAGTTTGGAAGTTAGGAGGAGGTGCGGGATTACCAAAACTGTTGTCCAGAGGGTTGAGGAAGGGTTGTTGATGTGGTTCGGACATTTAGAGAGAATGGAGCAAAACAGAATGACTTCAAGAGTGTATCAGTCTGTAGCGGAAGGAAGGCGGGGTAGGGGTCGGCCTAGGAAAGGTTGGAGGGAGGGGGTAAAGGAGGTTTTGTGTGCGAGGGGCTTGAACTTCCAGCGAGCATGCGTGAGCGTGATAGGAGTGAATGGAGACAAATGGTTTTTAATATTTGACGTGCTGTTGGAGTGTGAGCAAAGTAACATTTATGAAGGGGTTCAGGGAAACCGGCAGGCCGGACTTAAGTCCTGGAGATGGGAAGTACAGTGCCTGCACTCTGAAGGAGGGGTGTTAATGTTGCAGTTTAAAAACTGTAGTGTAAAACACCCTTCTGGCAAAACAGTGATGGAGTGAATGGTGGTGAAAGTTTTTCTTTTTCGGGCCACCCTGCCTTGGTGGGAAAAGGCCAGTGTGTTAATAAAAAATAATATTAATATAAATCTTAGCCAGACTTGACTTATCCTTCCCAGACTTGGCTTAGCAAATTTAGTTTTGTAATAATTATAATTCACTACACATTAAGTAAATTTGTGGACCTAACATCCACCTCCTTCTGTCATTTCACATATAATTATTTAGTAATTAATTCACTAATTAAGGGCTTCACTAATTACATCCAACAGGCAACTTTTGTGGAAAATTAAATTTACTTGGTTGTAACTCATAAGGTACATACCAGTAAATGGTAACAAAGATAATTATTCTTTATAAAGGTTACAGAGACAAGTAGGAATTTTAGGACACCTAGGTCGCAAAAAATGTCCCCCTTCGATACCTACCATAATCTGTCTCTCCACAAGTCACTCTGGACCTATATTAATTTCAAATGAAATATACCTCACCAGGAATTCTGGTAAAAACATTAATATAAATATGTGGACTGTATATTAAATTTAAAATGTGAATACATATACATTGTAGGAAAATTTATAATAATAAGACTCACCAATTAGTCTGGAGATTACTTGGTGTATCATGCACTACCCCCTGCCTAAATATGAAGAAAATACTGGCCAGAATCTCAACGTAAATAGACAACTTAGCTGGGATTCTGAAGCTGTCCTGTCCATCTGCTTAATGCTCACATTATGCAGGACTGCAAATCCAACAATTTCGGCTCCTATTTGAGAGGTTTTAAACCCAATATAACCCCTAGAGCGACGAAATTTTATGCACATTACACTAACGTGCTTGTATCACATTAAAAAAACAATGGCGTCTCTCCCATGCTCGTCAGCGCAGGTGCAGAGCCTCCCTGTCGATTCTCTTTTTAAAATACACTTTAGAGCAATAATAATGTATTAATCAGGTATATTTACATTATAAAAATATACATCATAATTTTGGGAAATTATTTTCCACAACTGTCATTAAGTTGTATCGCCTGAGCAGTTAGTTTATTGTGTACCTTATGCTCATCCTGTGAGCGGTAACACAAAACTCAGGATTACAGCAGTTACTGAGCGTTGTTATATTATTAAAAAGAAATAGTAATGATTTTGTATTTTATAATTACTTCATATAATTGTACACAGTACAATAACGAATACAATCTCAATAAAAAAATAATTCTAATTACCATTAATTTTTTTTTATTTTTTCATATTGTTGGTATACAACAGTACAGTAAGGAATACAATCGTAAAAAAATGTTTCTCATTACTTCTAAAGAATAAAAATAAGACATGGGCCATTGGTCGATGTAAAATTTGGATACAGCTTCAGTATTTCAGTTATCTTATCATTAACAATGACGTGTTTTGCATATCATGTAGGGTTTTCATGGAGGTGTCTCTGAAAGGTTGGATGTTTGACCCTGTCTCTGTCCACACTTTGCATTTTATGTCATTGACATGTCTTTACAAACCATACCGCCATACAAACCATACCGCCATACAAACCATACCGCCATACAAACTATACCGCCATACAAACCATACCGCCATACAAACCATACCGCCATACAAACTATACCGCCATACAAACCATACCGCCGTAGTCTACCAGTAACAATATCTTGCAATCTACTGACCTCGTTACTTTCTCCATAGATATGTTTGACTTGACGCATTAGTTTCTATCTCTGCTATTCAAGTTTCTTCAAGCTTGTTACCTAGTTCCTTTCTGACACTGTCAGGTAAATTTGTGTTTGAAAAAAAACAAACTATTACTTAACATTCTCTTTCTTCAGAGAACGTTTAGCTAATGCATCAACTTTGTTATACTCCTGGAGGCCTATGTGATATGGAATCCATAAAAACTTAACTGTGACTCCTTTCTTAACAATTTGTGTATATATGTGCCTTGCATCCTAGACAAGCATGCTACATTCAGATCTCAAGCTATTTAGAACAAGAAATGAAAACAAAGAGTCAGTTACAGTTACACTGTGTGCGGTCGTAGTTTCCACAAGCTTGAGAGCAACAAGTTTGGCAAACAGCTCAATTTGGAAGGTGGAAACCCAGCTATTGATTGTATTATAGTGCCGCCAGGCCGTTTACAATAAAAGCACTTAGTTCTAAGGTCGTGTATGTGTTTCAGAGCATTGATTTTAGAAAGTAATCGAAGCTGAGGATTGTACATGATTAGTTTCTTGGGAGGATGAGTAAGCATAGTGATATAAAAAAATGCTGCTGTTTCCTAATATGATACAGTTCACGTGGTCCAGCCATTTTTATGTGTGTCATATTCCGCTCCTTAAAAATTGCTGTGTAAAAAACTATTGCCCCATTGAGCACAATGTTTACACTAATGGCTCCTTTCAGTAGACTACAGGCTGCACTGCAGCAATCTTCAGAATTCACAATGTAACAACAGTATAAAGACTACTAAACATAAACTAAATAACTGGTTTAGTTCAGCACTAACAGAGCTTGCTGCGCTGAAATTCGCCAACGGCCCATTAAAACACCTGAGTGCTCTTCAAGCACTTAAGAGTCCTACCTGCAGAAGAGATTCCATGAACGTCATAACAGACATTGAAAATGACCCGGCTAGTGCTCAGGGCAAAAGTTTTCATAATTCATTTGTCTGGATGCTTTACCACATAGGAATCCTGCGACAGGCAGGAGGTGCAGTTACATCTGGGTAACTGTTTGAGCTCTGGTATAAAGGAAACCAAATACTCGGATACTTGAGGGCATTTATACCAAGGCATGGAATATTATTCCATGCCTTACGTATAGCAGCCTCCAGCCGCAGGATGGAACTGATTTCCTTGCCCTGTCAACTTCATTTCACTATTGACCAGAAGTTCCCAACAGGGTTTAGGTCAGGGGAATTGCCAGGCCAGTCATTAAAGAACCTCATTTCACAGTCCTTAAGGCACTGAACTACAGATTTGGAGCTATGACATGGTGCACCCCCTCGTGAAAACTATAGCCCCACACTTGTCAAACGCCTCAGGTTTATTGTCCCACAGTAACTCCAGGAAATTATATTGGTTCATATACTGGTTTTTGGGAAGCACAATGAGTCCACCAACACTCTGAGACATGAAACATCCCAAACCATGAGCAAGTCTGGGTGTTTGGTGGACCAACAGGCGTAGCGTGGGTCTAGTGGGTCACTACCTCTGGGCCAGTACACATGTCCCCCACGGTTACAGGTGACAGCAAAAGTTGCTTCATCACTCCAAAGTACTTCAGACCATTGTTGAGGAGTCCAGTGAAGATATTTCTTTGCATAATCCAGCCTATGTACGTTCTGTGGATTAGAGAGGATTGGTTTCTTAACCTGGCAATGACTATTGTAGCCAAGTTCTGACACACGTTTGTTAAGAGTTCTTACAGATACCTTTGAGAGTAGATGTGGGTTCTTTCCTTTCAATTCTCTAGCAGTTATCTTAGGAGTACTTTCTAACTGCTTCTTTAACACAGTTAAGGTACAAACAGATGTCTTCGTCGAGGGGCCAGGCCGAGGCTTGGCAGACGGTAACTTGACACTGCCACCAGCCTTGAAATGCTGCACCAGTTCCTCACTGAACTCTCACACTCACCAACATTCTCCACTATTTCTTTCGTCTGCTGCCCAGCTTTGTGAAGCCGTATGATTTTAACTATAGTTTCAGGTGTTAAAGACTTCCTTTAACCCATAATCAAACATGTATAGCCCCATAACCAAAGGAAACACCGGACACAAGATGCGGCGGATGAGAGACAAACGTGCAACACTTCATTTCACCATGGCAACCATGTGAGCACTGAGGAGTTACTGTGGAGTGTGGAGGCAGGCTGTGACGTCATGTTAATGGCTGCTACCCGGCATAATGCACTGGCGGAAAAAGACCCTCCTGTATGGTAGGTCTTTTATTTTCGTCACAGCATTATACTGGTGCGCTCACCCGGCATAATGCCATGACTAATACTGTATGTTCCCAAAGGACGTCTTCAATGGAGTGAGTGAGTGAGGGAGAGAGGGGAGAGAGAGAGAGAGAGAGAGAGAGAGAGAGAGAGAGAGAGAGAGAGAGAGAAGGGTACAGGAAGTGCCCCCAGTCACAAGAGTGCCCATAGCCATAAGGATGAATATTAAAGCATTAGAAAAATCCCACAAGCATTGATAATGTAATAGCGTAAACGACATTATTGTGGCAATAATAAAAAATTCAGTCATATTCCACTGTGATATCAGTAACTTTAAACACATAAATATAATGTCAGCTATATAGAAGTCACTGCCAATTATGGGGTAGCCACCCACGGGACAGTGTGTCCATTTACAGTGATGAGAAAATGGTAACATTTAAAGGGGAGATTTCTAAAAGTTATTTAAAGGAAATGGAGCTTATTAAAATAAACTCATTTACAGAGCGAGGCATCTGTAATAACAGTGAAGACAGCCACAATTATTCAACCCACATAATTCTGAGGCAAACTCTGGTTCAACCTTCAGAAACTGCAGGAAAAATAGGCCCAAATTCCTTGGTGTGGTACTACATTTAAGAGAGTCTAATGCATTCATATAATAGCCAAATGTTAGACTGTGTACTATTGCCTCAACTAAAAATGCATCTAATTTGAACAATCCGTCACTGACATTGTATAATGAATGCCTATCATTCTTAATAATTGCCGATTGTACAATATTCCCTTCAAGCCAGGAGGAACAAGGGAAGATGACTCTGGCTTCCTGCCAATTTGCCTCGTTATTACAAGCTGTAATGTGGATGAAAATCGCGTTCGATTCCATTGCCATACATATCGAATAATGGTGCTGGGAAATTCTCACCTCTAATGTTTTTTTCCGCTCATCCCAAATAGGAGAGACTGAAGCCATTGCAACCAACTCTGTAGTCACCACCAAAGTCAAATATTTTCCTAATTTCTTTATCTAGGAACTCTGGACTGCACATTCTAGACCCATTAGACCAGGTTAACAGTATGTTTAATAAACAACTTAGAGCCTTGATAAATTAGACACATGTGCAACTCTTGGGTATCTTTATTGAGGGAACGTTTCGCCACACAGTGGCTTCATCAGTCCATACAAAGGAGAATCTTGAAGAACAGGAGGAGAATGAGGTAATCAGTCCCTCAACCTTGAGTCGATGTGGTCAGTCCATCAGTCTTGAAATAGAATACGGCATACGCGCGGAGAAAGAGCTTATAAACCGTAGGCAGGAGAGGTGCAGCAGTCATAGGTGGTGTCACATTTGTTCAATGTGGAAGTAGGTCGTGCCCAAGAATTAGGCAGTTCTCCGAACCATTTATCTACAAACCTGTCAGACACTGCAACTTCTTGGGATCTTAATACTTGGGAACTCTTCGCTCGCCTAATTCTTGGGCACGACCTACTTCCACATTGAACTAATGTGACACCACCTATGACTGCTGCACCTCTCCTGCCTACGGTTTATAAGCTCCTTCTCCGCACGTATGCCGTATTCTATTCAAGATTGGTGGACTGACCACATCGACTCTAGGCTGAGGGACTGATTACCTCATTCTCCACCTGTTCTTCAAGATTCTTCTTTGTATGGGCTGATGAAGCCACTGTGTGGCGAAACGTTTCCTCAATAAAGACACCCAAAAGTTGCACATGTGTCTAATTTATCAAGGCTCTAAGTTGTTTAATAAACTTACTGTTAACCTGGTCTAATGGGTCTAGAATGTGCAGTCCAGAGTTCCTAGATAAAGAAATTAGGAAAATATTTGACTTTGGTGGTGTCTACAGAGTTGGTTGCAATGGCTTCAGTCTCTCCTGTTTGGGATGAGCGGAAAAAAACATTAGAGGTGAGAATTTCCCAGCACCATTATTCGATATGTTGCTTGTAATGTCTCTCTATACTAGTCACATCTGTACCTGAATGAACAAACTTATTACGTAGGTTTATGTGCACATAAAGTAAGTCTTACTCGTCTGCTTGTCACAATTATTGACAATTATTTTGTTAATTTATTTTAGATTTTGACCTGTTTTATTTAGCACTCTTACACTACAGCTTGGTATATTTATCCCCACTTCCTATTTAACAGATTTTTTTCTACGTCTCTCTTTTATCTCGCGTTTGTGTGACATTAATTAATATTTTGTGTACATATGTTGGTGTGTATGTATTTCTGTACACTTGTTAGTGTACATGACATATACAAATGTGTCAGAGACATCTGCAAGATAATCTTCAGCAACACAGTACACAGAGCTCACACTCTCTCTCTGCTACCATCCAGAACATCATCAAACAGACCATCCTGCAATATACCTCAGTCACTGTAGTGTTACACGCCATCCCGTGTAATAACTGTGGCCAAGTCTACCTAGGTGAGGCATCCAGAGATCTCGATAAACATATTTCGGAGCACTAATATGCCAGCAGAATGGACTTCCTTGACAATGCCCGGAAAATACACCGAAATTCCCGCAGCTGCTTGATGAGCTGGAGTGGCACACTCCTAATTGCCAAGGAGAAGGACGCAGAGAAAAGTAGGTGACTTGATTCTATCGTCCCCAGGATATCTAACAATTTTAAGAAGAACCGGTTTCGAGTTTTATTTACGCTTGCAACGTTGCCTAGGGCTAGGGTTTTCCATTGATTGCCTGTTTAACTACGCTGTTGCTGCTGGAGGCCTGCTGCACGATTTATTTACCAACGCTTGCTTGGTTTTTCTCTTGGCAGAGGTTGTAATAAAGTTTCTTCTGGTAATCTTTTATTTCTGAGTTACTATAATTTAACTGAAAATCTGACCAGAGAACCTATACGTCTTTTGGAAACTGATGCGACATGACAAACATCTCACCAGCTCCTCACCTCACTTCCACTATCTGTTTATATGCTCGACCTTACTTTCTAGGTTTATCTGTTTGACTTGATAAAGCCTACCAAGTGGGCCATGCCCAGCTAATAAGTGCATTTGCGCTTATTTACTCTCGTGTACACGTGTTGGTGAGTTGAGTACACTTGTCGGTGTTCTATGTATATCTGTTTTGCAATGTGTAGGTGTTAATGAACTATATACACATGTTGGTAACAAGTCTACATGTGATAGTGAATGTACACATGTTGGTGACCTGTGTGCATGTGTTGGTGACTTATGAGCATTTCTTGTTGATCTGTGTTCATTTCTTGGTGCATGAAAAGGTATTATTCATGGTTCAATATATGCTTTAACAGCTAGGCCGTTGATGTTGTTGCTGTCTGAACACAGCCATCATAATAATTTCCTACAATACGAAGTAGCCAGAACACCCACTAATGAAGACCACTTAATCCACAACAGTTCCAGCCATGATCACAGGACTAACTGCAGCGTGGTCATAGAAATCTTTCTACTTGCCTTCAGGATCTGTTTCTGTAATTTCCTGTATGACAACCAAAACAATGAAAAAGTTTTTTTTCAGGTTTAAAGTTTCCCAAACTTGTCATTCTTTCATCCACGAACAAAGTTTTTAGTGTCTCCATCAACCTCATAAAGAACACAACCAGTGAAAGCTGATAATTCGAACTTCTGGACAAACAGCAATTCCATTCATCCCTCAGTTTCGAACTTATTAATGAATTACTTGGACACCATAATATGTACTTGAAAGTGGCGAAAAGATACATTATCTACACCTGGAAAATCAAGAGAGATTGGTCACAAATCTGCCAACACAAATCGTCCCTTGAAAAGTAAGAGGCTCGGCAGACGGTGAATAACGCCTTTAATGAAAAGAACCTGACCTCAGCTGAGGTAAAGGACAGAGACGAAAGGGGCAAGAAAGAGGGACAAGGGTAGAGTCAGCAGAGGACAACCAGAGTCGGGCGGAGCAACAAGCGTGAACACCCACAGAACCACCCTCAGAACCCCTCAGCCAATCAAATTATCGCAATACAAACCTCACTCCTCTCACAGTCTCCACCCCACACACCACAGTAGAATCCCACAGCACCATGCCAGGTCCCCAACTCCCCCAGCCCCCACGAAACCCACAGAAAACAGTGTTCGAGAAGAAACTGAAGGTAAGGGACACCAACGCTGTTGGAATAACGGCAAAGTGGCAGGATTGGCACAAAAGAATCAAATAGCCATCATCAGACATCATAGCTCTTACAGAAACCATGCTCAAAGGAATGATAAGCAGATGTGATCTTTCCAACTGGATATCTGATCCTGAGGAAATACAGAGGGAACAGAGGGCGTGGAAGAGTGGGAATGTTCATTGAAAACTAATGGAATTTTGAGGAGTTGGAGAGAGGAGAAAGAGAATCAAAGGACTGCATAATATGAACACTTCAGACTGGAGTTCCCAAGATGGTGACTGCAGTGATGTATAACCCACCGGAGAACAGCAGAAGGCCAAGACAAGAATATGATGACAATAACATAGAGATGATTGAGACACTGGCTGAAGTGGCCAGAACACCCCATGTGGGCTGGGCAAAGCTACTAGGTGTGAGTGGCTTCAGTCACAAAGAAATTGACTTGGAAAATCTTAAGCCATATTGGAGCCCGGAAACGTGGAGGGCTAAGATGATGGAGGTAGTACTGGAAAACCTCATGCATCAACACGTTAGGGGCACAACTAGAAAGAGAGAAGTAGAGAGGACGAACCAGCAAAACTCGACCTAATATTCACCATGAGTAGTTCAGATACTCAGAACATTATATATGAAAGGCCCCTCAGAGCTAGTGATCATGTGGTTCTGAGCTTCGAATATATTGTAGAGTTACAAGTGGAGAGGGAAGAAGGAATTGCAGTACGAATGAAGCCAAACTACACGGGAAGGGACTTTATAGGCTTGAGGAATTTCCTGCACAAGGTTCAGTGGGACAGAGATCTGGCAGGGAAATGAATAACTGAGATGATGGAATATGTGACAAACAATTTGCAAGGCAGCAGAGGAGCGATTTATACCCAAGAGCAACAAAAATAATGAGAAGGCCAGGATGAGCCCTTGGTTCACCCAGATGTGAAGAGAGGCCCAAACCAAGTTCTCTGGAGAATGGAAGAAGCAAGGAAGGCAAAGGATCCAAGAGAATACGGAGTGATTGAAGAGCCAGAAATGAATATGAAGAGGTAAGAAGGGAGATTCAGTGACAATACAAAAATGACAAAGCAGCGAAAACCAGGTACAGTTACATCAGGACGAAATCAACACTCAGAACCAGGTAATCAGGCTGAGGAAGAGAGAAGGCAAGATCACAAGAAACGATCGAGAGGTATTTGAGGGGCACAACATGAGATTTAAAGACGTATTCACAATGGAGGTCAGAAAAGACTCCAGAAAGACAGAGTGGTGAGGTACACCATCAAGTGTTGGACAAAATACATACAACCGAAGGAGAAGGTGAGAAGGCTTCTAAGCGAACTAGATACCTCAAAGGCGATGGGACCAGATAACATCTCAGTGTGTCCTGAAAGAGGGAGCAGAGATGCTATGTGTACCACTAACAACAATCTTTAACGCATCTATCGAGACAAAACGGCTACCTGAATTAGAGAAGACATCAAATATAGTCCCAATTTAAAAAAAAAAAGGAACAGACACACAGCATTAAACTACAGATCAGTTTCACTAACATGTATAGTATGCAAATTCATGGAGAAGATTATCAGGAGAAAATTGGTGGAGCACCTGGAAAGGAATGAGCATATCAACGAGAACCACAATGGATTCAGAGACTGGAAATCTTGTGTCACAAACCTACTGGAGTTCTATGACAATGTGAAGCCGTAAGACAAAAAATAGAGAGGGGTGGGTAGATTGTATTCTTTTACATTGTAACGAGGACTTTTGACACAGTTCCTCACCAGAGATTAGTACAAAATCTGGAGGATCAGGCAGTTATAACAGATAAGACACTGCACTGGATCTGAGAATAACTGACAGGAACGCATCAGCGACTCATAATAAGTGAAGAGGTGTCATAGTTGGCGCCTGTGACGAGCTGGGTTCCACAGGTGTCACTCCTAGGACCGGTGCTGTGTCTGGTACATGTGAATGACATGAGGGAAGGAATAAATTCAGAAGTGTCCCTGTTTGCAGACGATGCCAAGTTAATAAGGTTAGTTCAATCAGAGGAGGATCAGGTAGGACTACAAAGGGATCTGGACAGGCTGCAAGCCTGGTCCAGTAACTGGCTTCTACAGTTCAACCCCACCAAGTGCAAAGTCATGAAGATCGAGGAACGGGAAAGAAGATCGCAGACAGGGTACAGTTTAGGTGGCCAGAGGCTAAAAACCTCACTCAAGGATAAGGATCTTGGGGTGAGTAAAATACCGAGCACATCTCCTGAGGCGAACATTAGCCAAATAAATGATGCAACATATGGGCGACTAGCAAACCTAAGAGTATCATTCCGACAACAGTAAGGAATCGTTCAGGACTCTGTACACCGTTTACGTCAGGCCCATGTTAGCGTATGCAGCAACCAAATCGGAGTCAAAACCTGGCCAAGCACGTCAGGAAATTAGAGAAAGTGCAAAGGTTTGCAGTAAGACTAGTCCCGGAGCTAAAAGGGGCATGTCCTACGAGGAGAGGTAACGACACTGGAGGACAGGAGGGATGGGGAGGGGGACAAGATAATGACATCAAAAATACAGAGAGGAATCGTCAAGGTGGACAGAGAAAAGATATTCCAGAGACGGGACACAGCAACAAAGGGTCACAAATGGATGTTGAATAGACAGATGAGGCACAGGTATGTTAGGAAGCATTTCTGCAGTCATAGAGTTGTCAGGAAGAAGAATAGTCTGGAAAGTGACATAATGGAGGCAGGATCCATAGTCCCTCCTTGCTCACGGAGCAGAGGGGAAGTGACCTAGTGGCGACCAGTGAAGAGGCGGGGCCTGGAACTATGAATCGACCCCTGCAACCACAATTAAGTAAGTACACTTAGGTGAGTACACACACACACAGACACACACACAGACACACACACACAGACACACACACACACACACACACACACACACACACACACACACACACACACACACACACACACACACACACACACACACACACACTGGCGAGGCCAGGAGCTGTGTCTCGACCCCTGCAACCATAATTAGGTGAGTACACACACACACACACACACGTTTGACACAGTCCCACACAAGAGATTAGCGCAAAAGCTGGAGGACCAGGTAGTGATAACAGGGAAGGCACTACAATGAATCAGGGAATACCTGTCAGGAAGACAACAGCGAGTCATGGTACGTGGTGAGGTGTAAGAGTGGGCGCCTGTAACTAGCGGGGTGCCACAGGGATCAGTCCTAGAACCGGTACTGTTTCTTGTATTTGTGAACGATATGACGGAAGGAATAAACTCAGAAGTGTCCCTGTTTGCAGATGATGTGAAGTTGATGAGAAGAATTCACTCGAACGAGGACCAGGCAGAACTACAGAGGGATCTGGACAGGCTGCAGGACTGGTCCCTCAACTGGCTCCTGGAGTTCAACCCCACCAAGTGCAAAGTCATAAAGACTGGAGAAGGGCAAAGACGGCCGCAGACGGAGTACAGTCTAGTGGGCCAGAGACTACAAACCTCACTCAAGGAAAACGATCTTGGGGTGAATATAACACCAGGTACATCTCCTGAGGCACACATCAACCAAATAACTGCGGCAGCATACGGGCGATTGGCAAACCTGAGAACGGCATTCCGATATCTTAATAATGAGTCATTCAGGACCTGTACACTGTGTACATTAGGCCTATACTGGAATATGTAGCACCAGTTTGGAACCCCTCACCTAGCCAAACATATAAGGAAACTAGAAAAAGTGCAAAAGGTTGGCAGCAAGACTAATCCCGGAGAGGTTTAGGGAAATCAACCTGACGACACTGGAAGACAGGAGAGATAGAAGGGTTATGATAACGACATATAAAATACTAAGAGGAATAGACAAGGTGGACAGAGACAGGATGTTCCAGAGATGGGACACAACAACAAGGGGTCACATTTGGCAGCAGAAGACTCAGATGAACCACAAGGATGTCAGGAAGTATTTCTTCAGTCACAGAGTTGTCAGGAAGTGGAATAGTCTGGGAAGTGATGAATTGGAGGGAGGATCGACACATAGCTTTAAGGAGAGGTATGATAAAGCTCACGGAGTGGGTAGAGTGACTGAGTAGCGGCCAGTGAAGATGAGGGGCCAGGAGACTCGGCCCTAGTAACCACAACTAGGTGAGTACATACACAGACACACACACACACACACACACAGGCCACAGACACACACACACACACACACCACACCCCACACACACAGGCACACACACACACACACCCCAACACACACACACACACACACACACACACACACACACACACACACACACACACACACACACACACACACATTTAGCTATGAAAAGGAAATGAAGCAAATGATATCACTGCCACGGACTACTAGGTATTTGCACCGTGGCCAAACTTTTTCCTGCGGAGAAAGTTCTCTCACTTGTGATTGTGCAGCCATGAATCTGGAGGAAGTTTCTGCCGGACGGGAAGAGAAGCAACGATCACTAACACAAGTTTGAGCATCTTTTCATTTTTCCTCGAGTTCATCTTAGTTATTAATTTGTTTTTAATTGGAATATTGTTTTATATTTAAAAAAGAACTTTATTACTATGGTGACCGGTTTGGATATTTTGTGCAGGCATCATTGGCACAATATAATTAAAATAAATCAAAGACCATCAAATGTCCAGTCTAGTGAAGGTCGAGATTCAGAGGCAAATTGTTAGACCCATAACCACAGAGAAGTGGATAAGAAGGTTTCGAGTGAAAATATTTGGATTTCTTCCTGAAGTCATTTAAATAGTCCACTTCCCCTACCACCCCATCTTTTTATTTACTTATTAGTATATTTTATTACGTAATCGGGATACATTACAAGTTAACACACACACACACAGTCTAGGGGGTCAGAGACTACAAACCTCACTCAAGGAAAAAGATCTTGGGGTGAGTATAACTCCAGGCACATCTCCTGAAGCGCACATCAACCAAATAACTGCTGCAGCATATGGGCGCCTAGCAAACCTCAGAACAGCATTCCGACATCTTAATAAGGAATCATTCAGGACCCTGTACACCGTGTACGTTAGGCCCATATTGGAGTATGCGGCACCAGTTTGGAACCCACACCTAGCCAAGCACGTGAAGAAACTAGAGAAAGTGCAAAGGTTTGCAACAAGACTAGTCCCAGAGCTAAGAGGGATGTCCTACGAGGAGAGTTAAGGGAAAACAACCTGACGACACTGGAGGGCAGGAGAGATAGGGGGACATGATAACGACATACAAAATACTGAGAGGATTGACAAGGTGGACAAAGACAGGATGTTCCCAAGATTGGACACAGTAACAAGGGGACACAGTTGGAAGCTGAAGACACAGATGAATCACAGGGATGATAGGAAGTATTTCTTCAGCCACAGAGTAGTCAGTAAGTGGAATAGTTTGGGAAGCGATGTAGTGGAGGCAGGATCCATACATAGCTTTAAGCAGAGGTATGATAAAGCTCACGGCTCAGGGAAAGTGACCTAGTAGCGATCAGTGAAGAGGCGGGGCCAGGAGCTCGGACTCGACCCCCGCAACCTCAACTAGGTGAGTACAACTAGGTGAGTACACACACACACACACACAGTGCAAAGGTTTGCAACAAGACTAGTCCCGGAGCTAAGGGTTATATCCTATGAAAAGAAGTTATGGGAAATTGATCTTACGACACTAGAGGACAGGAGGGACAGTGAGGACACGATTACAACATATAAAATACTGAGAGGAATAATTCAAGAAATGATACACAGCGATAAAATTATAATATATATATATATATATATATTTTATAATATATATATATTATATATATATATATATATATATAAATGGTTTTACTCTCTCTCTCTCTTTCTGGTTCGAATTTTAAAGTATGGCACGATAACACTGCAAAAATTTATCACGATCGGCAAGGAGCTCGTAACTCACGATGGAAACTATTTCTTGCGGTGTCAGGGAACATCACAATATTTATCAGTAACAACAAACACATCTACTAAATATGACCATAACTTGAAATTCTAGGAACATTGTACAAGGACCATTGACCCACGAAGATAATAATTAAACCTTGGTGAACATATTAAAAATGATCTACGTATGATATTAAATGTCTCCCACTTCTTAATACAGTGAAGTATTTATTATAATGGTGGAAATCGGGGAACTTCGATCAGACCAGAAATGGAACGTTACATGGAAAATATCGCTCAGTAGCTGTGAATTACAGATTAGGTTAGGTTAGGTAAGATTGGTCACGAAACAGGAAAACTGTTTGGTAGCGAGTGTATAAGTTGTAAGATAACCCGCCACTTGAGCTTTCGTTCATCAGTCCGATCTTTCCGTTGGCTTACCAAACCACCCCTTTAAAAGTTACAGTTATAATAACACTAGAATCATAGGGATGTGGGTAAAGTGGTATCTCCCAGCAAGAAACTTCAAAACAATTTGAACTTTGTAGAGCAACTTATTTTGCCGAACCCACACAAGGTTCCCCGAGGCTTTTTTAAGCTGTTGACTACCAAATATTACTAGACGTCCTCCAGCGTCACCCATATACCATAATTACGTGTGAATGAAATTGAATACAGAATCCCAGCCGAGAAACCCAAGTTAATAGACAGACAATGATATATTTTACTCCTGTCTGTTCAATAATATTTTAATTAATGATAGAAATAATGATCAAGACATATTTTACTAAGTTGAGAAGACCTCATCTATATCTCAGGACAAGAAATAACACAAGATAAATCTATTTTTAAATGATGTATCCATACTAGCATAAATCTAGGTGGCACACCCTTAAAGGTGAACCATTTACTGTAAGACCTAATTCGTTACTACATACGTAATTACAGTAAGAAGTCTTACTTTCCATCTTTACGATTTATAATACATTTTGCTACAGTGCTTGACCGTAACCTCGCCTCTCACTCAGCCATTCTCTCCCTCCCACGACTCATCAATATCTTACTGTTGAGCCAACATGGACCATGCTGGACCCTGCCCCCTTCACTGAGCCAACATAGACCATGCTGGACCCTGCCCCCTTCACTGAGCCAACATGGACCATGCTGGACCCTGCCCCCTTCACTGAGCCAACATGGACCATGCTGGACCTTGCCCCCTTCACTGAGCCACCACACCTTCAACTCTTACCTCCCGGTAATTAACAAGCAGCTATATTAGTATTTGTATAGTAAATCATATTAGTTTATTAGATTTTTAAGTGGCTAAAAATGCCTACAAGAAAATAAAAATTATAATTAATGTGCGTTAATTCACATGAGATTATACATATATATATATTTTATATATATATATTATATATATATATATTATATATATATATATATATATATATATATATTATATATATATATATATATAAATATTTTTATATATATATATTTTTTTTTTTTTTTATCACACTGCCGATTCCCACCAAAGGGAGGGGGGCCCGAAAAAGAAAACTTTCACCCCTCATTCACTCCATCCTGTCTTGCCAGAAGGGTGCTTTACACTACAGTTTTTAAACTGCAACATTAACACCCCTCCTTCAGAGTGAGGCACTGTTACTTTTCCCCTTTTCCCGGACTCAAGTCCCGGGCCCGCCGGTTTCCCTTTAATCCCTTCATAAATGTTACTTTGCTCACACTCCAACAGCACGTCAAGTATTTAAAAAACCCTTTGTCTCCATTCACTCCCATCAAACACGCTCACGCATGCCTGCTGGAAGTCCAAGCCCCTCGCACACAAAACCTCCTTTACCCCCTCCCTCCAACCCTTCCCAGGCCGACCCCTCCCCGCCTTCCTTCCACTACAGATGATACACTCTTGAAGTTATTCTGTTTCGCCCCCTTCTCTCTACATGTCCGAACCACCTCAACAACCCTTCCTCAGCCCCCTGGACAACAGTTTTGGTAATCCCGCACCTCCTCCTAACTTCCCAAACTACGAATTCTCTGCATTATATTCACACCACACATTGCCCTCAGACATGACATCTCCACTGCCTCCAGCCTTCTCCTCGCTGCAACATTCAACACCCATGCTTCACACCCATATAAGAGCGTTGGTAAAAACTATACTCTCATACATTCCCCTCTTTGCCCCCAAGGACAAAGTTCTCTGTCTCCACAGACTCCTAAGTGCACCACTCACTCTTTTTCCCTCATCAATTCTATGATTCACCTCATCTTTCATAGACCCATCCGCTGACACGTCCACTCCCAAATATCTGAATACGTTCACCTCCTCCATACTCTCTCCCTCCAATCTGATATTCAATCTTTCATCACCTAATCTTTTTGTTTATCCTCATAACCTTACTCTTTCCTGTATTCACCTTTAATTTTCTTCTTTTGCACACCCTACCAAATTCATCCACCAATCTCTGCAGCTTCTCTTCAGAATCTCCCAAGAGCACAGTGTCATCAGCAAAGAGCAGCTGTGACAACTCCCACCCTGTGTGTGATTCTTTATCTTTTAACTCCACGCCTCTTGCCAAGACTTTCGCATTTACTTCTCTTACAACCCCATCTATAAATATATTAAACAACCACGGTGACATCACACATCACATGAGATTATATATATATAATCTCATGTGAATTAACACACATTAATTATAATTTTTATTTTCTTGTAGGCATTTTCAGCCACTTAAAAATCTAATAAACTAATATGATTTACTATACAAATACTAATATAGCTGCTTGTTAATTACCGGGAGGTAAGAGTTGAAGGTGTGGTGGCTCAGTGAAGGGGGCAGGGTCCAGCATTGTCCATGTTGGCTCAGTGAAGGGGGCAGAGTCCAGCATGGTCCATGTTGGTTCAGTGAAGGGGGCAGGGTCCAGCATGGTCCATGTTGGATCAGTGAAGGGGGCAGAGTCCAGCATGGTCCATGTTGGCTCAGTGAAGGGGGCAGGGTCCAGCATGGTCCATGTTGGCTCAGTGAAGGGGGCAGGGTCCAGCATGGTCCATGTTGGCTCAGTGAAGGGGGCAGGGTGAAGCATGATCCATGTTGGCTCAGTGAAGGAGGCAGGGTCCAGCATGGTCCATGTTGGCTCAGTGAAGGGGCAGGGTCCAGCATGGTCCATGTTGGCTCAGTGAAAGGGGCAGGGTCCAGCATGGTCCATGTTGGCTCAGTGAAGGGGGCGGGGTCCCAGCAGGTCCATGTTGGCTCCAGTGAAGGGGGGCATGGTCCAGCATGGTCCATGTTGGCTCAGTGAATGGGGCAGGGTCCAGCATGGTCCATGTTGGCTCAGTGAATGGGGCAGGGTCCAGCATGGTCCATGTTGGCTCAGTGAATGGGGCAGGGTCCAGAGGTCCATTTTGGCTCATTTGATTGGGCAGGGTGCAGCATGGACCATGTTGGCTCAGTGAATGGGGCAGGGTCCAGCATGGTCCATGTTGGCTCAGTGAATGGGGCAGGGTCCAGCATGGTCCATGTTGGCTCAGTGAAGGGGGCAGGGTCCAGCATGGTCCATTTTGGGCTCAGTGAAGGAGGCAGGGTCCACATGGTCCATGTTGGCTCAGTGAAGGGGGCAGGGTCCAGCATGGTCCATGTTGGCTCAGTGAAGGGGCAGGGTCCAGCATGGTCCATGTTGGCTCAGTGAATGGGGCAGGGTCCAGCATGGTCCATGTTGGCTCAGTGAAAGGGGCAGGGTCCAGCATGGTCCATGTTGGCTCAGTGAATTGGGCAGGGTGCAGCATGGTCCATGTTGGCTCAGTGAATGGGGCAGGGTCCAGCAGGGTCCATTTTTGGCTCAGGAATGGGGCAGGGTCCAGCATGGTCCATGTTGGCTCAGTGAATGGGGCAGGGTCCAGCATGGTCCATGTTGGCTCAGTGAATGGGGCAGGGTCCAGCATGGTCCATGTTGGCTCAGTGAAGGGGCAGGGTCCGGCATCGTCCATGTTGGCTCAGTGAAGGGGGCGGGGTTTGCAGCAGGTCCATGTTGGCTCAGTGAAGGGGGCAGGGTCCAGAAATGGTCCATGTTGGCTAAATTGAAGGGGGGCCCAGGGTCCAGCATGGTCCATGTTGGCTCAGTGAAGGGGGCAGGGTCCAGCATGGTCCATGTTGGCTCAGTGAATGGGGCAGGGTCCAGCATGGTCCATGTTGGCTCAGTGAAGGGGTCAGGGTTCAGCATGGTCCATGTTGGCTCAACAGTAAGATATTGATGAGTCGTGGGAGGGAGAGAATGGCTGAGTGAGAGGCGAGGTTACGGTCAAGCACTGTAGCAAAATGTTTTATAAATCGTAAAGATGGAAAGTAAGACTTCTTACTGTAATTACGTATGTAGTAACGAATTAGGTCTTACAGTAAATGATTCACCTTTAAGGGTGTGAAACCTAGATTTATGCTAGTATGAATAAATAATTTAAAAAATAGAAGATTTACTGGCGTTATTCCTTCTCCTGAATGCATATAAAAATATATATATATACATATATATTATATACATATATATATATATTATATAATATATATATTATTATAAAATATTATAAATATATTATATATATATATTAAAATATATATATATATATATATATATATATATATCAACATTGCGACTAACTAAGGAGTCGAGCCCATGCTGCTTCGTCCTGCCCGATGGTGGGGAAGACTCTGACAGTCACACCAAGCCCAGATATCTCACTATAAAGTTAAAGAAGATAACTTAGTTTTTGTTTGTTTTCTGTATTTTATTATGAAGTATAATGCGTGTTTTAAGAGCTTGTATGTTTGAAATTTTTATAATCATACTATTATTATTCTTTTTTATTATTATTATTATTATTAAATTTTTATTATAAAATTATTATTATTATTATTATTATTAATATTATTATTGTTCTTGTATTATTATTTTTGTTGTTGTTATCAAGACTAGATTCTCTTGGGAAATGGTTCTAATAGAAAGTTAACTAAGTGTGCCACAGAGTGAGATATGTGACAAGACGAGTGCCATCACTGAAGAAAGGTTAAAAACTACTTTCCTTGAGAAACAGCTACGTGGGGCTGGTGGGGAGGTGGAGAAATGCAGTTAGGTGGTGCTGGGTGGGGAGGTGAGAGTGCAGTTAGGTGGTGCTTGGTGGAGAGGTGGAGAGTGCCCGTTAGGTGGTGCTGGGTAGGGGAGGTTTGGGGAGTGCAGTTAGATGGTGCGGGTGGGGGAGGTGGAGAGTGCAGTTAGGTGGTGCTGGAGGGGAGTGGAGAGTGCAGTTAGGTGGTGCTGGGTGGGGGAGGTGGAGAGTGCAGTTAGGTGGTGCTGGGTGGGGAGGTGGAGAGTGCAGTTAGGTGGTGCTGGGAGGGGAGGTGGAGATTTGCAGTTAGATGGTGCGGGGTGGGGGAGGTGGAGAGTGCAGTTAGGTGGTTGCTGGGGGGGGAGGTGGAGAGTGCAGTTAGGGGTTGGTGCGGTGTGGGGAGGTGGAGGTGCAGTTAGGTGGTGCTTGGTGGAGAGGTGGAGAGTGCAGTTAGGTGGTGCTGGGTGGGGAGGTGGAGAGTGCAGTTAGGTGGTGCTGGGTGGGGAGGTGGAGAGTGCAGTTAGGTGGTGCTGGGTGGGGAGGTGGAGAGTGCAGTTAGGTGGTGCTGGGTGGGGAGGTGGAGAGTGCAGTTAGGTGGTGCTGGGAGGGGGAGGTGGAGAGTGCAGTTAGGTGGTGCTGGGTGGGGAGGTGGAGAGTGCAGTTAGGTGGTGCTGGGAGGGGGAGGTGGAGAGTGCAGTTAGGTGGCGCTGGGTGGGGAGGTGGAGAGTGCAGTTAGGTGGTGCTGGGAAGGGGAGGTGGAGAGTGCAGTTAGGTGGTGCTGGGTGGGGGAGGTGGAGAGTGCAGTTAGGTGGTGCTGGGAGGGGGAGGTGGAGAGTGCAGTTAGGTGGTGCTGGGAGGGGAGGTGGAGAGTGCAGTTAGGTGGTGCTGGGTGGGGAGGTGGAGAGTGGCAGTTAGGTGGTGCTGGGAGGGGAGGGTGGAGAGTGCAGTTAGGTGGTGCTGGGTGGGGAGGTGGAGAGTGCAGATAGGTGGTGCTGGGAGGGGGAGGTGGAGGTGCAGTTTAGGTGGCGCTGGGTGGGGAGGTGGAGAGTGCAGTTAGGTGGTGCTGGAGGGGGGAGCTATGGTGGGGGAGGTGGAGAGTGCAGTTAGGTGGTGCTGGGTGGGGAGGTGGAGAGTGCAGTTAGGTGGTGCTGGGAGGGGGAGTGGAGAGTGCAGTTAGGTGGTGCTGGGGAGGGGAGGGTGGGGGGGAGGGGGGGGTGCAAGTTAGGTGGTGCTGGGAGGGGAGGTGGAGAGTGCAGTTAGGTGGTGCTGGGTGGGAGGTGGAGAGTGCAATTAGGTGGTGCTGGGAGGGGGGAGGTGGAGAAGTGCAGTTAGGTGGTTTGCTGGGAGGAGAGGTGGGAGAGTGCAGTTAGGTGGTGCTGGGTGGGGAGGTGGAGATAGCTGCTAGGTGGTGCTGGGTGGGAAGGTGGAGAGTGCAGTCAGGTGGTGCTGGGTGGGGGAGGTGGGAGATAGCATGCTAGGTGGTGCTGGGTGGGGAGGTGGAGAGGCAGTTAGGTGGTGCGGGGGGAGGTGGAGTGGAGAGTGCAGTTTAGGTGGTGCTGGGTGGGGGAGGTGGAGATAGCTGCTTAGCTGGTGCTGGGTGGGAAGGTGGAGTGTGCAGTTAGGTGGTGCTGGGTGGGGAGGTGGAGAGTGCAGCTAGTTGGTGCTGGGTGGGGAGGTGGAGAGTGCAGCTAGGTGGTGCTGGGTGGGGAGGTGGAGAAGTGCAGTTAGGTGGTGCTGGGTGGGGAGGTGGAGAGTGCAGCTAAGTGGTGCTGGGTGGGAGGTGGAGAGTGCAGTTAGGTGGTTGCTGGGTGGGGAGGTGGAGAGTGCAGTTTTAGGTGGTGCTGGGTGGGGGGAGGTGGAGAGTGCAGTTAGGTGGTGCTGGGTGTGGGAGGTGGAGAGTGCAGTTAGGTTGTGCTGGGAGGGGGAGGTGGAGAGTGCAGCTAAGGTGGTTGCTGGGTGGGAAGGTGGAGAGTGCAGTTAGGTGGTGCTGGGTGGGGAGGTGGAGAGTGCAGCTAGGTGGTGCTAGGGTGGGGAGGTGGAGATGCAGATAGGTAGGTGTGGGTGGGGAGGGAGAGTGCAGCTAGGTGCTGCTGGGGGGAGGTGGAGAGTGCAGTTAGGTGGTGCTGGGTGGAGAGGTGGAGAGTGCAGTTAGGTGGTGCTGGGTGGGGAGGTGGAGATAGCTGCTAGGTGGTGCTGGGTGGGAAGGTGGAGAGTGCAGTTAGGTGGTGCTGGGTGGGAAGGAGTGGAGAGTGCAGTTAGGTGGTGCTGGTGGGAGGTGGAGATAGCTGCTAGGTGGTGCTGGGTGGGGAGGTGGAGAGTGCAGTTAGGTGGTGCTGGGGGGGGGAGGTGGAGAGTGCAGTTAGGTGGTGCTTGGTGGGGGAGGGGGAGATAGCTGCTAGTGGTGCTGGGTGGGAAGGTGGAGAGTGCAGTTAGGTGGTGCTGGGTGGGGAGGTGGAGAGTGCAGCTTGGTGGTGCTGGGTGGGGTAGGTGGAGAGTGCAGTTAGGTGGTGCTGGGAGGGGGAGGTGGGAGAGTGCAGCTAGGTGGTGCTGGGTGGGAAGGTGGAGAGTGCAGTTAGGTGGTGCAGGGTGGGGAGGTGGAGAGTGCAGCTAGGTGGTGCTGGGTGGGGAGGTGGAGAGTGCAGTTAGGTGGTGCTGGGTGGGGAGGTAAAAGAGTACAGCTAGGTGGTGCTGGGTGGGGAGGTGGAGAGTGCAGTTAGGTGGTGTTGGGTGGAGAGGTGGAGAGTGCAGCTAGGTGGTGCTGGGTGGGGAGGTGGAGAGTGCAGTTAGGTGGTGCTGGGAGGGGGAGGTGGAGATAGCTGCTAGGTGGTGCTGGGTGGGAAGGTGGAGAGTGCATTAGGTGGTGCTGGGTGGGAGGTGGAGAGTGCAGTTAGGTGGTGCTGTGTGGGGAGGTGGAGAGTGCAGCTAGGTGGTGCTGGGTGGGGAGGTGGAGATAGCTGCTAGGTGGTGCTGGGTGGGGAGGTGGAGAGTGCAGTTAGGTGGTGCTGGGTGGGGAGGTGGAGATAGCTGCTAGGTGGTGCTGGGTGGGGAGGTGGAGAGTGCGTTAGGTGGTGCGGGGGAGGGTGAGGTGGAGAGTGCAGTTAGGTGGTGCTTGGTGGGGGAGGTGGAGATAGCTGCTAGGTGGTGCTGGGTGGGAAGGTGGAGAGTGCAGTTAGGTGGTGCTGGGGTGGGGAGGTGGAGAGTGCAGCTTGGTGGTGCTGGGTGGGAGGTGGAGAGTGCAGTTAGGGGGTGCTGGGAGGGGGAGGTGGAGAGTGCAGCTAGGTGGTGCTGGGTGGGGAGGTGGAGAGTGCAGCTAGGTGCTGCTGGGTGGGAAGGTGGAGAGTGCAGTTAGGTGGTGCTGGGTGGGGAGGTGGAGAGTGCAGTTAGGTGGTGCTGGGAGGGGGAGGTGGAGGGGTGCAGCTAGGTGGTGCTGGGTGGGGAGGTGAAGAGTGCAGCTAGGTGTTGTTGAGTGGGGGAGGTGGAGAGTGCAGCTAGGTAGTATTGGGTGGGGAGGTGCTGGGTGCTGCTAGGTAGCATTGGGTAGGGAGGTTGGAGAGTGCAGCTAGGTGATGTTGGGTGGGAAGATGGAGAGGGCAGCTAGGTGATGTTGGGTGCGGAGAGGGAGAGAGCAGCTAGGTGGAGTTTGGTGGGTAGGTGGAGAATGCAGCTAGGTTGTGTTGGGTGGTGAGGCTGAGTATGCAACTAGGTGGTGTTGGGTGGGGAGGTGGAGAGTGCAGCTAAGAGATGTTGGTGTGGGAGGTGGAGAGCGCAGCTAGGAGGTGGAAGGTGGGGAGGTGGAGAGTACAGCTAGGTGATGTTCGGTGGGGAAGTGGAGAGTGTACCTACCTGGTGTTGGGTAGGGAGGTGGAAAATGCAGCTAGGTTGTGTTGGATGGTGAGGTGGAGTACGCAACTAGGCGGCGTTGGGTGGGAGATGGAGAGTACAACTAGGTTATATTGGGTGGGGAGGTGGAGAGGGCAGCTAGGTAATGTTCAGTGGGGAAGTAGACAGTGCAGCTAGGTGATGTCAGGTGGGAAGGTGGAGAGTGCAGCTAGGTGATGTTGGATGGGGAAGTGAAGAGTACAGCTAGGTTTTATTGGTTGGGGAGATGATGAGTGCAGCTAAGTGGTGGTGTTGGGTGGGGAGGTGGAGAGTACAGCTAGGTGGTGTTGGGAGGGGAGGTGGAGAGTGCAGCTAGGTGGTCTTGGGTGGGGAGGTGGAGAGTACAGCTAGGTGGTGTTGGGGGGGGAGGTGGAGAGTGCAGCTAGGTGGTCTTGGGTGGGGAGGTGGAGAGTACAGCTAGGTGGTGTTGGGAGGGGAGGTGGAGAGTGCAGCTAGGTGGTCTTGGGTGGGGAGGTGGAGAGTACAGCTAGGTGGTGTTGGGAGGGGAGGTGGAGAGTGCAGCTAGGTGGTCTTGGGTGGGGAGGTGGAGAGTACAGCTAGGTGGTGTTGGTGGAGGGGAGGTGGAGAGTGCAGCTAGGTGGTGTTTGGGGGAGGTGGAGAGTGCAGCTAGGTGATGTTGGGTGGGGAGGTGGAGAGTGACAGCTAGGTGATGTTGTGAGAGGAGATGGTGAGTGCAGCTAGATGGTGTTGGGTGAGGAGGTGGAGAGTGCAGCTAGGTGATGTTGGGTGGGGAGGTGGAGAGTGCAGCTAGGTGATGTTGGGTGTGGAGGTGGAGAGTGCAGCTAGGTGATGTTGTAAGAGGAGATGGTGAGTGCAGCTAAGTGGTGTTGGGTGGAAAGATGGTGAGTACAGCTAGGTGGTGTTGGGTGGGGAGGTGGAGAGTGCAGCTAAGTGGTGTCGTGTGGTGAGGTGGAGAATGCAGATAGGTGATGTTGGGTGGGGAGAAGGAGGGGGCAGCTACGTTGTGTAGGGTGAGGAGGTGGGGAATGCAGCTAGGTGGTGGGGTAAGACACATATGCAACAGTTAGACAACTTTATTCCGAAACGTTTCGGAATAAAGTTGTCTAACTGTTTCATATGTGTCTTACCTAACAACCTGTCGGTATTGTATACCATTTTGATGTGCAGCTAGGTGGTGTTGGGTGTGGAGGTGGAGAGTGCACCAAGGTGGTGCTGAGTGGGGAGTTGGAGAATGCAGCTAGGTGGTGTTGAGTGGGGAGGTGGAGAGTGCAGCTTGGTGGTGTTGATTGGGGAGGTGGAGAGTGCAGCTAGGTAATGTTGGGTGGGAAGGTGGAGAGTGCAGCTAGGTGATGTTGGGTGGGAAGTGGAGAGTGCAGCTAGGTGATGTTGATTGGGGAGGTGGAGAGTGCAGCTAGGTGATGTTGGGTGGGAAGGTGGAAAGTGGAGCTAGGTGTTGTTGGGTGGGAAGTAGAGAGTGCAGCTAGGTGATGTTGATTGGGGAGGTGGAGAGTGCAGCTAGGTGATGTTGGGTGGGAAGGTGGAGAGTGCAGCTAGGTGACGTTGGGTGTTGAGGAGGAGAGTACAGCTTTGTGATGTTGGGTGGGGAGGTGGAGAGTGCAGCTAGGTGATGTTGGGTGGGGAGGTGGAGAGTGCAGGTAGGTGATGTTGGGTGGGGAGAAGGTATTGAGAGCAGCTAAGTGGTGATGTTTATGAGGTGGAGAGTGCAGCTCTGTTGTGTATGTGGCGAGATGGAGACTGCAACTAAGTCGTGTTGGGTGGAGAGGTGGAGAGTACAGCTAGGTAGTGATTGCTTGGAAGAAGGTGCAGAGTGCAGCTAGGTAATGTTGGGTGAGAAGGTGGAGAATGCGGCTAGGTGATCTTCGGTGGGGAGATGGAAAGGGCAGCTAGGTGGTGCTTCGTGGGGATGTGGAGAGTGCAGCTAGGTCGTGTTGGGTGGGGAGGTGGTGAGGAAGCTAGGTGATGTGGGGGGAGGTTGAGAGTGCAACTTCTTGATGGTGGGCGAGTAGGTGGAAAATGCAGTTAGGTGGTGTTGGGTGGGGAGGTGGAAAGTGCAGCTTCTTGATGTTGGGTGAGGAGGTGGAGAAAGCAGCTAGGTGATGTTTTGTGGGGAGGTGGAGAGTGCAGCTAGGTGATGATGGGTGGGGAGATGATGAGGGCAGCTAGGTGGTGTTGGGTGGGAAGGTGGAGAGTACAGCTAGGAAGTGCTGGGTTGGGAGGTGGAGATGACAGCTAGGTGGTGTTGATTGGGGAGGTGGAGAGTGCAGCTAGGTGATGTTGGGTGGGGTGGTGGAGAGTGCAGCTAGATGATGTTGGGTGGAAAGTGGAGAGTGCAGCTAGGTGATGTTGAGTGGGGAGGTGGTGAGTGTAGCTAGGTGATGTTGGGTGAGGTTTGAGGTGGAGAGTGCAGCTAGTTGATGTTGGGTTGGAATGTGGAGAGTGCAGCTAGGCGGTGTTGGGTGGGGAAATGGTGGAAAGTGCAGCTAGGTAGTGTTGGGTGGGGGAGAAGGTAGGGAGTGAAGGTAGGTAGTGTTGGTTGAGGAGGTGGAGAGTGCAGCTAGGTAATGTAGGGTGGGGAGGTGGAGAGTGCAGCTAGGTAGTGTTGGCTGGGGAGTTGGAGAGTGCAGCTAGGTGATGTTGGGTATTGAGGTGGAGAGTGCAGCTAGGTAATGTTGGGCGGGGAGGTGGAGAGTGCAGCTAGGTGATGTTGGGCGGGGAGGTGGAGAGTGCAGCTAGGTGATGTTGGGCGGGAGGTGGAGAGTGCAGCTAGGTGATGTTGGATGGGGAGGTGGAGAGTGCAGCTAGGTAATGTTGGGCGGGGAGGTGGAGAGTGCAGCTAGGTGATGTTGGATGGGGAGGTGGAGAGTGCAGCTAGGTGATGTTGTTTGGGGAGGAGGATGGCTAAGTGTTCATGACATAATTAGTGTGTTTAGATAATTAAGGTCTACGTTATTTTACCAGGATGAAATAAGAGATTGTGATAGTTTTAAATGAGGATCTCAAAATATGATAAGTATCTTATAAATATAAATGATAGACAACTCTCAGCTTCCCAAGACTTCGTCACACTGCACTTCACGTCAGCACACTACACTAGACTACATTACGCTGCCCTAGACTACGTTACACTATACTACACTACACTTTACTTCACAACACTAGACTTCATTACATTACGTTACACTGAATGCCCTACACCACACACTCTTTATTATACTACACTACTCTACAGTACACTTCACTACATTAAACTACACTTCACGTCATGACACTACAGTATTCATTACATTATATCACTACACTAGACTACACTACAATGAACTACTCTACACTACAGGATACTTCACTGGACTGCACTACTCTATACTACCCTAGACTACACGACACTCAACTACTCTACAGTAGTCTGCACTACATTGCAATACAGTACACTACACTCACTAAACTACATTACTATACACTACACTACATTACATTTCTCTACACTACTCTGTTCTACACAACACGTCACTACACTACACAGTCCAGTCGGCGAGGTGCTCAACATGTTTGTTCTTAGTCTTGAGAGTATGTATGGTGGAGTGATACTTGGTAACTGATAACAAGTGTTGTGTAGCAGCAGCAACAACACACCTGTGACAGCAGCAGCTCGGCAGCAACAACAGACCTGCAGCAGCAGCAGCGCCTTTATATCAACAGCATCACCTCTATACCAGCAGCAGCGGGTCTGCTGATGCTGTCCCTTCTCCTCTACTAGTTCGTCTTCCTCCTCCTAATCCTCTCCCTCCTCTTCCTCCTCCGTCTTCTCCACCTTCTCCTCCTTCATCTCATTCTCTTTCTCCTGCTCCTCCTCTTCCTCCCCTCTTCCTCCTCCAAACCTCTCTCACATTGATTCACTCACTCATATTCCCCCACACGAAATCATTGTACAAAACAGTATACTTTCAGTAACTATGATGCACCATTGAAATGAACCGTCTTTTTCCAAAATCTCACTGTTTGCAGGAGTTCACAAACGTCTGTATTAAAGCATAATTTTTTAAACCTTGAACGTATTGTAGGTTTTGTAAGCCGAATAGGCCAGGAATGCCTTGTAGGTGATGTTGACTGGAAGTTATTGTACCTCAACATCGTAGAAAGATGTTCTCTGGAATATTTAAACCCACCACAGGAACTGGTTAGCCAGCTTTCCCGCAGATTTGTTTGGAGCTAACCACAGATATCAGGGGAGAGGAACAACCACAGATAATAGGGGGGAGGAACAACCACAGACATTAGGGGAGAGGAACAACCACAGACATTAGGGGAGAGGAACAATCACAGATATCAGGGGAGAGGAACAACTACACATATAAGGGAGAGGAACAAGCACAGATATTAGGGAGAGGAACAAGCACAGATATTAGGGGACGGGAACAACCACAGATATTAGGGGAGAAGAACAACCACAGATATTAGGGGAGAAGAACAACCACATATATTAGGGGAGTGGAACAACCACAGAGATCAGGGGAGTGGAACAACCACAGAGATCAGGGGAGTGGAACAACCACAGAGATCAGGGGAATGGAACAACCACAGAGATAAGGAGTGGAATAACCACAGAGATCAGGGGAGTGGAACAACACACGAGATCAGGGGAGTTGGAACAAACACAGAGATCAGGGGAGTGGAACAACCACAGAGATCAGGGGAATGGAACAACCACAGAGATAAGGGGAGTGGAATAACCACAGAGATCAGGGGAGTGGAACAACCACAGAGATCAGGGGAGTGGAACAACTACAGAGATCAGGGGTGGAACAACCACCAGAGATCAGGGGAGTGGAACAACTACAGGATCAGGGGAGTGGAACAACCACATAGATCAGGGGAGTGGAACAACTCACAGCTATAAGGGGAGTGGAAACACCCACAGAGATCAGGGGAGTGGAACAACCACAGAGATAAGGGGAGTGGAACAACCACAGAGATCAGGGGTGGAACAACCACAGAATCAGGGTAGTGGAACAATACAGAGATCAGGGGAGTGGAACAACCACAGAGATCAGGGGAGTGGAACAACTACAGAGATCAGGGGAGTGGAACAACCACAGAGATCAGGGGAGTGGTACAACCACAGAGATAAGGGGAGTGGAACAACCACAGAGATCAGGTGATGGAACAACCACAGAGATCAGGAGGAGTGGAACAACTACAGAGATCAGGGGAGTGGAACAACCACAGAGATCAGGGGAATGGAACAACCACAGAGATAAGGGGAGTGGAACAACCACAGAGATCAGGGGAGTGGAACAACCACAGAGATCAGGGGAGTGGAACAACTACAGAGATCAGGGGAGTGGAACAACCACAGAGATCAGGGGAGGAACAACTACAGAGATCAGGGGAGTGGAACAAACACAGAGATCAGGGAGTGGAACAACCACAGATATTAAGGGGAGTGAACAACCACAGAGATCAGGGGAGTGGAACAACCACAGAGATCAGGGGAGTGGAACAACTACAGAGATCAGGGGAGTGGAACAACCACAGAGATCAGGGGAGTGGAACAACCACAGAGATAAGGGGAGTGGAACAACCACAGAGATCAGGGGAGTGGAACAACCACAGAGATCAGGGGAGTGGAACAACTACAGAGATCAGGGGAGTGGAACAACTACAGAGATCAGGGGAGTGGAACAACCACAGAGATAAGGGGAGTGGAACAACCACAGAGATCAGGGGAGTGGAACAACCACAGAGATCAGGGGAGTGGAACAACCACAGAGATCAGGGGAGTGGAACAACTACAGAGATCAGGGGAGTGGAACAACCACAGAGATCAGGGGAGTGGAACAACCACAGAGATCAGGGGAGTGGAACAACCACAGAGATCAGGGGAGTGAAACAACCACAGAGATCAGGGGAGTGGAACAACCACAGAGATCTAGGAAGGTCCCTAAAGAATATAAGCTATATTCTAATTTCTTTAGTCAAACCAATATCCAAACATTGAATGCCACTTATGGATTTATCACTTCATCGTGAATATATATTTTTTATTATTATTATCACACCGGCCGATTCCCACCAAGGCAGGGTGGCCCGAAAAATAAAAACTTTCACCATCATTCACTCCATTACTGTCTTGCCAGAAGGGTGCTTTTCACTACAGTTTTTAAACTGCAACATTAACACCCCTCCTTCATGTTATTATTATATTTTATTATAATAATTTGAGATATATAAATAAACATTACAACTGCTGTAAATTCACAATACAATATATTCAAAAAGAAGTCACTGTGATTTTTTTTTTTAATGCCAGTTGTAAGATCTCGCTTGTCACATACCCCCAGCTTCACTACACTATGATGCAGTCTTCTCACCTCTCTCCCCACCCCACCCCACCAAAACAACCCCTCCCACCCAAACAAATCCTTCCACACAAACAACCCCTCCCACCCAAACAAATCCTTCCACACAAACAACCCCTCCCACCCAACCAGGCTTTTCTCAACCTGTCATGCATCCACTTTCGTCCTGGTCTGGAGGAGACGTATGTACAAGTCTCCTTAACTGATTTAAGTATCTGATAAATTCAACTGATTTTTTAATTTATGACTTTCTTGTAATGTATTTCAAGTATTTAATTACTCAGTGCACTTGTGTTTGAATTCTTAACTGTAGTTTTGTTCTTATTATTCACACTGATAAAAGGTATTACGAGGACCACAAAGAAAATAAGTCATTCTTCACTTTTTTGTGGGTTATTCTGTGTAATTTACACATATGTTACTCTAGGACAATTTTATTCAACCAACTAAATAAACTATCGTTACTTCTCTTCCCGTTGCTCTGAATTTGTAACTTGGGTGATGATGAAACAGAAACTCGCAACACTTGGGAATGTTTTGATGTAGACATATCACCAACCACTGGCTTTATCGATGCAACACAGGGACATAAATGGAAGGTTGTAGAAGATGAGGTAATCGGTAGTGAAGAATTATATTCAGAAAACAGGAGAAAATGAGGTAATTGTATACCATTGTATATCATGTAATAAAATACCATGGTACCGCTACGTTATTCAAGCGTTGTGTGTCGCTTCCTAAGGGATGGTCAAACACCACCTCGAACATCTGAGAAGCTCACACTTGATTAAAGTGCAGCCCCTCTTCCTACCCACACACAACATGACAGTGTTGTAAGAACAGTCATGTGAGTCGCTGTTGACGGAACCTTGAACAGTTGCAATATGACTGTTTTACACAAGTGGCGCTCAGTGACTGCCCGTTTACTCTTCACCCGCAAACTTTTTTATCGTCTTAAATCTTATGTTTATATTTTTTTCCGATGTAATCTAACCATACCTTACCCAATCTAATCTAATCTACCTAACCTAGGTTAATCTAACCTAATCTAACCTACCTAACCTAGCTTATCCTAAGCTAATCTAGAAATGGACTGCAAACCGTATGAGAGTGAAATTTATTAGGAGGATGAGTTAAGTTGCCTGTGTAATAAATACAGTCAGAGTGTAGCAATGATGTAATAACTGCAAGACATGATGAAGTGAACAGTGGTAAGTTCTTCTCTAGGAGAAATTGTCTTCAAAATACCTGCATGGTTATCAGTAGGCCATCATAGTAACCACTAAGATGTTGGGATCTTTTGTTTTTAGAGAGGACCTGGGGTTGCCTCCTGAACGACTATCATCTGGTTAAAACCTGAGTCAGGAGACACTGTGTTGTTTCCTGACCAATAAACCAGTGCCGCCGCCGCCAACAGTGGCAGCAGCAGGCTGCTGGTGCACAGTCCTCCTCTCCCGTCATCTCCCCACCCACCAACTCCCTCCTACACAACACTTCCCACAATCTTTGACACTCTCCTCCCTTACCTAACCAGATAATACTTCCAACCCCAGGTATACTATAAACAGTCATCCTCTCCCCATCGTCTTTCATCCCCCCTCCCTTCTCCCATCACCCCGAACTCAATACCTCTCTGATCTCTCACCCATCCCAGCCCCGACCCACCTTCCAAGCCCCAACCCACCTTTCAAAGCCCCAACCCACCTTCCCAAGCCCTAACCCACCTTCCCCAGCACCGACCACCCACTCATCCATCAGAGCGACCACGTTAGATATTCATTTCTCAGGGCAGCTTGGCGGCCTCAAACACACTCCTTCAATACATCTCTCAAGACGCCGCCCACCCATCATCCCTGCCATACATCAACTGTCTAGTCTGCTCCACCCACCCATCAATCACTCCACCCATACACCCACTGTCTAGTCTGTTACACCCACCTCCTCATCATCCCACCCATACACCTACTGCCTAGTCAGCTGCATCCACCCACCCTTCATCCCGCCCACTATCCACCCTGCTCCACCACCCACCCATCACCCCACCCAAACACTCAAACCCAACCCCAAATTTCTATTTGCTTGAGCCCAATTTAAAAACCTAAAATGGTAGCAAAATAATCACTGAAAAAAAACCCCGGGAGCTTGCTTACATGAGCGGGTCTCATGCAGTTTTTAAAACAAAGCCCAATGACAAATTTTCCGCCACATGCCACAATAGCAAAAACCAAATAGAAAAAAAAAAATATTTTTAACCAATTTTTAAATAAAAATAAAAATCTACTTCGAAACTTATAGTGTAAAGACAGAAAAACTCAGACCACAATTTAAAATAAAAGGTTTTAAAGACTTGGATCCCCCATTGGTCAAAATCGGGAAAACACCCCAAACCCATAAAGGTATATTCAAAAAATTTAAAATTTTAAAAAACCCAAGGCTATCAACTACGTTCTAAAAAAATCGTGGTTGCGAAACCCCTGAAAAATAATAAAAAAACGGGAAACCCCTTAAACCATGTAAAATCACGGGGGAAAAGCTCAGTGGCCCCTAAAAATATGCTCTAGAAAAAATTCCCTTTATAAAAAGGGGGAAAATGACGGGTTGGAAAGAGAGGGGGCCTTTCCCCTCTATAGGAGAAGATGGAAAATAAAAAGAGCCCCATCTAAGGCAGCGAACTCTCTGAAAGAACGAAAAGTTAAAACAGGCTAGAAAAAAAGGGGGAAAACGATAAAAACTAAAATGAAAAACCAAGAGTCCAGGGGGAGACAGATGGAGTTCTGTACCCATAAGTAAACAGTGAGAAAATTTCCCTTAAAAAATTTTTTCTTACGCAAAAATCCATTTATGAAACAATATTAGTATCGGGCCTGTGTTTTGGGAAATGAGACAAAAAACACCAACAAATATGTTTTTTAGTAAACCCACTAATCGGTCTTGAGGATCGAGGGCCCCAAAAATGATTTCTTCAAAATAGCCTAAAAAACTCAAAAAATGTATCCCAAAAATTTCCGACATTACCCAACTCCGTAATTTCGAGAAACCATTGGCAAAAAATGCCCATGCACTCAGCCAGGGGCCCCCAGACTCGTGGAACTCTGTTTTAATTAAGAACTGCAAAAAAACCCCTCTCGCGTCCCCTAAGTCCCAACCTAGGGAAGGGGGAGCTTGGACATGGGTAAAATTTCCCCAGCCCATTTAAAAAACAACGGATAAAAACCCCACTTCAAAAAGGTGGCAGAAAGCATTGGGAAAGAACTATAGCCCAATAGCTCGGGAGGGTCCCCTCATAAAAATCTTTAAAAGAGTGCTAAAAGCAGGTTGAAATCCCCTTTGGATTAAAAAAACTGCACAATCCAGGGCAACTTGATTTTCGGGGCAGGGCTCCTCCTCTCACAACTCCCTGGAATTTAATGATATGGCCCGGATGCACTGGAAGAAAAAAATTTTTGAATTTAGATGTAATATACACAGACTTTTTAAAAAACAAATTTTACAAATGCAATCATGGGGTAATAGGGCCCCTAAAATACGTGCTAAAGGAATAAATGGGGAAAGGGGGGGGTTGGGTTTTTCCCAAAACCCAACAAAAAAAACACAAAGAGAGTGGTCAAATAGTTTAAATCGGAGGCTTTCCAAAGTTTAAGGCTTGTTCCACAAGGCACAGTACCGCCCCTATCTTATTTCCTTTTCCCATATTTAGACATAGCAGAGAATATACTCCCCAGCACCGTATCACCTTTGCGGATGGGTTTTAGGGGTCTGCTTTAGGGTTTCACTGCTTTGGGGCGGGGGGTTAACCCCCAAGAAAAAATAAACAAAGTTTTCCAGTGGGCCCCAAAGGTAAACAATATGATTTCAATGAGGAAAAAATTCCAACTACTCCGTTTTTTGGAAAAATGGAGGAGAAAAATAACTAGAAAAAGAGTAAAACCCACAGACTCTGGGCCCTAACCCTACAGCGGAAAAAAAGTAAAGGGGCCTGGGAGTAGTAATGTCTGGGATCTCAAATTTCAAAAGGGTCACAGCGGGGCCACGATCGCCGTGCAAAGAAATTGATAGGATGGATAATTTAGAACTTTTAAAACGAGAAATACCAAGCCCCAAAGTGACCTCTTCAAATCACTTGTTCTCTCTAGGCTGGAATACTGCTGTACATTAACATCTCCATTCAAAGCAGGTGAAATCGCAGATCTAGAGAGTGTACAGAGTTCCTTTACGCACGTATAAGTTCTGTCAAGCACCTTAACTACTGGGAATGCTTGGAAGCACTTGACTTGTACTCGTTGGAACGCAGGAGGGGAGATATATCATAATCTACACTTGGAAAATTTTGGGAAGGGAAATGGTCCCAAATCTGCACACAGGAATCACTCCTACGAAAGTAAAAGATGGGCAGGCTATGCAAAATACCCCAATAAAAAGTAGTGGCGCCATTTGTACACTAAGGGAAAACACCCTAAGTGTCCGGGGCCCAAGACTGTTCAACAGCCTCCCATCAAGCATTAGGGGAATTGCCAATAAACCCCTGGCTGCCTTCAAGAGAGAGCTGGACAGATACCTAAAGTCAGTGCCGGATCAGCCGGGCTGTGGCTCGTACGTTAGACTGCGTGCGGCCAGCAGTAACAGCCTAGTTGATCAGGCCCTGATCCATCGGGAGACCTGGTCATGGACCGGGCCGCGGGGGCGTTGATCCCCGGAATAACCTCCAGGTAACCTCCAGGTAACGATGACAAAGAAATGAGTAAATAAATAAGTCCCAGTACGACTCGGTGTTCAGTGAGCCACTAATCGATTTTAAGATTGACAACCCAAGTGATTTCTTCATGAATGAGACGCAGACTGCTGAAGACATCTCCCTAAACTCTGATGTAACCGTAACACTTCTTGATTTTGAAAATATTCATCGCGTGCTTTCAGTATTCTAAGGCGAAGAAGCCTAGATAATGGAGACATCCCGCAGTTATTAAAAACACGGATATTTCATTACTTCACAAATGTGTTTGCAAAACAATTGAAAAAAAATTAATAAAAAATTAAGGCCAATAGACCTAACATCACACATTACCAAGATATTTCAAAGGGTTTTAACAAGGAAGATTACCAATCACAAGCAACTGCAGCAGTAACAAAACCCACGTCAACATTGGTTCATATATTGATGAGGCAAAAAAAATGCATATGTAGAATTCACCAACACTGTAAAAGCCTTTGATAAATACAACATGTGGCAACTCCACTCAGAATGCGTGCAAAAGGATTAAATGGAAAGGTGGTCAAATGGATTTTTAACTTCCTCATAAACGGTACCCAAAGTGTTATAGTAAAGTGAGTGAAATCAGGGGCTGGTACGGTGAAAAATTCTCTTCCCCAATGCACGGTACTTGCACCTCATTCTCATTTCTGACATAGATAGGGATATCAGTCAGAGCACTGTACCATCCTTGCAATCATTACTAGAATGTGTATGAAAGTGGTACTCATAGAAGACATAACGAGCCTCCAAATAGATATAAACGAATTCTTCTAGTGTGCCACTGATATCAATATGATATTCGGATATTACGCCACTCAGTAGAACATAAGTCAGATGTGAGAAACGAGGGAGTAATAACGTCAGAAGATCTCAGGTTCAAGGAACAAACAACGTTAATATTGTAACTGCAAGAAAAATGATAGGTTGAATAAGTAGAACCTTCAGAACACGGGATACCAAGACTATGCTGACTCTTTAGGTCATTCGTTCTTTTTAAAATTGCTTTGTACTAAAGGTACCCATCAAGGCAGGAGAAATTCCTGGGCTAGATAAAGAACAGAGAACTTTCACAGCTTGTATAAATTCAGCCTAACACCTAAATTACTGGGAGCGCTAGAAGGCTCTTGAGCTGTACTCATTAGAGAGTAGGCGAGAAAGATTCATTATAAACTACACCTGTAAGACAATGAAAGGATTTGTACCAAACTTGCACAAAGAAATTACTACACATGAACACAAGAAGCTTGGCAGATGGTGAAGGATACTTCCAATGAAGAGCAAAGGAGCGATGAGTACACTGAGAGATTTCAGTAAGTGATGAGAGACCAAGACCCTGCAATGCCCTCGCTTTGTATATAAGGGGAAACACCAACAAATCTCTAAAAACTTTGAGGGAAAACTCAAAACAGTTCATGATCAACCTGGTTTTCGTCAAAGCATTGGATTTTCGACGGAATTCAGTAACAGCTTGGTAGATCAGGCCAGCAACCAAGTGGCTTGTCCGGGACCGGATCACAGGAGCAGTGACATCCGGAAGAGACTTAAGGTGACAGTTCACAGTAGTTTGCTTTACCACATTCTCCCATTAAAAACCTCTTCACCCACTACCTAGTCTGTTAAACCCACCCACCCATTATCCCACCCATATACCCACTGTCAAGTCTGCTACACCCACCCATCCATCATCCCACCTACACACCCACTGTAGAGTCTGCTACACCCACACACCAGTCATCCCACCCATACACCCAATGTCTAGTCTACTACACCCACACACCCATCATCCCACCCATACACGCACTATCTAGTGTGCTACACCCACACGCCCATCGTAGCACCCATTCACGTACTGTCTAGTCTGCTACACCCACCCAACCTATCCCACCCATACACAAACTGTCTAGACTCCTCCAACAACCTATCCTCTATCCACCCTAAAACCTATTGGTTCATACAACAGCCCCCCCTGCCACAATCACCAACCACAACCACCCCCACAACCCACCACCACAACCACCACCACAACCACCACCACAACCACCACCACAACCACTACCAAACCCCCAAACCAACAACCACCACCGAAAATAAAACCACTACAAAATCCAAAAACCGCCACCACACTCCCAACCCACAAAAACACCCCCCAAATTTACCACTACCACCTCCCCATCACCACCCCCACCACCGCTCCCACCACAATCACAACGACCACCACAACCAACATCACCGCCACCACCACCCCAGCACCACAAAACACCACCATTACCACCCCCACCACCTCCACCACCACAGCCATCACGAAATCCCCCACTACTCCCACTACCCATAAAAACCCACAACACCACCATAATTACCACCACCACCACCTCAACAAAATCACCAACCCCACCACCACAACCAACACCACAGCCACTGGCACCAAAACATCACCAACAACACTAAAAACCCCCACCACAACTAAGCACCCATCCATCTCGTTAACCTTTCAGCCATCACCCCCATCACTCACCTTTCATCCACCAAACTCGTTCACCCTTCACCTACCTCGCTCACCCTTCACCCCCCCACTTCGCTCACCCTTCATTCACCCACCTCGCTACCCTTCACCCCCCCCACTTCTCTCACCCCTTTATTCACCCACCCTCGCTCACCCTTCACCCCCCCACCCACTTCGCTCACCTTCATTCACCACCCCGCTCACCCTTCATTCACCCTCTCGCTCCAACCATCGTTCCACTCGTACACGCACTGTCTAGCCTCCTCCACCAACCCTTCCTCTATCCCCCACAATGTTCAGTAATCTACGACCTATCCATTCATACAACCGCCGCCTCCGCCGCCACCCTCACCACCGCCACCACCCCCACCACCCCCACCGCCACCACCACCACCACACCACCCCCACCGCCACCCTCACCACCGCCACCACCACCCCCTCCACCGCCAATTCACCATCGCCACCACCCCACCACCGCCACCCCACCACCGCCACCACCACCACCACAGCACCCTCACTACCGTCACCACCACCACAGCCACCTCACCACCGCCACCACCACCCCACCACCACCACCACCGCCACCACCACCACCACCACCGCCAACCTTACCCTACCACCACCGCCACCCCTCACCAAACGCCACACCACCACCGCCACCACCAAACCCCCCCACCCCCTCACCACCGCCACCCACCACCCCCACACCGCCAAACCCCACCAAAACGACCACCACCACCACCCCACCACCGCCACCACCACCACCACCACCGCCCACCACCACCCCCGCCACCCCTCACCACCGCCACCACCACCACCACCACCGCCCCACCCACCCCCACGCCACCCCCACCTCACCACCCCACCACCACCACACTACCCCTCCCTCCCCCCTCACCACCCCCACCCCCCACCCATACCACCACCACACCACCACACCGCCCCCCACACCCCCCCAAACCACCCACCCACCCACCACCCCCACCCCACCACCCCACCACCACTCCCCCACCACTCCACTACCCACCACCCCACTGCCACCCACCCCACCACCACCCAAACCCCCCCCCCAACCCGCCACCGCCACCACCCCCCACCACCGCCCCCACCCTACCACCACACCGACCGGCCAACCCGCCACTTGCACCGTACCCTTGGAGCCACCGACCAACCACCACAAACCCCCAACCCCCACCCCACCCCACCCCAAACCTCACCACCCAACCACCACCACCACCCAAAATTCGGGGCCCACCTTGGATCCAAAATACCACCTTATGGGATTCCACTCCCCTTAAAAAGATCTCCCCCACCACCATCAAAAACTAACCCCACCCCCGATCCCCCAAACCCCCACCAAAATTTTGGCAACCAAATGTTTTGGGATGCAAAGTCGCCCTTTATTTGGGGGTGTTAACACCCTCTTGGGTTTTTCTCCCCAAACCCGGCAGGTGCTAAATTAGTTGGCCCATTTGTATTACTCAGGGTTTAAACTTGGGGAAAGGGTTTTAATCCAAAGTTTTTTGGGTTTTATTTTGCCCTTTTCACCCCATCCCCATGGACCCGGGTTGAAAAACCCTCCCGCGCACAATCCCCTTCCCTACCTGGCAAGCACTTATCATTTCATTTGATTACCCTTCACCTGGGATTTTACCCCAATTTCGCCATTTTCCCTTTACCCACCGGTAACCCAATCCCTTTTTAAAAACCCAACACACCCACATCCACCAACCAAATTTCCCACCACCCACTCTCACCCCTTCACCACTTACCACCTCCCCACTTATCCACCCACTCCTGCCCAAAAATCCCCTCCAAAATCGCCTTTTACCATCTTTAATTCCAACCTCACATAATCAATCTCCGAACAATGAAAATAAGGACCCCTTAACTTTATTGCTCATTTTCATTCCCCTTTTCTTTTAAACTCATATTTTCCGAATTTGCTTATGAAGGGTTTTCATTCTTGGCGCATTGCTATTTTTTTTAAATTTCCCTTTTTAAAAGGTTATTTATTTTTATTTCCCGCCTCCCTTTTTCCCTTTTTTAATTTTTCATATTTACGAAATTTTGGGTTTTTTGTTTTTTAAAAGGATTTTCTACAGTTATAGGTTGATTTCTTTTATATTTCCTTGAAAAAATTCCCATCGTTTATTCTTCTGGGGCCAAAAATTATATTATAAAAAATATTAAGAAATATTTATAATTAATTTTAAGTGTGTGGGTTTTTGTGGTTTTGGAGTTGTCTTTGGTTTAGTGTGTTGTGTGTTGTTCCCTTGTTTGGTTGTTGTTGTGGGGTTATTTTGTGTTTTTTAATTTGTTTTTTTTTCTGTTGTGTGTGTTGTGTGTGTGTGTGTGTGTGTTTGGTGTTGTGAGTGTGTGTGGTGTGTGTGGTTGTGTGTTTGTGTTTGTGTGTGTGTGTATGTGTGTGTGTGTGTGTGTGTGTGGTGTGTGTGTGTGTGTGTGTGTGTGTGTGTGGGTAGTACGTTGTGAGACATCAACCACCCAGGGAAGTACTACCGTCCTGCCAGGTGACTGTGAAACAGAAACCTGTAACTGTTTTACATGACGGTAGGATTCCTGGTGCCTTTTTCTGTCTCATAAACACGCTAGATAACAGGGATATCTTGCTACTCCTACTTACAGTTTGATCACACTTCACAAACACGCACATGCATATATATATATATATATATATATTATATATATATATATATATATATATATATATATATATATATATATATATATATATATATATATATAATATACATACATCTAGGTTTTTCTTTTTTTTCTAAATAGCTCTTGTTCTTCTTTATTTCTTCTATTGTCCATGGAGAAGTGGAAAAGAATCTTTCCTCCGTAAGCCATGCGTGCCACATGAGGAGACTAAAATGCCGGGAGCAATGAGCTGGTAACCCCTTCTCCTGTAAACATTTACTAAAACAGAGAAGAAGAAAAACTTTATAAAACTGGGATGCTTGAATGTGCGTGGATGTAGTGCGGATGACAAGAAACAGATGATTGCTGATCTTATGAATGAAAAGAAGTTGGATGTCCTGGCCCTAAGCGAAACAAAGCTGAATGGGGTAGGGGAGTTTCGGTGGGGAGAAATAAATGGGATTAAATCTGGAGTATCTGAGAGAGTTCGAGCTAAGGAAGGGGTAGCAATAATGTTGAAGGATCAGTAAGGGAAGTAGAAGAGAGAATATGAATGTGTAAATTCAAGGATTATGTGGATTAAAATAAAGGTTGGATGCGAAAAGTGGGTCATAATAAGCGTGTATGCACCTGGAGAAGAGAGGAGTGTAGAGGAGAGAGAGAGAGATTTTGGGAGATGTTAAGTGAATGTATAGGAGCCTTTGAACCAAGTGAGAGAGTAATTGTGGTAGGGGATCTGAATGCTAAAGCAGGAGAAACTTTTAGAGAGGGTGTAAATGATAATGGGAGCCCTTTGATTGAACTTTGTATAGAAAGGGGTTTGGTTATAAGTAATACATATTTTAAGAAAAAGAGGATAAATAAGCATACAAGATATGATGTAGGGCAAAATGAGGCAGGCCAGTACAACATGGGTTCGAATTCTTGGCTAGCGCAGTGTTGTTATTAATCAATACCACTCGTTCATGGTTACAATAATGTATAAATACTGCTCGTGAGGCTAGTACACCAAACAGGGATGAGAATGAAATTAGCTTAGAAGCTCCCACACCTCCGTATGCCCTCGGATGGCAGCCCAACAGCTAGCTGTGTGCTGGCTGCGCCATTCTTGTAGGGTTGGGTGGTCCTGTGGTTTAAAGCGTCATGTGGTTCTCGCTTACCATGAGGCAGGCCAGTACAACATGGGTTCGAATCCTTGGCTAGCGCAGTGTTGTTATTGATCAATACCACTCGACTCAAGAAATCGTAATGACACGATTGCAAATAAACCATACCCCCGGCCGCGGGTTCAATCCCGGCCGGGGGTATGTGTTCAATACCACTCGTTCGTGGTTACAAATATAATATATATATATTATATATATATATATATATATATATATATATATATATATATATATATATATATATTGTCATGCCGAATATGTAAAACTGGTCAATTAGCAAGAACTCATTTAAAATTAGGTCCTTTCTGAAATTTTCTCTTATACGTTTAAAGATATATTTTTTTCATTAATGTTAATGTAAAAAATTTTAATTTTGCTCCATAAGAATCTTAGAAAACTTATCTAACCTTATTATAACAAGAGCAATTTATTTTAGCCTAACCCAACTAAATATATTTTAAATACGTTTACAATAATTTAGTACTAAACAAACACAATCCAATATATATTTTTCGTTAGGTTCATAATGATTTTGGCGAAATTATTGCATACACAAATTTTCACTTGTCCTATATGGCAAGATGAGCGTTGCTGTTTAAGCCAAGATCGCAAGTTCTGCCTATTCGGCACGACATATATATATATATATATATATATATATATATATATATATATATATATATATATATATATATATATTTTTATTATCACACCGGCCGATTCCCACCAAGGCAGGGTGGCCCGAAAAAGAAAAACTTTCACCATCATTCACTCCATCACTGTCTTGCCAGAAGGGTGCTTTACACTACAGTTTTTAAACTGCAACATTAACACCCCTCCTTCAGAGTGCAGGCACTGTACTTCCCATCTCCAGGACTCAAGTCCGGCCTGCCGGTTTCCCTGAATCCCTTCATAAATGTTACTTTGCTCACACTCCAACAGCACGTCAAGTATTAAAAACCATTTGTCTCCATTCACTCCTATCAAACACGCTCACGCATGCCTGCTGGAAGTCCAAGCCCCTCGCACACAAAACCTCCTTTACCCCCTCCCTCCAACCCTTCCTAGGCCGACCCCTACCCCGCCTTCCTTCCACTACAGACTGATACACTCTTGAAGTCATTCTGTTTCGCTCCATTCTCTCTACATGTCCGAACCACCTCAACAACCCTTCCTCAGCCCTCTGGACAACAGTTTTGGTAATCCCGCACCTCCTCCTAACTTCCAAACTACGAATTCTCTGCATTATATTCACACCACACATTGCCCTCAGACATGACATCTCCACTGCCTCCAGCCTTCTCCCTCGCTGCAACATTCATCACCCACGCTTCACACCCATATAAGAGCGTTGGTAAAACTATACTCTCATACATTCCCCTCTTTGCCTCCAAGGACAAAGTTCTTTGTCTCCACAGACTCCTAAGTGCACCACTCACTCTTTTTCCCTCATCAATTCTATGATTCACCTCATCTTTCATAGACCCATCCGCTGACATCGTCCACTCCCAAATATCTGAATACGTTCACCTCCTCCATACTCTCTCCCTCCAATCTGATATTCAATCTTTCATCACCTAATCTTTTTGTTATCCTCATAACCTTACTCTTTCCTGTATTCACCTTTAATTTTCTTCTTTTGCACACCCTAACCAAATTCATCCACCAATCTCTGCAACTTCTCTTCAGAATCTCCCAAGAGCACAGTGTCATCAGCAAAGAGCAGCTGTGACAACTCCCACTTTGTGTGTGATTCTTTATCTTTTAACTCCACGCCTCTTGCCAAGGACCCTCGCATTTACTTCTCTTACAACCCCATCTATAAATATATTAAACAACCACGGTGACATCACACATCCTTGTCTAAGGCCTACTTTTACTGGGAAAAAATTTCCCTCTTTCCTACATACTCTAACTGAGCCTCACTATCCTCGTAAAAACTCTTCACTGCTTTCAGTAACCTACCTCCTACACCATACACTTGCAACATCTGCCACATTGCCCCCCTATTTCCCCCCTGTCATACGCCTTTTCCAAATCCATAAATGCCACAAAGACCTCTTTAGCCTTATCTAAATACTGTTCACTTATATGTTTCACTGTAAACACCTGGTCCACACCCCCCCTACCTTTCCTAAAGCCTCCTTGTTCATCTGCTATCCTATTCTCCGTCTTACTCTTAATTCTTTCAATTATAACTCTACCATACACTTTACCAGGTACACTCAACAGACTTATCCCCCTATAATTTTTGCACTCTCTTTTATCCCCTTTGCCTTTATACAAAGGAACTATGCATGCTCTCTGCCAATCCCTAGGTACCTTACCCTCTTCCATACATTTATTAAATAATTGCACCAACCACTCCAAAACTATATCCCCACCTGCTTTTAACATTTCTATCTTTATCCCATCAATCCCGGCTGCCTTACCCCCTTTCATTTTACCTACTGCCTCACGAACTTCCCCCACACTCACAACTGGCTCTTCCTCACTCCTACAAGATGTTATTCCTCCTTGCCCTATACACGAAATCACAGCTTCCCTATCTTCATCAACATTTAACAATTCCTCAAAATATTCCTTCCATCTTCCCAATACCTCTAACTCTCCATTTAATAACTCTCCTCTCCTATTTTTAACTGACAAATCCATTTGTTCTCTAGGCTTTCTTAACTGTTAATCTCACTCCAAAACTTTTTCTTATTTTCAACAAATTTGTTGATAACATCTCACCCACTCTCTCATTGCTCTCTTTTTACATTGCTTCACCACTCTCTTAACTTCTCTCTTTTTCTCCATATACTCTTCCCTCCTTGCATCACTTCTACTTTGTAAAAACTTCTCATATGCTAACTTTTTCTCCCTTACTACTCTCTTTACATCATCATTCCACCATCGCTCCTCTTCCCTCCTGCACCCACTTTCCTGTAACCACAAACTTCTGCTGAACACTCTAACACTACATTTTTAAACCTACCCCATACCTCTTCGACCCATTGCCTTGCTCTCATTAGCCCATCTATCCTCCAATAGCTGTTTATATCTTACCCTAACTGCCTCCTCTTTTAGTTTATAACCTTCACCTCTCTCTTCCCTGATGCTTCTATTCTCCTTGTACCCCATCTACCTTTTACTCTCAGTGTAGCTACAACTAGAAAGTGATCTGATATATCTGTGGCCCCTCTATAAACTTTGTACATCCTAAAGGGTCTACTCAACAGTCTTTTATCTACCAATACATAATCCAACAAACTACTGTCATTTCGCCCTACATATATCGTGTATACTTATTTATCCTTTTCTTAAATATGTTTTACCTATAACTAAACCCCTTTCTATACAAAGTTCAATCAAAGGGCTCCCATTATCATTTACACCTGGCACCCCAAACTTCCCTACCACACCCTCTCTAAAAGTTTCTCCTACTTTAGCATTCAAGTCCCCTACCACAATTTACTCTCTCACTTGTTTTAAAGGCTCCCATACATTCACTTAACATCTCCCAAATCTCTCTCTTCCTCTGCATCCTCTCTTCTCCAGGTGCATACACGCTTATTTATGACCCCCTTCTCACATCCAACCTTTACTTTAATCCACATAATTCTTGAATTTACACATTCAAAATTCTCTTTTCTCCTTCCATAACTGATCATTTAACATTACTGCTACCCCTTCCTTTGCTCTAACTCTCTCAGATACTCCAGATTTAATCCCATTTATTTTCCCCCCACTGAAACTCTCCTACCCCCTTCAGCTTTGTTTCGCTTAGGCCAGACATCCAACTTCTTTTCATTCATAACATCAGCAATCATCTGTTTCTTGTCATCCGCACTACATCCACGCACATTTAAGCAACCCAGTTTTATAAAGTTTTTCTTCTTCTCTTTTTAGTAATTGTATACAGGAGAAGGGGTTACTAGCCCATTGCTCCCGGCATTTTAGTCGCCTCATACGACACGCATGGCTTACGGAGGAAAGATTCTTTTCCACTTCCCCATGGACAATAGAAGAAAAAAAAAAAGAAC
>NC_069407.1:66386236-66438765 GCF_026875155.1 Cherax quadricarinatus
ATAACAGCTCTTACGCTGTAAATGAGCTAAGGAACGATAACAGCTCTTACGCTGTAAATGAGCTAAGGAACGATAACAGCTCTTACGCTATAAATGAGATGAGGAGTGATAACAGCTCTTACGCTGTAAATGAGATGAGGAACGATAACAGCTCATTTGCTGTAAATGAGATGAGGAACGATAACAGCTCTTACACTGTAAACGAGCTGAGGAACGATAACAGCTCTTATGCTGTAAATGAGATGAGAACGATAACAGTTCTTACGCTGTAAATGAGCTGAGGAACGATAACAGCTCTTACGCTGTAAATGAGCTGAGGAACGATAACAGCTCTTACGCTGTAAATGAGCTGAGGAACGATAACAGCTCTTACGCTGTAAATGAGATGAGAACGATAACAGCTCTTACGCTGTAAATGAGCTGAGGAACGATAACAGTTCTTACGCTGTAAATGAGCTGAGGAGCGATAACAGCTCTTACGCTGTAAATGAAATGAGGAGTGATAACAGCTCTTATGCTGTAAATGAGATGAGGAACGATAACAGCTCTTACGCTGTAAATGAGCTAAGGAACGATAACAGCTCTTACGCTGTAAATGAGATGAGGAGTGATAACAGCTCTTACGCTGTAAATGAGATGAGGAACGATAACAGCTCATTTGCTGTAAATGAGATGAGGAACGATAACAGCTCTTACACTGTAAATGAGCTGAGGAACAATGTTGCAACCCCTGAATGGGTTACAATGATTATTATGTATATATATAATGTATATTACCTTTTCATTTAATTTTATATTGCTTATATTTGCGATAATAGCTCAATCGTAAATGTATGACTTTATATTATTATTTGACTGTTATATTGCTATTTGACTTATGTTGTTAGGATGTACATAATATGTGCTCAGTTCAAGTCTTGATTGTCAAACTACTGTAATTATCGCTTGTCGCTCGTTATACTGCCGGCTTCTGAGCTGTGCTGTCCACGGGGCTATCACGTGATCGAGGGGGGGGTGTCCTCACCTCTCGTGAAGTATTCAGTCTGCTCTAGACTCGCTTGGTGGTTGGACAGATTGTCTGTCTCATTATTCTTGTTAGTTCTGTAGAACTCTGTTCACAGAACATTGTATAGACTTCGTGATTTTCGACGTTGTACTGAGGTTGTGTGTCGCTTAGACACTCTGAACATCTCAGGTCCTTAGCTATAGCTTCTGACCTAATTTTGTACTGGTTTCTGTGTATTGTCACAGTCAGGGTTTTTCCTATGCTGAACTTAGATTCAGTAGTATGGGAGTTTTGTAACTTTTGTGGAGGATCTGCTGATGGTCCCTACTTAGTGTCGTTATATTATCTCCTTGATCCTGATTGTGTCGCAGTCGCTTGTTATATGGCTATTGGGCTTAGCATTCTTTTCATTGTTCAAGCAGACTGTTCTGGTTGCCAGTCGGTCAAGAAGTTATTTTATTTGAGGACTTTGTCAGTCACTTGTTTAAGTCTAGTCGAGTCGTGAGACATAGTGAACTACTTAGAGCACTTACACGCATACACAAACTTACTTGTACATATTTGTAATATCTTATTAAACGTTAATGTACCAGACGGTACTTAAGAATTATAAATGTGATATGTGCTTTCAGCACAATAATATTGAACTCGAGAGATTGATTTTATTTTGATTGCTGTGATTAATTTAATTTAATTTAATTTGATAATATACCTCTAGACAACTTAATGATTAATAAATTTATTAAATTTTAATTTCTCTAGTTAGTAGCCTACCAGTTGTAATCCTGAAGCACTATTGAATAATACTGAATTCTAATGGATAATTGGACAAGGATACTGACTACTTGTTACGAAAACCCAGTAACAGGCTGGATGCTAGAAGGGCAGTCCTTTCTAGTATTCACTGGAGATCTCTAAGCTTTTAGAATCGCGTTTTTTGTAACAAACGATAACAGCTCTTACGCTGTAAATGAGATGAGAACGATAACAGCTCTTATGCAGTAAATGAGCTGAGGAACGATAACAGTTCTTACGCTGTAAATGAGCTAAGGAACAATAACAGATCTTATGCTGTAAATGAGCTAAGGAACGATAACAGCTCTTACGCTGTAAATGAGATGAGGAGTGATAACAGCTCTTACGCTGTAAATGAGATGAGGAACGATAACAGCTCTTACACTGTAAATGAGATGAGAAACAATAACAGCTCATTTGTTGTAAATGAGATGAGAAACGATAACAGCTCATTTGTTGTAAATGAGATGAGAAACGATAACAGCTCATTTGTTGTAAATGAGATGAGGAACGATAACAGCTCATTTGTTGTAAATGAGATGAGGAACGATAACAGCTCATTTGTTGTAAATGAGATGAGAAGCGATAACAGCTCATTTGTTGTAAATGAGATGAGGAACGATAACAGCTCATTTGCTGTAAATGAGATGAGGCACGATAACAGCTCTTACGCTGTAAATGAGATGAGGAACGATAACAGCTCTTAGCCTGTAAAATTGATATATGGTAAAACAGAACTCACACTAACTTCATCTAAAAAAAACTCGATTAACTCAATAAATAATAAATCAATGCTAAATAAAATACTCATAGCAGAGAAACACTTTGTTAAGTCAGCAATTTGCTCAACGAAGAATTTGATGAAGCTCTTCCCGAGTGTCAGGTTTTTCTTAATAAATTATTCCGAAACTCGAAGTTCCATTGAATTACTCATATATATTCCATTTACTGCCTAATCCCTTGGAACAAGAGCTCCTCACCTCCATTAAAGAGCAACTTTTAAATACCAAACCTTACTTATTACGCGAAAATTGACTTTACTCAGCAGAGTATAAAGAGTGTCAGATTAATGAGCCGGAGGTAGTATATATGTCTTCGCCGTAATGAACAATCCTAGCTACGCTCCATGTTTAATTTCTTGGACATAATACATTAATTATGCATGGTGTGATGAGCTTTTTGTGAGGTAGGAATTACACTGTGCATAGATTGTGGTATACATGATGTGTCAGGCTAGTGACACACTGTGTGAAGGTTGTGGCATGCATGGCGTGCCAGGCTAGTGACACTGTGTGAAGGTTGTGGCATGCATGGAGTACCAGGCTGGTGACACTGTGTGAAGGTTGTGGCATGCATGGAGTACCAGGCTGGTGACACTGTGTGAAGGTTGTGACATGCATGGAGTACCAGGCTGGTGACACTGTGTGAAGGTTGTGGCATGCATGGAGTACCAGGCTGGTGACACTGTGTGAAGGTTGTGGCATGCATGGTGTACCAGGCTGGTGACACTGTGTGAAGGTTGTGGCTTGCATGGTGTGCCAGGCTGGTGACACTGTGTGAAGGTTGTGGCATGCATGGAGTACCAGGCTGGTGACACTGTGTGAAGGTTGTGGCAAGCATGGAGTACCAGGCTGGTGACACTGTGTGAAGGTTGTGGCATGCATGGAGTACCAGGCTGGTGACACTGTGAAGATTGTGGCACGCATAGTGTACCAGGCTGGTGACACTGTGTGAAGGTTGTGGCATGCATAGAGTACTAGGCTGGTGACACTGTGTGAAGGTTGTGGCATGCATGGAGTACCAGGCTGGTGACACTGTGTGAAGGTAGTGGCATGCATGGTGTGCCAGGCTGGTGACACTGTGTGAAGGTTGTGGCATGCATGGTGTACCAGGCTAGTGACACTGTGAAGATTGTGGCACGCATAGTGTACCAGGCTGGTGACACTGTGTGAAGGTTGTGGCATGCATAGAGTACTAGGCTGGTGACACTGTGAAAGTTGTGGCATGCATGGTGTGCCAGGCTGGTGACACTGTGAAGATTGTGGCATGCATGGTGTGCCAGGCTGGTGACACTGTGAAGATTGTGGCATGCATTGTGTGCCAGGCTGGTGACACTGTGAAGGTTGTGGCATGCATAGTGTACCAGGCTGGTGACACTGTGTGAAGGTTGTGGCATGCATAGTGTACCAGGCTGGTGACACTGTATGAAGGTTGTGGCATGCATAGAGTACCAGGCTGGTGACACTGTATGAAGGTTGTGGCATGCATGGTGTGCCAGGCTGGTGACACAGTGAAGGTTGTGGCATGCATAGTGTACCAGGCTGGTGACACTGTATGAAGGTTGTGGCATGCATGGTGTGCCAGGCTGGTGACACAGTGAAGGTTGTGGCATGCATAGTGTACCAGGCTGGTGACACTGTATGAAGGTTGTGGCATGCATAGTGTACCAGGCTGGTGACACTGTATGAAGGTTGTGGCATGCATGGTGTGCCAGGCTGGTGACACAGTGAAGGTTGTGGCATGCATAGTGTACCAGGCTGGTGACACTGTGAAGGTTGTGGCAATGCATGGTGTGGGGCCAGGCTGGTGACACAGTGAAGGTTGTGGCATGCATAGTGTACCAGGCTGGTGACACTGCATGAAGGTTGTGGCATGCATAGTGTACCAGGCTGGTGACACTGCATGAAGGTTGTGGCATGCATGGTGTGCCAGGCTGGTGACACTGTATGAAGGTTGTGGCATGCATAGTGTACCAGGCTGGTGACACTGAGTGAAGGTTGTGGCATGCATGGTGTGCCAGGCTGGTGACACAGTGAAGGTTGTGGCATGCATGGTGTACCAGGCTGGTGACACTGTATGAAGGTTGTGGCATGCATAGTGTACCAGGCTGGTGCCACTGTATGAAGGTTGTGGCATGCATGGTGTGCCAGGCTGGTGACACTGTGTGAAGGTTGTGGCATGCATGGTGTGCCAGGCTGGTGACACTGTGTGAAGGTTGTGGCATGCATGGTGTACCAGGCTGGTGACACTGTATGAAGGTTGTGGCATGCATAGTGTACCAGGCTGGTGCCACTGTATGAAGGTTGTGGCATGCATAGTGTACCAGGCTGGTGACACTGTATGAAGGTTGTGGCATGCATAGTGTACCAGGCTGGTGACACTGCATGAAGGTTGTGGCATGCATAGTGTACCAGGCTGGTGACACTGTATGAAGGTTGTGGCATGCATAGTCTACCAGGCTGGTGACACACTGTGTAAGAATGTGGACAATAAAGGCAAGTAGAGAGGAACAACCTGGAGTGGTGGGGCTGGTACTGTTAAACCTCTAGTAGTGGCTGGGATGGGACTGGTAACTAACATCCAGGTGTGGTGGGGCTGGGACTGGTAAGGAACATCCAGGAATGGTGGGGCTGAGACTGGTAACTAACATCCAAGTGTGGTGGGGATGGGACTGGTAAGGAACATCCAGGAATGGTGGGGCTTGGACTGGTAACTAACATCCAAGTGTGGTGGGGATGGGACTCCAAAGGAACATTCAGGAATGGCGGTGCTGAGACTGGTAAGGAACATCCAGGAATGGTGGGGCTGGGACTGGTAACTAACATACAGGTGTGGTGGGGATGGGACTCCTAAGGAACATTCAAGCATGGTTTGTCTGAGAGTGGTAAGGAACATCCAGGAGTGGTGGAGCTGGGATTGGTAAGGAACATTCAGGAGTGGCGGGACTGATACTGGTAAGGAACACCCAGGAGTGGTGGGACTGAGACTGGTAAGGAACACCCAGGAGTGGTGGGACTGAGACTGGTAAGGAACACCCAGGAGTGGTGGGACTGAGACTGGTAAGGAACACCCAGGAGTGGTGGGACTGAGACTGGTAAGGAACATCCAGGAGTGGTGGGACTGATACTGGTAAGGAACATCCAGGAGTGGTGGGACTGAGACTGGAAAGGAACACCCAGGAGTTGTGGGACTGTGACTGGTAAGGAACACCCAGGAGTGGTGGGACTGAGACTCGTAAGGAACTTCCAGGAGTGGGGACTAAATTTTGGTAAGGAACATCCAGGAGTGGTGGGACTGAGACTGGTAAGGAACACCCAGGAGTTGTGGGACTGAGACTGGTAAGGAACACCCTGGAGTGGTGGGACTGAGACTCGTAAGGAACATCCAGGAGTGGTGGGACTGATATTGGTAAGGAACATCCAGGAGTGGTGGGACTGAGACTGGTAAGGAACACCCAGGAGTGGTGGGACTGATACTGGTAAGGAACACCCAGGAGTGGTGGGACTGAGACTGGTAAGTAACATCCAGGAGAGGTGGGACTGAGACTGGTAAGGAACACCCTGGAGTGGTGGGACTGAGACTGGTAAGGAACACCCTGGAGTGGTGCGACTGAGACTGGTAAGGAACACCCAGGAGTGGTGGGAGTGAGACTGGTAAGGAACACCCTGGAATGAGGACCTGATAAGAGACATAAGAATATCAAAAACAACTAATTCCGATCACAATCTAATCGAAGTCCAGACGTACATGCATAGGGGTCCTGAACAGCAGAATGCATGTACCGGTGAAGGTGTCTTCACAAAATACAATTTCAACAACAAGAACATCAACTGGGACCAGGTAAACCATGTCCTAAACGAAACATGTTGGGAAGATGTCTTAAATGACATGGACCCAAACCAGTGCCTTGAAAGGATCAACTTCCTGGTAGCCGAAGCATGTTCTAGGCATATTCCCCTAAGAAAGAAGAAGAGCGGGAGTAAACTGGAGAAAAAAGACGCTCCCTCTACAGAAGACGACGAAGAGTCACTGAGCTCCTCGGGAGTGCTAGAATATCTGATACACGAAAGGAGGCGCTGACCAGGGAAGTGGAAACTATCGAACTTAAGCTAAATGACTCTTACAGGAACCAGGAGAGGCAGGAGGAGTTTAAAAGCTATTAGTGAAATTGAAAGAAATTCAAAATATTTCTTTTCATATGCCAAAAAAGGCAAATACCACATCTAGAAATCGGGCCCTACTCAGACAGGATGGGACTTACACAGACGACAACAAGGAAATGATGAAATATTGAAATCCCAGTACGACTCTGTGTTTAGTGAACCACTAATCGGTCTGAGGGTCGACGACCCAAATATTTCTTTCATGAATGAGCCTCAAAACTCCATAAATGTATGGCAGATTTCCGACATTACCCTAACCCGATAGATTTCGAAAAGCCATTGACAACATGCCTATGCACTCAGCCCCGGCCCAGACTCGTGGAACTCTGTTTTCATTAAGAATTGCAAGAAACCCCTCTCGCGTGCCCTAAGTACACTATGAAGGAGGAGCTTGGACATGGGTGAGATTCACAGTCACTTAAAAAAACGGATATAGCCCCGCTCCATAAAAGGGGGCGCAAAGCATTAGCTAAGAACTATAGACCAATAGCTCTGACGTCCCACATCATAAAAATCTTTGAAAGAGTGCTAAGAAGCAGGATTGCAAATCCCTGGATTCCCAAAATCTGCACAATCCAGGGCAACATGGGTTCAGGCAGGACCTCCTGCCTCTCACAACTACTGGTCACTAACATTGCCTTGGAATGCACTGGAAGAAAATCATAATGCAGATGTAATAACACAGACTTTTGCAAAAGCATTTGACAAATGCGATCATGGGGTAATAGCCCATAAAATACGTGCTAAAGGAATAACTGGGAAAGTGGGGGGATGGATCTTCAACTTTCCCAACAAATTTGAAAAAACAAAGAGTAGTGGGCAACAGAGTTAAATCGGAGGCTGCCATAGTGAAGAGCTCTGTTCCACAAAGGCACAGTACTCGCCCCCATCTTATTCCTTATCCTCATATCAGACATAAACAGAGATATACACCACAGCACTGTATCATCTTTGCGGATGATACTAGGATCTGCATGAGGCTGTCATCTGCTGAGGACGCGGTTAACCTCCAAGAAGATATAAACAAAGTTTTTTCCCTGGGGCAACGGTAAACAATATGATGTTCAATGAGGACAAATTCCCAAATACTCCGTTATGGAAAACTGGAGGAGATAATAACTAAAACAGAGTATACTACTGACTCCGGGCCATACAATAGAGCGGAAAAATAATGTAAGGGACCTGGGAGTAGTAATGTCTGAGGATCTCACTTTCAAGGATCACAACAGTGCCACGATCGCACGTGCAAAGAAAATGATAGGATGGATAATGAGAACTTTCAAAACGAGAGATGCCAAGCCATGATGATCCTTTTCAAATCAAATGTTCTCTCAAGTGAATCTGCTGTACATTAACATCTCCATAACAAACAGTGAAATCGCAGATCAAGAGAGGTACAGAGATCCTTTACTGCACCTATAAGTTCTCTCAAGCACCTTACTACTGGAACGCTTGAAAGCACTGACTTGTACTCGTGGAACCAGGAGGGAGAGATATTCCCTAATCTACACTTGGGAAATCTTGGAAGGACTGGTCCCAATCTGCCCACAGAAATCCCCTCCCTACGAAAGTTAAAGACTGGGCAGGCGATGCAAAATGCCGCCAATAAAAGTAGGGGGGCCCCTTGGTACCCTAAGAAAAACACCATAAGTGTCCGGGCCCAAACTGTTCAACAGCCTCCCATCAAGCATTAGGGGAATTGCCAAAAAACCCCCTGGCTGCCTTCAAGAGAGAGCTGGACAGATACCTAAAGTCAGTCCCGGGATCAGCCGGGCTGTGGCTCGTACGTCGGACTGCGTGCGGCCAGCAGTAACAGCCTAGTTGATCAGGCCCTGATCCATCGGGAGGCCTGGTCGTGGACCGGGCCGCGGGGGCGTTGATCCCCGGAATAACCTCCAGGTAACCTCCAGGTAATGGTGGGACTGAGACTGGTAAGGAACACCCAGGAGTGGTGGGACTGAGACTGGTAAGGAACACCCAGGAGTGGTGGGACTGAGACTGGTAAGGAACACCCAGGAGTGGTGGGACTGGGAGTGGTAAGGTGTAGTGGGGTTGATGCTGGTAAGAAGCATTTACAAGTGGTGGGACTTGGACTGATAAGGAATATTCTGAGATAGTGGGGCTTGAGACGGTCATCCTGATGTAGTGGGGCTGGAGAGGATCATTCTGGGATAGTGGGGCTGGAGAGGATCATCCTGGGGTAATAGGTCTGGAGAAGAAAATCCTGGGGTAGTGGGGCTTGGAAGGAGCATCTTGGGGTAGTGGGACCGGAGAGGATCATCCTGGGGCAGTGCGGTTGGAGAGTATCATCCTGGGGCAGTGCGGCTGGGGAGGATCATCCCTGTTTAGTGAGGCATTGGAGGATCATCATGGAGTAGTGGGGCTGGGGAGGATCGTCCTGGGGTAGTGGTGCTGGTGAGGATCATACTGGGTAGTGGGGCTGGGTAGGATCGTCCTGGGGTAGTGGGGCTGGGGAGGATCGTCCTGGGGTAGTGGGGCTGGGGAGGATCATCTTGGGATAGAAGGTGACGTGCATAAGTAGTGTGTGACGTCGGTGAGTAGTGGATGATGTGGTGAGTACTGGTGACGTGGGTGAGTAGTGGGTGACGTGGGTGAGTTATGGGTGACATAACTGAGTAATCTGTTGCCTGGGTAAGTAGTGTGGGTGTGGGTAAGTGGTGCTTCGTGTGTTAATGGTGGGGCAGTGTGTAAGTAGTGGCTTCATTCATGGGTAGTTTCTTGTAGGGTAGGTGATGGTAGTGAGGCTGAGAGTGGGTTCCCCGGGTGAGTAATCTGGGGGGGAAGTGGTTATTGGCAGCGTGGGTTTGTAGTGGGGGCGGAGATGGTTGAAGTGGAGGGCCAGTAACATCGAGAAGGGGTATGGGAGAGGCAGGGAGGGGGGAGGGGGGGAGGGAGGGAAAGGGAAAGGGGCAGAGGTGATATGTGGTGGGTGGTGAGTGTATGTTGGCTCCCAGAAGATCAGTACATGTATTGTGGAAGGAGTGATGTAAGAAGGGGAAAGAGAGGAGTGTTGATGATTGGAGAATAGAGGGGGATGGAGAGGAGGAGGATGATGTAGGAAATGGAGGGGTTGGAGGGAGGGAACGGGGGAGGGGAGGTGATGAGGTACACTTTCAGACGTGTTGATGCAAGTTGCTTGTACGTAGTTGCTTCCAGAGGTCGTCGCCCCTGCGGCCCGGTCCCAGAACAGGTCTCCTAGTTGCTGGCCTGATCGATCAAGTTGTTTGTGCCTGCTGCTAGCAGTCGCCAGTGTCTTATCTCCTGTACTCACCTTTTTGTGGCTACTTGCGTCGGGTCTTCACTCCTGGCTGTGTCACAGGAAGTGCTATGCTTGAGTACACTGTTCTTGCAGCCAGGACCGCCACTACGAATACTGAACGTTTAGATTTATACGTTTAATAATTTTCTTCGGCAACCTCGCTGCCTGACGTATTGTGGCCATTTTTTTTTTTTGATGATGGGGGCGAGGGGAGGACTCAACCTAACCTAACTTACCCTAACTCAACCTAATCTAACTAAGCCTAACCGCTCACAGGATAACTTATCTAACTTATATCATCTAACTTATATCTAACAAATATCATTTTAAACTGTGCAGACAACACAGAGAAACTGACATTGGGAACCACGTCAGGAAAATGATGCTGTAAAGTGAGGATATGATGTCTCAAGTCGACGCAGAGGTTGATGAAATATTTCCTGATATCTGTGTTTATCGTTGATACAGGCTCTCCTCTTCAGTCCTCAGCCTCGTCAACTGTCTCTCTCTTCTCGTACTCCAGTCGTCTGAGGATGTCGAAATTATGACTATCATTCTTCTGTGATACTCGAGTCATTAATTTCAACTCCTTCGCTCTTTCCTCACATCTCATTCTCGCTATATTTGTTTTATTCCGAGCCACTTGCCCTTATCGAGTTTCAAGTATCGATAGAGAGAGAGAGAGAGAGAGAGAGAGAGAGAGAGAGAGAGAGAGAGAGAGAGAGAGAGAGAGAGAGAGAGAGAGAGAGAGAGAGGACAGCGTGAAACAAGCTTCTACACCACAAAACGGGCAGAAAGCAGCAACTTCACTCCGGCGGTACCCTTCTCCAGAACATCACTTCATCTGAGATCATTTATCCCCAGGATGACTCGAGTATGGAACACATTCGTACAGCATTATGATGTCAACGAGATAAAGTGAGTTGATCAAATGGAAATGCTGGCCCACAGATGGCTCCAACATCATCCTGTTCCCTACTTGTATGTCTCATAGCAATAAAATGGTTTCAAATGAGCTGAAGTATGTAACAGCTCTTAGCTTGTCAATAAAGTTAGGAATTCTTAACATGTAAATAGCTTGTCAATAAAGCTAGGGATCCTTAACCTTGTCAAACCCTGTGTAAAAAAAGAGAGAGAGAGAGAGTGCGGGAAAGTGAGTGAATGAGAGAGAGAGAGAGAGAGAGAGAGAGAGAGAGAGAGAGAGAGAGAGAGACAGAGAGACAGAGAGACAGAGACAGAGACAGAGACAGAGACAGAGAGTGTGTGTACAGTGTAAATGGCCCTCTCTAGTGGAAAGAGGCAAATGTAGTCCCTGTTCATAAAAAAGAAGAGCAGAGCAGAAACCAGCAACTACAGACCAGTGTCACTCATGTCAGTCACTGGTAAGATCCATGAGACAATAATCTCAAAACAAATGACAGAGTTTTTTGACTACCACTCACTACTTTGTGACCGTCAATATGGCTTCAGGAAAGGTTACTCTGCTGCTGATCTGTTGTTAAACCTCTCCACTAAGTGGCACCAGTCACTGGATGATTCCAAAATCAGCTGTGTGGTAGCTCTGGACATTGCTGGTGCTTTCGACCGGGTGTGGCACCAGGGCCTCTTAGCAAAACTTTAAGCACTGGGAATCGCAGGCTCTACGCTATGTCTCCTCATTGATTACCTTCATGGTAGATCTCTAAGTGTAGTTCTCAATGGAACGGAATCAGCAAGACATCCTATTGGGGCAAGTGTTCCACAAGGAAGCGTGCTGGGACCATTGTTTGGAATGTCTACTTCAACGACCTTCTTCATCTCATCCCAGAATCACATGCATATGCAGACGACTGTACACTGACATTCACTTATCCAAGAGAAGAAATGCCAGCTGCTCTAAGCTACATCAATCACCAGCTAAGAGCTATATCAGCTAGGGGAAATATATGGCAAGTAACATTTGCACCTGAGAAAACGCAAATGATGATCGTCTCTAGGCACCATGATGGTAATGCTGGTTCAGTAGTAAGGATGAATGGGAGGGTGTTGGCACCTGGAGAAGAAGTTGATATCCTTGGGGTGAAATTTGACTTCAAACTGACCATGAAGAACCATGTTGTAAATCTTGCAAACAAGGCAGCCAGGAAGCTTACAGCACTTCGCCGTATCTCGCATCTGCTTGACAATAGGGTTTGCAGGATTTTGTACGAGGCAGAAGTACGCTCACACCTTGAGTATGCTCCACTTTTTTGGTTTGCCTGCCCCACCACTCATCTGCGACTGCTTGACAGAGTAGAGAACAGAGCAAGACGTCTCATCTCTCGCCTGGGCCCATACTTCCAAAGCAACTCGTTGCTTTCATAATACTATGCATATTACTATGCATATTAGTGACACTGTCGTCTAGTACACTACCAACTGTCTGTCATCTTTATTACATGGGTTTTCCAGACCTCTGGAAGAAGCCATGTTTCAGTCTATTTCTCGAAAATCGATACTAGTCGTTCGCACATTATATTTCCTTCCTCTCGAAGAACCCACGGAGAGACGTTGACTTCGAGGTATCTACCTCACTCAGTAGTTTCTTCACCTCTCCTCCAGTAGTTTGTACTCTGTCCAGTTCTTGTTGGTTCTCTCTCTCTTTGGCCATTTGGCAATGTTCTTTGATTCCACAGAGAATACTTCAAAAATATTTGTTTAGCTTATCACCCACTTCCTAGTGTGTGTGCGTGTGTGTGTGTGTGTGTGTGTGTACTCACCTAGTTGAGGTTCCAGGGGTCGAGTGTGTGTGTGTGTGTGTGTGTGTGTGTGTGTACTCACCTATTTGTACTCACCTATTTGTGGTTGCAGGGGTCGAGTCCTAGCTCCTGGCCCCGCCTCTTCACCGGTTGCTACTGGGCCCTCTCTCTCCCCGCTCCATGAGCTTTATCAAACCTCGTCTTAAAACTGTGTATGGTTCCTGCCTCCACTACGTCATTTTCTAGGTTATTCCACTGCCTTACAACTCTATGACTGAAGAAATACTTCCTAATATCTCTCTGACTCATTTGTGTCTTCAACTTCCAATTGTGGCCTCTTGTTTCTGTGTCCCCTCCCTGGAACATCCTGTCTTTGTCCACCTTGTCTATTCCACGCAGTATTTTATATGTCATTATCATGTCTTCCCTGACCCTCCTGTTCTCCAGTGTCGTCAGGCCGATTTCCCTTAATCTTTCTTCATAGGACATTCCCCTTAGCTCTGGAACCAACCTTGCCGCAAACCTTCGTACTTTCTCTAGTTTCTTGACGTGCTTTATCAAGTGTGGGTTCCAAAGAGGTGCTGTATACTCCAGTATGGGCCTGACATACACGGTGTACAGTGTCTTGAACGATTCCTTACTAAGGTATCGGAATGCTGTTCTCAGGTTTGCCAGGCGCCCATATGCTGCTGCAGTTATCTTATTGATTTGTGCTTCCAGAGACATGCTCGGTGTTATACTCACCCCAAGATCTTTCTCCTTGAGTAAGGTTTGCAGTCTTTGGCCACCTAGCCTATACTCTGTCTATGATCTTCTGTGCCCTTCCCCTATCTTCATGACTTTGCATTTGGCAGGATTAAATTCGAGAAGCCATTTGCTGGACCAGGTGTCCAGTCTGTCCAGGTCTCTTTGAAGTCCTGCCTGGTCCTCATCAGATTTAATTCTCCTCATTAACTTCACATCATCTGCAAACAGGGACACTTCTGAGTCTAACCCTTCCATCATGTCGTTCACATATACCAAAAATAGCACTGGTCCTAGGACCAACCCCTGTGGGACCCCGCTCGTCACAGGTGCCCACTGTGATACATCACAAACGTACCATGACTCGTTGTTGCCTCCCTGTCAGGTATTCTCTGATCCATTGCAGTGCCCTTCCTGTTATATGCGCCTGATGCTCTAGCTTCTGCACTAATCTCTTGTGAGGAACTGTGTCAAAGGCCTTCTTGCAGTCCAAGAAGATGCAATCAACCCACCCCTCTCTCTCGTGTCTTTCTTCTGTTATTTTATCATAAAACTCCAGAAGGTTTGTGACACAGGATTTGCCTTCCATGAATCCGTGCTGGTTGGCATTTATACTCTTGTTCCGTTCCAGGTGCTCCACCACTCTCCTCCTGATAATCTTCTCCATAACTTTTCATACTATACACGTCAATGACACAGGTCTATAGTTTAGTGCCTCTTTTCTGTCTCCTTTTTTAAAAATGGGAACTACATTTGCCGTCTTCCATACCTCAGGTAGTTGCCCAGTTTCCAGGGATGTGTTGAAGATTTTGGTAAGTGGCACGCACAACATATCTGCTCCCTCTCTAAGGACCCACCGGGAGATGTTGTCCAGTCCCATTGCCTTTGAGGTATTGATGTCCCTTAGCAGTTTCTTCACCACCTCCTCATCTGTATGTATGTCGTCCAACACTTGTTGGTGTATTCCTTGCTGGTGTCCCCATCTGATCTGTCCCCCCAGAGTCCTTTCTGTCTCTACTGTAAATACTTCCTTAAATCTCGTGTTGAGCTCCTCACATACCTCTTCATCGTTTCTTGTGAGTTCTCCACCTTCTTTCCTCAGCCTTATCACCTGGTCCCTGACTGTTGTCTTCCTCCTAATGTGGCTATACAGCAGTTTCGGGTCAGATTTGACTTTCGATGCTATGTCGTTTTCATACTGTCGCTGGGCCTCCCTCCTTATCTGTGCATACTCGTTTCTGGCTCTTCTACTAATCTCCTTGTTTTCCTGGGTCCTATGCCTCCTGTACCTTTTCCATTCTCTGTTGCACTTAGTTTTTGCCTCCCTACACCTTCGGGTAAACCAAGGACTCGTTTTGGTCTTCCTATTATTTCTGTTTCCCTTGGGAACAAACCTTTCCTCTGCCTCCTTGCACTTTGTTGCCATTTTTTAAAAATGGGAACTACATTTGCCGTCGTCCATACTTCAGGTAGTTGCCCAGTTTCCAGGGACGTGTTGAAGACTGTGGTAAGTGGCGCACACAACATATCTGCTCCCTCTCTAAGGACACACAGGGAGATGTTGTCCGGTCCCATTGCCTTTGAGGTATCGATGTCCCTTAGCAGTTTCTTCACCTCCTCCTCATCTGTATGTATGTCATCCAACACTTGTTGGTAAATTCCTTGCTGGTGTCCCCATCTGGTCTGTCCCCCGAGAGGTCTTCCTGTCTCCACTTTAAATACATCCTTAAATCTCATGTTGAGCTCCTCACATACCTCTTGATAGTTTCTTGTGAGTTCTCCACCTTCTTTCCTCAGCCTTATCACCTGGTCTTTGACTGTTGTCTTCCTCCTAATGTGGCTATACAGCAGTTTCGGGTCAGACTTGACTTTCGATGCTATGTCGTTTTCGTACTGTCGCTGGGCCTCCCTCCTTATCTGTGCGTACTCGTTTCTGGCTCTTCTACTAATCTCCTTATTTTCCTGGGTCCTTTGCCTCCTGTACCTTTTCCATTCTCTGGTGCACTTAGTTTTTTGCCTCCCTACACCTTCGGGTAAACCAAGGACTTGCTTTGGTCTTCCTATTATTTCTGTTTCCCTTGGGAACAAACCTTTCCTCTGCCTCCTTGCACTTTTTTCCTACATATTCCATCATCTCGTTTACTGATTTTCCTACCAGGTCTCTGTCCCACTGAACCTCCTGCAGGAAGTTCCTCACACCTGTGTAGTCCCCCCTTTTGTAGTTTGGCTTTTCCCATTCAGTTCCTGTTACCTTCTCCACTTGTAACTCTACTATATAATCAAAACTCAGAACCACGTGATCGCTAGCTCCAAGGGGTCTCTCGTAAGTGATGTCTTCAATGTCCGAACTGCTCAGGGTGAACACAAGATCCAGTCTTGAGCTGTGTGTGTGTGTGTCGTGCCGATTAGGTAAAACTGGTTAATTAAGAAGAACTGATTTAAAATTAAGGCCTTTCTAAAACTATCTCTTTTATGTTTAAAGATATATTGTTTTCATTTATGTTGAAGTAAAGATTAATAATTTTGTACCAGAAGAACCTTAGAAAATTTATCTAACTTTATTATAAAAAGCGCAATTTAATTTACCCTAACCAATCTATATATTTTAGATAAGTTTACAATAATTTAATAATAAATAAACACAATGATATACATTTTATTCGCTAGGTTCGTAATACACACACACATACACACACACACACATATGTATATATATATATATATATATATATATATATATATATATATATATATATATATATATATATATTTTTAAATATATATATATTTATATATATATATATTTATATATATATATATATGTTATATATATACATATATATATATATATTATATATATATATATATATATATATATATATATATATATATATATATATATATATATTCAGAGTGTGTTGGGGAATAAATAGAGCCCAGCTCCTAGCAGTGAGAAGAGCTTTTCATGCAGGGGACTTTCTGTTCGCCGTTCCCAACTCCACTCCTCGGTCCACAAACGTACCACATTGGAGTTGCCTTTCGACTTGCTGACTCTGTTCTCGCCGAAAACAGGTGTGTTTGCTGCAGTGAAGCAGCAGATCAATTCGGGTACCATGGTCTTGTGTGCCGTAAATCCGTGGGAAAGATTGCAAAGCATGACGAGGTTAATAACATAATCAAGAGGAGCCTCACAACAGCCGGATGCCCAGCAGTAAAGGAGCCACCCCAACTATGTAGATCAGATTGCAACCAAAAGCGTTCAGATTGCACCACTCTTCGAACCTGGACAGACGGCAAGCAGGTGGTGAGGGACTACACAAGTGATACCGTAGCTGATAGTTATCTCCAGTGAACTGGACAGGAAGTAGAGGCAGCCGCTAGCTTCAGGAAGTCCCAAATTTGGAGAACTTGCTCATCATTATATGTTTGTTCCCCTTGGCTCATGGGGAAAGAGTGCATCTAAGTTCCTCAAGGAGCTATGCAACAGACTCATCCGGGTAACTAAGGATCCCAGGGCAGCTAGTTTTCTATTCGAGCATGTCAGCGCTGCTGTTCGAAGGGGTAATGCCTGCTGTATTTCGGGCACGCATCCCACTCTGTGGAGCTGGATGAGAATTTCGCATTATAATCAGTGACAAACATGTAACTATATGTACTAGACATGTATCTCTCACACCTCAAGTACTATATATGCACTGTATATGTATAATTGGAGATGTCACAGTTGTTCTTTGCTGATGACACTGTGCTTTTGGAAGATTCTGAATAGAAGTTTCAGAGGTTGGTGGATAAGTTTGGTAAGGTATGTAAAAAATTAAATTAAAAGTGAATATAGGAAAGAGTAAGGTGATGAGGATAACAAAAGAGAAATTAGGTAACCAAAGACTAGATATCAGACTGGAATGAGAGATCATGCAGGAGGTGAATATGTTCAGATATTTGGGAGTGGACATATCAGCAGACGGATGAATAAAAGATGAGGTGAATCATAGAAATGACGAAGGGAAAAATGTGAGTGGTGCACTGAGGAGTTTGTGGAGACAAAAAACTTTATCCAGGGAAGCCAAGAGGGAAATATATGAGAGTACAATTATACCAATGTTCTTATATGGGTGTGAGGCATTGGTTGTGACTGTTACAACAAGGAGAAGGCTGGAGGCAGTGGAGATGCCATGTCTTAGGGCAATGTGTAGTGTGAATATAATGCAGAGAATCAGTAGTTTGGAGATTAGGAGGAGGTGCGGAATTACCAAAACTATTGTGCAGAGGGCTGAGGAGGGGTTGTTGAGATGGTCTGGACATGTAGAGAGGATGGAACGAAATAGAATGACTTCGAGAGTGTATAAATCTGTACACACACACACACACACACATATATATATATAGGAAAGGTTGGAGGGAGGGGGTAAAGGAGGTTTTGCGTGCGAGGGGCTTGGACTTCCAGCAGGCATGCGTGAGCGTGTTTGATAGGAGTGAATGGAGATAAATGGTTTTTAATACTTGACGTGCTGTTGGAGTGTGAGCAAAGTAACATTTATGAAGGGATTCAGGGAAACCGGCAGGCCGGACTTGAGTCCTGGAGATGGGAAGTACAGTGCCTGCACTCTGAAGGAGGGGTGTTAATGTTGCAGTTTAAAAACTGTAGTGTAAAGCACCCTTCTGGCAAGACAGTGATGGAGTGAATGATTGGTGAAAGTTTTTCTTTTTCGGGCCACCCTGCCTTGGTGGGAATCGGCCAGTGTGATAATAAATAAATAAATATATATATATATATATATATATAATTATATATATATATATATATATATATATATTATATATATATATATATATATATATATATATATATATATATGTCAGTGGAACGCCTTCCAACTGAACAAAAGAAATTAATGGAAAAATAAATAAATAAAGAAATAACTTAGGAAAAATGAGAATAATGATTTGAGAATTTTACTTAAAATTTAAATATAATAAAAAAAATTGGCCTTCAGTTTCTTTTAGTTGGGCAGGAGTAGGTATGGCCCTGGATAGTTCCTCTGATGTTATTTATGTGGGTTATCCTGGGCAGATGGTAACAATCCGATGTCCTGGAATCTCCTACCACTTGGATGGAGCACAAGTAGAATAGGTAAGGGCCGGTAGTAGTAGAATAATGTTAATAAGTATTATTAACACGTCTTGCTCCTTTATCTGGCGTCTATCCTGGAAGACCACGCCAGGAACAGAGCTGGTAAATAAGAGAAAAACTGGTTACCCATAGTTATGATAATATAACATTTAAGAATTGAAAAGAATGATAAATGCCAAAATCATTACTGGTAACCAGCAAACAAAATAAAGAAACAAACAGTGATACTCCTGGTATATCACCCTACCTGATTAGGAGAAGAGTGGAGGTGAAGTGACTCTCCAAACTTCAACCCACACCAGGTAAGGTCAAAATTACCAGGAGTAGAAACTAACAAATCGGACACCAGGAACTAGTTTCGCCCCAGCCCGCCAGAGAGGAGGGGGGGGTGCACGCGACGTAACTAATGGTTCCTGGTTGCCCGAACAACCTTAACCCCACTTACACCTACTTTTCCCTCACAATATATATATATACATATATGTATATATATATATATATACATACATATGTATATATATATATATTTATATATATATATATATATATATAATATATATATATATATATATATATATATATATATATATATATATATATATATATATATATATATATATATATTATTATCAAACTGGCCGATTCCCATCAAGGCAGGGTGGCCCGAAAAAGAAAAACTTTCACCATCATTCACTCCATCACTGTTTTTGCCAGAAGGGTGCTTTACACTACAGTTTTTAAACTGCAACATTAACACCCCTCCTTCAGAGTGCAGGCACTGTACTTCCCATCTCCAGGACTCAAGTCCGGCCTGCCGGTTTCCCTGAACCCCTTCATAAATGTTACTTTGCTCACACTCCAACAGCACGTCAAGTATTAAAAACCATTTGTCTCCATTCACTCCTATCAAACACGCTCACGCATGCCTGCTGGAAGTCCAAGCCCCTCGCACACAACCTCCTTTACCCCCTCCCTCCAACCTTTCCTAGGCTGACCCCTACCCCGCCTTCCTTCCACTACAGACTGATACACTCTTGAAGTCACTCTGTTTCGCTCCATATATACATGTTGCAATCAGCACATCATCAGGAGCTTGCAATGTTTCAGAAAAGAGTAGGAAGTCCAAGTAGTTTCGTTCATGGGAACGACTCTAGCTCGGATGACAGTGAAAATAGAAAAAAACCTGAGTACTTCTATGTTCCTACATACACATCTTCAGAGGAATAGGAAGATAAGGAATAAAATCACATTCATTATTTTAAACATTAAGGGGACGCCTCATAATGTGAATTATAGCCTCAAAATACACTATAGGAGACCTATTGGTCCACAATTTCAATTATAAATATTAGTAAAACTTTTCCATTAAAATAGTAATATGCAAATAAGTGAAACTTTTAAATATATTAAAATTATTTCCAACCAGCATGAGGGAAAAATATGCGTAGGTAACAAATTTAAATTTTCAGGCCATAAGCCCAAAAAACATAAAGGGCGAGCGTGGTAGTAGGCTTTCCGGCCCACTCCATGAAGATGAGTACAAAATCCTACCTGCCGTACACATACATTTGTCCAATATATGTATATAATTCAGGACAAATTGTTATTTTTTTGTGAAAAAATATTTTTACCCTTAAAATTATGAACAATATTTTGGATTATAAAAATGTCAGGTTTATGGATACCCGAACTCAGTTTTGAAATATGTTGTGCATCGTGCTTAATAAGAGAAAACTCCACAATTTTTCACTGAACTGTAGAATTACACTGAAGTAATTCTTTGGCATTAGTTCAACTTACACTATGGCCTGTATCAGTTACATAAATGAACAGTTTCTCCTACATAAAAGCTATCACTACTTTTACAAGTGATGTAGTATAAGTGACTCAAAGATTCCTTGGGAGAATTTTTAACCATATTTTGTGTAACGGTACTGTCATATTTAAAGACAACTTTATCATTAAAGTATTCAATAGCTTGTGGGAGATGAGAGAGATTTTAATTATATAGTAAACCCAACGAATTCTTAAGCTAATGCTCGGTGTTAGGGTCTGCCTTATATATAATTATATATATTTTTATTATATATATATATATATATATATATATATATATATATATATATATATAATAATATATATAATATATATATATATATATTCTTTTAAAGTTATACCAAGCCGTATCATTGAGAAGGGTGCCCAAATTTTAAAACTGAAATTTTATTTCAATTAGTTTATCACAGGAATTGGGTCATGCCTTGGCTCCCGGCATTTTAGTCATTTGACAAGATGGTTTAGACAAAACTAAAAATCTTCGTCTGATATCAAAGCATGTGACTTAGATAAGTGGTAAATAAAAGAAAAGAAATTACTCAAATAGAAGAAAACCCAGGCGTGTTAAATTCAATATAAATGTATATATAATAATTATTTTTTTATAATATCGAAATCTAGATATTAGTTGATTTTATATAAATTACTTAATGAAGGTTTCTATCATAAAGTATTGTTATTAAGTGTGAATTTTTAAATGAAAGAAAATCAGTTACAAATATTACTCAAAATTTGCATACATGGCCAGTTAAATGAAACGGTTAGTATTTGTTAAAAATTGTTAGGGACAAAGAGAGAAAACTTGCCTCGTCCTGATATCATGCACTGTGACTTACTCTAGTGGCCTAATGGTCCCCTTCCTGTTATTCAAAAATGTGATAACTAGAATAATTCCATTTTTTATACATATCGACAGATCTGTAGAACATTCAAGTTGAGTGTTTATCATAAACCTACTAACAAGTGTTTGCACATACATTAAGTACATATGTTATGTAACTGGATCTAGAAAATGAGAGCAAAACTCAGATATATGCAATATTACTGTACAATATTATCAGTACAGGACACAGATAAAAATGAAACAGGGAGTATTTAAACAAGAGAGGGAAGAAGCAGGAGGAAACACTTAGCTCCAAGGATATCGTCTTGGTCTACCTAGTGCTCCTCTCATAGTTGGCCTATCTCAAGACCCACCACTTCTTTTCCAACAATAAGACTATCCCCACAGCCTTTCCTTGTATCACCACACCAGTCCCCCAGACTCCCATCCTGACTCCTCTCCCTTTGCTGATGCACACCCTAACCTCTGATCTACGTACGCCACTCCTGGCAAATGCTTAACAAATAGACTAGCCAGCTACATCCAGTAAATGGCTATAGAAAGAAAGCTTAGGGTGTGGTACACTAATTCGAATGGATTATGAAACAAAGTGACGAGTATATAGCAATGGATAGCTATCACAGTGACGAAACTGCCTGAAATGATAGATGACGCTATACTTAGAGCATGATGCCAGGTAATAGGAAATGACATAGGAAACAGGAGAGGAAAAGGAGTGGTTCTGCTAGTTAGAAATTAGTGACGTTTTCAAGACATGATGATTGGAGACCCAGAGTGGATGGTAGCAGTAATTTATAACCCACCACCAACCAACAGGACACTAAGACAGGAATATGAAGCAGAAGTCGTAAGAAGAGCCCATAAGGACAAAGAAAAGTTATTAATCTTTTGCGATGATTAATGATTGGGACAACTGGGATCTACATAGGAGACCGGAAACATGGAGAGCTAGGACGATGGAGACAATAAGGGAAAACTGTGTGAGCATGTAATCATATGACAAGAGAGAGACAGAAAGACAAAATGGGATTTTGTATTCACTACAAGAACATTTGACATATTTACCAGACTTCAGAAGAGGGAACTTTGATGGGATGAAAAAATTCCTAAATGCAGTACAGTGGTTAAGGGTATTGAAAGGAAAGTCATTGTATGTGATGATGGAGTACTAGCTGGAAGGGTGGGAAACCTCGAAATCATAGCTCTCAGTTCAGTCAAACATATTGGGAAGAAAAAATGAAGATTATAAGAGCTTGGAAAAAACTATAGATGGAAAGAACAGTAGAAAATAGAGAAGCGAACAGAAGAGCCAGAAATGAAAATGCAAGGAACAGAACATCTCTATGCTGAATAGCAACTTGAGAATGATGTATTAGCAAAAACCAAGACTGAAGTCAAAACTATCTCCCAGCAACATCAGAAGAAAGCCGACAGGAAAGTACCACGTAATATGACTCAAGAAGGAAAGAGGAGAGTTCAGTAGTAACAGCAAAGAAGTCTGTGAAGTATTGCACAAACGATTTAAAGTTATACTCTCCCTGGAAACGACCAGTGCCAGAGAGCCTAGAGCTCTCTGGCACTGGTCGTGTGTATATATTCTCCAGTACCGACAGGTACTGGAAAACAATTTACACAACATGGGAATAGTTACTAAAAAACCCTTAGAGAGCGCTGAATACATCAAAGGGAACAGCATCAGACGATGTGTCACCATGAGAGGGAGAAGAAGCATTGCCTGAAACACTAGCTGGAATCTCCTATTCAATGTACACATGACTATTGCCAGAGATCTGGAAAACACAATGTAGTCCTAATATTTAAGGTGACAAACAGAAACTAAAACACTGTCAGTGGAGATAATCGGAAGGAGAATGGTTAAGCATTGTGAACAAGTAATTTAAAAATCAGTACTCAGCATTGGTTTAGAGATGGCAAATCATGTTTTAATAACCTGCTGGAGATCTTTGACAAAGTGGCAGAACTAGACTACAAGAAGGCATTTGATACCGTACTTCACAAGGGACTATGGATTTTTTACTACATTAACAAATTTGTCTGCATACAAACAAAAACTTAATGGGGTACAGTGCTCGTCACGGCATTATGCCGAGTGAGCGCCCCGGCATAATGCCATGACGAGCACTGTACTATCATGGCCCTCAGGTGAATCAGCCATTAAAAAAAAATGAAACCGTTCAGAAGAGGCAAACTGAAATTTTAATAATCTGATTTAATAGGAATAAAAATTTCTCTCTATTTTACACATGAAATACTGTCGTCGAATTAGGAGGCTCCTTTGTCTGAACGTTTAAAACTACATAACTGTGGGTTTACTGAGGTTAGGAGAGCCATGCCAAGATGCTGAGAATGAGTTCAGCATAATATAATGTATGATGCTATGTACTCACATGCGTTACTCTTTCTTAAAATTATAGTATGTAATGTAACAAAAAAAAGGACAATATCGTGACTGGAACGATACACAAATAACCCGCACATAAAAGAGAGAAGCTTACGACGACGTTTCGGTCCGACTTGGACCATTTACAAAGTCACACTAACCAGAAGTGGAGCAGGACGGCTATATATAGGCAGGAAGAGGTGGTGGTGGTAGTAGTAGTAGTCGTAGTACAAGAATGGTATATAATACCACCACCTTTTCCTGCCTATATATAGCCGTCCTGCTCCACTTCTGGTTAGTGTGACTTTGTAAATGGTCCAAGTCGAACCGAAACGTCGTCGTAAGGTTCTCTCTTTTATGTGCGGGTTATTTGTGTATGTAATATATTCAAGCAAAATGCGATATACTAAAAAATATGCTTTTAAAATTCGCAATTGGATTGGAAGTACTGGCTTACTTGATGCAGATTGTTGGTTCGATCCTATTGTGAACTGAGAGATAATGTTTGTTGATAGTTAAATATACATTGAGATATTCAAGTATGATAGGAAACACTCAGGAATTTTGTGATATATTCAATTCGATATATTGACGCAACATGCATTATACTGAAAAGATATGATGCACTAATGCATAGTAAGATACACTCACCTAAAGCATCATGCAATATACTCCAACATTGTGAGTTATACTGAATCTTTAAATGGTGTACGCAAACATACTGTGATACACTGAGAGTGAAGTGTGACTGGTTCCATTAATGGGAATTTACATTATGTTGCATCGAAGTTAAATTGTAAGTTTTAAGTACTGTGTTAGGTTTTAGCAAGTCAAATGAGGTGACTTGATGAAGCTCTTCACAAAGCTCACCACTATTGCAATGAAAGCTTGTTCAGTAACCTGTGTCTTTCATGCTATACTCTCAGTAGTACGGCTTTGTATTCAGCCGTGAAGAATATGCAGTGTTTCTCTATCCCATGTTAGCATCTGAATGATGGGAAACGCGGCAGTAATCTATGTTAGTATTAGTATTCTGGGCGTCGAACCATACTGACCAACATTAGTGGTCGTGTCAAGACGACAACCAGGTCATCACCTAGTGTTCATGACGACCAGTATCTGATTACTCTCGAACACAATAAAACTAAAACCTTCATTATATGTACTTGATTCAGAGGTTAAAACAGAGGAGTATCCCGGGCCATTGGTTAATCCACATCTGGGACACAGGTGCAGGTGCCACACTAACTGTCTGCGTACACGCGTGTACGAATAGCGGTGGACACTCGTGCATGCGTCTTTTCGCATTTACATGTTGTGTGTATAAGCGATAGAAGCGTAAACATATTAATATACAACTTCCCCCCGAATATCAAAACTCACCCCGTAAACAATACTTAATGAAATCGCATCGTCATTTGTACTTCTGGATATTCTTGGGTTGGGTTAGGTTTTAAAAATATCGCAATACTAACTGCAGAATTTATTTTAGATTGTAGAATGTATCACCAAATATATTACAGAATACATCCCTAAATTTGGCAGGGTGGGAGCAGAAAATATTGCTAAAATATTGAAGCTTTGCTTGCAGAATAAATAGCCGTTTCGAAAAAAAAAATACTTTGACTCTCACTCATATTCTTGATCGACAAATTGAATTAGAAATCTGGAATAATGCTGGAACATATCAAGAGTTGTTCCTGTTGCAAACTACCAAGAGTTGCTCCTGTTGCAAACTACCAAGAGTTGTTCCTGTTGCACATAATCAACAGTGATTCATGTTGCACACAACCAGTGATTAACTCAAGGCATATTGCTATTATTAAACGCACGGTGAAGCGCTAAACTCATTAAGACCACTTGAGCTTTGCATGAAAGTGCGTACGTGTACTCAACTAATTATACTTACCTAATTATGGCTGCAGGGGTTGAGTTATAGCTGCTGCCCAGCCACTTCACTGGTCGCAACTAGGTCCACTCTTTCCTGCTCCATGAGCTTTATCATACCTCTTCTTAAAGCTACGTATGAATCATAGCCTCCACTACATCACTTTCCAGGTTTAGGTTCAATTCCAATTGTGACCCCTAGTTGCTGTGTTCCATCTCTGAAACATCTTGTGTCTGTCCACCTTGTCAGTTCTCAGAATTTTAAATATCGTTAAAGTGTCCCCCCAGGACGAGTATTGTTGCAATCCTTTACACTTTTCTAATGTTTTAACTTGCTTAACCAGGTGTGGATTCCAAACTGGTGCTGCATACTCCAATATAGGCCTGACGTACACGGTGTATCGAGTCTTGAACGATTCCTTACTGAGGTATCGGAATGCTATTCTTAGGAAAGAGACACTTATGTACAGTTCAGGACATCTATTAAAGGAAACGTTTCACCAAGAGTGGATTTTCAGTCCTAATGCAGAGAAAACTTTGAAAACGAGCATATTTATATTACCCATTCTGGGGACCACTGTTACATGATGTCGACACGTCCTTCTCCAACACATCTCGTCTCTCCCCAATTACTACCACCACCGCCACCACCATTACCACCACTACTACTACTACTACTACTACTACTAGCAGTAGTAGTAGTAGTACCCACGCGATATTTCACCTGACTACTGCCACTGTATATCTTGAACTGTATATATACATCTATTTCTACATCTTGTCGGTATTAGCATAACATTTCTCAGTATTCTTAGGTTTGCCAGGCGCCGATATGCTGCAGCAGTTATTTGGTTGATGTGCGCCTCAGGAGATGTGGTCAGTATTATACTCACCCCATGATCCTTTTCCTTGCGCGAGGTTTGCAGTCTTTGCGCACCCTTCCCTAGCCTGTATTCTGTCTGTGGTCTTCTTTGCCCTTCCCCGATTTTCATGACTTTGCACTTGGGGTTAAACTCCAGGAGCCAGTTGCTGGACCAGGCCAGTAGCCTGTCCAGATCCCTTTGTATGATTTCCTGATCCTCATCCGATTGAATTATTCTCATTAGCTTCTCATCGTTTGCAAACAGAAACACTTCCGAATCTATACCTTCCGTCATGTCATTCACATATACCAGAAACATCACCGGTCCTAGGACTGTCCCCTGTGGAGCGCCGCTCATTACAGGCGCCCACTCTGACACCTCGCAACGTACTATGACTTGTTGTTTCCTTCCTGTCAGGTATTGTCTGATCCATTGCAGCGCCTTCCCTGCTATACCTGACTGATCCTGTAGCTTATGCACTAATCTCTTGTGTGAAATTGTGTCGAAAGACTTCTCACAGTTCAAGAAAATGCAATCTACCCACCTCTGTCTCTCACCCTCTCTCTGTCTGTCTGTCTCGCTTTCTTTCTCTTTTTTTCTCTCTTATCTTACTTCCGTGACTTTGTGGTAAAATTCCAGTAGGTTTGTGACACAGGATTTCCCATCCTTAAAATCGTGATAGTTGTCGTTTGTGTGTGTGTGTACTCATCTAGTTGAGGTTGCAGGGGTCGAGTCCGAGCTCCTGGCCCCCGCCTCTTCACCGGTGTGTGTGTGTGTGTGTGTGTGTGTACTCACCTATTTGTACTCACCTATTTGTGGTTACAGGGTCGAGTCCTATCTCCTGGCCCCGCCTCTTCACCGGTTGCTACTGGGTCCCCACTCTCCCCGTTCCATGAGCTTTATCATACCTCGTCTTAAAACTATGTATGGTTCCTGCCTCCACTACATCACTTTCTAGGCTATTCCACTGCCTGACAACTCTATGACTGAAGAAATACTTCCTAATATCTCTCTGACTCATCTGTGTCTTCAACTTCCAATTGTGACCTCTTGTTCCTGTGTCCCCTCCCTGGAACATCCTGTCTTTGTCCACCTTGCCTATTCCGCGCAGTATTTTACATGTCGTTATCATGTCTCCCCTGACCCTCCTGTCCTCTAGTGTCGTCAGGCCGATTTCCCTAAACTTTTTTCATAAGACATTCCCCTAGCTCTGGAACTAAACCTTGTCGCAAACCTTTGTACTTTCTCTAGTTCTTGACGTGCTTTATCAAGTGCGGGTTACAAACAGGTGCTGCATACTCCAGTATGGGCCTGACATACACGGTGTACAGTGTCTTGAACGATTCCTTATTAAGGTATCGGAACGCTGTTCTCAGGTTTGCCAGGCGCCCATATGCTGCAGCAGTTACCTGGTTGATGTGTGCTTCCGGAGACATGCTCGGTGTTATACTCACTCCAAGATCTTTCTCCTTGAGCGAGGTTTGCAGTCTTTGGCCACCTAGCCTATACTCTGTCTGCGGTCTTCTTTGCCCCTCCCCTATCTTCTTGACTTTGCATTTGGCGGGATTAAATTCGAGAAGCCAGTTGCTGGACCAGGTGTCCAGTCTGTCCAGGTCTCTTTGTAGGTCCTGCCTGTCCTCATCTGATTTAATTTCCTCATTAACTTCACATCGTCTGGAACAGGGACACTTCTGAGTCTAACCCTTCCGTCATGTTCACATATACCAAAAATAGCACTGGTCCTAGGACCGACCCCTGTGTGTGTGTACTCACCTTTTGTACTCACTATTTGTGGTTGCAGGGGTTCGAGTCCTAGCTCCTGGCCCCGCCTCTTCACCGTGCTACTAGGCCCTCTCTCTCACCCGTTCCATGAGCTTATCAAACCGTCGTCTTAAAACTGTGTATGGTCGCTCCACTAGTCATTTTCTAGCTATTCCACTGCATTACAACTCTATGACTGAAGAAATACTTCCTAAATCTCTAGACTCTTTTGTGTCTTCAACTTCCATTGTGTCCTCTTGCTTTCTGTGTCCCCTCCTAGGAACATTGTCTTGTCCACCTTGTCATTCCACGCAGTATTTATATGTCGTTATCAAGTCCCCGACCTCTGTCTCCAGTGTGTGTGTGTGTGTTGTTTGGTGGTTGTGTGTGTGTGTTGTGTGTATTGTGTGTGTTGTGTTGTGATTGTTGGTGTGTGTGTGTGTGTGTGAATAAAGAGAGAAAGCTTTGCGAGCCGTTGGTCTGTTAAGTAAACTCAAACTCTGTACCATTGATTCCTGAACCTTTCAGGGGATTACCAGCCTCTTCTATGCCCAGATGTCCCCCCGCATTAGGAATACATGCTGAATTAATTTAGGGAGAAAATATTAGGTCTAAGCTTTTTTTTTAAACTTCCTATTTAAACATACCTCCCAGGTTAGCTAATTCTTCACCATAAAACAAGATTAATCGATCAACACTAACACCCTAGTTTTTCAATGTAAAGTGATTTATGAATCAGAGTGTAAGTTCGACTGCATTATTAGTATAATCGTGGACTTTTATTGCTTTACTTTTATTTTCACAATGCACAGTTATATTTTTTTATTTACTCGACGCACAGATTACTTGTTTTACCTTTAATTAGAATGAGCACAGCTTTACTGCTTTATTTTTAATTAAGCTAAGCAGAGTTTATCTTTTATTTCTTGTGCTGTCAGGGCCGGATTACCGCATAGGCAAACTAGGCATTTGCCTAGGGCCCCGCGCATTTGGGGGCCCCGCGGTCCAAGGGGTTCAGGGACTCATCCAAGACTGCGCACATGGTGCAAGTGCAAAAGGGTCCCTACCTAAAATGTTCAAGTGTTTGGAGAGTAAAATTGATTTTTAAAAATTAATCAAAACAAAAATAAATAATGAAATAAAAGAAAATAAAAATAAATAAACCTAACCATAGATGACAACACTCAACACGCCTTTGTTTACATCAGAACAGCTGTGTTTTCCCGCTAATGGGTGAGTATGGGAGATTCTTCTCCAATTTTCTGTAGTAATTACACGTTATCTAGACTTGTACTGTGACAAATTAACTGAAGTGTTGTTGATAGACATTGATGTGTATGAATAAATGTTTGTTTTCGCCTCTAAATGTTAAGGGAGGTACCTGATAGGGTTACTTGACCAGTAAAGACGCATGGACCAGTAAAGACGCATTTTTGTAAAAATACTATAAAGAAAAACCTAAAAACGCAAAATGACTTCCGTTTGTAGGTTTAAAAAGCACTTTGTCCTGTCTTTAAGTCTTTATCATTTCAATAACAGATCTCAATTGATTGATGTTCTACATCACTTCCGTCGCAAATGCTTAGTTTTCAAGTTGCGACGGAAGTGATGTAGAACATCAATTAATTTACTACATATTTCCCCAGAAACACATAAGCCACATCAGAAAATCGTTGGTTGGGTGAAACTGAAAATTGCCCTGCATTCTTTAATTCTCATGTCCTTATCTATGAGTGGTAGGCCATATATCATGCAAAACATAATGATAGTTTTGTTATGAAAATGGTAATATAAATACCATTGTGCATTGTTTCTTGGACTCAGTATGATTTCTGTTTAAGTAAATTGGAGATCAAGGAGGATGAATTAGTAAAATATTCGTAGCCCAAATCACAAACTAATCTATGGTAAAAGTTCTGTATATGACTCCTTTCTGGTAACGTTTTGAATTTTTAGATGCACAGCCAGAGGAAAGGGGGCTACAAGGGCCATATTCCCCCAATTGACAGAATTTTTTTTTAATAATAATTAAAAAAATTAATAAACTATTGATAATGAAAAATTTGTATTTGCATGATTACAGACAGTGATACATCCTCATTATGGCATCTCGTGAACGTGATGTTGACGTTCTTATGCGAGTGGGTCACAGAAAAGAAAGAAGAAAATTCAAGAAGAAGAACAGAAAAAGAAAGATGTAGGAAGCTGCAGAAAGATCACAGACATGCTCACGAAAACAGTTTCTGATGTTACCAGTACAGTTGAATCTGCAGATACGTCAGATCATACAGGAAGCTCTCCCTCCATTATTTCTCAGCCAGCATCTACTTCTTTTGTGTCTCCTCTCAATGTCTCAACGGACATTTCATCCACAGGATTTGTCTTAAAAGACCCTACCTCATGGCCAAATGTAATCCCAGATTCTCTAAGTAATGCTTTCATTGCAGAAAACTTCAGTCAAACTCTGAACATTGACTTTAGGAAATCAGCAAGGATTATGATGATGGAAGTCGTCGTTGTTTAAAGTCATCTATGTTTTTATAGGAAGCTTGCAAATTCAGAAACTGTGAAAAGATCATGGATGGTATACTCTGAAAGCTCAGGAAAAGTGTACTGTTCAGCATGCAAGCTATTTTCTACCAAAGAAAATACCTTCACACAGGGTTCAATGACTGGAAAAATTCCAAGTGTTTCGAGGAACATGAAAACAGCACCACTCACAGGAGCTGCATTTTAGCCAGTGTATTTCGTGCACAGAAAAAAGGCTATTGATTCTCATTTGGAAAATCAAACTGAAAAAGAGCGCACTTATTGAGAAAAGTTCTAGAAAGAGTTGTTGCTGTTGTAAAATTCTTAGCTCTAAGAGGATTGCTTTCCGTGGAGAAAATGAGTTTTTTGGTTCGGAAAACAATGGCAATTTCCTAGGGATCATAGAACTGTTAGCACAATTCGATCCATTCTTAGCAAATCATGTGTCACGCCTTGGGAATGCAGGAAGAGGCACTGTATCTTACATGTCATCTACTATATGCAATGAATTTATTGAACTGATGACTAAGAAGGTCCTCAATAACATCATAGCAGCTGTGAAAACTGCAAAATACTTTGCAATAAGTGTTAGATTCAACACCAGATTTTCACATACAGATCAATTGACATTCATTGTTCGCTTTGTCGACTCCAGTGGTAAGCCTGTAGAGCGCTTTATAAAATTCATTCCTCTTTCAGCCATGATGGAGAAACAATGATGAATGTAGTACTGGATACTCTGCTTGAACATGATCTCTCTATTATGGATTGCCGTGGCCAGAGCTAACGACAATGCAAGTAACATGTAGGGTAAATATAATGGATTGCAAGCCCGTATCAAGCAAATCACCCACTTGCTGAATATGTGCCCTGCTCAGCACATTCTCTTAATCTTGTGGGTCATGTGCTGCGGAGTGTTGTGTCGCTGCAGTTTCATTTTTTGGACTTTTACAAGCACTCTTTAATTTTTTCTCTGCTTCAACGCATCGGTGGAGTATAACTCAAGTCAACCATTCATGGAGATGTCATCAAAATCATTATCAACAACAAGGTCGTCAGCGCAGCATGAAGCAACACATGCTTTGAAAGACAGCTTTGCTGAAATACGTTCTGCTTTGATCCAAATAGCAGAGGATGAAGACCAGACAGCAACTACAAGAAGCGAAGCAGCCAGCTTAGCATCAAAATTGGAAGATTTTGAATTGGCCTTACTCTGTGTGCTTTGGGACTGTATACTGGAACGGTTAAATGCCACGAACAAGACACTTCAGAAAATTGAAATTGAAATGGCTACTTGTGCTAACCTCTATGCAGGCTTAGTGGAATTTGTAAGCTCACTTCGCAATGATGAAGCTTTTGAAATGTTTGAAGAGAAAGCTAAACTGCTGGTGAAAGACTAACAGTTACCGGCTGATCATCAGCGGTCAAGGAAGAGGAAACGCAATTTTGAAGAGCCAGATAATGAAATTGTGTTGCTACCAAGGCAGAAATGTAAGACAGCTACATACTTCGTCATTCTGGATTCACTGATTACGAATTGGTGAAAAGAAAAGAAATCTACCAGAATCTCAATGACAAGTTTGGATTTCTGTTCAAAATTACTACTATGCCAGTTGCAGAATTGAGAGAAGCTGCATTAAAGTTGCAACAACACCTTTCAGCAGATGTCCAGGACACATTTGTTGAAGAAATAGTTCATTTTTCTGGGTATATGAATCAGATTAAAACTCCACCTGAAAAATGTGCGCCCTCAGCTGCTTTGAAACATTTAAGAAATGCAGGTATCTCAGAAACCTTCCCTAATGTTGACATAGTGTATCGCCTTTACCTAACACTTCCAGCTACTAACTGTGAAGGAGAACGTTCATTTTCTGTTTTGAAAAGAGTGAAAAACCAGCTCCGTTCAACAATGATTATTATTATTATTATAATCAAGGGGGAAGCGCTAAACCCGGAGGATTATACAGCGCTGGGGAGGGGGGAGTGGAAGGCATTCAGGCTTAATTCGGGGAACTGGAGCACAGATCCAATTTCCTAAATCAAGAGCCCCTCACCAACATCAAGGAACCTTCCCTGAGGGGCATGAGCTAAGACAAATTGTGTAACCTAGCCTTGTTGACCATTGAGTCTGATCTAACAAGAAATATTGATTTTTCAGAATATAATTGATGATTTTTGCCAATATGAAATCCGAAAAAAGTTTAAAATGTGCCTGTGAATATAAACAATTCTTTACTTTCTTAAAGATTACGTGATGAGTTGAAAGTCTTATGCTGATGCAATGTAGTGGACAACGGTGAAGTGTGTGGGGAGGCATGTGATTTATAGATGGAGTTTAGCATACAATGTACAAAGTAGTGATTATGGTGAATATATAGTGACATGTATGTCTACTTATAATAGCCGTACATAGCCTCTAGTTATAGCCTATCTATAATACTATGCTGTCTTGAGTTTATTCTCTTTAAAATGCATGATTTAACAAGATAGTTATAATGGCTGTTGGTAAATGGTTTTGGTTGTCTTGATGTACTTTCCCTATTAAATTTAATCTAAATAGCCAGAATGTATTTAATTAGACTTTAAACAGGCTCACATAGACCCCCCCCCCCACCCCAAAGCTGGAAGGGGTCGCTTCGCTTACCCGTGACTCAAAGGGGCCCCGCCAATCTTAATAGAATAGGGCCCGGAGACTTCTTAATCCGGCCCTGTTGATACTGTGGTGAGGATTATTTTTTACGCACATTTTTCTTTGACGTATTGAGTTAGAAATAAACGCGTGCTTTGTGAGAGGTTGTTTCTCAGGACTCTTAAGAGTTCCAACCTGGCGCTCTCAAAATTATGGCCTGCACTCAAAGTTTCAGGCTGGCACTTGAAAGTTACAGCCTGATACTCTGAACACTCTGACACTCAGAGTTGCGACCTGGCACTCTCGAAGATACAGACTAACTCTCTCAAAATTATGGCCTGCGCTCAAAATTGAGGCCTGGAATTCTCAAAGTTAAAACTTGACAATCTCAAAGTTACGACCAGGTACTTTCATATATACGGTCTGCTACTCTCAAAGTTACAATCGCAATCTTATAGCTACGACCTGATACACTCAAAATTATGACCTGGAGCCTTCAAAGTTATGGTCTGGCACTCCCACAACTACAGTCCGGCACTCCCACAGCTACGGCCTGGTACTCCTACAGCTTCGATCTGGTACTCCCACAGCTTCGGTCTGGTACTCCCACAGCTACAGCCTGGCCCTCTCACAGCTACGGCCTGGTACTTCTAAAGGTACGGTCTGGTATTCCCACAGCAACGGCCTGGTAGTCTCAGAATGATAGCGCAGCTCTCTCAGTGTCTGAAGCATGTACTCAGAAAGTTATATCCCAACAAAGTTAAGATCCAGCACTCTCCAAGAGTTATGACTCAGGTATCCGAAAGTTATGAACTATAATCTCAAGGTATACTCACAAAGTTATGACTGTGTCCTTTCGAAGTTAGTGACTTACTGTACACTGAAAGTTATGTACCAACATTCTCTAAGTTATTAACTAGCCCCTTGAAAGTTATAGCCCAATTCCCTCATTTTGAAGGTGATGGAGAAGAGCGTTCAAAGAAATTAACTAATATGGTCAAAGTTCTGACACAGAACTTTTATAGCTATAGATTTGTAATCTCAAAGTTATGAATCAGCAATTTTAAAGTAATGAACGGGAAATTTCAAGGTTATTAACAAATAATCTCAAAGTTATGGCGCATCACCCTCAAAGTAATCGACCAGAAATTTTAAGTTATGGATCAATAATCTCAAAGTTCGGGACAAGGAATCTAAACTTTTAAAAATGAAGACCAAATCTCGTAAGGTTATAAAACGACTCTCTCAGTCTTAACTTGACACACTGTAAGTTGTAATGTAACACTTTCAAAGTTATAACATGACACTCTCGAAGGCTGGTACTGATCATGCTTACGAGCTGTTTAAAAAACAAACCTTAATGCATATTGATAAGTACGCGAAGCGCTAAAACTGTGATAGTATATGAGGGTCGTGTTCAGTAACTGAGATCCAGTAACTGTAATAGTATGTGGGTCGTGTTCTGTAACTGAGATCCAGTAACTGTAATAGTATGTGGGTCGTGTTCTGTAACTGATCCAGTAACTGTAAATAGTATGTGGGTCGTGTTCTGTAACTGAGATCCAGTAACTGTAATGTATGGGTCGTGTTCTGTAACTGAGATCCAGTAAATGTAATAGTATGTGGGTCGTGTTCTGTAACTGAGATCCAGTAACTGTAATAGTATGTGGATCGTGTTCTGTAACTGAGATCCAGTAACTGTAATAGTATGTGGGTCGTGTTCTGTAACTGAGATCCAGTAACTGTAATAGTATGTGGGTCGTGTTCTGTAACTGAGATCCAGTAACTGTAATAGTATGTCGGTCGTGTTTTGTAACTGAGATCCAGTAACTGTGATAGTATGTGGGTCGTGTTCTGTAACTGAGATCCAGTAACTGTAATAGTATGTGGGTCGTGTTCTGTAACTGAGATCCAGTAACTGTAATGGTATGAGGGTCGTGTTCTGTAACTGAGATCCAGTAAATGTAATAGTATGTGGGTCGTGTTCTGTAACTGAGATCCAGTAACTGTAATAGTATGTGGGTCGTGTTCTGTAACTGAGATCCAGTAACTGTAATAGTATGTGGGTCGTGTTCTGTAACTGAGATCCAGTAACTGTAATGGTATAAGAGTCGTGTTCTGTAACTGAGATCCAGTAACTGTAATAGTATGTGGGTCGTGTTCTGTAACTGAGATCCAGTAACTGTAATGGTATAAGAGTCGTGTTCTGTAACTGATGTTAAATCAATATCGAGTTCACCTCAAAACGAAAAATCCCCAAAACCATATCACCCTTAAGAAATACTGGAGTTGTCATTTTCCTTTACACTGAAGACCAGGAGCTGTAATGATAGGTGGGTCATAATCATTAACTGAAGCCCAGGAGCTGTAATGTTAGGTAAGTGGTGATAATTAACTGAGGCCCAGGAGCTGCAATGTTAGGTAAGTGGTGATCACTAACTGAGACCCAGGACCTGTAATATTAGGTAAGTAGTGATCATTAACTGAGGCCCAGGAGCTGTAATGTTAGGTAAGTGGTGATCAGTAACTGAGACCCAGGAGCTGTAACAGGAGATGGTGCACAGTAAATAAGGAAGAGTCTCTTGAGAACACAGTAACTGAGTGAACACCCGGCTGACGCACCAGCTGTCCACCTGTCGTCTTAAGCTTCCAATAATCTTTCTCTCCTTGGAGTAACTATGCCCTCCTTATCAAATAATATTCCATAAGTTTCAGCCAATATCCCACCGACTGTTACTGAGATAGATTGGGACGTTGGATAAAGGAAGTTCACGAGGAAGACTGTGATATTTATCCAGCAGTAACATGAAGATGGACAGAGTCGTTCCGATACTGAGAGTCGTGGATGCTGCTTCATTTACTATGTTGCATTGATTTTGTTTTCTCCAGAATATTTTAATGACTTGAGCACATAAATTATCGTGTTGTTCAGTGTTCACTTTGGTATATATGTTTCGTGTAACGATTCTGGGTTTGTAGCTGACACAAACGTTTGGATGAGTTGATGTGTTTGCTTGTGTTTGTGAATGTGTGAATATTTCAGGTTGCAGTGGTCAAGAATTAGCTCCTGGCCGCGCCTCTAACCTTGCTGCTTGCGAGATATACTTGTACCCTCGTGAGCTCTATCATACCTGCTCCTAAAACTGTGTTTGGAGCCTGCCTCCACTACCTCTTCATCGACATCATTCCACTTTCCGACCACCAAAATACTGAAGAAATATTTCCTAATGTGAATCTTAACTTCCCTGTGCGTCCCCGGGTTCCCGTTTCATCCCTCTCAAACAACCTGTCCCTGTCTACCATATGAATTCCCTCGAGTATTTTGAATGTTGTCATCATGTTTCCCCTGTTTCTTTTGTCATTCAATGTGGTTAGATTTAATTTCGTTAGCCTCTCCTCGTAGTTCATACCGCTTAGCTAAGGGTCAAACCTAATTGCATATTTCTGAACTATCTACAACTTCTTAAGAGGATTGTTCAGGTGTGGGTTCCATATTGGTGCTGCGTACTTCATGATGGATATGACGTATGTGTAATGAAAAGGGTCAGAATGACTCTGCTGAGAATCATGAAGGTTAGTCTTAGATTTTCAAGACAGATGTGTGTACTCACCTAATTGCACTCACTTAATTGTGGTTGCAGGGGTCGATTCATAGCTCCTGGCCCCGCCTCTTCACTGGTCGCTACTAGGTCCAATCTCCTCCTGCTGCATGAGATTTATCATATCGCTTCTTAAGGTTATGTATTGATCCTGCCTCCACTACATCAATCTCTAGACTGTTCCACTTCCTGACAACTCTATGACTGAAGAAATATTTCCTAACATCTCTATGACTTATCTGAGTTTTCAACTTCCAATTGTGACACAATGTTGCTGTGTTGCATCTCTAAAACATCCTGTCCCTATCCACCTTGTCAATTCCTCTCAGTATTTTATATGTCATTATTATGTCCCTCCTATCCCTCCTCTCCGCCAGCGTCGTCAGTGGATTTTCCTTAACCTCTCCTAGTAGGACACCCATTAATTCCGGAACTAGTCTTGTTGCAAACCTTTGCACTTTCTCTATTTTCGTGACGGGCTTGACCAGTCTGGGTTCCAAACTGGTCCTGCATACTCCAATATATGCCTGACATACACGGTGTACAAAGTCTTGAACGATTCCTTAATGAGGTGTCGAAACGCGATTCTTAGGATTCCCAGGAGCCCATATGCTGCACCAGTTATCTGGTTGATGTGCGCCTCAGGAGTGTGCTCGGTACTATACTACGCCTCAAGATCCTTTTCCTTGGTTGAAGTTTGCAGTCTTTGATCCCCTAGCCTGTATTCTGTCTGCGGTATTATTTGCCCTTCCCCAATTTTCATGACTTTGCACTTGGTGGTGTTAAACTCCAGGAGCTAGTTGCTGGACCAGGCTTGCAAAATGTCAAGATCCCTTCTTAGTCGTGCCTGATCCTCATCTGATTGAATTAATCTTATTAGCTTCACATAGTCGGCAAACAGGGACACTTCTGAATGTATCCCTTCCGTCACATGATTTATAAATATACCAGAAGCAGCACCGGTCCTAAAGCTGGAACCCCGCTCGTCACAGGCGCCCACTCTGACATCTTTTCACGAATCATGACTCGTTGTCGCCTTCCTGTAAGGTATTCTCTGTTTCATTGCAGTGCCTTTCCTGATATACCTGCCTGATCATCTAGCTTTTGCACTAATTTTTTGTGTGGAACTGTGTCGAGAGGCTTCTTACAGTCCAAGAAAATGCAGTCTACCTACCCCCTCTCTCTCTTGTCATAGAAATTCAGTAGGTTTGCGACACATGATTTCCCTTTCTTGAAACTGTGCTAGTTGTCGTGCATAAGCTCAACCCTTCCGAGGTGCTCCACCATTCTTCTCCTGATAATCTTCTCCATGCTATACATGTCAGTGACTCTGGTCTGTAATTTAATGCTGCGTGTCTGCCCTCTTTCTTAAAATTTGGGACTGAATTTGCTGTCTTCCACACCTCAGGTAGTCGTCCTGTTTCGATACATGTGTTGAAGATTGTTTTTAGTGGCACATGCAGCACTTCTGCTCCCTCTCTCAGAACCCACAGAGGATGTTATCCAGTCTCACAGCCTTGAGGTATCTAGTTTGCTCAGCAATCTCTTCGCCTCCTCTTTGGTAGTGTGTATTATGTCCAGCACTTCTAGGTGTACCCACCATTCCAGCTCTCAAAGTCCTTTTTTGTCTCCACCGAAAAAACTTCCTTAAAACTATGTTTTTGTGTGTGTGGGGGTGGGGTTTTTGTTGTGTGTGTGTGTGCGTGTTTTGTGTGTGTGTGTGTTTGGGGGTTTGGGGCTAAACCTATTTGTTTTTGGGAAAGGGGTCGGTCTAGGATGTTCCACCCCCTTGTTCGCGGGTTTGCCACACCCATTTTTTCTCCCTGTTTCCATGACGTTGGGGGTATCTCTTCTTAAACAATGTATAATCGGGGTCAACAAAATGACTCTCCAGATTTTTTTTATTTTCCTGAAAAACCCACTTTTGGCTAAAGGAAAATACTTCCTAACACCCCTGAAACCCATCTGAGTTTTCAATTTGCAATTGTCCCCTGAAACTGTGTCCCACCCTGAAACATTCTGCCCCTCTTCACCCTGCAATTTCTCTAAAAGTTTTTTGGGTCTTTACCTTTCCCTTAACTATCCTCCCGGGCCTCCAGTGCCCTTTGGGTTAAATTTCCCCTTTAAACCTCCCTGTGGGACAAAACACTTACTCCTGGAGTAAAAAATTTGGCAGAAAACCCTTTTCCCACTTTCTTTTAATTTCTTGAGGGGTTTGGGCCCAGGTGGGGGCTCCATATTTGGGTGCTCCCATACCCCCCCAAAGGGGCCTGACTTACAGGTTTGTACACCCTTTGAATTTTTTCCTTAAATTCAGGTGTTGAAAAAATTATTCAAAGGGTTTGCCGGGCGCCCATATGCTACAGCATTTTTGGGTTGATGTCCCCCTCTCTCCTTAAATGAGAAAAACTAGACTTCCTCGCTTTTTTTGCATGAAACCCTTTTGGGTTTATGGGTATCTCATTAAAAATATCATAGATTTTCGCAAACTTTCCCCTTTTAAATATTTAAGCCCTTGCAATTAAAAAAACCCCTCGCAAAAAACTGAGGAAAAGCCCTCTATCTCATTTCCCAGAATGGAAAAAACATTTTATGTAAAACAAAATTGTTTGTCTCCCCTGTATCTAAAACCTAAAGTTTCTATAAAAACTGGTTTGATCAAAAAAATCAAAAAATGGCCCGTTTTTTAAACCACTTTTTTTTCTCTATTTTTGAATTTAGGGCCCCGTGGGGTACCCAAGGTATCGGGTCCCCGGTGGGAAACAATTAACCCCTGGGGGGAAAAACCCCCACTTTTTATAGGGCAAAATGCCGTATATGTAACTCAACGCAGGGTTCAAGGGATTGTCCATTGTCATCCCATGTTGTTGAGCAAATTTCCCTGTCTTTTAAAATTTTGAATTTGCAATCTATACCCATACGGGAAAAATTAAATCACTAAATAATTTTCCCAAAATAAAAGTACCCAGTTCTTCGTCCATATAGAAACAATAATTTCAGGTACAGGGGAATCGGGGTGGACGACCAGTGATTTTAAATTTGTTTAAACCGGAGTGAAGTTTTTGGGGCCTTTTTCTTTTATTCCAAATTTCTCTAAAAATATAAAAAATTTTTTGGGTTTAGCATCAGAGATTTTACCTTCATTTTGGGTTATCATTTTGGGCTCGCCACTTAGAAAATTGTATTTTACAGACCCGACATAAACCCAAAAATTTAGGGGGCCTCCAGGACCCGGGTTTTAAGGGTTTTAATTTTCCCATACATATATGTAGTGTGGCTGTTCAAGTGACACTTTTTGTTATATGTTTTTTTTAGGGTTAATTATATTTTTCGTTGTTTTTTGAATGGCTGTTTAAACCTGAACGGGGGGGGAACCCTTAAAAAGGGGAAACGTGTGTTTCTTCGGGGTATTTAAATCAACAAAACAAAGTATGGCTGCAAAACCTGAAATTTGATTTTAAATGGGACCCGGGCACAAAGGGTCCTTACGTAAGAACCCCAATTTTAGTGATGTTTTTTGGGGTTTTGAAAAAAAAAGTTTTTTAAGAGATAAAAAGGGAAAAGACAAAGGAAGTAAAAAGACAAGAGAATTGGAGATAGGTTTTAGAGTAGAGTTTCACTGAAAAAACCACCCCCCCCCCCAAAAAAAAATAAAATCAACAAATAACGGCAATAATGGGAGGGGGAAAATTTAAAAATTGTTTCTAGGCTCTTTTTCCCGCAGTGGAAAAATTTTCCCTTCAAGAGAAAGTAAAAAAAAGGAAGGAAAAGGGGAAATTCAGGAGAGCTCAAAATTTTTCCGGACAGTCCCAAACCAGGGGGGTGCCCCGGGGGAAAAGGGAGTTACAAGGACCCACCAGGTACGAAACTAAGGGACCCCGGCGTCAAGGAAAGTATTTTAAGTGAAATTAAAAAAGATATTCAAATCTTTTTCTAGCACAATGTGGGGGCTTCTCTAAAAACACACACACACCAAAACACACACACCAAATAAAACACACACACAAAACACACAACCCCACAAACACAACCCACCACACACCCCCACACACACACCCACAAGCCCCACACACACGCATGAAAAAACCCCACAACACACAAAAACCCAAAACACAATACACACACCCCCACACACGCCCCAACACACACACACCAAAACACACACACACACACACACACAAACACACCACACCACAAAACACAAACCCCACACCCTGGGGAGCTCAGGGCATTGGGGGACAAATATGAGAGTCCCCCAGGGGCTTGCGACCCCCTTTGGGCGTGCTTTGAATTCATAGTAGAGCTGCCAAAATGGGGGGGAGAAAAACAGGAAATAAAAGGGAAAAGGGCCCGAATAATTTAAAAGAGGGGACTACATAGGGTTGAAGAACTTCCTGGGGGAGGTCCAGTGGGACAGAGAACTGGCAGGAAAGCCAGTAAATGAAATGATGGAATATGTAGCAACAAAATGCAAGGAGGCAGGGGAAAAGGGTTTTCATTCCCAAGGGCAACAGTAACAATGGAAGACCAGAACGAGCCCCTGGTTTACCCGACGGTGAAAGGAGGCAAAAACAAAGTGCAAATAGAGAGGGAAAAAGTACAGAAGGCAGAGAACACACAAAAAATAGGGAGATCAGTCGCAGAGCCAGGAATGAGTATGCACAGGTAAGGAGGGAGGCCCAGCGACAGTATGAAAATGACATAGCATCGAGAATCAAGACTGACCCGAAACTGTTGTATAGCCACTCAGGAGGGACAACAGTCAAAGACCAGGTGATCAGATTAAGGACAGAAGGTGGAGAAACTCACAAGAAATGATCAGGGGGTTTTGTGAGTAGCTGAACAGGAGATTTAAGGAAGTTTTTACAGTAGAGACAGGAAGGGTTTGTGGGAAGACAGCACAGAAGGGAACATCAAGAGGGAATATACCAAAAAAGTGTTGGATGACATACGAACAACTGAGGAGGATGTGAAGAAGCTCTTAAGTGACCTTGACACCTCAAAGGCGATGGGACCGGACAACATCTCCCCATGGGTCCTTAGAGAAGGGGCAGAGATGCTGTGTGTGCCTCTAACCACAATCTTCAACACATCCCTGAAACTGGGCAAAATACCTGAGAAAAGGAAGACAGCTAATGTAGTCCCCATATTTAAGAATGGAAACAGAAACGAGGCACTAAACTACAGACCTGTGTCTCTGACATGTATTGTGTGCAAAGTCATGGAGAAGATTATCAGGAGGAGAGTGGTCGAACCTGGGAAAAGGGAACAAGATTATAAATGAAAACCAGCATGGGTTCAGGAAGGCAAATTTGTATCACAAACCTCCTGAGTTTTTGACAAGGTAACAGAAGTAAAAACACGAGAGAGAGGGGTGGGTAGATTGCGTTTCCTAGACTGCAGGAAGGCCTTTGACACAGTTCCCACAGAGATTAGTGCAGAAGCTGGAGGATCAGGCACACGTAAAAGGAAGGGCACTGCAATGGATAAGGGAATACTTTACAGGGGAAGGAGCAACGAGTCATGGTACGTGAAAGAGGTTTTCAAAAGTGGGCGCCTGTTACGAGCGGGGTCCCCCAGGGGTCAGTTCTAGGACCAGTGCTATTTTTGATATATGTGAACGACATGATGGAAGAATAGACTCTGAAGTGTCCCTGTTCGCAGATGACGTGAAGTTGATGAGAAGAATTAAATCGGACGGGGATGAGGCAGGACTGCAAAGAGACCTGGAGAGGTGGCAGGGGGCCCAGTAACTGGCTTTTGAATTCAATCCACCCAAAATGCAAAGTCTGAAGATTGGGGGGGGCAAAGAAGACCGCAGACAGAGTAGGTAGGTGGACAAAGACTACAGACCTCACTCAGGGAGAAGGACTTGGGGTGCCTAACCCCGAGCACATCACCGGGGGCACACATAAACCCAAAATAACCCTGCAGCATACGGGCCCCTGGCAAACTTGAGAATAGCGTTCCAAACCCTTAATAAGGGAATCGTTAAAGACATGTACACTGTGTATTTTAGGCCCTATGGAGAGCGCACCATCGGGAAACCCCAAACCTGGTCAAGCAACGTCAAAAATTTAGGGAAAAGTACAAAGTTTGAAAACAAGGTAGCCCCAGAGCCAAGGGAATGTGTACGAGGAAAGGTTAAGGAAATCGGATGACGACACTGGAGGACAGATGGGTCAGGGGAGAAATGTAACACATACAAGATATGGGGGGAATGACAAGGTGGACAGAGATAGGATTTTCCCAGAGGGGGACACGGGACAAGGGGTAAAAAAGGGAAAGCTAAAAAGACTCAGACGAGTCACGGGGGACTTTGGGAAAAGTTTTTCTTCAGTCATAGGTTGTCAGCAAGTGGAATAGCCTAGCAAGTAAAAGTGTGGAGGCAGGAACACATAGTTTTAAGAAGAGGTATGACAAAGCTCGGGGAAAGCAGAGAGAGGATCCAGAAAGCGATCGGAAGGGCGGGGCCAGGAGTGATTTCCGACCCCTGAAACCACAATTAGGTGAGTACAATTAGGTGAGTCCCAAAAAACACACCACACACCCCACACCACCCACAACACACACACCAAGATGATGGATGTGGAACTGGAAAAACCTCATGACAACAGTTATAGACACTACCAGGAGAGAGGAGAGGATGAACCAGCAAGACTGGACCTTGTTTCCCCCTTGAGTAGTTTGAACATCGGGGGGTATATGTTAAAAGGCCCCTGGGAGCTAGTGATCATGTGGGTTCTGGCTTTGACTACTAGTTGGCTCCAAGTGGAGGAGAGTAGAGGAATTGGCTGGGGAAAACCAAACTAAAAAGGGGGGGAAATACTCAGGCATGAGGAAAATTCCTCAAGACATTTAGTGGGGGGGGGGAAGGGCAGGAAAACCGTACAAGAAATGTGGACTTGTGGAACAAAATGCAAGGGGGCAAAGGAGAGGTTTGTTCCCAAAGGGAAAAAAGAAATAATGGGAAACAGAAAGAGCCTTGGTTCACCCCCCAAAAAAAATAGGTGTACTAGAGATGGAAAAAAGGGACAGAAGACAGAGAAATCAGGAAAAATAAAGAGATTAGCCGAAGAGCCAGGAAAAGAAAATGCCAGATAAGAAGGGAGGCTCAGAGACAAAATGAAAAGAATTGCATCAAAAAATAAAGATGACCCGAAGCTGTTGACAGCCACATCAGCAGGAAAAAAAACAGTCAAGGACCAGGTAATCAGACTGAGGAAGGGTGATGGGGAAACACAAAAACGACCCAGAGGTATGTCGGGAGCTCAAAACAAGATTAAAGAGGTATTTACAGTGGGAAACCCGTAGGACTCCCGGAAATCAGAACAGGGGGGCCAAACCGCAAAATGCTGGATGAGTACATATAACCCAAAGGGGGAGGTGAAAAGCTGCCTATGCGAACTTGACACCCAAGGCGGGGGGGGACCCGGGCAACATCTCTCCATGGGACTTAAAGAGGGAGCAGAGATATTGTGGAGCCTTAAAAAAGATCTTCAACACATCATTTGAAACTGGGCAACCCTGAGGTATGGGAAAATGGCAAATGTAGCCCCCCAAATTTTTTAAAAAAGGAGGCAAAATGAGGCTAAACTAGACCTGTATCACTAAGTTATAGTTGCAAGGTCATGGAGAAGATCATCAGGAGGAGAGTGGTGGGGCACCTGGGGAAAGAAACAAGTGTATAATTTACAACCAGCACGGTTTTTAGGAAGGGAAAAACCTGAGTCACAAAACCTACTAGAGTTTTTGACAAGGTGACAGAAGAAGACAAGAGAGAGAGGGTGGATCGACTGATATTTTTGGCTGCAAAAGGCCTTCGACCGTTCCTCACAAGAGGGGTTTCTGCAAAAGCAGGGATCGGCACATTAACAGGAAAGGTATGCAATGGATCGGAATACCCGACAGGGAGGACAACGAGTCATGGTACGCGACGAGGGGGTCAGGTGGGCGCCTGTGACAAGGGGGGTTTCCACAGGGGTCAGCCTAGGCCTGTGTGTTCTTGGTTATGTGAACGACATAACGGAAGGGATAGACTCAAAAGTGCCCTTGTATGCAGAGATGCAAGTTAATGAGAAAAATTCAAATGGGTGGGTCAGGGGACTACAAAGAGGACCTGGACGGCACAAGTGGTCCAGAAATGGCTCTTAAATTTTAACCCTGCCAAGTGCAAAGTCATGAAGTTTGGGGGAAGGGCAAAGAAGACCGCAGATACAATTAGTTTAGAGGGCCCAAGACTGCAAACCCACTAAGGAAAAAGATTGGGGGTGAGTATAACACCGCCCATACTTGGGGCCCCACATCAATCAATAATGCTGCAGCTACGGGCCCCGGGAAAAATAGGATAGCGTTCGAACCTCGTAGGATTCTTTTAAGACTCGTATCCATTTCCCCCTTTCTGGTATGCGCCCCAGTTTGGAACCCACCCCAGTAAAGCACGTCAAGAAATTAGGAAAGTGCAAAGTTTGCAACAAGATAGTCCCAGAGCTACGGGGATTGTCCTACGAAAAAAGGGTTTGAGGGAATCGGCCTGACGACATGGAGGACAGGAGGGTCGGGGAGACTGATAACGCATATAAAATACTGCAGGAATAGACAAGGTGGACAAAGACGGGATTTTCCAGAGAAGGGACACAGACACAAGAGGTACAATTGGAAGTTGAAGACTCAGATAAATCAAAGGGATTTTAGGAGTATTTTTCAGTCTAGAGTAGTAGGCCCTAGAATAGCCTAGAAAGTGAGTGGGGTGGGAACCATACATGTTTTAAAAACGAGGGAGGGGGGAGAGAGGACCTAGTAGCAATCAGCGAAGAGGTGGGGCCAGGGGCTGTGATCGGCCCTGCAAAACCCAAAAAGGTGAGTAAAATAGGTGGTACACACACACCACACACACCACCAAAACACAGTATGCACAGATAAAGGGGGAGGCCCCGGGAAAATATAAAAAGAATTTGCATCAAAGAAAACTGACCCGAAATGCTGTATAGCCACTTTTGGGGGGAAAACAACAGTAAGGACCCGGTGATAAAGGTGAGGAAAGAAGGTGGGAACTCACAAGAAAAAAAATCAAGAGGTTATGAGGGGCTCAAAAAGGATTTTAGGGAAATATTTACAGTAGAGAAGGAAGGGCTCTGTGGGGGACAACCAGTGGGGACACCCGCAAGGAATTTCACCAAAAGTGTTGGGGGACTAATACAGAGAGGAGGAGGGAAGAAACTGCTAAGGGACATCGATTCCTCAAAGGCAATGGGACCCCAATTCCCCCTGGGTCCTTAGGAGGGGGCAGTTTGTTGTGCATCCCCTTACACAAAACTTCAAACCCCCCCTGGAAACTGGGCAACTACCTGAGGTTGGAAGACGGCAAATGTAGTCCCTTTTTTAAAAAAAGGAGACAGAAAGGGCACTAAATATAGACCTGTGTCATTGACGGGGTATAGTATGCAAAATTATGGAGAAGATTTCAGGAGGAGAGTGGTGGAGCACCTGGAACGGAACAAGATTAAATGCCAACCAGCACGGATTCATGGAAGGCAAACCCTGTGTCCAAACCTTCTGGAGTTTTATGATAAAATAACAGAAGTAAGACACGAGAGTGAAGGGTGGGTTGATTGCATCTTCTTGGACTGCAAGAAGGCCTTTGACACAGTTCTCACAAGAGATTAGTGCAGAAGCTGGGAGCATCGGGGCCATATAACAGGAAGGGCACTGCAATGGATCAGAGAATACATGACAAGGAGGCAACAACGAGTCATGGTACGTAATGATGTATCACAGTGGGCACCCGTGACGAGCGGGGTCCCACAGGGGTCGGTCCTAGGACCAGTGCTATTTTTGGTATATGTGAACGACATGATGGAAGGGTTAGACTCAGAAGTGTCCTGTTTGCAGATGATGTGAAGTTAATGAGGAGAATTAAATCTGATGAGGACCAGGCAGGGCTTCAAAGAGACCTGGACAGACAGGACACCTGGTCCAGCAAATGGCTTCTCGAATTTAATCCTGCCAAATGCAAAGTCATGAAGATAGGGGAAGGGCACAGAAGACCACAGACAGAGTATAGGCTAGGTGGCCAAAGACTGCAAACTTCGCTCAAGGAGAAAGTTCTTGGGGTGAGTATAACACGAGCATGTCTCCGGAAGCAACATCAATCAGATAACTGCTGCAGATATGGGCGCCTGGCAAACCTGAGAACAGCATTCCGATACCTTAGTAAGGAATCGTTCAAGCCCACTGTACACCGTGTATGTCAGGCCCATACTGGAGTATGCAGCACCTGTTTGGAACCCGCACTGTAAAGCACGTCAAGAAACTAGAGAAAGTACAAAGGTTTGCAACAAGGTTAGTTCCAGAGCTAAGGGGAATGTCCTATGAAAAAAAGATTAAGGGAAATCGGCCTGACGACACTGGAGGACAGGAGGGTCAGGGGAGACATGATAAGGGACATATAAAATACTGCGTGGAATAGACAAGGTGGACAAAGACAGGATGTTCCAGGGAAGGGACACAAAAAAACAAGAGGCCACAATTGGAAGTTGAAGACACAAATGAGTCAGAAAAGATATTAGGAAGTTTTTTCTTCATTTAATACAGTTGTAAGGCAGTGGAATAGCCTAGAAAATGACGTAGTGGAGGCAGGAACCATACACAGTTTTTAGACAAGGTTTGATAAAGCTCATGGAGCGGGGAGAGAGAGGGCCCAGTAGCAACCGGTGAAGAAGCGGGGCCAGGAGCTAAGACTCGACCCCTGCAACCACAAATAGGTGAGTACACACACACACACACACACACACACACACACACACACTCAGGCTTCATCATCAGTGCTCAAACAATACAAAACAAGTACCAAGCAATAGTGCTGCTTTTTATAAAAAGATTATTTAAACGAAGGTTTTAAATTGTAACTATTTCTAAGATATACAAATGAGCCTAAAAATATTACAATATCTTAGCTAACATTTCTACTAACACAAAGTTTTATTCTCTGGCATAAAAAAAAAATCAATGTGTGAATAAGTGTCTTCAGTTGAAGCTTCATCCTAACAATGTTTAGGATTCAGGAAAGTTGATGTCCAGTCTGTTGGATGTTGCTCAGAGAACTGTGAAATTATCAAATGTATGAGAATGGATATTAAATTGACAGTGATCCCTGATTCCAAAATTAGATGACTAAAATGTAGGAAATTAAATACGGAATGATTCTCCCATTTGGTCTAAGATTCGTTGGTTCAAGTTTCGTGTGGTACATGCTAGGTGACGTGTAAATCTGCTAGATCACGTTAACACATGAACAACACCAGACCTCAGGTGAAAAAGCAGAGAATCCTCATATATTTTTTTTTTAATCTTATCAATACACTATGTTTTTTAATAAAATATATATATTTTAGATAGTAATGTAACAAGTATTTAACCCACATGTCAAGTAGATCATAACCTGAACATACGCCTTAAGTCCAATTTTACAGTTCGATGAATTTTATATTATTTAGGACAAAAATCTGAGAATATTTAAGTTTAGTCCAGTAAATTTTTGTTTTCTATATATAATGGTCGTGCGTTTATCATTTCTGGTAGTAACCAGAAATGATAAACGATTATTGTTCACTTTTACATAAATATCGTGGAAATTTGCTTTGAGATGAGAAATGTTACAAATTCATTTACATGAGATATCCAATTATCTACAAGAAACAGGGTTTGAAGGCCATTGGACAATATTCGAACCATAACTGTTCAAATTTAAACAAGAAAAGCGTCTCAGAGCACTTGCTTAAATCATTCCGAACATACTGACCTTCCCATAACAAACCATCTGCTTCAGCAATCAGTGTTCACTGTCCCTTGAACAACCATTCTCTTATAAACATCAAACTGGTATACAATACCGACAGGTTGTTAGGTAAGACACATATCGTGCCTTGTGGCCCTAACAATTTCCTCCCATAGTAGTCTCCCTTGGTCCCTATCTAAATTTGGGGGACGGTATATCACACCTAAAATTAATTTTTCATGCCCCTCTGAAAATTCTATCCAAACAGACTCTGTATGTGTTACTTCAGACTTAATACCCGTTTTTATGCAACAGTTCAAGCGATCTCGGACATACAATGCCACCCCCCCCCCTTCCGATACTTCTATTTTACTTGGAACAATTTAAAACCTGAATGTGACATTTTGCAGGCATGTCCCGACTTTTTAAATTTTAAACCACGTCTCAGTAATGGCAAATACATCTATGTTACCTGCACTAGCAATAGTCTCAACTCGCCCATCTTATTCCTACCACTGCGACTATTTGTGTAATAAATTTTTAATGACCCTCCACTCTCTTTACCCTTCCTGCTCCTTTCTGTTATTCCACTAAATTATTACTCTCCTTGTCAATTAGTGCCACTGGCTTTCCAACATCCACCTCATTTGCCTATTACTAGTTCTCCTAGTACTCATGTTACTACCTGCGACTTCACAGTTTTCCCGCCAAAACCCATACCACTAACTATTCCTAGTTTAAAGACCTAAAAAGCTCCCTCCACTGCGTTGGCCTGTGCTCCCACCCCACACCTAGATAAGTGAACCCCATCCCTGGCATACATGTCATTTCTGCCATAGAAGAGGTCCCCGTTGTCAATGAATGTTTTCCGCATTTTCCCTTTCAGTATTTGTCCCGCCAGCAATTTACACCAATTGCTCTGGGACAACCATTCATTTTCAACTCCTCTCCTTGGCAAAATGCCACATATGACAGGTTTCCCACCCTTCCTCCTAATTATCTCTATTGCTGACCTATACCTGCTTTCAGGTCCTCACTCCTACGTCTGCCAACATCGTTGCCTCCAGCACTGTGACAGATAATAGGAAATTTCTCCCCTTACCTTTCATGATGTCTCCAGACGGCTAAAAATATCCTTCATCCCAACCCCAGGAAAACACACTCTCTGCCTCCTACTCCTATCCTTCGAGGGAGAATGCCCTATCCATGTACCTAATCTGGCTATCCCCAACAACAACAATGTTTTTACCTTCCTTGGCGTCGTCCGTCGTGATGCTCCGAGTAGTCGACTCACATTCACTACCCTATTTCCAAACCAATACGTTCCTATGTCCTTTCTAAATCTAAACTTATCTAATTTAAATCCATTACTGCGGGTTCTCTCTTGGAGAGACATCCTCAAGACCTTATTAATATCCCCTTTATTAATACCTATCTTCCACTTATACACTTCGATCAGGTCTCCCCTCATTCTTCGTCTAACAAGTGAATGTAACTTAAGAGTCTTCAATCTTTCTTCATAAGGAAGATTTCTAATGCTATGTATTAATTTAGTCATCCTACGCTGAATGTTTTCTAACGAATTTATGTCCATTCTGTAATATGGAGATCAGAATTGAGCTGCATAATCTAGGTGAGGCCCTACTAATGATGTATAAAGCTGCAGCATGACCTCTGGACTTCTGTTGCTTACACTTCTTGATATAAATCCCAGTAATCTATTTGCCTTATTACGTACGCTTAGGCATTGCTGTCTTGGTCTAAGGTTGCTGCTCACCATAACCCCCAAGTCCTTTCGCAATCTGTGTGGCTAAGTTCTACATCATTTAACTTATAAGTGCGAGGGTTATGGACACTCCCGAGCTTCATTGAACTGCATCTGCAACTTTTCTGACCAAGAATATAGTTTGTTTAAATCCTCCTGAAGTTCCCTAACATATACGCTTGAATCAATTATCCTACCTATCCTTGTGTCATCGGCGAATTTTCTCATATCGCTAGTAATTCCCTCATCAAGATCATTGATATATATTATAAGCAACAACGACTGATCCCTGTGGAACGCCACTTGTTACAGATCCCCACTCGGATTTAACTCCATTTATGGACACTCTCTGCTTCCTGTCTGTGAGCCATGACTCGATCTACGAGAGCACTTTTCCGCTAATGCCATGAGCTGCCACTTTCTTTAACAGTCTTTGGTGCGGAACTCTATCAAAAGCCTTACTAAAATCTAAGTAAATAATATCAAATTCTTTATCGTGGTCAACAGCCTCAAAAGCTTTACTGAAGAAAGTTAATAAATTAGTTAGACAAGACCGGCCTCTTGTGAATCTATGCTGAGTATCATTAATCAAGCTATGCTTATCGAGATGGCTTCTTATAATCTCAGCTATAATTGACTCTAGTAATTTGCCTACAATTGAGGTCAGGCTGATTGGGCGGTAATTTGACGGTAACGACTTGTCCCCTGTTTTAAAAATAGGAATTACATTAGCCATCTTTCACATATCAGACCCTATACCTGATTGAAGAGATAAATTAAAAATATTAGTTAATGGTTCACAGAGTTCCATTTTGCATTCCTTAAGAACCCTCGAGAAAACCTCATCAGGACCCGGCGACTTATTTTGCTTCAGTCTGTCTATCTGCTTCACAACCATTTCACTAGTGACTGTGATGTTACATAATTTATCGTCTTCTAGCACACTATAAAAATTAATTACTGGAATATTGTTAGTGTCTTCCTGGGTAAAAACCGAGAGAAAATAATTATTTAAAATCGAGCACATTTCATTCTCTTTGTCAGTAAGATGCCCATAGTTATTTTTAAGGGGACCTATCTTATCTCTAACTTTTATTCTATAGACCTGGAAAAAACTTTTTGGGTTAGTTTTAGATTCCCAGTGGTGACGTGTACTTAGCTCAGTGGTGACGTGTACTTAGCTCAGTGGTGACGTGTACTTAGCTCAGTGGTGACGTGTACTTAGCTCTGTGAAGACCTGCTTGTGTGCTCTCTGTGAATCTGAACCAGGATGCCCTCTCTTGAGCAACTTTACCAGCAGCTGAGAGAAGAGCTCAGAGTTGCTAAGCTGGAGATACGGCGATTAACGGAGGAGAACAAGAGGATTCGTAGTAATCCTCCTGTTGTGAGTCCCCAGGTTAAGAGGGGAGCTTGGTCAGTGGCCGGGAAACATGGAACCAAGCTGAAGATCAAGAAAACGGTTGGAGAGGCAGAAACAACGAGAAACCAGAAGACTACTGTGGAAACTTCCAACCCATTCTCCGTGCTACCTGACGAATGTGAGTGTTCTACTGGGAATGCCACAACGAGCACCAAGGAAGCATTGGCAGACGTGAGTTAGACATCCCTAGAAACCCAAACGAAGACCATCGAGAACGTCTTGACGAATTCCACAAGTGGTGTAATGCTACCTGACGAATGTGAGTCGACTACTGGGAGCATCACGAAGGACGACGCCAAGGAAGGTAAACACATTGTTGTTGTTGGGGATAGCCAGATTAGGTACGTGGATAGGACATTCTGCTTGAAGGATAGGAGTAAAGGCAGAGAGTGTGTTTTCCTGGGGCTGGGATGAAGAATATTGTTAGCCGTCTGGATGACATCATGAGAGGTAATGGGAGCAATCCTATTATCTGTCTCAGTGCTGGAGGCAACGATGTTGGCAGACGTAGGAGTGAGGACCTGATTAGCAGGTACAGGTCAGCTATAGAGATAATTAGGAGGAAGGGTGGGAACTGTATATTGGATTTTTCAAAGGAGAGGA
>NC_069407.1:66439265-66517853 GCF_026875155.1 Cherax quadricarinatus
AGATAGGGAGATTGCCCATCTCCAGGCTGTGAGTGCACCTCACTCCGCGGACTTCCTCCAAACAGTTCCCATATCGGCAATGGGAACGCGATTCGATCCTAAGACCCTCAGTATTGCAGTGGCTCTGCGCCTTGCTGCCCCAATTCACACAGAATATACGTGTATTTGCGGCGAAGTGCGAGCAGACCACTACGTTCTACATGGTCTTAACTGTTCCAAACCCAAGGGCTGGCAAGCAAGACTCAATGAGGTCAACGACATCATTAAGAGAACCCTTGCTACAGCTGGATGCCCAGCCGAGAGTGAACCCCGATCACTAGCAGCCAACAATACCCACAACTCGGCAAACCGCCCCGACGGGATCACCATCTATCCTTCGAAGAATGGCAAGCTCTTAGCATGGGACTATACCTGTGTGTCCACACTGGCTGTCACCTATATCCATCATGGTGTGGGGCGACAGGGAGGAGCTGCTGACCACAGGGAGGAGTACAAGTTCAGCAAGTACAGGGACATAAGCCAACAGTATCAATTTGTCCCAGTGGGATCAGAGACCTTGTTATCATGTGGAAAAAATGCCACACGTTTCCTTAAAGAATTGGGTTTCAGACTCATCGACACCACCAGGGACCCAAGGGCAGCCGCTTTCATATTCCAGCGCCTCAGTATAGCTATCCAGAGGGGAAATGCTTGCTGCATACCTGTCTCGCATCCAGCCTCGGAGGAGCTGGAGGATATTCATGATCTTAGATGCATTCTGCCATTGTATTCATGTTTGTCTTTTCTGTAAATGTATTCTATTTATTAATAAATGTTCACATGGAATATAAAATATATAGGGGGTGGTAGGAGAAGAAAATATTCAAACAGCTCCGGGGAGAACCTTGAGTTTTCCCTGAGGTACGTTTATTGTCTTCTCTGAGGATGAGGGTCCCCATTCCAGCTATAGAGGTGGTACTTCCCTATATTATATTAATATATATATATATATATATATATATATTATATATATATATATATATATATATATATATAATATATATTTATATATATATATATATATATATTTATATATATATATTTATGTATATTTATATATATATATTTATGTATATTTTATATATATATTTATATATTTATATTATATATATATATATATATATATATATATATATATATATATATATATATATATATATATATATAATATATCGTGACGATTAGGTAAAACTTTCTATTTGGGCTTAAATAGCAACGCTCTTCTTGCCGAATATGACAAGCGAAAATTTGTGAATGCAGTAACCTCGCAGTAATCATGCTAAACCTAACGAAAAAAATATTTCATTGAGTTTCTTCATTATTAAATCATTTTAATCGTATCTATAATATATTTAGTTGAATGAGGCTAAATTAAATTTCGCTTATAATAAGCTTAGTTAAGTTTTCTAAGGTACTTTTGGCACAAAATTATTAATTTATATATTAACATAAATGAAAAAAAATATCTTTAAACATGGAGAAAATTTTAGAAAGGACTTAATTTTAAATAAGTTCTTGCTAATTGATCAGTTTTACCTATTCGAACGACATTATATATTTTATATATATATATATATATATATATATTATATATATATATATATATTTTATATATATATAATATATATATATATTATTTATTTTTATTTATTAACACCTCGGCCGTTTCCAAACAAGGCAGGGTGGCCCGAATAAGAAAAACTTCCTTCATTCACTCCATCACTCTCTTCCCAGAGGCATGCTTGCACTACAATTTTAAAACTGTATTATTAACACCCCTCCAGAGTACCGGCACTGTTCTTCCCATCTCCAGGAATCAAGTCCGTCCTGCCGGTTTCCCCTGGATCCCTTCGTAAATGTTACCTTTTTTACACTCCAACAGCACGCTACTATGTAACACGCTCATGCACGCTTGCTGCAAGTCCAAGCACCTCGCACAGAAAACCTCCTTTACCCCCTCCCTCCAACCTTTCCTAGGCCGACCCACTCCACCGCCTTCCCTCCACTACAAATTTATGAACTCTCGAAGTCATTCTATTTCGTTCCACCCTCTCTACATGCCCAAACACACTTAATAACCCCTCCTCATCCCTCTAGATCAGTGGTTCCCAAACTTTTTCAGCTTGTTACCCAATTTAACATGCCACATAAAGCATGTTACCCCTTTCATAAAATGTTGTTATTATTGATATATATGGCTAAACGTGAACGTATACAGCCTCGCATACTCTGCTAATCCTAGCAAAACCATTGAAAACGTAAGAACCACACATACATTATATATAAAATTAATAATAGCTACAAATTCACAGTAACAGTGGGTAAATACTAACTATATACTGCACAGGGCAGTACACATACATACCAGCTTATGTCTACCTCGGCTGATGCTCACAGATAAACTGACAGTGTGAAATAGAGGCAGCCTCAGGAAGTGAGTGACGCGTACTGGACAGTCGATCTGGGCTACTGAGTGACTTTTGTCCTGAAGCATACTTGTCAAAATACTTTTGGGTTTCCACACACTTAGCTATATATTTCTTCTTTTCTAATACTGTATATTAGTTTTTGATGTTTATTGTTATTTGGTTTAACTTTATTACTTACTTATAATAGGTTTACTTTACAACTTTATATACTAAGACAAAGTTAACAATAATCCTCATACCGGGTACCGCATTGTTTTCTTCATTTTCAGAATTCATAACTTTTTTTCTGTCACCCCTCCATTACCCCCCAAAAATGGTTAAATTACCCCCAGGGGGTAATTTACCCCCAGTTTGGGAACCACTGCTCTAGATAATAGTTTTGGTAATCCCGCACCTACTATTTTCCAAACTATGAATTATCTGCATTATATTCACACCACACATTGCCCTCAGACATATCTCCACTGCCTCCAGCCTTCTCCTTGTTGCAACATTCACAACCCATGCCTCACACCCATACAAGAACGTTGGTATAACTACTCATACATTTCCCTCTTAACTCTCATGGATAAATTTCTCCGTCTCCACAGACTCCTCAGTGCACCACTCACTTTTTTCCCCACGTAAATTCCATGATTTACCTTATCCTTCATAGACCCATCTGCTGACACGTCCTCTCCAAAATATCTGAACACATTCACATCCTTCATCATCCCTCCCTCCAGTCTGATTTCCAATCTTCAGTTACCTATTTTTATTTTTGTTATCCTCATCACCTTACTCTTTCCTATATTCACTTTTAATTTCCTTCTTTTACATACGCTACAAACTCATTAACCAACCTCTGCAACTTTTCTTCAGAATCTCCCAAAAACAGTGTCGTCGGCAATGAGCAATTGTAACAACTCCCACTTTGTGTTAGATTCTTTATCTTTTAACCCCACACCTCTTGCCAATACCCGAGAATTCACTTCTCTTACAACTCCATCTGTAATTATATTGAACAACCATAGTGACATCACACATCCCTGTCTAAGGCCTACTTTTACTTGGAAATAATCTTCCTCTGGCCTATATACTCTAACCTGAGCCTTTCTATCTTCGTAAAAGTTTTCACCACTTTCAATAACCTACCTCCTATTCCATACAATTGTAACATCTGCCACATTGCCTCCCTATCCTCCTTATTATGTGCTTTTTTTCAAATCCATAAATGTCACAAATACCTCTTTACCCTTATCTGAATACTGTTCACATATATGTTTCGCTGCAAACACTTGGTCTACACTCCCCCTACCCTTCCTAAAGCCTCCTTGTTCATCTGCTATCCTGCTCTACATCTTACTCTTAATTCTTTCAATAATAACTCTACCATACAGTTTACCAGGTATATTCAACAGATTTATTCACCTATAATTTTTACTCTTTTATTCCGTTTGCCATTATACAAAGGAACTATGCATGTGCTCTTCCAATTCCTAGGTACCTTACGCTCTTCCATACTTTTATTATATAAAAACACTAACCAATCTAAAACTATATTCCCATCTGCTTTTAACATTTCTATATTTATCCCATCAATCCCAGCTGCTTTAGTCCTTTCATTCTACTCACTGCCCTACTTTCCCACACTCAGAAGTGATTCTTCCTCACTCCTATAAGATATTATTCCTCCTTGCCCTATACGAAATCATAACGTCCCTATCATCAATATTTAATAATTCCTCAAAATATTCCCTCCATTGAATAACTCTCCTATTTATAACTAACAAATTCATTCTTTGCATACACTTTCTCAGCTTATTAATCTCACTCCAAATTTTTTTTCTGATTTTCAACAAAATTTGTTGATAACATCTCACCCACTCTCTTAACCTCAAATATACTCCTCCCTCCTTGCATCACTTCTACTTTGTATAAATCTCTAATATGTAAAATTTTTCTCTTACCACTCTTTACATCATTCCATTAATCGCTTTCCTTCCCTCCCGCACCCACTTTCCAATAATGACAAACTTCAGCTGAACACTAACTCTATATTATTAAACTTACCCCTATACATTATCTGTCCCATAGCCTATACTTACACTAGCCCATCTGTCCTCCAACAGTTGTTTATATCTTACCCTAACTGCCTCCTCCTTCAGTTTAGAAATCTTCACTTCTCTTACCTGCTGTTTCCATTCTGTGTGTGTGATGAATGGTTTGAAAAACCGACAAGTTGAAGATTGAGACACTTATGCAGCATATGGGAATCTTTATTCAGGAAACGTTTCGCCACACAGTGGCTTCATCAGTCCAATACAAAGAGGAAGGCGTAAGGAGAGGAGGAGAATGAGGTAATCAGTCCCTCAACCTGGAGTCGATGTGTTCAGTCCATCAATCTTGTAGAATGTACAGCATAGGGCCGTAGACGTGGCTTATACACTGTATAAGCTGGTTGAATGGATGAATGGATGAATGGTTTTTCAAACCATTCATCACAACTGTCAGACACGGCAGCATCATGGGGTCTTGTTACAAAGAATTCTTCAACACTTGTTCAACCTTTGGACGAAGACCTACTTCGACTAGTGGATGGTACCACTATGACCCCGCCTCCATCTGCTTCACGTCACCTCACTACAGTGTATAAGCCACGTCTACGGCCCTATGCTGTACATTCTACAAGATTGATGGACTGAACACATCGACTCCAGGTTGAGGGACTGATTACCTCATTCTCCTCCTCTCCTTACGCCTTCCTCTTTGTATTGGACTGATGAAGCCACTGTGTGGCGAAACGTTTCCTGAATAAAGATTCCCATATGCTGCATAAGTGTCTCAATCTTCAACTTGTCGGTTTTTCAAACCATTCATCACAACTGTCAGACACGGCAGCATCATGGGGTCTTGTTACAAAGAATTCTTCAACACTTGTTCAACCTTTGGACGAAGACCTACTTCGACTAGTGGATGTACCACTATGACCCCGCCTCCATCTGCTTCACGTCACCTCCACTACAGTGTATAAGCCACGTCTACGCCCTAGCTGTACATTTACAAGATTGATGGACTGAACACATCGACCCCAGTTGAGGGACTGATTACTCATTCTCCTCCTCTCCTTACGCCTTCCTCTTTGTTTTGGACTGATGAAGCCACTGTGTGGCGAAACGTTTCCTGAATAAAGATTCCCATATACTGCATAAGTGTCTCAATCTTCAATTTGTCGGTTTTTCAAACCATTCATCACAACTGTCAGACACGGCAGCATCATGGGGTCTTGTTACAAAGAATTCTTCAACACTTGTTCAACCTTTGGACGAAGACCTACTTCGACTAGTGGATGGTACCACTATGACCCCGCCTCCATCTGCTTCACGTCACCTCACTACAGTATATAAGCCACGTCTACGGCCCTATGCTGTACATTCTACAAGATTGATGGACTGAACACATCGACTCCAGGTTGAGGGACTGATTTCCTCATTCTCCTCCTCTCCTTACGCCTTCCTCTTTGTATTGGACTGATGAAGCCACTGTGTGGCGAAACGTTTCCTGAATAAAGATTCCCATATGCTGCATAAGTGTCTCAATCTGTTTCCATTCTCCTTGTTTCCCATCCACCCTTTACTCTTACTGTGGCTACAACTGAAAAGTGATCTTATATATCTGTGGCCCCTCTATAAACATGTATATCCTGAAGTCTACCCAACAGTATTTTAACTATCAATATGTAGTCCAACAAACTATTGTCATTAAACCCATACATTATATCTTGTATAATTATCCTCTTTTTTTTTAAAATACGTGTTACCTATAACCAAACACTTTTCTATACAAAGTTCAATCAAACGCTCCCCATTATCATTTACACCTGGCACAATAAACTTACCTACCACACACCTCTAAACGCTTCTCCTACTTTAGCATTTAGGACCCCCACCCCAATTAGTCTCTGGCTCGAAAGTTCCTACACACTCGCTTAACATCTAATATATATTATTATATATTATATATATATAATATATAATATATATATATATATAATATATATATATATATATTATATATATATGTCGTGCCGAGTATGTAAAACTGGTCAATTAGCAAGAGCTCATTTAAAATTAAGTCCTTTCTAAAATTTTCTCTTATACTTTTAAAGATTTTTTTTCATTAAAGTTAACGTAAAAGTTTTTAATTTTGCACCAAAAGAACCTTAGAAAACTTACCTAACCTTATTATAACAAGAACAATTTATTTTAGCGTAACCCAACTAAATATATTTTAGATTTGTTTACAGTAATTTAATACTAAACAAACACAGTGAAATATATTTTTTTCGTTAGGTTCAGAATGATTTTGGAGAAATTATTGCATGCACAAATTTTCACTTGTCCTATATGGCAAAATGAGCGTTGCTATTTAAGCCAAGATCGCAAATTCTGCCTATTCGGCACGACATAGTTATATATATATATATATATATATATATATATTATATATATATAATATATATATATATATATATTTATATATATATATATATTTATATATATATTATATTATATATATTGCAGTGGCTCTGCGCCTTGCTGCCCCAATTCACACAGAATATACGTGTATTTGCGGCGAAGCGCAAGCAGACCAATATGGTCTACATGATCTTAACTGTTCCTAAACCAAGGGATGGCATGCAAGACACAAAGAGGTCAACGACATCATTAAAAGAACCCTTGCTTCAGCTGGATGCCCAGCCGAGAGGGAGCCCCGATCACTAGCGGCCAACAATACCCACAACCCAGCAAACCGCCCCGACGAGATCATCTATCCTTGGAAGAATGGAAAGCTCTTAGCATGTGACTATACCTGTGTGTCCACACTGGCTGACACCAATATCCATCACAGTGTGGGGCCACAGGGAGGAGTACAAGATCAGCAAGTACAGGGACATAAGCCAACAGTATCAATTTGTCCCAGTGGGATCAGAGACCTTGGGATCATGGGGAAAGGGTGCCACACATTCCCTTAAACAATTGGATTCCAGACTCATCGACACCACCAGGGACCCAAGGGCAGCCACTTTCATGTTCTAGCGCCTCAGCGTAGCCATCCAGAGGGGAAATGCTTGCTACATCCTTGGCTCGCGTCCAACCTCGGAGGAGCTGGAGGAAATCCATGATCTTTGATACATTGTTTCATTGCTTATGTTTTTCTGTAAATGTATTCTGTTTATTAATAAATGTTCACATAGAATATCAAATATAGGGGGTGGTAGTAGAAGAAAATATTCAAACAGCACCGGGGAGAACCTTGAGTTTTCCCTGAGGTACGTTTGTCTTCTCAGAGGATGATGGTCCCCATTCCAGCCATAGAGGTGGCACTTCCCTATATTTTTTTTATTAATATATATATATATATATATATATATATAATATATATATATATATATATATATATAATATATATACCAATATATGAGATATGGAGAGATAAATGTCTAGTACACATTGTTACACGTTTGTCACTGATTATAATGCGAAAATATCATCCAGTTCTTCAGAACTGGGGTGCGTGCCCATAATACAGCAGGCATTACCCTTCTGAACAGCAGCGCTGAGTCGCTGGAACAGAAAACTAGCTGCCCTGGGATCCCTACTTACCCTGATGAGTCTTTTGCCTAGCTCCTTAAGGAACTTAAATGCACACTTTCCCCATGAGCTGCCCCTCCTCCTTCCCTGGTGTATTGGAGATAGGTATTAGCCAAGGTAGATGAACATGTGTAGTCCCACACCACCTGCTTACCGTCTGTGCAGGCTTAAAGTGTGATACCATCTGGACGCTTCTGGCAGCCATTAGATCTGCATAGTTGGGGTGGCTCCCTTACTGCTGGGCATCCGGCTGTTGTGAGGCTCGTCTTGATGTTATTAACCTCTTCATGTCTTGTAATCTTTCCCTCGGATTTACGGCACACAAGACCATGGTACCCGAATCGGTCTGCTGCTTCACTGCCACAAATACACCTGTGTTCGGCGAGAATAGGGGCGGCAAGTCGAAGGGCCATCACTGAATGGGAAACTCGTGCTGCTCCAGCACCGAAACCTAATGCAGCACTGGTCTACAAACAGTCAAGTTGGGATGGCTCCATCACTGAAAAGGTGCTTGCCATCATGCTTAGGGCTGTATCCTCAGAGAGGGAGACTGCCCATTTTCAAACTGTAAGTGCACATCACTCCAGGGACATCCTCCAAACAGTTCCCATTTTGGCAATGGGAGCGCGCCTCGATTCTAAGACCCTCTGTATTGCAGTGGCTCTCTGCCTCGCTGCCGCTATTCATACGGAATATACCTGTGCTTGCGGCGATGTGCATGCCAACCAATATGCTCTACATAGTCTTAAATGTTCCAAAACCAAGAGCTGGCATTCAAGACACAGTGAAATCCACGACGACATAAAGAGAAGCCTTGTTACAGCTGGATGTGCAGCCAAGAGAGAGCCCTGATTACTAGCAGCCAACAATACCCACAACCCAGCAAACTGCCCCGGTGGGATCACGGTCTATCCTTGGAAGAATGGCAAGCTCTTAGCAGTGTCGACACTGGCTGACACCTATATCCATCACAATGTCGGGAGACAGGGAGGAGCTGCTGATCACAGGGAGGAGAACAAGATCGTCAAGTACAGGGGCATAAACCAACTGCATCAATTTGTCCCAGTGGATCAGAGACCTTGGGATCATGGGTTAAAAATGCCACACGTTTCCTTAAACAACTGGGTTCCAGACTCATCGACACCACCAGGGACCCAAGGGCAGCCACTTTCATGTTCCAGCGCCTCAGCGTGGCCATTCAGAAAGGAAATGCATGCTGCATGCTTGGCTTATGTCCAGCTTCGGAGGAGCTGGAGGAGACTCATAATCTTTGATATGTGCCAATGTACTGATAGCGTTTTCTGTCAGTGTATTCTGTCTAATAAAGTTCACATACAATATAAAATATAGGGGGTGGTAAGAGAAGAAAATATTCAAACAGCTCCGGGAGAACCTTGAGTTTTTCCTGAGGATGAGGGTCTCCAGTAAAGTTCTAGAGGTGGTACCGCTCTTCACACACACACCTGCCTCTGGGCAGGTGACAGGAGAGGATGAGTCGCACTGCTCATTAAAACCCGATGTGGATTTGAGGAAATGTTAGGAATGGACGAAATGGACGATAGGGGCTACATAGTAGGTACAATTCAATCTAGGGGGACATAAGGCAGTCATTGCAGTGATGTACAACCCGCCGTAGAACTGCAGGAGAAAATGGACACACTAGCTGAGGTTGCCTGAAGAGGTCACACAGGAATAACAAAAGTGATAGTTGTGGGTGACATAAATCGCAAGGAGACTGAGAAATCTTGAAGCCACATGGGGGTCTCTAAACATGGAGAGCCAAAATAATGGTTGTGATACTGGGAAACCTCATTTATCAACATGTTAGGGTCACTACCAGAGAGAGATGAGAATGAACCAGCTAGACTGGACCTCTTATTCACTTTGAGTAGCTCGGACATCGAGGACATTACATATGAAAGGCCCCTCAGAGCTAGTGATAATGTAGTTCTGAGCATTGAATACGTAGAGTTGCAAGTTAAGAGGGTAACAGAAGTAGAATGGGAAAAGCCAAATTACAAAATGGGGAGCTACACAGGCAAGAGGAACTTCCTGCAGGAGGTTCACTGGGAAAGAGAATTTGTAAGAAAATCAGCAAATGAAATGATGCACTATGTGACAAAATGCAAGGAGACAGCGGAAAGGTTTGTTCCTAAGCACAACAGAAATCATGGGAAAACCAGAACGAGCCCTTTGTTTACCCAAACGTGTAGAAAGACAAAAACTAAGTGGGCTAGAGAATAGAAAAAGTTCACAAACCATAGGACCAAGGAAAAAGATTATTCGAGAAGCCAAAAACGAATATGCACAGATAACGAGATAGCATCGAAAGTCAAGTCTGACCTGTAGCTGTTGTATAGTCGCTTTAGGAGGAAGACAACAGTTAAGGATCAGGTCATCAGGCTGAGGTAGGAAGGAAGGACGGGAGCTCACAAGAAACGACCAAGAAGTACATGAGAAGCTCACATATTATTTACAGTGGAGACAGAAAAGACTCTGGGAAGTCAGAATAGGGGAATATACCAACATGGGATTTACGAACAAGTGCTGAATGAAATACACACAACCGAGGAGGTGAAAAAGCTGCTAAGTGAACTAGATATCTCAAAGGCGTTGGGATCGGACATCTTTCCATGGGTCCTTAGAGAGGGAGCAGAGGCCCAGTGTGTGCCACTAACAACAATTTTCAACACATCTATCCCTTTGAGGGTCGGTCATGTACATGAACGTCTTAACAGCCGAGGTGGGTCACATACTTATATGCATAAGTTCTAATGGCTTTTAATCTGGTGGAAGAAAGCTAGTAGGCCTACATATCAAAGAATTGGTCTGTGTGATCGGTGTGAACAGTAAAAAAAAATTGAAGCACGCTGTTCATAATGAGAAAAAAACTCCTACAGTGTTTTTATTTCAAAACAGCGACTTTGCAGTGTATTTTCGTATAGTATTTGTGATTGTATTCTCGTTTTCATGGTCTCTCTTTATAGAAATATAGATGATATCGATTGGCTTCACGGTGAAAAGTACCTTGAAAGTGAGCTCAAAATAGCAGAAATCTTCGATTTTTGCCGATGTTCAGGAGTAAACAAATGAAACGCGTCCAATACACATCAACTGGTGAATCTGATATTCTTTTACAAGTTTGCTGATATCATTTATACCGTTTTTACAATAATGCAGTAGTCTGCATAACGGTAAATCTTCTGTTTTTTGTGAGAATAAAAATTCAAAATGTAAAGCAATAATAATACAAGAGGGGCCTGGAGACGTGACTAATGAACAGAGAAAATGTTATTTTAGTGCCAGGAACATCTGTCTTGTTTATTCTGGACCCTATTTTAAAATTGCCATCTTTTGAAATTTGAGTGAAATTGGCCAAATTGCCAATTTCTGACCACTTTATTGGATAGTCGAAATTGGTAAATAGGCTGTTTGTTGTACTCAATCGATAGAACAAATGGAGTTCTAGTGAAATAGCTATGATTTTAGTCGACTGGAACATTGGAATTGGCCGAAAATAGGGCTCAGAGTTGGCGAAATTGCCGATGCGTAAACATCGTCGAGACCACTAACTTCGGAAGCATAATTCCGTAAGTTTTCCATCAAGTTTCATAGTTTTGGTGAAATAACGATCGGAAAATTTTATCACATCAAAAGTTTTTTTTTCGAATACTTTTCGACCCCCAGCGTGAGTCCAGGAACGAGGATCTCGACCCTCAAAAGACTAAGGAAATTGGGCAACTACCTGAGGCATGGAAGACGACAAATTTAGTCCCTATTGTTAAGAAAGGAGACAGACACGAGGCACTAAACTGCAGACCAAGGTCACTGACGTCTGTAGTATGCAAAGTCATGGGGAAGATTATTAGGAGGAAAGAGGTGGAGCAACTAGAATGGAACGAGCTTATAAACGACAACCAGCGCGGACTTAGAGAAGGAAAATCCTGTGTCACAAACCTACTGGGGCTTTATGACAAGGTAACGGAAGTAAGACACAAGAGAGAGAGGGGTGGTTAGATGGCATTTTTCTTGGACTGCAAGAAGGCCTTCGACACAGTTCCTCACAAGAGATTAGTGCAAAAGCTAGAGGATCAGGCACGCACAACAGGAATTGCACTGCAATTAGAAAATACCTGACTGGGAGGCAACAACGAGTCACGGTACGTGAGGAGGCATCAGAGTGGGCGACTGTGACGTGCAGGGTTCCACAGGGGTCAGTCATAGGACCAGTACTATTTTTGGTACATGTGAATGACATGACGGAAGGGGCAGACTCAGTGTCCATGTTTGCAGATGATGTGAAGTTAATGAGAAGAATTAAATCGGATAAGGATGAGGCAGGACTACAAAGAGATCTGGGCAGGCTGCAAGCCTAGTCCAGCAACTGGCTTCTCGAATTCAACACCGCCAACTTCATAGGCATGAAGATTGGGAAAGGCTAAGAAAATCGCAGAGTATTGGCTAGGTGGCCAAAGACTGCAAACCGCACTCAAGGAAAAGGATCTTGGGGTGAGTATAATACCGAGCACATATTTCGAGGCCCACATTTACCAGATAAATGCTTCAGCATATCGGCGTCTGGCAAACCTAAGAATAGCGTTCCGATACTTCAGAAAGGAATCGTTCAAGACTGTACACCGTGTACGTCAGGCCCATACTGGAGTTTGGAACTCACTCCTGGTCATGCACGTCAAGAAATTGGTGACTGGTTCCAGAGCTAATGCGAATGTCCTACGACGAAAGGTTAAGGGTAATCGGCATGACGACACTGGAGGACAGGAGGGCTAGGAGAGACATGATAATGACATGCAAAATACTGCGAGGAATTGAAAATGTGGAGAGAGACATGTTCCAGAGATTGGGCGACTCAGATGATGAGACGTTGGGAAGTACTTCTTCAGTCGTAGAGTTGTCTGGAAGTCGAATAGTCTAGCAAGTGATGTAGTGGAGGCAGGAACCATACATAGTTTGAAGACGAGTTATGATAAAGCTCATGGAGCAGGGAGAGAGAAGACTCAGTAGCGACCAGTGAACAGGCGGGGCTAGGAGCCGAGTCTCGACCCCTGCATCCACAAATAGGTGACTACAGACACACACACACACACACACACACACACACACACACACACACACACACACACACACACACACACACACACACACACACACACACACACCGTCAGTCAGCAGACGTGGGTCACAAGGCTCCGAGATCCTTAGTGGTTTTTAATGCGTGCAACAACTGCTAGCAGTAATCAGCGGTAGTGACAACGTCAGTGAACAATCCTACGAGTGATAACCAGAGTTATTAGTTAAAAAAAAGTCGAGAGGAAGCCTGAAATCTTTAATATTTCAAAGTGTCAAACCGTTAGTGGTTAGTAGGCTTCTGTTGCTACACAGATTCAAATATACAAAGATTCAAGTGAGTGTGGAAGCGGGTGTTCAAGAATTTCGAGTGATTGGATAACAAGTGAAATGTGGGGCACCATACAGTGAGTGAAAAAAAAAATAATAAGCAAGAGTAGAAAGGAAAAATATAATATATAACAAGGGAAGGTGGCATTTAGGCCTGCTGAAACAGTGACGTCACAACAGTTGTGTGACATTATACATATAAAGTGTAACACCGAATGTGAAGTGTATTCCAATATAAGTGAAGTGTACTCTATCATAAGTGACACTGAGGGTCGCGGGATGCATGAGCATATACGGTTATAAAGATCACAGGTGAAGAATTTTCAAAATAGTGATAGAAGGCTACGTCATCAGCATCTGGCAACTTGTCATCGCATCACTGCCAGCTTAAGTATCACTCACCTGTTGGGGTGTTTTTTTGGGTCCTGAACCTGCCTTGAGTCACTGTTAGATACTGGTCACTCACCCCATCCTGCAAGCTATTCCCAGAAATTTAGAGCATAAATAGCAAGATTTAAGGTGAAGATAGAGGGTTGACTAGCGAGGAGCATCCTAGCAGGGGAAGCCTAGTTGAGGTGACGTCAGACAACTCCTAAAGCCCAGACAAGCAAATTTTTACAACCTAATTACTTTCTGTTTTATAAGTAGAAGTGATAAGTGCTAGAATCACTGTTGGTAGTTTTTTAGAATTACTGGTATCTACCGTTATTTATTGCATTATAATACTTAAAGTGGGGGCACACAACACGCACTACACACACGCACACACACACACATCACACAACACACACACACACACACACACAAACACACACACACACACACACACTCACACACACCCACCTCGCCCATAACACATACACACACACACACTCACACACACACCACACAGAACACACACCCCACACACACACACACATACACATACACACACACATACACACACATCATACTCACACACACCATATCACACACACAAAACAATCACACACACACACATACACACATACACAATCATACACACACATACGCACACATACACACACACATACACACACACATACACACCATACACCATACACACACACTTACACACATACACACACAGAACAAGCCACTTGTAGCTGTAGTACACACACTGTAAACACACATACACAGGATTTCACACGGCCCTGTGACTGACCAATCTGAACCTTCTCCTCTGCCCTTCTCTCCTCTCTCTCTTGCTCTCTCTCTCTCTTGCTACTCTCTCTCTCATTGCTCTCTCTCTCTCTTGCTCACTCTCTCACCTAGCTCTCCTCTCCTCTCTTGCTCACATCTCTCCTTGCTCTCTCCTCTCTGCTCTCTCTTGCTCTCTCTCTCTCTCTGCCTCTCCTCTATCTTGCCTCTCTCTCTCTGCTCTACTCTCTCTCATCGCTCTCCTCCCTCGCTCTCTCTCTTGCTCTCTCTCTCTCTTGCTCCCTCTTTGCCTCTCTTGCTCTCTCTCTCTCTTGCTCTCCCTCTTCTCTCGCTCTTGCTCTCACTCTTGCTACTCTCTCCTCCTCATGCTCTCGCTCTCTCTCTTGCTCTCTCTCTCTCTTGCTCTCTCTCTCTTCTTGCTCTCTCTCTCCTTGCTCTCTCTCTCTCATTCTCCTCTCTCTGCTCTCTCTCTCTCTCGCTATCTCTCTCTCTTGCTCTCCTCTCTAGCTCTCTCTCTCTCTTGCTCTCTTCTCTCTCTTCTCTCTCTCTCTCTCTCCTATCTCTCTCTCTCTCTGCTCTCTCTCTCTTGCTCTCTCTCTTGCTCACTCTACTCTTGCTCTCTCTCTCTCTTGCTCTCTCCTCTTGCTCTCTCTCTTGCTCTCCTCTATCTCTCGATATCTCTCTGCTCTCTCTCCCTCGCTTGCTCTCTTCTCTCTCTTGCTCTCTCTCTCACTCGCTCTCACACTTGCTCTCGTCGCTCTTCTTGCTCTCTCTTTCTCACTCTCTCTCTGCCCTTCTCTCTTGCTTCTCTCTCTCTCTTGCTCTCTTCTCTTGCTCTCTCTCACTCTCTCTTGCCTCTCTGCTCTCATCTCTTGCTCGCTCTCTCTCCTTGCCTCTTCTCTCCTTGGCTCTCTCTCTCTCTGCCCTCTCTCTCTTGCTCTCTCTCTTGCTCTCTCTCGCTCTCTTGCTCTCTCTCTTGCTCTCTCTCTCGTCTCTTGCTCTCTCTCTGCCTCTCTCTCTCTCTTGCTTCTCACTCTCTCTTCTCTCTTGGCCTCTCTCTCTCTCCTCTCTCTCTCTCTCTCTCTCTCTCCTCTCTATCTCTCTCTCTCTCTTGCTCTCTCCTCTCTCTTGCTCGCTTGCTCTCTCTCTTGCTCTCTCTCTGTCTTGCACTCGCTCTCTTGCTCTCTCTCTTGCTCTCTCTCTCTCTCGATCTCTCTCTTGCTCTCTCCCCTCTCTGCTCTCTCTCTCCTCTTGCTCTCTCCTATTTGCTCTCTCTCTCTCTTGCTCTCTCTCTCTCTCGCTCGCCCTCGCTCTCTCTCTTGCTCTCTCTCTCTCTTGCTCCCCTTGCTCTCTCTTGCGCGCTCTCTCATCTTGCGCCCCTCTGCTTCTCTCTCATTGCTCTCTCTCTTGCTCCTCTCGCTCTCATTGCTCTCGCTCTCTCTCTTGCTCTCGTCACTCTCTGTTCTCTCTCTCTCTTGCTCTCTCTCGTTGCTCTCTCTCTCTCTTGCTCTCTCTCTTGCTCCCTCTCTCTCCTCGCTATCTCTTCTCTCATTCTCTCTCTCTAGCTCTTCTCTCTCTCTGCTCTCTCTCTCATCCTCTCGTCTCTCTCTCTCTCTCATCTCTTCTCTCATCTCTCTCTCTCTTGCTCTCTCTCTCTCTCTTGCTCTCTCGCATTAGCTCTCTCTCTCTTGCTCTCTCTCTTGCTCTCTCCTCTTGCTCCCTTCTCTCTCTCTCTCTCGTCTCTATCACTCTCACTCAACTCTCTCTCTCTCTCGTCTCGACCCTCACTCTCTCGCTCTCCCTCTCTCCTCTCTTGCTCTCTCTCTTGCTCTCTTGCTCTCTCTCTTGCTCTCTCTCCTGCTTGCTCTCTCTCTCTTGCTCTCTCTCTGCTCCTCACCTCTCTCTCCGATCTCTCTCTTGCCCCTCTCCCTCTCTTGCTCTCCTCTCTCTTGCTCTCATCTCTCTCTCTTGCTCTCTCTCTTGCCTCTCTTCTCTCTCTTGCTCTCTCTCTCTCTCCTCTCTCCTCTCTCTCTCTCTTGCTCCTCTCATCTTGCTCTCTTGCTTCCTTTCCTCTTGCTCTCCTCTCTGTCTTGCCTCCTCTCTTGCTCTCACCTCTTGCTCTCTCTCTCGCTCTCTCTCTGGTCTCTCTCCCTCTTGCTCTCCTCTTGCTATCCTCTCTCTCTTGCCTCTCTCTTGCTCTCTCTCTCTCTGGCTCTCTCTCTTGCTCTCTCACACTCTCTTGCTCTCGCTCTCATCTCTGCTCTCTCACTCTCATGCTCTCTCTCTCTCTTGCTCTCTCTCTTCTCTTGCTCTCTCTCTCCTCTAGCTCTACTCTCTTGTCTCTCTCTCACTCTTGCTCCTCTCTCTGCTCTCTCTCTCTGCTCTCTCTTCTTGCACTCTCTTCTCTCTTGCTCTCCTCTCCTCTCTCCTCTCTCTCTCTCTCTCTCCCTCTCTCTCTCTCATCTCAGCTCTCTTGCTCTCGTCTCTCTTGCTCTCTTGCTCTTCTCCTTGCTCTCGTGCTCTCTCTCTTGCACCTCTCTCTGTCTAGCTCTCTCTCTTGCTCACTCTCTCGATCTCTCTCTCGATCTCTCTCTTGCTCTCTCCACTCTCATGCTCATCTCTCTCTTCTTGCTCTCTCTCTCTCTTGCTCTCATCTCTCTCTCGCTCCTCCGCTCTCTTGCTCTCTCTCTCTCATAGCGCTCTCTGCTCTCTCTCTCTCTGCCCTCTCTCTAGCTCTCTCTCTCTCTTGCTCTCTCTCTTGCTCTCTCTCACTCTCTTTTGCTCTCGCTCTCACTCTCTTCTCTCTCTCTCCTCTTGCTCTCTCTCTCTCTTGCTCTCTCTCTCTCTTGCTCTCTCTCTCTCTCTTGCCTCTCTCTTCTCTCTCTCTCTCTCTCTCTGCTCCTCTCTGCTCTCTCTCTCTTGCTCTCTCTCTTGCTTCCTCTCTCTCCTTGCGCTCTCTCTCTCTCTTCTCTCTCTCTCTCTCTCTCTCTCGCTCGTCTCCTCATCTCTCTCTCTCTCTCTTGCTCACCCATCTCTCTTGCTCTCTTGCTCTCTCTCATGCTCTCTCTCGTCCTTGCTCTCTCTCTCTTGCTCTCTCTCTTGCTCTCCTCTCTCTCTCGATCTCTCTCTTTGCTCTCTCCTCTCTGCTCTCTCTCACTCTTGCTCTCTCTCTCTCTGCTCTTCATCGTCGTCCCCATTTTCCCTGCTAACTCTCCCCTCTCCGACACTTTAAAAAAAAAAAAAAAAAAAAAAAAAAAAACAAAAAAAGAAAATGTGGGGACTCGCAGGAACCAAGGATCAGATGATAATGGTTCGGGTAGGGAGGATGGATGGAGAGCATGGACAGGATGCACAAGAGTTGGAGAGAAAATTAGGAGAGCTTTCTGAAAAAAATGGAGAAAGAGCTCTCTGTGAAATTGAAAGGAAGGTTGGAGCAGGAAGCCAAAGAATTGAAGTCCCAAGTCGAAACTGCAGTACCAAGATAAGGGTCCAGAAGTTGAGATAAATAGGCTGAGCTAGTTACAGGGCAGTGACCAAGAAGACACAGCATAATGAAGCTGCGAGCTGAACAGAAGGAGGAATTATGAATTAGGCTATGGTCACATCAATCGTCAAGGAGGGACCAAGATGAAAGGGGAAGGATCAGCTTGGTTGCAAGATGGAGAGGGGAGAGGTCGAAAAGGTTGCTGAGCACAACATGCTATCAAGAGCCACTGGAAAAATAATGGAGAAACTGACCACAACAGCAGGATCTGAGTCCACAGAGGTGAGCAATGGGAGAAAAAGAGTACAAAATCAGTGTTTTATCCATGGGCTCAGGAGAGAGAGAAAGGACACACACAGAAAGGAAGCAGGAAGAAGGAAAGGAGATTGAGAAAATCATCACGGAAATAGGTGGAATGGACGAGATTGGAAATTTACGAGAATTTAGGGGGTAACTCGAAGGGAGAAAACGACCAATCACGCTGATTCTCAGGACGGAAACATGCGGAACAGGACCTCCAAGAGAAACCACGATTGAAATACTCGAAGAGTACAAGAGGGGTGTTCCTAGACAGAGACAGAACAAAATCAGAACGACAGCAGCGAGGGAGAGGACAAAAAAACGAAAGGAGCTAGGAAAAGAGACAAGGAGGGTATCAGCAGAGGTCAGTCAGAGCAGGACAAACAGCAAGGGCAAGCACACACACAACATCTCAGAACCATAACAACCTAAAAACCATCCCAACCACACAACTACAATCCATACCCACAGCCTCCACCCACATCGAGCTATAGAATCCCACAGTATGCCACCAGGTCTCCCACCCCACAGGGCCCCCCAAACCACAGTGTTGGAAAAGGAAACACAGGTATGGTACACAAACCTGATGGAATAACAAATAAGTGGGAGGAGTGGCACGAAAGAGTCAAAGAAGCATCCCCGGACATCATAGCGTTACAGAAACCAAGCTTACAGGTATGATAACAGATGCCATCTTGCCAACGGATACAAAACCAAACCCTGAGGAAAGACAGAGGGAACAGGGGGGGTGGAGGATTGCGTTGCTGATCAAATCGCTGGAATTTTGATGAGCTGAGAGAGAGATTAGCGAGAAGAAAGTGAATAATAGTGGGAACACTTCACTCTGGAGGTCCCAGGTGTAAATAGCAGTGAGGAATAACCCACCAAGAACACAGGAGGCCAAGCAAGAGTACGACGAGAGCAATAGAGCGATGTTGACACACTGGCTAGAGCGGCCCAGAAAGCTCCATGCATGCAGTGGCAAGCTCCGATCATGGGACTTTAACCACAAAGATCGATTGGGAGAACTTGGACCCACAGGGGGCCCAAGATACATGGAGGGCTAAGATGATGGAGGTGGTAATGGAGAAACTTCCATGTACCAACACGTAGAGGGACACTACAAGAGAGAGAGGAGAGGATGAACCATCAAGGCTGGACTAGTATTCACCTTCAGTAGTGCAGATATCGAGGACCTCACATATGAAAGACCCCTTGGGCCTAGACCATGTGGTTTAAGCTTCGAATAACACAGTAGAGCTACAATGGAGGAGAACAGAAGCCAGACGAATGAAGCCAAACTACAAGAAAAGGACTACACAGGATTGGAGGAACTACCTGAACGTGTTCAAGTGGACAGAGAACTGGCAGGGAAGCCAGTAATGAGCTGAAGGAATATGTAGCAACAAAATGCAAGGGAGGCTGAGGAAGTTTGTAACCCAAGGTAACAGGAGTAATGAAAAAGCCAGGATAAGCCCATGGTTTAACCCAAAGGTGCAGGAGGCAAAAAACCAAGTGTGCTAGGGAATGGAAGAAATATAGAAGGCAAAGGACCCCATGAGAATAAGGAGAACAGTCGTAGAGCAGAAACGAAATATGCACAGATAAAAGGAGGCCCAAAGACAATATGAAAATGATCATAGCACGAAAGCCCAAATCTGACCCGAACTGTTGTACAGCCACATCAGGAGGAAAACAACAGTCAAGGACAGGTAATCATGCTAAGGAAGGAAGGAGGAAGAGACAACAGGAAATGACCGTGAAGTATAGAAGAACTCAACAAGAGAATTCAAAGAAGTGTTTCACAGAGGATACAGAAGGGACTCCAGGAAAGACGAGAGGTGGGCCCACCCCAAGTGCTGGACACAGGAGCACACAACTTAGGAAAAGTGAAGAGGCCTTCCTGAGTGAGCATATAACCCAAAGCAATGGCCAGATAACAGCTTTCCCCATGGGTAATTGAGGAGAGGGAGCAGAGGCGCTATGAGTACCCCTAACGAACAATATTCAATACATCAAATCGAAACAGGGAGATTGCCTGAGGCATGGAAGACAGCAAATGTAAGTCCCAATCTTTAAAAAAGGAGACAGACATGAAGCGTAAACTACAGACCAGTTCACAGACATGTATAGTAGGCAAAATCAGGGAGAAGATTATCAGGAGAAGAGTGGTGGAACACCTAGACAGGAATAACTCATCAACAGCAGCCCAGCATGGTTTCAGGGACGGGAAATCCTGTGTCACAAACCTACTGGAGTTCTATGACATGGTGAAAGCAGTAAGACAAAGAGAGAGGGGTGGGGTGGATTGCATTTCCTTGGACTGCAAGAAAGGCGTTGACACAGTTCCCCACAAGAGATTGGTGCCAAAACAGGAGGACCAAGCAGGGATAACAGGAAGGCACTACAATGGATCAGGGAATACTTTGTCTGAAGACAGCAGCGAGTCATGTATGGGGCGTGGCGAGTGTCCAGAGTGGGTGGGCACCTGTGACCACGGGCCCGCAGGGGTCAGTCCTAGGACCAGTGCTGTTATCAGGTATTTGTGAACGACCATGACGGAAGTAATAGACTTGAGGTGTCCCCTGTTTGCAATGACGTGAATTGATGCGAGAAATACACCTTCGATCGAAGACTCAGGCAGAACTACAAAGGGATCTGGACAGGCTGCAGATCCCTGGTCCAGCAATGTGGCTCCTGAGGTCAATCCACCAAGTGCAAAAGAACATGAAGATGGGGAAGGGCAAAGAAGGCCGCAGACGGAGTAAAGTCTAGGGTCAGAGACTACAAACACTCACCAAGGAAAAGATCTGGGTGAGTATAACACCAGGCCACATCTCCTGACCCCATCAACCAAATAACTGCTGCAGCATATGCGCCTAGCAAACCTCAGAACTGCATTCCGACATCTTTAATAAGGAATCGTACAGGACCCTGTACACCGTATACGTTAGGCCCATAGTGGAGGAGCTGGCACCAGTTTGGAACCCACACCTATGCCAAGCACGTAAAGAAACTAGAGAAAGTGCAAAGGTTTGCACAAGACTAATCCTCAGAGCTAAGAGGTATGTCCCTACGAGGAGAGGTTAAGGAAATCAACCTGACGACACTGGAGGACAGGAGAATAGGGGACATGATAACGACAACAAAATACTAAGGGGATTTGACAAGGTGGACAAAGACAGGATGTTTCCAGAGTTAGGAACACAGCACACAAGGGGACACAGTTGGAAGCTAAAGAACACAGATGAATCACAGGAGGTTAGAAGTATTTTCTTCAGCCACAGAGTAGTCCAGAAGTGGAATATTTTGGGAACGTGTAGTGGAGGCAGGATCCAAAAAAGTTTTAAAAAGCAGGAGATAAAGCCAGGGCCGGGAGAGTCCCTAGTAGCGATCAGTGAAGGGGCGGGGCCAGGAGCTGGGGACTCGCCCCCCCGAAACCCTCAACTGGGTGAGTACAACTGGGTGAGTACTACTCCTCGGGAGAGACTACTTTTGCAACAAAATTTTCTTGGTACTTGACAACCTGGGGACATGTCTCATGAATGTTACACCCCGAAGCTGTGTTGTTTTTCTTTGTGAGCATAATTTTGGTGGCATTACAATAAATCCTTTTTTCATTAAACATCTTTACAGAATTATGCTTGTTCCGAATGTTACCATAATCTAAATTTTTAGATTTAAAAAGAAATTTTAATAATGTGAATTCATTATAATTAAAGTAGCCTCTTAAATTTACGGTATGATGTCGCTTTCATTATTTTTCCAGGGCGAATCATTGTGTAAAGCTAAAAAGGGCCTTTCATAAAGCAAACAAATAAATCTTTTAGTGCTTTCAGTCTTTTTTTTGTTTTAAAAGCCCTTTAAAATCTATAGAAAGTGGTTCTATACAAAGGAAAGATTTTAAATTCAGTACTGCATATGCAGAACAACATTTGAATTTTTAACAGTTAAAAACGATAACTCAATAACGAAGCACCATAAATAATTAAAAAAAATATTTTTTTAACTTTTCACAATAAACAAGTAAAAAAATATTACAAATAAAAAAAAAGAAAAAAATTTTAAAATGGTACAAAAATCTAAAAAGGGAAGAAAGATTATGGCGAAAAACCAAGTGAAAATTTAATATTCGCATACTAGGAATGTTATATACTTTTGATTTACTTTATTAAGAATTATTTTCATAAATTTCACATCATTTTTCCAAATTTATAAAAACACTTTTTTAAATAACCACAACCTTTCGTTTTTTCATTATGAAATTAATTGATAAATATAAATTAAATAAATTTTTCGGTGGCTGCGCGGTCCACGAAGGGGACTATCCCCTGACTCACAAAATCGTAATGACACATTGCAAACAAACCAAACACGGGGGGGTTTAACCCGCGGTCAGAGACCAAAAACTCCAAAACCCCAGCCTCTGTATCATGCACGCGATGGGAACGTCACAACGGGGGGAAATTTTTCAAGGCGCTTAAATATTAGTGTTCGGTGTCTCCTAAAAAAAGAGCATAATGTACCCAAAATAATAATGAGGAAAACCCACACGTAATAAAGGCTGATTTCCCATAAGATGGTGAAGCTGAAATACCTCAAAGCAAACGAAGAGCTGATGTATTACCAAAAAATGAAGGGATTATTTTTCCCAAACTTTAATGAAGATGGCAAAAAAAAAGTATAACACGAACATGAACATATTAGCTTGGGGAAAGTACGTAAAAAAAAGGATATAATTGAATTGAATCTGAACCGAGTATTAAAAATAAATATGATAGGGTTAGTGAAAATGAAATGTAAGCACTGAGCTTAAAGGAAATTATATTAAGCGTGTATGAAAAAATAATATAATGAGTATAAAGGGAAGTGAGGTTAACAAATAAAAATATGGAGTGAGTATGATGGAAAAGAATATAAAAAAAGAAAAAAAAAAAGTGGTTTTTTTTGTCAGTTTTTTAAATACAAAATCATTTAACGTGACAGAAAACAAAAGATTTTAAAATTTTTTTTTAGGTTAAATGAAGAAATCTTTTTATTTTTTAGAATATCAATAGAGACTGATCCCACGAACCTCGGTCAAAAGAGATAAATCATTCGTGTTTCGGTTGATTTAAAAATTATAATGTAATATAAACTTTTAATACTATGAATTTTTAAAACACCGGTGTCTGAAGAAGAATGTGAGGCACAACTACAGACATGGGGAAAACGAAGCTGCCTTTTGATACCAAAACGAACCCCCGTGCAAAGATCACTTTCGGGTTGCTGAAGAATTTAATTGTTCCATCGCCGTTTCCCGTCCCATCTCCCACCCGCTCCCTTTCTTCCTCACCTATGTACTACTCCCCCCTGCGCCTTCGCCTCACCCTCTCCCACTCCCTCACCCGCCCCATTTCCCCACACCCTATTCACTTTTTCACCTTGCTGCCATATCTCTCAAACGGGGCCCACCCCCCCTCACCCGATGTCCTCTTCACCCTGATATCTCGCTGTCACCGGTTTGGGACTCATGCAGGCTTCATTCTCGCGATTTGGTCATATCACCTTACTAACTTATGGGACACACCCGATTTGCTATATTGGGGGGATATCACAGTCTTCCTATCATTCTGGTTTCACCCCCACTATCTTTGCTGGATATCACCTTCACTATTTTTGCTGATATCCCCTTTCACATCTTTGCTGAATATCACCTTAAATGCTTGCTGGATATCCCTTTCCCTACCTTTGCGGGAATCACCTTCACAACCTTCTGGACACACCTTACTATTCTGAAGCGCTTTCCCCCTTTTCACTATCTTTACCAATACTTGCTCTGCAGTATCAGCTGGGGTTTACGTCCCGGGGGGGGACAACACTATTACGATGATTATTTAACCATGAAATCGTATTTCTTTTAAAAGTGACGAGATATGCAATTTTGGCGATCGACCAACGGACCTGACACTTCTCCCTCCTTTTCCCCACTCCCCCTCTCAGAAGGGAGTCTACGGGAGGGTGTTCCGGGGTCAACGCCCCACCGGCCTAGTCCTTGACCAGTCTTCGTTTTCATATTTTAATTGCTTGTTTCTTGTAATAGCTAAATTTTACTCTCACTTTTTATCATAGCTTCTCTTTCTTAAATTCTTTGATCAAGTTGTATACCACGATATTTACACATTTTGTTCACCCTTAGACCTTCAATCTCAGTTGTAGATAACTTCAACTTAACCTTTAGACAACTTAACATTATCATTTGTGATTCATTTCCTCTTAAAGGGGGGGCTCCTTTTGTGGTGAAGGGGATGGGTTGGGGAACGGGACTTTTTGGTCTTCTTCCCAAAACCGAACCTAATTACTCCCCATTCTCCCCCTTCCCTATCCCACCCCCCCCCATTCCCCCTTTTTCTTTTCCTCCCCAAACCCCAACCCCTTTTTTTTCCCCCCATGTTTGGGTTTACCCTTTGGGGTCCTCCCCTTGGCATAGGGTTTTTCTAGGTAGGGGGAAGTGTCCCGGGCGTTCATCCGCTCCGTGGGGTTCCTAGTGTGTGGTGTAGTTTGCCGGGGAATCGGGGGATATCTGGGGGCGCCCTGCTTCCTTTTCCAGATTTCTGAGAATGGCAGGGTTCCGAAGGTGACGGGTATCCCCAGGGGGGGGTGTGGGGTTCTGGTAAGGGCACCAAAAGGAGGTATGCTCTGGGGCGGGTTTCCGACAACCCTCTTTTTATGTCCCCCGAGGGGCTGGGTAGATGTGGGGTTTTCTATCCGGGAAGCATTTTTACTACGTGAAGGCTGGGAGGGCACAAGCTTCACGCTGCATCTGTACTGCTTGTGGTCTCAAAACCTTGGGTTGAGAGGGGGAACTTAGGGGCCCTTTCATTCCATAAGTGACTGTCCCTCCACTGCGGTCTTTTTTCCCTCGTTTCTTTTTTCTTTCCTTCTTTTTTTTTTTTCTCTTAATATTAAGAAAATTCCCTCATCAGGAGTCTTCGTTCCATAAACCTTCCTTTTCCCAGGCCCCCTTTTTGCTACCAATCCTGTTCGATTTGGGCTTGATTGGACCATCCTTAGACTCTTCCCATACCCCTTACCTTCTGCTGAGCCGACCTGCAGAGGTCTGGGTCCCCATTAGTTAGTGCTTCTCCTCTTGCACACCACAATCATGCGCCCAGCTTCCCCGAATAGGTGCCACTTTTTTTGGACCCGCCCACCTACCTTGGGTCGGACGCCGGGGGACTACGCCAAACGTTCCAAAAATTTTCTGACGAGGGTTCCGATGTCGTTCTTCAACCCAAAAACGACCTATCAACACCCACTTCCTATAGCACCCATATTTACAGTAAGCAGTGGACTAAATTTTTTTCCCCCAAAAACCAACATCCCCAACTTTTATCTTTCGACCATCGTATTGGTAAAGCTTTTTAAAGCCCGGTTGGGCCAAATATTCCTTTCAACCTTCGAACAGGCCGCACGTTCGTTCAGAAGCAAACAACCAGATTTTTCCCCTATATTATTTTCCATAGATAACATCCGCACAGTTCACCTCACACTACCCAGTTTTTGCTTGGTACGGGGGTTTTACATGTACCATTGTACAGAGTGATTTTCGCTGCAGTATGATATTTTGGAAAAATTTAGCCCTTCAGGACCTTCCTATTCTCAAAAGGGAACATATCCTCCCCTCGTAGGCGGGCACTTTCGCCCCTTAACCTTAAATCAGTGAACTCCTGTTTTCCTTTATTTTTGGGGGCCATCTCCTAGATGTCCATAAGTGGCCCTACTCTCCATCTGTTAAAATTTACTAGCGCTTTGGACACCCCGCAAAATACTGCAGATCTGCGGTGGAGTCCCCGGGTCTGCTGTGCCTCAATCATCCAAACATTTTGTAATCTTCCCCCACTTGTCCAATTTCAATGACCTCATCCTTCTTCTTCCCGACGTTTCAGATCACGTAATGAAAAGAAATTCGCGTCTAGGAAGGAAAAGGGCCTTTAGCCAGGGCTGTCCTCAATCTGCTTTCGGGGGACTTTTCCTTGTATTCCCTTTATTTCGAGCACTAGGAACCCCAACCTTGGGGGTGTCCCCCCCTCCACCCCTTAGTTTTTTCACTTCCGGGGTCACCCCCATCCTAATTTTTTTGTATTTTTTTACCCTCTGAAACCCCCACCTTCTTACCTAATTCTACCTTTACTTCTCGCCCCTATTTTCTCATCTGAAAAGGGCCTCGTACGCCTGAAACTTCTTCGCCCCTACATCTGCGCCTAAACCCAAGTCTTTTCGCATTCCTCCATACTTACAGTCCTAACTTTTTTCCTTTTGGGCCTCTGCCTTTTTCTAACCCCCTTTCTCTCTCACATGAGGTGGAGGTTCCCCCCCCACATACCCCCCTCTTTGCTCCCTGCCCATCTTCCCCAGCTACCTTCCAGCCTCCTTCCTTTCTCTTCCATGTGGGACTCTTCTCCCCTGCCAGCCACTCTCTAGGTTCGTACCCCCCCCTTCCCACCCAAACCTCTTGTTCCCTCCATTGTCTTCCGAAAAAACTGTCTCTGAAATCGGGTACAGCTCTTCCTAAACCGTTTAGACACTTGACGCATCCCCCAAACAAATTGGGGGAGATAAAACCCTCGACGACACTTACGCCCCCCCCTTTTTCCAATTTTTTCCTTCACAGCATTCGATTCCCCAAAAAAACATAAAACATAATTGCCTCCGCACTTACTTTTGAAAAAAATGACTTATTTACAAGGAATATTCGGGTCTCAGGGATAAACGGGAAGTCCAGGTTTCTATCCCAGTTTTCCCCGTATTGTTGGTTACAAAGACAAAATTCTTTCAGCTGTTTTTTCTCCGTTTCGGGCTTTGCGTTCATTCTTCTGATCCTTTCCTGATAAACATTTAAAAGGGAAAAGCGCTTCTTGGCGCATTGGTAAACGTACAGCAGTCTTTGTTCATTCTCTGCTCTTATCGCAGCCCTTTTTTTTTTACACAGATGAAACATTTTTGCTTCTTTTCTTCCCTTCCATTGCTTTCTGTACTCGGATTTTGGGGGTAAACACATATTAACGTTAGGTAACTTTTTTTCGAAATTTTCGCCTACACAAAAGGCTTTTTCATCGGTACAGAAAGTTGATAGAAGCAAAGACTGAAACGAATAATCAGTCCATCCCCCTTAAATTTTTGAGTGGTCAGTCCCCATCTGGAGAAAAAATATTTTTCCTAGCTGAAACAATATGGTTTTTTAAGTGACAGGATGGACCCTATATACCCCAGGGGGGTGAGATTACTTAAGTGAACCTTAAAAACGCGCACAAGGGAAAAAAGATCCATTTTACTGTAACATATGATCTTGTCCCCTCTAACTTCTTTTCCAAAATTTTCATTTTTTAAAATTTTATAAAAGCCTTATCCATAGCTTTTGAATTTTCAACCGGGGCAAATACCAGTGAAGGTTCGTAAAGTAAAGGGGAAACGATCCGTCTGCTTAATTGTATTAGATCATTCCAGAAATCGTTTTTCCCAGATAATTTTTAGTGCTTTTTTCTGATCTGTTTTAGATTTCAACTCTATTTCCCCATGTAGGGGAATTTGGCATGAGATGGATTTTGGGAAAATCCCATTTTGTCACTTTTAAATTTCGAAATGTTAAATAATAAAATCTATATTATATAATTAAGCTACGTTTTTCCCGAAAGGGAAAAGGGAAATTTTTGGTGATTTTTTTTCATCTTGTGAACTGTATATCTTTTTTTTTTAGTATAGGCAAGTGGTACAAATTGGTTTGGATTATATCATTTAAATTTAATTATACGTCTGCAGGCTAGCTTTAAACTTTTAGCTCAAAAATACTTCCTGAAAGGAAGCTTACCTAAATTTATTAGTGTTATTTTTTAAAGAACAATTTAATCACAATTTGTTTTAGTAAAAAAATGTGAGACAGTTCCCTTTCCCAAAAATAATAAGCAAAAATGTTGATTTTCCCCACAAATCGACATTTTTTTTACTTTTTTTTTTCTTAATCATTAGTAACCCAAGATCATTGTAAAAAAAAAAAAGTAAGTTAGGTCCAAAGACTGAAGAAAACGTAATGATTTTCTTGCTTATTTTAAATTTCTTACAAAGGGAAAAATCACTATTAGGGAAAAAGGGTTTGGGTTGAATTTAGCCTCTAAGGGCCCAATTTACATTCCTTTTTAAAAAAAATACGGGAAAAAAAAAATTTTTTTTAAAAAGTTAAATTCGATGCGTACCGAAAGCTCAAAACGTTTTACTTGATATGCAATTTTTTTAGAGGGTTTAAAACTGATGGCTTGTGAATTTTTAGAAAATTTAACCGTTTGAGGTAACCGAATATCTTGGTTTAGCACAAACCCCAAAACTTTTTTAGTGAAAGTTAGATTTGGGCTGGATAATTTTATTATCCATTTTTAAAAGTAGAAATGTAAAAATTTTCCTCATGATGACTTGTGAATAACTTTTCTATTCTCTGAATTTTTCAACTCTAATATTTTGCCGCTTAAAAAACTTTTAAAGCCTCTTCATTGTTTTTCGCCTGCTTTGAGGGGCGGATGTTGGGGTTTTGGGAAAGAAGGGGTCCCTTTTTATTTTTTATTATTTTTATTATTATATTATTATTATTATTATTTTTTGGGGAAAACCCTTTATTATTATAATTATTATATTCATACAGACAAGTCGTGAAATCTACACCTATCGAGTGGCTTTAACCTTGCTGACTGAATTGCCCAATCTACCTGATTTTGCACATCATTTTTTTACTCGGATGCTAAACATTTTTTTTTAAAAGCTTCATACTTTTTTTTCCTCTTTTGTATTTTTTTTTTATTAAAATTTTTGGGTTTGGGGAATTATGTTAGGTTTTAAAAACTTACGAAAGAATGATTAATCCAAAAAGAACATACAAAAAGAAAAAACAACGGATTGTTTTGACAATGAGTTTTCCCAAAAAAAAAACAGGCCACCTTTAAACGAACGCGAACTTTGATGGGTTGAAGCTGAAATTAGCGTAGTTGTTGGCACTAAGGCATTAATCAGGGCATTCACAAGGGACCTAGGAGGGCCCATGCTAAAACTCTTGAACTAGGGGGATAACTTTGCTTTCCCAAAAGGGGAAGGAATTTTTCGGCTCCCCTGATTAAGTTTCCCCGCGACTCGCTTGGGGAAATTTGTCATTAGGGGCTCTTTAATGACTTGGCAAGCTTAAACCTTTAAAACAACCCCCAACTTCAATAGTAGTTAAACGGTTTCTTCCAGGTAAACAGGTAAGCGTTTGGGGCCTTGCCTGAAAACATGCCTTGGTTTTTCCCCCAAATTAAAGCAATGCATTAGCATCAAAAACAAAACATTTGAGCAGTAACTCTTTTTAATTATATTATTTTTGGTTAAACAGCGTCAAGGATCTAACAAAAAGCGCAAAAATGGGGGGCATTTCGTATGATTTAAAAAAAAAAAAAAAAAAAACAAGAAATTTCATTATCATTTTGCCATTTAGTAAAAATTTAAAAAATTGTATGGCGATAACAAATACAATTTGATATTAAAACCTAATCCAATTAAATTTGAAAACTTTTTACATGGTTTTTAAAAATGTATATAAAAAAATCTTAATTCATGAGAGTAATATTTTTACTGTAAATTGTTCCGGACATAAACGCATTAAAGGGCATATTTTTCCAAGTCCCCACGAAGTCTTAAAATACAGAGTAAACTCGGGCCTTTTTTAGATTTACCATGAAAATTACACAGTATTATGTTTAAAATTCTCAGGAGGCAGTAAAAAACAGACCCGGTAACACACTGGGGTTTCCCGCACCAAAGCACGGGATGGGCGTGTTTTCCTCGTAACCTATACGAGCGTGGGCCTGGAAAGTGCGGTCATCCCCAGGGAAATGTGCTGTTAGCTGGTCCGTGGTATGCCGTCCTACCTTGCCGGTCCTGCATCCATGTTCCCTTTAGTGAGATCTTCAGGTTTTCTGTTGAGGCCCCTGTGCGCTGGAATCCTCGGGGGCCTGACACGCCTTCCCTTGCTATTAAAGTTTAGTATAATTTACATATTTTTTTTTCCCACATTTTTTTTTTTATTCCTGCTCATGGGTTCTCATCATGCGGCTTACGCTCCCAATCTTTTGCTGGAGTAGGGGCCCCTTCTGTGCAAATTTTTTTAGCTTTACATCAGTGTCTTCTTTCTTTTTTTTTAGTATACTTTACCCTTTACATTTTTCAGCAATGAAAATTTAATTTAATTTATCAATTCTGCTGCTATTATTTTATTTTTTCACTAAGTATAGTCTTCTTTTCGTTGGGTTTTTTTTCCATATTTCATAAAAAACTTCATATTTTTTTAACCCTTCACAAATTTTTATTTTGCCACATAATTCACACATTTCCTTCATATGGGAATATTTTCCCGCAACTTCCACAATACCTTGCAATATTAAAATGAACCTACTCTCTGAGCTTTACATCCATGTTTTTATAATGACCATTAGAAAAAGCGGCCCCACAGTACTATATAATTTTTTTCAGGTTGCGGACAAAAACTTTTCACATAAATATAGTGAAACAAACAAAGGGATACAATACCGAAAAAAAAGAGGCCTCTCTCCCCGCCCCTGGCAAGCCACATCGTTAGGGACACTGAAAAAAATAAAAATTTTTGAGATGCATTGTTTGTATGGTCCCAAAACATTCTGTGCAGAATTTTAGCGGATTTCAGCCCGATTTCGAACGCAATCGACTTTTGTCAAATTAATACATCACTGAAAAAAATTAGTTTTTTATTGGTTTTTCAGGGTAATAAGAAGTGAAAATGGTTTAATAATTTTTGGTTGTGAAATTTCATGCTCAAATGTACATGGGTTTATCAACCTCAAGATTTAAGTTTTTAAACTATTACAAACAAAATGATTCTTTTTTTTGTGCAAACTTGAGCATCACTTTTTCCCGGAAAATATTGTTTGCCTCTTGTACTTGGGGAAACAAAGAGTGAATTTAGTGTCGGGCTCCACCATGTGACGAAATGATTTTCACAACAGTTTGAACTCCCTTTCTTGGTCTTCTCATTCTTCGTCATTACACATGGAGGTCCTTTTTTACCCTCAAAAAAACAGTGATGTGATATTTTCCATGTTTTCTAGCTCATTTCTTGCCTCTACATTCGTATTTGTGTCTGGCATCTCGTAAAATTCTGTGGGTTTAATAACTTTACCTTGCGTCCTTGGGGATAATGTCATAGTCCATTTAAAGGGCGGGGGCAATGGCCCCCACAATTCACTATCAAGTACGTCACATTGACGCCGTGGGGATCCTTGTTCTTTTTTACGGACTGCTGGCGTCAGACCCCCAAGACAAGCTCAGTATCGCAGAAGGGCATCCTGGACCATTTGAATTTTCGTCAAATCAAAAACTTTCTCCAGCGCCGGTTCACTTTGTCTTTTCCCCCATTGCTTCCTGGGTCTGGCTGCTCCTGCCCTCTTGTAAACCCTCACTCACCCCATCCCCGTTACGTTATGTCAACACAGCCAATTTTCTCTTTCCATCGCCTCTCTGCTCAAAGGGGAAAGTACCTCACTTTTGGAACTTTTTACATCAAATTAAGGCCAGGTGGTATCTGTCAAAAACCTTTATTTTTTTCCCCTACATCTTTAAATGGGGGCAACAGGACAGAAGCAACTACATATACAAACAAATCGTTCATTTGTTCCTGAAAAGGGGTTTTTTGGGGACATTTTTTTTTCTTTTTAACCCTTGCATTGAATTTGCATTTTTAATTTTTGGGGTGGAACCAAAGTTCCCGGAATTCGATCTTCTGTTGATATCTTAATTCAAGGCTATTATATTTATCCAGACGTTTTATGAAGCGGAACTCTGGGGCCTTTTATGTTGGAGACAGCATAACTTGGGAAACCACGTTACGTGAGATAGTAGTGGGAGTAGTAGTAGTCAGTTTTTTTTTGCTTAAAAGTCTCATTACAGGGCGGCAATGAATGCATTTTGAGCGAAAGAATCGCAAAAAAATTTCATCTAAAGCTTCCCTCACATATAGCAAATCTAATTTTGAAAATCGTTGTCCCACTGCGGGTTGATCTTTCACACATTTGAGTAAACATCGGAGATTTAAAATACGAAATAAAAGTTCCCCTCCTAAAGGGATATCGTAGGAAACTGCAGAGGGGTATAAAACGGGTGTAGGGGCACTGAAATTTTTGTTCAATGCTGCCTCTTCAGGGATTTTTCCTTAATACATCTAATTTTATGCCAAGTAGAAGTTGATTGGTTGAGGTTTTGCCTACAGCATTTTGGGTGGGGAAAATTTTGGGAAAATTTCCCCGTATTTACTGGGTTTTATGTATTGTAACTATGTACTCCATATTTTTAAAAAATAAACAATTTTTTCTCTTTTTTTTAGATCTCTGATTACTTTAAAAAATTTACTACGAGATGACAACAAAGAGGGAAGGCCACAGAACTGCTTTTTTAGTCATGCCATTTTTTTTCCAATGAACAAAAAGGGGGGATAAAATGTGATGAAAGAAAAATTTTCTGAGTTCAGTGATTATCAAGATACGCTAGGATTGTTTCACTAGGCAGAAACAAATTGAGACAGAAAGATTAAATTCCATTCTCACAAAAAAAAAACTAAGGGAAAAACTGGAAAATTAAGAGGGTAGAACTTAAACCCCTTAAAATGTCCAAGCAGATCTACGACGCTGCTGTGCTCCAAAAGTTAAAAACAAGCCCCTTTAAGCAAGCTTTTCAACACACATCAAATTTAGAACATAAGAAAGAAAGGGAAAACCGCAACAGGGCCCACTGACCCCTCGAACAGGTCCATGGGGCCCCCCCCCGGGTTTTCCCAGTGACCCAACCATCGATCACCACACTCAAGGAAGGGGCACAGCACCAACCCACAACACAAACATCAGGCAACCACCCCACCCACACCCACTTATTATTTATCTAACCTATTTTTAAAACAACAACGTTTTTTGGCCCAAAACTGTACTCGGAGTTTGTTTCCCCTCATCCACAACTCTTACAAAAACCTGCTTTCCTAACCTTCCGAACTGAATTTTTTCCAACTTTAAAACCTTGCTGCGAAAATTTTTTTTCAGGCTGGGAAATTTTCACACCTATTTAATCCCTTTTTTACCCCCCTGTTTTCCATTTATACCCTCGTTCATTCCCCCCAATTTTACGCCTTTCGAGAGAGTGCAATTCAGGCCCTCAGTTTATCCTATAGGGAAGATTTCTGAGTAGGGATCACTTTGTCATCCCCCTTAACGTTTTCCGAGCATTTTTTACCCATTTTTTAATACGGTGACCAAACTGAGCAGGCATAGTCCAAATGAGCCTAACCAAGAATATATAAGTTGAAGAACAACCTGAGGCTTGTATTATTTAATATTTCAGATATGAAGCCAAGAATTCTGTCACTTTTTTGCGAACACTAATGCACTGTTGCTTTTTTTTTTGTTTCTGCTAACCAAAAACTCCAAACCTTTTCGCAATAGTAAAAGTCTACATTATTTATTTAATGTGGGATGGTTATTTACCTGTCCAACATTTTGAACTTTTCATTTCATTTAAACTGCATCTGCCACTTCTCCGACCATTGCATCAGTCTATTCAAATCATTCTGGAGTGCTCTAATGTCGTCATTAGAATAAACTTGACGGCCTGTTTTGGTGTCATAAGCAAATTTGCTTATGTCGCTATTTATTCCCTCATCTATGTCGTTTATGTAAATTGTTAACAACGGGCCCAACACTGTCCCCTGAGGAACACCGCTTGTCACGTGCCACCATTCTGATTTCTCCCTATTTATGCAAACTCTGCTGCCTATTTATCAGCCATGCCTCTACCCAGGAAAAAATTTCTCCTATTCCATGTGCCTTAAGTTTCCTCAATAGCCTCTGATGTGGAACTCTATCGAAAGCCTTACTGAAGTCCATATACACAATATCATATTCATTACCATGTTCTACCTCCTCCAACACCTTAGAAAAATGTTAGTAAATTCGTAAAACAGGAACGCCCCTTTGTAAAACTGTGTTGAGATTCATTAATCAATCTGTGCCTGTCAAGATGGCTTCGGATTGCTTCGGCAATTATTGATTCCATAAATTTTCCCACTATGGAAGTAAGGCTTATTGGTCTATAGTTGCAAGCCAAGGACCTGTCACCTGCCTTGTAAATAGGTATTACATTTGCCATTTTCCACTTATCAGGCACTATGCCAGTTTGTAGTGATATGTTAAAAAGATTAGCCAAAGGTATGCTAAGTTCCTCTTTACATTCCTTTAACACCCTTGAAAACAGTTCATCAGGCCTGGGGATTTGTTAGGTTTTAGTTTCTCTATTTGTATGAGGACCATGTCACTAGTTACCGCAATCGCGCATAGTTTATTTTCGTCCTGTTCTACATCTATTATTTCAGGAATATCGCTAGCATTTTCGTGGGTGAAAACTGAGAGGAAGTAGGTATTGAGAATTTCACGCATATCCCTATCACTGTCAGTGATCTGACCAGAGTTACTCTTAAGTGGGCCAATCTTGTCCCTAATCTTACTTCTGTATACCTGAAAGAACCCTTTTGGGTTAGTCGTTAAATCCCTTGCGACCTTAGCCTCATCCCTTTTTGCTTTTCTTATTCCTTTCTTTAATTCTCTCTTTAATTGAGTATATTGATTTTTTAACTGCCCATTCCCTCTTTTGATCCGCCTACATATGCCTCTCTTTTGACCAATGAGGTGTTTTAATTTATTGTTCCTTCATTTGGGATCATTTTGTTAGATCTAATTTCCCTACTCGGAACAAAAGTTGCCTGGGCAGCTAGAACTATGCTCTGAAAAACGTCATATTGGCAACCAAGATCACTTACCTGACCCATAGTCAGGACATCCCAATTTAGCCCATCCAGGTAATTTTTCAGTCCCATGAAGTCGGCCAAGCGAAAATCTGGGACAAAGATTTGATTGCAGTTATCTGGGTAATTCCATGATATATTGAAACTAAGTGATTTGTGGTCACTTTCCCCCCAAGGTCATCATTAACCTCAAGATTATTAATTAGTGACTATTTGTTGGCAAGAACCAAGTCAAGCAGATTGTTTCCTCTAGTTGGTTCTGTCACAACCTGTTCTGAAAAGCAATCCTGAACAGTATCAAGAAAGTCACTAGACTCAAGATTTCCTGTCATATTGTTCCAATAAATTTGTCTAAAGGTCAAATCTCCCATTATCACAACATTTTCATATCTAGATGCCTTATGAATTTCGTCCCATAACAGCTTACTGCACTCCCTATCAAGGTTTTGGGGCCTATAAATCACACCCAAATTAATTTGTCACGACCCTCGAGAAACTGTAGCCAGATTTTGTGTTCGATGTTTCTAATCTAATATCATGTCTAAGACAATTTAAATTTTCTCTGACATACATCGCCACTCCACCACCATTCCTGTTGGCCCTATCAGTGTGGAATAGTTTATAACCCTGTATGTTGCATTCAGAAGGCATTTCTCTATCTTTCAGGTAGAACCAGGTCTCTGTTATGCCAATAATATCTATACCTACACTTGCAAGTAATCTTAGCTCATCTATCTTATTTCTTAGACTCCTACTATTTGTATAGTAAACCTCAAGGGAACTAGTCATTCGTTGCCATCTGCTATCTCTCTTTGTTTGTTTATCAATTGATTTGCCATTACTAGCAACTTTATTTTGAATATTGTCTTTTAAACATATCCCTGAGGTATCCCGGTAATAACTACTGTTTTTAACCCTAATATTGCAACCTGATTGCTTCGCACAAACACCCATACCTCTATTATCTATCAGTTTAAATTCCTAGACAAGTCATCAATTAGCCTCTCAATCAAATGACTAATGCAACTACTGCATCCCCAGAGATATGAACCCATCACTTGCATACATATCACGTTTGCCAAAGAACAGGTCCCAGTTATCAATGAATGGGATTGCAAGTTCCTTGCAGTACCTGTCTAGCCAGCAATTTATACCAATTGTCCTAGACATCCATTCATTGCCCACTTCCTTTCTAGGCAAGATGCTACATGTGACTGGGATCCCTCCCTTAGACCTAACTACTTCTGTGGCTGACCTGTACTTATCCAGCAGCTCCTGTCTCCTGCCCTTCCCAATGTCATTACACCCAGCACTAAGATAGATAATGGGCTTGTTCCCATTACCTGACATAATATTATCCAACCTGTTGACTATGTCACCAACACCACTCCAGGAGGGCACACCCTCTTTCTGACCTTTCTATGTCTGTTAAAAAAAGCACTGTCCATATATCTTATCTGAGAATCTCCTACTATTAAAATATTCTTACCTTGATAAGCAGGGGAATCAGTGGTACGTTCAACCTCACTAACCACTGAAGTACACTCGTCTGGAGAACAGAGAATCGATTTCCTACCTTCACATCTTCTCTGTTAACCCTTCCTATTTTCCTTCTTCCTGAACTGTCAACCACTTGCCACTTAAAGCGGCTGCCACTATCACTGCTTGTGACCATTTCCTCCTTACCAGCTAAATCCTTCTCACACTCGCTCCCAAACTCATCTAGGCGAAGCTTCAGCCTCCTATTTTCCTCCTGAAGAAGTAGAATCTCCTTCACTTTAACATGAGCTCCTAAAACACTACAACAAGCCATGGTGCTTGGTAACATACCACGCTAACTCCCAGAGCTTAGGACAGGTATGACCGCAGGTGACCACTGACCTCAGGTTCTCTTCATATCTGCATGCCACCAAGGACTGTCCTATCAAGGATAAAAAAAAATTCTGTTCAACCTGCAGCAGTGAAGGACATGATTTCAAGGCTTATACCACCACCTCTACTCCAAAATGCTTGAATTGCAAGACTGAACATCACACTGTCGTTGCCAAGGGTTCTACGAGAAAAATTCTCAAGAAACAACATGAGGAACAAAAGAAAACTTCTACAAGGTCTCCAACGTATGCTGCAATTAGAAAACTGCAAGCCGATACCACCAAAATTCTCAAGGCCACTCAACCTTCATCCTCCACTAACAACGTACTTGGTCCACTCCCTGACGGTGTTTCTACACAAATTTACTACTGCATGATGTTTGCACACACAAACTTTGCCGAACCTGGGTCCTTCAACTAAACCATCAATGAACTCTTCACAATGAAAACATGCTAAATTGTATCTTCCCTGATTGTCCACCTTCAGCGAATATACGGAAGTTCACCCCCAAAATCATCATCTTCGCAGCACCTGAAAACTTGCAAGACTTTATTACTGAACATGACAACTGTTCTATTCCAGAACCAATGAGAAGACTCCAGCGATTCCCACCCGATTACTGCTACTGACCAATCAGCAACTTACCTCATCTGCACCAACCAAAAGCCATGAGAAGCCAAAATGCAACCACCTTCACCTCAAGAATCACAAATAACCGAAGAAGAAATGGAAGAATAATTAAAGATAGAAAATCTGAACCAGTTACTTTCTACTCATTGATCCATACTGGAAGTCGTTGTATGGGACTGAAGCAATTTATCGAATTCAACATGGAACTATCATATTTATGATTCAAGTGCATAACTTGAGGTCTTAGAAACCGACACTAGTAACCTGGTCAAAATTATCCACATACCAAAATCATGATTCAGAAGACTAAAAAATGGCTCCAAGGCTGAGTAATGGCAGTAATATCGACACAACTATGGAGAAACATCATCAGCCAATCACAATGTGGCTGCTGCCAAAGATTATCGACCAATCACCTTGGAGCTGCCGTCACGTCCACCTCTTGCCTTCCTGCCTAGTCACCATTCACCATCAAGATATACCCAAGATTCAAGTTTCAGCTTCAGCACATCTAGCTTCTGATTTTCCTGTTTTCATTCGACTGCATACACATGCTGGTTTCAAGAAGAGTTATTCTGCTTTTGACTCTTGTCTCGGCAGGTCATAGCAGCTCTCCTTCCTTACTCAGTCTCCCTACGATCCCCGTTGGGGAGGGGAACCTTTACCAGCGTCGTCTTCTGCCTTGACTTGCACGATGAGCTATGTAAATCGTGTCAAGATCAATCCAAACAGTGGCTCTGTTGATGAATCAACGAAGCTTGCTCTTGCAACTGTCGTTCAGGGAGCATTGCATGTGAAATTCAACGCTATTCTGTCACTCAAAGAAACTTTCATTGTCGTGTGTCACGATGATGCTGAAGCAGAGAAGATACTACAGAAGCCACCACTACTCTTACTGCTCAAGGATTTACTGTTATATCCTCTCCTGCTCTCAGGGCAAGGAAATCGGTATTCCTGAAAAACTGGACAAGATTCTCACTTCTCTACCAATTGCTGGACTCAAGTCATCTATTGAAACTCAAAATACTTGAGCTACTGTTGACAGCATCACTAAAATCCCGAGTACATCGTCTATGCTCAAGGTCACCTATACCAACGTGAACATGGCTGCCACTGCTCTGAACGAAGGTCTTGCTGTATACTAATACATCAGTCCCACCTACATAGAAGCAGAGAGATACCACTACATCCAACATTGCTGGAACTGTTATTCTTATCTTCACACCACCAAGGCATGTCCAGTAAAAGACAAGAAGTTCTGCACTACATGTGGTAGTGAGGGACACACCTTCAGTTCCTGTACCGCTGCTGCTGCATCACAAACAGCATGTTTAAACTGCAAAAGAAACGATCACCATACTCTGGCAGCAAAATGTCCTACTAGAAAGGACATTATGAAAAAAACACAAGATGCAGCACAGAAAAAATCATCTAACAAGTCACTAATGTATGCCGCAATTGCAAAGTTGCAAGCAGATACTACGAAATTACTTCAAGCCTCTACTTAACCCGGCTCCACCACCACCACCATCATTCCTCCAACAGGTGACCTAACGAAGATCCACTACTGTCTACTATACGCTCATATGCAGAACATGGCTGTACCTGGATCCTTCAACACTACCATCAACGAGTTATTTGCCTTGAACAACATGCCATCATTTATATTTCCAGCATCTCCACCTTCAGAAGAAATTCTCAAATTCACCAAGGACTTAGTCGCCACCTCTGCTGCAGTAGCTCCAACACCACCACCAACTAGTGACGTCACTAAAACAACGTCCAATGAGAAGCCTCCACCGCCACCACTCCTCATTGAAACCCACCAATCAGAAGCCTTGCCACCAGAAACATCTTCCTGTTCGTCTACTGAAGTTGACAGCGTATTTTCACTTCCACCTTCAACACCACTTAACAGGAAAGAAAAACCAGCACCAACAATACCATCTTATGACTCTCGAAAAGATAACGATGCAGATGAAGATACTGAAAAATATTGTGACTGGAATGGAATCAACTTCTACACTACAGAAAATTATCAAGATATGCTGCTTTCTGAACTTCATTCTCACCTCATCCAAAAGAAAGTCAAGTTTACCATCGATTCTTCTTGCACATTGAAGACCGACTAGAAGAAAAAGATTCCCGCTATCGCCACTCGCTGACACGTCTAAATATGATCCCTCAACAACCTTTTAAACGTCTTGAAAATGGAACTGAATTCAAATTTCCAATACATACCGTAAAACAACGCCACAACTCCAAGTAACCACCAAACCTCTATGAATTGACCAATCAACGATGAGCTCCTCCCTTGTCGCCTGCAGCCACCTATCACCATCAAGTCGCAGTTATCCATCCAGCGAGATGCAGTCAGTACCTGCAGAGTTCCAATTGCCTTCTACATCGTCTTCGTCAGTGTTTCTTCAGGCTTAGCAGTTGGATTTAGTCCCGACTCTTCTCTCTTCGACTCAAGACATTCCTCTCACCGTCTATTCTTCGCCCTGTCCCCACTTGCCCCTCGTGGGTCCTTACCTGTGAGTCCGTGTGTTGTTGTTGTTGTTGTTGTTATACACATACTTTACAGTGACTTGCTGCTGGGTTTATCCCTGGCTCTTTCTCTACGACTCAAAACTTACCTATCTACATCTGTTCATCGTCAGTCTTCACTTCCCCGCTCACCTTTTGTGGGTCTTGCCTGTGAGTCTGTTGCTTGCATACAATACCGACAAGTTGGTAAGTAAGATACATGTGCAACACTTAGGAATATTTATGGCGATATCTTTCACCTGCTGCTTCCTATGTATTCGACTAAAGAAGCATGTTGTGTAAGCGAAACGTTTCAGAATGAAGATGCTAAAGTTTTACAAATGTGTGGTGCTTATATTAAAAAACAGTGCATAATCTTGAGATATCAAAGGCCTAACCAAAGTTTTAATAAATTCAGGTTGTCGGAGTCAGCTCCCTAAGACATTGCATCATATACTTTACCAAACTAGCCGCCAATGTTGATAGTTTTTCACAATTATTTTGTTTTTAAATTGATAAACTGTGAACAAACATGTGCTTAGCGACACGTTACACACACACACACACACACACACACACACACACACACACACACACACACACACACACACACACACACACACACTCTCTTTGCAGATGATGTGAAGGTGTTGAGAAAAATTCAATCGGACGAGGACCAGACAGAACTACAAAGGGATCTGGACAGGTTGCAGGCCTGGTCCAGCAACTGGCTCCTGGAGTTCAACCCCCAAAAGTGCAAAATCATGATTGGGGAAGGGCAAAGAAGACCACAAACGAAGTACAGTCTAGGGGGTAAGAGACTACAAACCTCACTAAGGAAAAGGATCTTGGGGTGAGTATAACACCAGGCACATCTCCTGAGGTGCACATCAACCAAATAACTGCTGCAGCATACGGGCGCCTAGCAAACCTAAGAACAGCATTCCGACATCTTAAGAAGGAATCGTTCACGATCCTGTGCACTGTGCACGTTAGGCTCATATTGGAGCATGCAGCACCAGTTTGGAACCCACACCTATCCAAGCATTTAAGGAAACTAGAGAAAGTGCAAAGGTTTGTAAGAAGACTGCTCCCAGTGCAAAGAGGTATGTCCTAGGAGGAGAGGTTAAGGAAAATCGACCTGACGACACTGGAAGACAGGAGAGATAGGGGAATATGATAACGACATATAAAATATTGAAAGGAATCGATAAGTTGGACAGAGACAGGATGTTCCAAAGATGGGACACAGCAACAAGGGGTCACAGCTGGAAGTTGAAGACTCAGTTGAATCACAGGGATGTTAGGAAGTATTTCTTCAGTCACAGAGTTGTCAGGAAGTGGAATAGTCCGGAAAGTGATGTAGTGGAGGGAGGATCCATACATTGCTTCATGAAAAGGTAAGTTAAAGCTCATGGAACTGGAAAAAGTTACCAAGTAGCAAGTGAAGAGGCAGGGCCAGGAGCTGTGCCGTGAGCTCTACAATCACAACTAGGTGAGTACACACACACACACACACACACACACACACACACATACGTGACAACAATTTGCAAGGAATTTGAGAAGTTTGTACCCAAAGGGTAACAGTAATGAGAAAGCCAGGATGAGCCCATGGTTCACCCAAAGGTGCAGGGAGGCCAAAACCAATTGTGCTATTGAATAGAAGTATAGAAGGCGAAGGGCCCAAGAAAATAAGTCGTAGAGCCAGAAATGAATATGCACTGGTTAGAAGGGAAGCCCAACGAAAATATGAAAATAGCATAGCAGTGTAAGGCAAATCTGACCCGAAGCTGTTGTACAGCCACATCAGGAGGGGAACAACAGTCAAGGACCAGGTAATCAGGCTAAGGAAGGAAGGAGGAGAGATCACAAAAAACGACCGAGAAGTATGTGAGGAACTCAGCAAGAGATTCAAAGAAGTGTCCACAGTGGAGACAGAAGAGATTCCAGAAAGACTGATAGGTGGGGTACACCACCAAGTGTTGGACACAATACATACAACTGAGGAAGAAGTGAAGGGGCTGTTGAGCGAGCTAGACACCTCAAAGGCGATGGGGCCGGATAACATCTCTCCTTGGGTCCTGAGAGAGGGTACTGAGGCACTGTGTATCCCTAACAACAATATTCAACACATCTATCGAAACAGGGAAATTACCTGAGGTATGAAAGACGGCAAATGTGGTCCCAGATTTTAAAAAAAGGAGACAGACAAGAAGCACTAAACTATAGATCAGTGTCACTGACATGTATAGTATGCAAAGTCAATGGAGAAGATTATCAGGAGAAGAGTGGTGGAACACCTAGAAGGAAATGAGCTTAATCAACACGGTTTCAGGGACGGGAAATCCTGTGTCACAGACCTACTGGAGTTCTATGACAGGGTGGCAGCAGTAAGACAGAGAAAGGGGTGGGTAGATTGCATTTTCTTGGACTGTAAGAAGGCGTTTGACACAGTTCCACACAAGAGATTAGTGCAAAAACTGGAGGATCAGGGAGGGATAACATGGAAGGCACTACAATGCATCAGGGAATACCTGTCAGGAAGACAGCAGCGAGTCATGGTACGAGGCGAAGTGTCAGAGTGGGTGCCTGTGACTAGTGGGGTTCCACAGAGGTCAGTCCTAGGACCAGTGCTGTTTCTGGTATTCGTGAACTACATGACGGAAGGAATAGACTCCGAAGTGTCCCTGTTTGCAGAAATGTGAAGTTGGGAAGGATTCAGTCGGACGAGGACCAGGCACAACTACAAAAGAATCTGGACAGGCTGCAGGCCTGGTCCAGCAATTGGCTCTTGGAGTTAAACCCCACCAAGTGCAAAGTAATGAAGATTGGGGAAGGGCAAAGAAACGCAGTTCAGTCTAGGGGTCAGAGGCTACAAACCTCACTCAAGGAAAAAGATCTTGGGGTGAGTATAACACCAGGCACATCTGAGGTGCACATCAACCAAATAACTGCTGCAGCATATGCGTGCCTAGCAAACCTAAGAACAGCGTTCCGCCATCTTAATAAGGAATCGTTCAGGACCCTGTACACTGTGTTAGGCCCATATTGGAGTATGCGGCACCAGTTTGGAACCCACATCTTGCCAAGCACGTAAAGAAACTAGAGAAAGTGCAATGGCTTGCAACAAGACTAGTCCAAGAGCAAAGGGGTATGTCTTACGGGGAGAGGTTAAGGGAAATCGACCTGACGGCACTGGAGGACAGGAAAGATAGGGGGGACATATAAAATGCTGAGAGGTATAGACAAGGTGGACAGAGACAGGATATTTCAGAGATGGGACATAGCAACAGGGGGTCACAGTTGGAAGCTGAAGATTCAGATGAATCACGGGGATGTAGGGATGTATTTCTTCGATCACAGAGTTGTCATTAAATGGAATAGCCTGGGTAGTGATGTAGTGGAGGTCTCAGTAGTAGTAACCAGTTACCAGTAACCAGTGTACCAGTAGATGACTCACTACCAACCGTCTCTGCCTGAGTCACTGTCTGTATTCATATTGTGCTGACCACAGCAGTATTCAAAGACCCCCTCACATATGGGTACTGTGGGCGGCCAGTCAGTTATACGAGAGTGAGCAAGGAGATAGGCAGGCTGTTGGGCGCTCCCCACATTATCTGTAATTATACGTACTACCAGCCTACGTGAGTATTACTTTACCCTATCCACGTATCGAACTCCCACATGATAAATGGTGGCAGCGGTGGGATTGAACTCTTGGATAGTCAAGGTCCATCTGGCTAACCTTCCAGTAGGTTGTTTGTTCTGGAATAAGGGTATCAGTGGAGCATGGTCTGTCAAGACATGAACAGAGTACTGATAAATAATGTCTCAGAAGTGCTTTAAAGACCATACTATTGCTAAAGCTTCTTGCTCAGTTACTGTATAATTACGTTCAGCCTTCGTAAGGACTCGGCTAGCAAATGCAACTGCGTTGTACTTGCCATCGGTCTTCTGAGCTAGTACGGCACCTATGCCAATTGAACTAGCATCAGTTGTCAGGTAGAAGGGCTTAGAAAAATCTGGAAATTTCAAAATTGGAGCAGATGTTAGCTTTTCTTTTAGAGTTTGGAATGCTCTTTCTTGACGGAAGGTCCAAACAAAAGGAGCATCTTTCTTAAGCAACTCAGTTAGAGGAGCAGCTATGGAAGAAAAATTGGCAATGAAAGATCTATAAAAACCTGCTAAGCCCACAAAGGATCTTACGGCATCAGCAGTTTTGGGTGTTGGAAAATTTAGTACTGCAGTTACTTTACTTTGGTCAGTCGTAACCCCTCTAGGAGTGACTACGTGACCAAGAAACTTAATTTCTGATATGAAAAATTGACATTTAGACAGTTTGATCTTTAAATTGGCTTCTTCAAGCTTACCAAGTACTACATCAAGTCTTTTCAAGTGTGTATCCCGTCTTTAGACATGACGATTACGTCATCTAAGTACACCATAAGTGCATTACCTATGAGACCTCTAAAGATATTAGTCATGAGCCTTGAGAACGTGATAGGGGAAGATCGTAATCCAAACGCCATACGGAGGAAGTGATAATGACCTGTAGGAGTGGAGAATGCAGTTAGCCTTGGCTGTCCTCGTGAAGAGGGACTTGCCAAAACCCTTGTAACAAATCCAGGGTTGAAAAGACTTTATCTCCGATGTTACGTAAAAGATCACCCAGTACAGGAAGTGGGAAGCGATCTGGAATGGTTTTCGCATTTAACTTTCTAAAGTTAATTACTGGGCGCCAAGTACCATCCTTCTTAGGTATTAGGATCAAGGGTGCATTCCAAGGTGAATTGCTAGGTGCAATAACTCCATCATCAAGCATTTGATTGATCAATTCTTCTGCGACAGCAACTTGTGAATGAGGCATTCTGTACGCAGGTATGTAGATAGGTCTAGTACCAGGTTCAAGTGGAATACGATGGGACATAAGTTCGTTATACCCATCTTCTCACCTGGTAAGGCAATGGCTTTACGACGTTTGTTCAACAGAGTCAACAAACGCTTGACTTCATCTGGGAAGTCAGTGGGAGCTAAGTCTTTCTCCTCAACTGGTGGAACAGATTGATCCAGTGAAGTGGATGAGGAAGGATCCATACATAGCTTTAAGAAAAGGTATGATGAAGCTCACGGAGCAGGAAGAGTGATCGGGTAGAAGACAGGTGAAGAGGCAGGATCAGGAGCTATGACTCGACTCCTGTAACCACAACTAGGTGAGTACACACTCATATATATACACACACACACACACACACACACACACACACACACACACACACACACACACACACACACACACACACCACACCCACACACCCACACACACACACACACACACACAAAAAAAAAAAAAAAAAAAAAGTCTTGTGCTGTGTGTGTGTGTGTGTGTGAGCAAAATAAAGTGAGTCGTGTAAAAAATTCATTCTCTGGGGTTTGCTTCACTAAGTTCATTTAATATTTCGTACTCATTACCATACAAAACAGTAGAGGGGATTTTCCAGTGTAAAAAAAAAGAGCTTGTGGTGGGCAATATTTGATCAATCCCTTTCTCTCTCCTATGTTTATTTACCAGAGCGAGTTCAATATCGTTTTGAATCTCTCTCTCTCTCTCTCTCTCTCTCTCTCTCTCTCTCTCTTTTCCTCTCTCTTTTTCTCTCTCTTTTTTCTCTCTTTTCTCTCTTCTCTGTCAGTTTGGCTGTCTTTTATATGCATAATGGTTTTATACGATTAGGTTAATAGTTATTTACACGCTAAGAGCTGTTACCTATCCCGACTCATCTGGAAGACTTCTTATTGTTTTGTGACTTACTAATAAGGAATATGATGAAGTTGTAGCTGTCTGTGGGCCAGTGATTTCATTTGATCAACTGACTTTATTTCGCTAATGCCATTATGCTGTGCGAGCATGTTGAAGACTTGGCTCATTCTAGGAATGAATGATCTCAGATGAAGTAAAGTTCTTGAAGGGTACAACCAGAGTGAAGTTGCTTTTAGCTGCGTGTCATGTTCTCTGATCGCTGACCAGAAAATGGAGCAAAATGTATTATTTTAACGATATTGGCCTTATAACCATGAGTAAGGCCTCTCTCATCCCTTCGATGTTGATGGCTCTGCTGAAATGGCAGATCTCTTAAGGCCTGGTCCAGACACGAAATGACCCATCTTGCTCTGTTTTCTATACTGTCAAGAAGTCATAGGTGAGACGGAGGCCAGGCATTCCAAGAAAGTGTAGGTGACTCAAGGTGTGAGCATATTTGTACAAGTCGTACAAGTCTTTTGGCCTCTACTGTCGAACAGATACGATATACCTCTAAAGGCTTTAAGCTTTCTATCCATTTTTGCGAGATTTACTACGTGGTGTTACTTTGTAATCAAATTGCAACCAATGGATATCGGCCTTAATCTCGGGTTCCAACATTGTCCCACTCATTCTAACCACTGTTTCAGAATTACCATCATTTTGCCTAGCCCTTTGAGGGTCGAGATCCCTGCTCGCAAATTTGCTCCCAGGTCGAAGAATTTGAAAAAAAAAATCTTAAGAAATGACTGAGAATCTTCTTTTCCGAAGGTAATGAAACCAAAATCACGAAATTTTGTGGAAAACTTACGGAATTACGCTTCCTGGAAGTTAAAAGTCTCGGCAATATTTATGCATTGGCGATTTCGACGGCTTTGAGCCCTATTTTGGGCGAATTCCATTGTTGGAGTCAACCTAACTCATACCCGTTTAGCTAGAACTGCCCATTAACCTATTTGAACCACCCAATAAAGTGACGAAATTATTAATTTGGCCAATTTTCACACAAGATTCAAGAATGGCTAATTTCGATATAGGATCCAGAATAAATAACGTAGACATTCCTGGCACTAAAATAACATTTTCTCTGTTCATTAGTCACGTGTCCAGGCCCCTCTTGTATAAATAATGTCAGTGCATTTGTGAGTCCATATTAGACCAGGCAATTGATGTGTATTGGGCGCTTGACGTGTTTTGTTTACTCTTGAATATCGGCAAAAATCGAAAATTTTCGCTATTTTGAACTCAGTTTCAAAATCATCTCTATTTCTGTAATATATCTTCCATTCTATCAAATGAGAGCAAGAAACCGAGCATATAATCATAAGAACTATACAAAAATACACTACAAAGTCGCTATTTTACACCAAAAACACGGTCGCAGTTTTTCTCATTATGCACTGCTTATAGCAGCATTTTTTTTTTGGTTATACTGCACACACTGACTATGCAGACCTATTCTTTTATATGTAGGTCTACCAGCTTTTTCCTGCAAGAATGGAAGCTGCTAGAATTTTGGCGTATTTATACAGCACCGACCCTGGCTTCAAAGCAGTAATTTTATGGGACCGACCCCGAGAGGGCTAGAAACCATTATCATTTGTGTTTTCTGAGAAGCAAATGTAACCTGACATGTTTTCTCCAGGCTGATATAGATGTAAGCTAATGATTGATGCAATGGAGCAGCTCTGTCTCAATCTCTTGCTCGCTCACTCTCACTTTCAGAGATATGACGAATTACTCTTATTCCAAGTTTACAAGATGCCTTCATACAAGAATGACTTAACACATGTGTAATCCCTTCACGAAAACAGTACCAGGAGAAGTGTCATAATCAGGTTTTTCTAGATGATTTTAAGATCTCCAAAACGCAATACTTGGAAGAAAAAAATTGTCAAATTAATACATATTAATTCCAACAGCTTCTCTTCCAGCTACGGCATCACAACTCTTGGATATGAAAGTTTTATACCTTTCTTGTACAACTCTTGGATAATAGCTACATATTCTCAGCATGATAACATAGAAAACAAAAGAGATCCACGCAAAAAATACATCACTTCATCAGTTAGCAACTTGGTATCTAACGTATGAAAGACAATGGCATGGAAGTAGTCATCTATGCATCGACCCCCTTTAAAGACTTATAGAAAATTAAGGGAAACAAACAGACAATACAACCGTATAGACATACCTTGCAGAGGATGTGACAAAAATTATGTTGGTGTAATATCAAGAAATCTGAAACTCAGCCTCTTTTTTTTCTGAGTTCATTTCAACAGTCTCCTCCAGGCGAAAATTTGTCCTTTTTCACATTATTCATCCATTTTGCTCGTTACACAAGCTATTATCATATTTAAATATTGCCATCCATCTTCTCTTTCCTCCTTCACTGCTACTTAGATTTATAGGTAAAATTCAGTCATGTGAAAATTTGGTTGGTAAATTTATGGGGACATGATTATCTCGTTAAGTTTCTGTGTCTTGAGGGTTAGGATTCCATCAAGGATGGAATGGTCAGGTTCGGTAATTTTCGTCAGGAATCATGACAAATGTTTTCTGACTTAGGTCTTGGTCAGATAATGACCCGCCGTTGGAATTTTGGTCATCTGACCGAGGCTGTCCATTGGCTTACCAGTCCACTTCTTAAAATTATGGTTATATTTATAACTATATATAATCAATGGAATGATAAAAGTAATGTTATGCGAAGGTTATTATCTTTGAAATTGTCTCTGAATTGATGCCTTTTAATGTAGCTCTTACCAAAAACATCTTCAGCGTTACTATTACTTCCATTATTTGTTAAGAGAACAGCGGTAATTCATCCCTGGTTCCTGGACAGATATCATCAGTGACAGCAGTTAATTGCTACATGTAGCCTAGACTCTGGTTCTCATGCTGTATGAGTTACAAGCCATGTTAAGCATGGCTCGAAACTCTCAATTTTCAAATGTTACTTTATATTAGTTTATTTGTCCGATAAATAAAGTATCAATTCTCAATTTACTGACACTTCTGTGTGGTAGAACGTGACACAGACTCGTCAATTAAATAATATTAGCCCTATAATATAAGGAAAAAATTATATTTAGATACTTGTTTAGATACTAGTTCCACATGGATATTTTCTCACAATAAAATGTAAAAAAAAAATACGAATTAAGGGAAGCTAATGTTAATAATGTATAAACACCATGACTAACATCTAAACACAATCACACGTAAATAAATATAAATGTACAACTTATTAGTTTTTGGCAAAATAAACCAGGACTATTGGTAACCCATCACCGCAAATCCCGAGCGTTAACATAAACATTGAACTTGACTATAAATAGCGAAGTATTGATCTTTCAGAGTCATTGAATACTGATACAGAATATCACATTAAGTTTTATTTACCAAGTTAGTTAATTCTCCCTAAGTTATACAAGTACTCCATATACAAAAATAAATAAATAACAAAAAGGCACAATACCGTGACTGGAACGATACACAAATAACCCGCACATAAAAGACAGAAGCTTACGACGACGTTTCGGTCCGACTTGGACCATTGACAAAGTCACACGGTGTGACTTTGTCAATGGTCCAAGTCGGACCGAAACGTCGTCGTAAGCTTCTGTCTTTTATGTGCGGGTTATTTGTGTATCACTCCATATACAAAGCGGTAATGACTCGTTATATATTAATAAGCTTAACTTAATGTTGACAATAATTAATATTCGATATAATTAATGAGAAATACAAGAGACCATTAGCTTTTGTTAATGACATGTACATTATGTGTCATAACATTGTCGTACATCAGGAGTTTCAAACAGGAGAGGATTATTAGCATCGCTGTTAATTATACATTTCCTAAAATATGTATGAAATTATGTTTGTTTAATTATACTATTGTGAATGTATAATTAATATATGCACATCAGCATCGAAAGTATCATATGATCTGATATTAACCAATGCACTACACTTTTACTATCAGATAATAATAAGAATAATAATTATTAATAATAATAATCTTTATTTCTACAAGTACGTGTTACAACTATTCCAAACCCCGGGTTATGCAGAGCATTTCCGACAACATAGAAAAATCTTGTCCCCAGGATGCGACCCAACAATCGTCTAACAACCAGGTACTTACCGCTAGATAAACAGGGGTATCAGGATGAAGGAAACATTCCCAACGTTTCACCCGTGCCTGGGGTCGATCGGGGACCCTAGGTGCGTCAACGAGGACGCTACCAACCAAGCCACGAGTTAACAAAGGTAGTCAAAAGTTATTAATTTGCTTCCTCACATAAACATTGGTATTTGAAGCAGTTAATCAAAGTTCAAAAAAGTAAAATATTCTTAAATACGACAGATACCCGAGAACAAAGGTGGACTATTGTTTCTTTCAGATTACGTGAATAAAAGACCCTTATTAAAGGTGAATTAATTTGTTTTGCTCCTTATTCATTTTAAGAGTTGTCTCTTGCAGATTCATGATATAATAATTACAACCAATTATTATAGGCAGCCGTAAAACACTGCAACTCAGGTTATAGTCAGTAAATGGCTACAAATGGTTTGTAGCATTTAATGACTGCTCTATTATTCTGCCGTTGCTATTAGCATTACAAAACTGTGTAATGCCTTTCACCATTCAGTTAATTAAGCGTAATATGAAATACTCGACATACATATAATTTAAGGTAGATTTGTATATATCACATAATTTTTCTAATTTTGTAGAATTTTGTGTCTGGATCAGTTTGAGCATAAACTTTGGGAATGTTACATTCACAATCAAATCATATAAAACTACTTTTTATCAGGTTTCGCAAGCTGTGACATAAGTCGACTTTGTGTGAATGTGGTTCAGTTATTGCCTGACTTGCAAGCATTTCCTCTGTCTGAGAATAACTGAGATAACTGTGCCTTCACATGTTTGAAACACAGTTTTACACAGTTCATCTTAGGAAATACAACAGATACATGTATTATGTCTCGTGATGTATCATATACTTCAGATGTATATGCCATAAGCATAAATTATGTATCGAGTGCATCATGCATATGATACATATCACGGATGTCTGTGATACAGATATCTGTGTTACTACATCACAGATGTCTGTGTCACAGGTTTGTGTTATGTAACAGACGAGATCTTGACCATCATATTGTTAGACTATGTTGATACATATCCATAGCTCATAAACTGTTTTCGGGTTTTACTAGATATTTGTACCAGAAAGAATTATATAATATATAATCTGGTTACCTTTCCGTCATGTATATGTGAATAGTTAATTGTTCAAGTCGGACCGATACGTCGTCATAAGGTTCAGTTTTTAGCGCCGTCATAAGGCTCAGTTTCCATCATGCTGGTTATTTGGACCAGGTTCACACAGTGGGGGAGCGACTGCACAGAGACCAATTATACATTATCACACACGACTGATAGCGGAAAACTACACTTAGGATAAAACTGAGATAGTCAACAGACATAATAGTCAATTAATATTGTTTCAACACTTCTCATTTCCCGGCTGACAAACGGGAAATTTTATGAAAATTTTGTTGGCGAAGTAATAGAATTTCCATGAATAAATGCAATAAAATTTTCAGTTCCGCTCAGGAAATTCAACAACGTTTGTATTCGAGTTAAGTTTTATAGCGAGGCTGAGCCAGGAGTCTCCAACTTTAATTAGTAAATACATATCGACAAAGGAAGGTTTTTAGTTATTATGTCGTCTTCTTTCTGTATTATTTTTGTTTCTTCTAACAAAATAAAAATGATAGTCTATAATTGATGAGTGAGTAATGTGAATAACTCAGAAGTAATTCGAGCGCAATTAACATTGCAGCAAAGTAATTTATTATGTAATATTGTTGAATAAGAAGCAATTTTATTAAAAATATATTGACGACATATTTAATTTTTCGTATATAAGCCAGTGTCTTAAAATATGCAGCATTTTCTGATAATATGCATTAACCTTATATCTTTACACGTAAGAGAGTGATAATATAACTGACAGGGCAGCTACACATAGAAGTATTTGAAAAATATACACATAGAGAACAGGATATACACAAGTAAAAGTCAGCACGTATTCCTTTGTCAAGCAGGACATATACACGTATAAGACAGACTGAATGAGCACGTAAAATGTAGAGTTCATAGAAGGTGTGTACTTCAGAGCAAGTTTACACAGACCTCTACATTATGGTTTTAGTTTGTGAATTGATGCTTTAGTTTATTGAGTGACTAGTGAAATCATGATACGACTGTAATCGACTCACCGAAAGGAGGGTTCGAACCAGTGGCAAGCCAGCTTGTATCCTTGACGGTATCACCGTGCCAGTTCCACCATTTGTCAGCACTGGAAATGGAACGTTGCGTACAGAGACCGTTTCTCTCTTCTTAAATGAACACTTCTTTAAAAATCGATTAAACTTTTTTAGCGTTAATGCATCAAGGAGATAGTTTCTCCAAGGTCTACTACACGTAGCCCTTCACTCCTGCTACAAGTTGGAAAAATTCAGATTCAGGAAGAATATAGGAAAGCACTGGTTTGGTAATAGAGTCGTGGATGAGTGAAACAAACTCCTGAGTACAGTTATTCGGGCTAAAAAGCTGTGTAGTTTTAAAAATAGGTTAGATAAATACATGAGTGGGTGGGTGTGAGTTGGACCTGACTAGCTTGTGCTGCTGGGTCTGGTGCCGTGCCCCATCCTTGAGTGGAGGTGACCAGACTGGGTGGATCATTGGGCTAATCCGCGGGGTGGGTCTATGGGCTAATCCGGGGGCGGACATGGACCTGCTCCGCATGGGTCAGTAGGCCTGTTGCAGTGCTCTTTCTTATGTTCTTACTGGAGTGCCGGGGAAAGTCCTCTGCACGCTGCAAGGATACTTTTGATACGTCCACTACGACGCTTACTAACCTGCCAGAAATACCTCAGAAATCATTCCTAGCAAAGTAACCAAACCTAATGTACAACAGAAGATACATCTCTCCAAGAAACTTTCCACACTTTGAGCACACAACAGAAGGAAGGACAATGGAAGCGCAGACATTGCTGTAAACCTCTCGTACTATATATACACATAAAGAATCCGAAGCAGCTCTCAGTCTTGGACTTAAGTTTGCTACAATTATCCGTAAACCTAACCACGAATTAGACAAAATTATAAAAAATTACAACTTCTTAGATTGCGAGTTCCAAAAAGGGTTCAGACATTCTGATTACCACTGCCTTCTCGGAACCAAGCCAACCCTCAACTCTTGACGCTACTCGGCTGCTATAAAGAGCCTCGTCCGTAAAGACCATCCTTGTAACTACAGCTGACGAAGGAGGTGTGGTCATCCTGAATCGTAAGGATTACAGTGATTAAATGCGAGACCTATTGAACGTCCTCACCCTAAGCATAAGAATACTAGAATATCAATAGAAGAACAAGAGAACAAAACTCTCTTTCCTCAGAAAAGGTAACGACAATACTAGAAAACCGGAGATTAGCAAGAAATTGTATCACCTTCTAACAAACCTAAAGCAGCAAGGCTCTATGGCTTACCTTAAATATACTAATGCAATATTTCGTTGAGGCCCTTCTCATAGATAGGCAGTGATTCACACACTGACAGGAATCCGAGCTAAGCATCTTGCTGAGCGTAGCACAGCGTTCAGATCTCATTAACTGCTTCAAATTTTTGACGTGACAGCCCTGTTCACATACCTGCTCACGGATCAAGCTTTAGATTTCATTCGACACAAAGTTCATGAAGACTTGGAGCTCCCCATACCGAGCCAAGATTCAGTTAACCTAGTAGAACTTAACATAAATTATAAAAGTTTAAGCAGTTTCAGCAATTTGGCTAAGTTATGGGTCACTTATTAGCGCAATCTTAGCTAATATGTACATGGAACATTTGGTAAGTTTTGTAAGATGCTTTTGGTACAAAATTATTAATTTTTAAATCACCATAAATGAAAAAAATATGTATCTTTATACGAAAATCTTAGAAAGGACTTAATTTGAAACGCGTTCTTGCTAACTGACCAGTATTACTTATACAGTATGACATACACAGTTGCATTATGTACTTGTGGAAATAGTCTGTAATTAAAAATTATGTAAATATGTATACCCTCGCAGAGGTTTGAACCTGGTGGTGCCAGTTGCTGGTACTGGCCTATGCCAGTCTCACGAGAATTAATAATTTTAATGTTGGAAACAAGATATTCGCCAGGAACAACCTGACTTTACGAGGTTATACTGAGTTATTAATCCGAACAATATCCCGTCTGGACATCTACATGTAAAATACTCTAGTCTCTGTTTAAGCCTGCCTTAATTTTAGGAAAGCTGCAATATGTTATTTACTAAGTCAACAATTATATTTTTTTTTCAACAAGTCGGCCGTCTCCCACCGAGGCAGGGTGACCCGAAAAGAAAGAAAATCCCCAAAAAAGAAAATACTTTCATCATCATTCAACACTTTCACCTCACATATAATCACTGTTTTTGCAGAGGTGCTCAGAACACAACAGTTTAGAAGCATATACGTATAAAGATACACAACATATCCCTCCAAACTGCTAATATCCCAAAACCCCTCCTTTAGAGTGCAGGCATTGTACTTCCCATTTCCAGGACTCAAGTCCGGCTATATAAAAACAACCGGTTTCCCTGAATCCCTTCACTAAATATTACCCTGCTCACACTCCAACAGAACGTCAGGTCCCAAATACCATTCGTCTCCATTCACTTCTATTGAACACGCTCATGCACGCATGCTGGAAGTCCAAGCCCCTCGCCCACAAAACCTCCCTTACCCCTTCCTTCCAACCTTTTCGAGGACGACCCCTACCCCGCTTTCCTTCTACAGATTTAAATGCTCTCCATGTCATTCTACTTTGATCCATTCTCTCTAAATGACCAAATCACCTCAATAACCCCTCTTCAGCCCTCTGACTAATACTTTTATTAACTCCACACCTTCTCCTAATTTCCACACTACGAATTTTCTGCATAATATTTACACCGCACATTGCCCTTAGGACATCTCCACTTCCTCCAACCGCCTCCTCGCTGCTGCATTCACAACCCAAGCTTCACACCCATATAAGAGTGTTGGTACTGCTATACTTTCATACATTTCCTTCTTTGCCTCCACAGATAACGTTTTTTGACTCCACATATACCTCAACGCACCACTCACCTTTTTTCCTTCATCAATTCTATGATTAACCTCATCCTTCATAAATCCATCCGCCGATACGTCAACTCCCAAGTATCTGAAAACATTCACTTCTTCCATACTACTACTCCTCAATTTGATATCCAATTTTTCTTTATCTAAATCATTTGATACCCTCCTCACCTTACACTTTTCTATGTTCGCTTTCAACTTTCTACCTTTACACACACCTGGAGGTTACCTGGAGGTTATTCCGGGGATCAACGCCCCCGCGGCCCGGTCCATGACCAGGCCTCCCGATGGATCAGGGCCTGATCAACTAGGCTGTTACTGCTGGCCGCACGCAGTCCAACGTACGAGCCACAGCCCGGCTGATCCGGCACTGACTTTAGGTATCTGTCCAGCTCTCTCTTGAAGGCAGCCAGGGGTTTATTGGCAATTCCCCTAATGCTTGATGGGAGGCTGTTGAACAGTTTTGGGCCCCGGACACTTAAGGTGTTTTCTCTTAGTGTACCAATGGCGCCCCTACTTTTTATTTGGGGCATTTTGCATCGCCTGCCCAGTCTTTTACTTTCGTAGGGAGTGATTTCTGTGTGCAGATTTGGGACCATTCCTTCCAAGATTTTCCAAGTGTAGATTATGATAATCTCTCCCTCCTGCGTTCCAACGAGTACAAGTCAAGTGCTTCCAAGCGTTCCCAGTAGTTAAGGTGCTTGACAGAACTTATACGTGCAGTAAAGGATCTCTGTACACTCTCTTGATCTGCGATTTCACCTGCTTTGAATGGAGATGTTAATGTACAGCAGTATTCCAGCCTAGAGAGAACAAGTGATTTGAAAAGGATCATCATGGGCTTGGCATCTCTCGTTTTGAAAGTTCTCATTATCCATCCTATCATTTTCTTTGCACGTGCGATCGTGGCACTGTTGTGATCCTTGAAAGTGAGATCCTCAGACATTACTACTCCCAGGTCCCTTACATTATTTTTCCGCTCTATTGTATGGCCGGAGTCAGTAGTATACTCTGTTCTAGTTATAATCTCCTCCAGTTTTCCATAACGGAGTAGTTGGAATTTGTCTGATTGAAAAATCATATTGTTTACCGTTGCCCACGGGAAAGCTTTGTTTATATCTTCTTGGAGGTTAAATCGCGTCCTCGCAGATGGACAGCCTCATGCAGACCCCTAGTATCATCCGCAAAGGATGATACGGTGCTGTGGTGTATATCTCTGTTTATGTCTGATATGGGGGATAAGGAATAAGATGGGGGCGAGTACTGTGCCTTGTGGAACAGAGCTCTTCACTATGGCAGCCTCCGTTTTAACTCTGTTGACCACTACTCTTTGTGTTCGATTTGTTAGGAAGTTGAAGATCCATCTCTCCACTTTCCCAGTTATTCCTTTAGCACGTATTTTAGGGCTATTAGCCATGATCGCATTTGTCAAATGCTTTTGCAAAGTCTGTGTATATTACATCTGCATTCTGATTTTCTTCCAGTGCATCCAAGGCCATGTCATAGTGATCCAGTAGTTGTGAGAGGCAGGAGCGACCTGCCCTGAACCCATGTTGCCCTGGATTGTGCAGATTTTGGGAATCCAGGTGATTTGCAATCCTGCTTCTTAGCACTCTTTCAAAGATTTTTATGATGAGGGACGTCAGAGCTATTGGTCTATAGTTCTTAGCTAATGCTTTGCTGCCACCTTTATGGAGTGGGGCTATATCCGTTGTTTTAAGTAACTGTGGAATTTTACCCATGTCCAAGCTCCTCCTCCACAGTGTACTTAGGGCACGCGAGAGGGGTTTCTTGCAGTTCTTAATGAAAACAGAGTTCCACGAGTCTGAGCCCGGGGCTGAGTGCATAGAACATAAGAACGAAGGAACACTGCAGCAGGCCTACTGGCCCATGCGAGGCAGGTCCAAGTCTCCCACCAGCTTAAGCCAATGCACCCAAACTAGTCAGGTCAGGTCACCTTGACTTAAGGGAGGAACATGGCAACCGACCTGATAGCACAAGCTATCAGGTCCAACTCACACTCACCCACATCCACTCATGTATTTATCCAACCTATTTTTAAAGCTACACAACGTTCTGGCCTCTATAACTGTACTTGGGAGTTTGTTCCACTCATCCACAACTCTATTACCAAACCTAGGCTAGATATTTTCAGCACACTATTTACATCCCCTTTATTTATTCCTGTCTTCCATTTATACACCTCAATCATATCCCCCCTAATTCTACGTCTTTCTAGAGAGTGCAGATTCAGGGCCCTTAGTCTATCCTCATAGGGAAGGTTTCTGATACATGGGATCAACTTTGTCATCCTCCCTTTGACATTTTCCAGAGCATTTATATCCATTCTGTAATACGGTGACCAAAACTGTGCAGCATAATCTAAATGAGGCCTAACCAAGGATGTATAGAGTTGAAGAACAAAACCCGAGGACCCCTATTATTTATGCTTCTTGATATGAAGCCAAGGATTCTATTAGCTTTATTGCGAACACTTATGCACTGTTGTCTTGGTTTCAGATTTTCTGCTAACCAGAAATCCTAAATCTTTTTCGCAATCCGTAATATTAAGAACTACATTATTTAGTTTATATGTGGCATGGTTATTGTCCTGTCCAACATTTAGAACTTTGCATTTGTCTATATTAAACTGCATCTGCCACCTCTCCGACCACTGCATCAGTCTATTCAAATCTTCCTGGAGTGCTCTAATGTCCTCGTCAGAATGAATTGGACGGCCTATTTTGGTGTCATCTGCAAACTTGCTGATGTCGCTCTTTATGCCCTCATCTATGTCGTTTATGTAGATTGTGAACAGCGGGGGGCCCAACACTGACCCCTGTGGAACACCGCTCGTGACGCTTCCCCACTCTGATTTCTCCCCATTTATGCAAACTCTCTGCTGCCTATTTGTCAACCATGCCTCTATCCAGGAAAAAATTTCTCCTCCTATTCCATGTGCCTTAATTTTCCTCAATAGTCTCTGATGTGGGACCTTGTCAAAAGCCTTACTGAAGTCCATATACACAATATCATATTCATTACCATGATCAACCTCCTCAAATACCTTAGTGAAAAAAGTTAATAAATTCGTAAGGCAGGAACGCCCCTTTGTAAAACCATACTGAGATTCGTTGATTAATTTATGCTTTTCAAGGTGACTACGAACTGCCTCGGCAATTATTGATTCCATAAATTTTCCCACTATGGAGGTTAGGCTTATTGGTCTATAGTTCGAAGCTAAGGACCTGTCACCTGCTTTGAAAATAGGTATCACATTTGCCATTTTCCACTTATCTGGCACCATGCCAGTTTGTAGTGATATGTTGAAAAGATTAGCCAAAGGTTTGCTAAGCTCCTCTTTACATTCCTTTAGAACCCTTGCATACAGTTCATCAGGGCCTGGGGATTTGTTAGGTTTTAATTTATCTATTTGCCTAAGGACCATGTCACTTGTGACTCTAATCGTGCACAGTTTATTATCGTCCTGTTCCACATAATTTATCATTTCTGGAATATCGCTGGTATCCTCCTGTGTAAAAACTGAGAGGAAGTATGTGTTAAAACTTCTACACATTTCCTTATCACTGTCAGTGAGCTGACCCGAGGAACTTTTGAGTGGGCCTATCTTGTCCCTGATCTTACTTCTGTATACCTGAAAGAATCCTTTTGGGTTAGTCTTCGAATCTCTTGCAACTTTAACCTCATAAGCTCTTTTTGCTTTTCTAATTTCTTTTTTTATTTCTCTCTATAACTGAATATATCGATTTCTTAATTGCCCCTCCCCTCTTTTGATTTGCCTATATATGCCTCTCTTTTGACCAATTATATATTTTAATCTATTGTTCATCCATTTAGGATCATTTTTGTTTGATCTGATTTCCCTATTTGGAACATAATTTGACTGAGCAGCTAGAACTATGCCCTGGAAAGCGTCATATCCGCAACCATCACCATCTACCTGACCCTTAGTCAGGTCATTCCAGTTCAGCCCACCTAAGTAATTTTTCAGTCCTATGAAATCAGCCAAGCGGAAGTCAGGGACAGAGACTTGATTGCCATTATTAGGGGAATTCCATGATATATTAAAACTGAGTGATTTGTGATCACTTTCCCCAAGCTCATCATTAACCTCAAGATTATTAATTAGTGTTTCCCTACTGGCAAGAACCAAGTCAAGGAGATTATTTCCCCTAGTTGGCTCTGTCACAAACTGTTTTAAAAAACAATCCTGGATCGTATCAAGAAAGTCACCTGACTCTAAATTTCCTGTCAAATTGCTCCAGTCAATCTGTCTATAGTTGAAATCTCCCATTAGCACAACATTTTCGTATGCAGATGCCTTACGAATTTCGTCCCATAGAAGTTTACTGCACTCCCTATCAAGATTTGGGGCCCTGTAAATCACACCCAAAATTAGTTTTTCTCGGCCCTCGAGAAGCTGTAACCAAACAGATTCAGTGGCTGACGCTTCTAATTTAATATCTTGTCTAACACAACAATTTAAATTGTCTCTGACAAACATCGCTACTCCACCACCTTTCCTGTTGACCCTGTCAGTGTGGAATAATTTATAGCCTTGTATGTGACATTCAGAGGGCATCTCTCTATCTTTCAGCTTGAGCCAGGTCTCTGTTATAGCAATAATATCTATGTTTCCTGCACTTGCAATTAATCTTAGCTCATCTATCTTATTTCTTACACTCCTGCTGTTAGTATAGTAAACCTTAAGGGAGCTAGTCCCTTGCTACCATCTGCTGTCCCCCTTTGTTTGCTGACCTGATCTATTGTTTTTATTTATAACTTCATGCTGAATGCCTTTTATACATTTACTGTTTCCAACCCTAGTGTTGTAACCTGCTTGTTTCCCACACACACCCATACCTCTATCTTCCATCAGTTCAAAATCATAGGCATTTCACCAATGGCCTTCTCAATCGAGTCTGCAAGTGCTACCACCCCAGCCCCAGAGAGATGTACCCCATCCCTTGCATACATATCATGTTTGCCATAAAAGTTGTTCCAGTTGTCAATGAATGGGATTGCAAGTTCCTTACAGTATCTGTCTAGCCAGCAATTTACACCAATTGCCCTAGACAACCATTCATTTCCTACTCCCCTTCTAGGCAAGATGCTACATATGATTGGGATCCCTCCCTTAGACTTAATGAAATCTATAGCTGACCTGTACTTATCTAGCAGCTCTTCTCTCCTACCCTTCCCAATATCATTTCCACCAGCACTGAGACAGATAATGGGTTTGTTCCCATTACCTGACATGATATTATCCAGCCTGTTGACAATGTCCCCAACACCAGCTCCAGGGAAGCACACTCTATCTCTCATCTTCTTATTCCTATTACAAAAAGCACGGTCAATATATCTTACCTGAGAGTCACCAACCACAAGAATGCGCTTACCTCCATTAGCAGGGGCAGTAGTACCCTTACCTTCACTGGCCACTGAAGTACATTCATCCTGAAGAACAGAGAAGCGATTTCCTACCTTCAGATCTTCACTCTTAACTTTCCTTACTCTGATGCGCCTCCCATTACTGTGAACCACTCGCCACTTGTAGCAGGTGCTGGGCTGCACCTCACTGCTGGTAGCCGTTGCTACCTCCCCAACTACAGCCTCCTCACAGCGAGAGACAGACTGCACCTCACTGCTAGAAGCCTCATTCCCCACAACTCCAGCCACCTCACACTCTCTCCCAGACCCATTGAGGTGGACCTTCAGCCTCCTAATCTCCTCCTGGAGAAGCAAGACCTCCTCCTTCAACTCTCCAACCTCAATTTTTAAAACACTGCAGAAGCAAGCCATGCTTTGTAACCGTCCACGCTAATCCCCAAAGCAGCTCAGGGTCTGTGACCTCACGTGACGACTGACCACTGACCACGACCACTGACGACTGACCACTGACCAATGGTTTTTTCGAAATCTATAGGAGTTAGGGGAATTTCGGAAATCTGGCATACATTTATGGAGTTTTGAGGCTCATTCATGAAGAAATCATTTGGGTCGTCGATCCTCAGACCGATTAGTGGTTCACTAAACACAGAGTCGTACTGGGATTTCAATATTTCACTCGTTTCCTTGTTGTCATCTGTCTGAGTAAGGGCCCGATACTAGATGTGGTATTTCCCTTGTTTTTGGCATATGAAAAGAAATATTTTGAATTTCTTTCAATTTCACTAATAGCTTTAAGCTCCTCCTGCCTCTCCTGGTTCCTGTAAGAGTCATTTAGCTTAAGTTCGATAGTTTCCACTTCCCTCGTGAGCGCCTCCTTTCGTGTATCAGATATTCTAGCACTCCTGAGGAGCTCAGTGACTCTTCGTCGTCTTCTGTAGAGGGAGCGTCTTTTTCTCTCCAGTTTACTCCTGCTCTTCTTCTTTCTTAGGGGAATATGCCTAGAACATGCTTCGGCTACCAGGAAGTTGATCCTTTCAAGGCACTGGTTTGGATCCATGTCATTTAAGACATCTTCCCAACATGTTTCGTTTAGGACATGGTTTACCTGGTCCCAGTTGATGTTCTTGTTGTTGAAATTGTATTTTGTGAAGACACCTTCACAGGTACATGCATTCTGCTGTTCAGGACCCCTATGCATGTACGTCTGGACTTCGATTAGATTGTGATCGGAATTAGTTGTTTTTGATATTCTTATGTCTCTTATCAGGTCCTCATTATTTGTGAAGATAAGGTCAAGTGTGTTTTCTAGTCTTGTCGGCTCCACTATCTGCTGGCTTAAGGTGTGTTTTTAGTAGAGACTTAGTAGCTCGTATGTGTGACCTTTCATCTGCGCTACCTCCGGGGATTGTTTCAGCTATAACATTATTTGCTACATTCTTCCATTTTGTATGCCTTAGGTTGAAATCACCAAGCAGTAAGATGTTTGGGGATGGAGCTGGAAGGTTTTCCAAACAGTAATCGATTTTCAGTAGCTGTTCCTTGAACTGTTGTGAGGTTGCATCTGGTGGCTTGTATACAACCACAATGACTAGGTTTTGGTTCTCGATCTTTATTGATAGAACTTCAACTACCTCATTTGTGGTGTTCAGCAACTCTGTGCAGATAAGGGACTCTTTGACATACAGGCCAACCCCCCCTTGTTGCCTGTTTTTTCTGTCGCATCTAAAAAGGTTGTAACCACTTATCCATATTTCACTGTCAAAGTGATCTTTTGTGTGAGTCTCTGTGAAGGCTGCAAACATTGCATTAGACTCCACTAGAAGTCCACTGATAAAAGGTATTATTTTTGTTGGGGAGGGGTTTAAAGGGCCCCTGAAATTTAGCAAAAAAGAACGAGGTTTTTAATTCTGTGTTTTTTGGGGGGATTTTTTTATTTGGCATAAAGTAGTTTTTAATTCTGGAGGGGCCAGGGGTGGCCACTGGTTTGCGCCTCCAGTCCAACAAGGCCCCAAAGGTGGTGGACTAATTTTGTTTTTTCCCTTCCATTTTCTTTTTTCGTTTCCTGCCACTAAAAAACCCCACCGGGAGCGGGGTTTTTGTGTAGCTATTTTGGGTTTGTCTTGTGGGGTCTTTGCCTCCTGGCCCCTTTTTGAGGGTTTCGGGGGCACTCTTTGTTGAAAACATGCTTCTGGAGGACCGAGGAGAAAGCACTTTTTTGGGGTTTTAAAAGAAAGTACAGGAAGAAAAAACGACCCACCCCTTTAGCAGGGGGGTTCGTACTTTTTTTGGGGGATGGTAAAAAGTTGTTTTGTCCCTTTTTTTTTTCCCTGTTATTCCATGCTTAAAGATCCCCCAAGAAAAATATTTGCCCCAAAATTCCCCTTTGGTTGGGGAATTGTTGGGGGGGTGTGTTGTAAAAATTTCTGCGGGTTTTTGGGACTGAAATATAATCCTCAGTATCCAAGCCGGGGCCACCCGATCCTGATTTCCATCAACATTCCCCATAGAGGAAGAAGGGAGAGACACCTCTCCAGACATCTGTACTGTGGGCCACGGTCTTGTGCAATATGGTTGTAATATTTACTGTTTTAGATGTTGTATATTAACTGTTTTATGTGGTGTTTGGGTAGTGTCCCTAGGAAGACTGGGCTGGCAGTAATGGCTGGGGGGCCTGGGCTGGGTCTGGGTCAGCCACCGCTGGGCCTGGGCCAGCACCAGCACTGTGGGTATTAGTGCTATGACTTGGGGAGCCTGGCCAGCACCAGCACCGTGGTATTGTGCTATGGCCTGGAGGAGCCTGGCCAGCACTGTGGGTATTAGTGCTATGCCGGGGGAGCCTGGGCCAGCACCTCAGCACAGTGGGTATTAGTGCATTACTGTGGGAGCCTGGGCCAGCACCAGCACTGTGGGGGTATTGGTGCGTATGCCTGGGGAGCCTGGGCCAGCACCAGCACTGTTGGTAATTAGTGCTATGGCTGGGGAGGGCCTGGCTTAGCACCAAGTGGTGACAGATAGTGTTTCAAGTCACTTTGTGTATGACATTCTGCCATTTTATGATACACTATCTCATGCTCCCCCCTGTTTTTAATATATTTTTGGGTAGACTATCCAAGATGTCATCCTTGTTTTTCTTGATTATTTTATCATTTATTACTCTCAACTTAGTACCAATTCTGATACGCTGCCCAAAGTTCTACAATGTTAATTGCACAAACCAGAGCACCATTCTATTTCGAGTCATTTTTTGGGCGTATTTAGTCTAGTACAAGAGATATGTGTTTGGAAGAGCATAGGTTTGCATGTGATTCCTGGATTTCCTTCCAACCCAAGGATTTTTTTACATTTCCCACCAGATATGCTGTGCTGACATCCTGTCAGTATCCTACTAGACACTCTGATGCCACCGGAAGAAAACTGATGTTCCACTTTACCTTTCTCATGCTGGTGCCAGTAATAGGCAAAGATGTATTATACGAACCAATTTTGCAGTATGATGAGTGGTGTTGTAGGGTGGGTGGTGGGTGTAGGGTGGGTGTGAGCCGCAGACTGCCCACACTGCCACACATCCTATTATTATTTTTTAAATTTACTAATTATTATTATTATTATTTTATTATTATTATTATTATTATTATTATTATAATTAATTCCTTTATGTAGTGCTTTATTACACTGTTTATTCGTCAAGGATGAACACTGTAATTCTTTCAATACACTTTTTTCACGTGCGTTATACTGGATCCATTGTTTTATTATTTACAGAGCAAAGCTAGGCCAACCGCAACTTTACCTTACACTACTATGAAAAGTTATTTCCAGTTAGTATTGGTAACGGATGTATGCACAATTTATGTATGCTGTGATTCCCAGCACCTCAATGCTAACCACCAAGTCGATTCATATCAAAGACTATAGAAGTTTACATCTATCCTTTTTTTACACTTCACTGGACCTCTGCCAATAGTTCGCTAGTGCCAGTCGCTTGTAGAATATTACCCCTATCTGTTGGCCTGGTGCCGTCAGGTGGCCTGGTGGATAACGCTCTCGCCTTCACACGGTGAGGGCCTGGGTTCGATTCCCAGCCAGAGTAAGAACATTGGACTGTTTCTTTCCACCAAGCTGACAATGTTCCCCATCAAGTAAAATGGGTACCGTGGGTGTTAGTCACTGGTGTGGGGGTCGCATCCTGGGACACTGACATAAGAGCACTGGTCACAGACCCGGCGCGGGGCGTTGACCCCCGGAACTGCTCACCAATATATTGTAGCTATACTTGGGGATAATTAAGATTACTCTTATCTACAAATTTATTTTCACAATGTCACTTCGACAAATATAGTCCTTGTCACTCACTATATTACTTAAAGATAGATCGATATTTGGTTTATTTTCCACTTGTGTCGACATTCCGGCAATAATTCACTAGTGCTGACAGGTCAAATCCCCACGGTAAACCCGTTTCTCCACCGGCATCTGCCCATAACCCATACCTTAATGGTATTCCTTTTTTGTTTTTTAAAGGATATATTTGAATTTTCTTTCACAAGCTTACCTCGCTTTTGTCCTCTCTTAAAAGACCGCAGTTTTTGTCGAGAAACCAAGCTACTTTCCCGAACCCCCGAAAAAACACACCCAACCAAAACCCCCCCAAACCACACTCTTCTCCTCCTTTAATTTCTTTTTTCTCCAAGAATATCCTAGAAAATGTTCGGGGCAAGATTTTTTTTTAACCCTATTTTATCCACCCCCTTTGAACACCCAACATTTCTTTTTTTAATTCCCCTCAAAAAAAAAGTTTCCCTGGTTGAAAAATTTGTAAGACCACCCTTTTTTTCCGGAAGATTTCTTTCCCCCTTTTCCACCCACCTGGCTTCATTTTTATAAATTTTTTTTAAATTTAGTCTTACAATCCATATATTGAAATTGGCCCCAAATTTTTTCCAATCCTTTTTTCCATATTTCTCTTTAGTTTTTTTACGGCCCTTTTAGCTTCAAATTTTTACTTATCTCCTCCTTCCCAATTTTAACTTCTTATTTGCCCCACATTCTTATTTTATCCCAATTTTTAAAATAAACCCAACGTAAGTTTTGGTAAATTAAAATTTTCCCAATTTGAATCTCTTTTGTCCCCCTTCCTTTATAAAAGGGGGCCTATACATGCTCACTCGCCAATACCTAGGTACCTCCCCTCTTTCATACATTATTAAACAAAAAGTACCAAAACACCCCCAACACTATATCCTCCCCTGCTTTTAATATTTCGCATGAATCCCATCATTCACAGCTGCTTTACACCCCCTTCATTCGCGTAATATGCCTCAGGCTTCACTACCCCCCCACACTACAATCTGCTCTTCTTCACTCCTAAATATGGTATAAACGCTCCCTGACCAGTGCAAGACATTACCACCTCCGGCATCCCTTCTTCCTCAACAGTTGAAAAGTTCCTCAAAATATTCTCGCCATCTACCTAATACCTCCCTCTCCTCCCCCAACTACTACTCCCGCTACTCTGTTTTTAACTGAAGAGGCAAATCCGTATTTTCCCTAGGCTTTCATACTGTTTAAACTCACCCAATTATTTTTTCTTATTTTCATTAAAATTTGTTGACAATTATATATAAATAATATATATAAGATAGATATATATATATATATATATATTATATATATATATATATATAACCAACAGCCTCCCCCAGCAGACAGGACTGACAGCTACCGTGACTTTTTTCACGCTCTACAGAGGAACCTCAATCTGCAATCAAATTAGTTAGAGAGGGTTATGGTGGGAAGTGAAAACAACCACCAGGACTCTTGACACACATCCCAAGCAGCTTCGCCTTCCAACTGCCTAGCAAATTCACTGACCTTCTTGAAGAAATCAACGATGCACCTTCAAACAACAGCTTCCTGGCAAACTTGCTGCTTTTTTGGCAATGCCTGTTTGGCTGTCCCACCAAGGAGGGACAAGTCAACTAGCAACACATGTTTTATTAGGGCAATAAATGCATTCCAAGGGATGACAACCTCGTCCTTCTCCCCCCTAGGGCCGACAAACACCCGCCGGCAAATGGCCAACAACAGGACACATAAACCCTACACCCTCAAAAATCAGAGCCCAAATTAGCAAAAAAATGAGAAAAGGGAAAACTATTGGAGCCTTTGAGACTTATAACCAGTGAGGATACCATCGCCCCAAGGACTCAGCACGTAGCGCCAAGCTCTGAAGGACAAACATCCACCCAGGGCTCCCAGTACCTAACATTGAACCTCCTCTGACATTGTAGCAGGCGGAAGAACATCTAACCATACAGGAGCTGATTTGTAAAAGAGCAATGTCATTTCCCCAGGTTCAGCAGGAGTTTCACCGTTTAAGGCTCAACCCCTTAAAACAAATACTCAATCCAGCAGCTTGTTGAGGTTTCAGGAGAGGCTGCTGTCCTGAACTCACCAAAGTTTGCCAACCTGTTGCCTGCTGGCGGTGTCCCAGAGGCCATTCCCCAGGTTAAACCCTTTTTCTTTGGTGGCCGTCATTGTTGTGCCCTCCGGAAAAAGGATGGCGGAAATCAGGCCCATTGCAGTGGGTAAACACCCCTCGCGCTAGTCGCAAGGCTGCAGTAAGAAGGTTTGAGTCAAGGCTGCTGCAATGCTGAAACCACTCAGCCTCGGTTTCGCGGCGTTCAACAGGTCTGTGAAGCAGCTGCCCACGCATCACGAGTATATATCAAAACATGTCCTATGAAAAAGCCTTGGTCAAATTGGACTTTGCCAATGCTTTCAACTCAGACCAAAGGGAATGCTGCACTCCAAGCAGTTTATAGAAACTTCCCTTCCTTTATCCCTTCATAGAAACGTGTTTATAGTGTGACTTCCAACCTATTGTTTGGAGGACCATGAAATTGACTCGTGTGAGGGCGAGAACAGGGGGAGCCCTCTCGCCCCCTTTCTATTTGTTTTAGACATCAAAGGAAGTCACGGAGGCCTCTCATCAGCGAGCTCAATATCTGGTTCCTGACGACGGTACCCTACTGGCACACAGAACTCTCCTGGAGGACATCAGTAAAATTGAAAGAACATGGGAGAAAAGCCTGGACTTCTCTTTAAACCCCACCAAATGTAAATAGTAATCTACCAATCAACAGTTTGATCCAGAATATTAGTACCGAGTTTTAACCAGGAGCAACGAGTGCCATTGATCCAGCCAATAGCAACTCTCCCCCTCGGTGGCTCCTCTTGGGTCCAATGCCATCGATCTGATCCTAGAAAAAAGTCTCAGACTCCGGACGATGAAAGCAGGATGAAAGCCATGACCACACACGATGGCCTTCTACCTACACACCATGTCCTGTCAAAACAGGCCCAAAACTACCTAATTTCATGAGTATGCTCCCCAGCTCATCAGCAGTCCAAAAACTCAAGGAATATGACACTCTCCTAAGGCCATGCTAGAGAGTGTATGAATCTTTCCCTTGACGATAGGACAGGTGGTTGCAAGCCTCACTTCCGTCAGGCTTGGAGGGCTAGGAGTACCGCAGATCCTCCCAGATTGCTCACCCTACCAGATTTCCTATCCTCTTCATTGCATCAAACGAGTGATAAGACCATTCTTCCTGACAGATACCCTCAGTGACTTCCAGCGCAGGAATAGAAGACCCTAGCTATGTAGTGCCATCACCGAATGATACACTTGCTGCTCCGAGCACCAAACCCTAGTGCGCACTGGCACACAAACAGTCAAGCTGGGATAGCCCAATTGCTGAAAAGGTCGTGCAACAGCTCAGGGCTGCAACATCAGATAGGGAGATTGCCCGTCTCCGAGGCTGTGAGTGCACACCTCACTCCGGGGACTTCCTCCAAACAGTTCCCATATCGCGGCAATGGGAACGCGACTCTGACCCCTAAGACCCTCCGTATTGCAGTGGCTCTCGCCATGCTGCCCCAATTCACTACAGAATATATGTTATTTTGCGGCGAAGTGAAGCAGACCAATACGGGTCTATATACATGGTCTTAACAGTTCCCCAAAACCAAGGGCTGGCATGCAAGACACAATGAGGATCAACGAAATCTTAAGAGAACCCTTGCAACAGCTGGATGCCCTCCGAGAGGGAGCCACGATCACTTGCAGGCAAACATACCCACAACCCAGCAAACACCGCCCCGACGGGATCACCATCTATGCTTGGAAGAATGGCAAGCTCTAGCATGGGACTATCCTGTGGTGACCACACTGGCTGAAACCTAAATCCATCACAGTGTGGGGCGACAGGGCATGAGCTGCGACCACAGTGAGGAGTACAAGATCAGCAAGTACAAGGGACCATTAGCCAACAGAATCATTTTGTCCAGTGGGATCAAGACCTTCGGGATCATGGGGAAAAAATGCCACAACGTTTCCTTAAAAGAATTGGGTTCCAGACACATCGGACACCACCAAGGACCCAAGGGCAGCCACTTTCATGTTTCCAGCGCCTTCAGCGTGCCAACCAAGGGGGAAATCTTGCAGCATACTTGGTTCACACGTCCGCCTCGGAAGGAGCTGGAGGAAATTCATCATCTTTGATACGTGGTGCCTTGTATTCATGTTTATGTTTATTTTCTGTAATGTATTTTGTTTATTAAATAAATGTTCACCCTTTAGAATATAAATATATAGGGGTGGGTATGGAGAAGAAAATATTCAAACAGCTTCCGGGTGAGAACCTTGAAGTTTTCCTGAGGTAACGTTTATTGTCTTCTCTGAGAGATTGAGGGTCCCCCATTTCCCGCTATAGAGGTTGGTACTATAATATATATATATATATATTATATATATATATAAATATATATAAATATATATATATATAAATATATATAATATATATATAATTGATATATATAATAAATTTATTTTTTAATTAAAACATACGCTAATACTTCAAAACATTTTTAAAGATGCAACAACTTCCAATCTTCCTTTTTTTTTAGAAATTTTTATAACAAGTTGAAAAAAAAATCGCTCGTGAAAAATATACCAACTCGTATGTATTCAACTTTTCTCTGATATCTTTATTGCATTTATGATTTTAGTATTTTTGAAAAAAAAAAAAATTTAAAAACATTCCTATACGTCACGATTTTTAATATGTAGAAGTAACCCATAAGAATAAATTTGAGTGATGTTGTTTTCACGTTCAATCACCAGTAAGTTTGTGGCACCTCGCACAGGGGTTGTTTTTTAACAAAATTAATATTAATTATCAATTAATTCCTATCACCGTGTTCGATTCATAAATGAGATAACATTTTTTCATGAAATAAAAATCACTGATAAATTTGCAAGACGCAAGCATTTGTTTATTAAAAAATTTCTTGAGATAAAAATGTACATAAACCCTGGAAAGGTTCGGGGACAACGCTCCCCGGCCACGTGTTGGATTCAGAGTCCTGATCAACCAGGCTGTGACTGCACGTTCGCACGCAATCTGACGTACAGGTTGGTCAGGTACGACTTTTAGTGCCTGCCAATGCCTTCTTGAAGACTGCCATAGTCTATTGGTAATCGCCTCTTATGAGTAATGCAGGGAGCAGTTAGAACATCTTGGTGTTGTTTTCAGAGTACTCGTGCGCCTTGCTTTTCAAAAGAGGGAATGTGTGCATCTCCTGCCGAGTCTTTGTTTACCAAGGGAATATTTTCGTGTGCAAGTTTGGTATCTAATCCCTCTAGAATTCTCTTAGTGTATATTATCATGTATCTCCCTCGCCTGCGTTTCAGGGAATACAAATCAAGGGATACAAACTTTACCCAGTTATTTAGGTTCTTTAATGTACTTATGTGTGCCTTGAAAGTTCTTTGTTACACTCTCCAGGTCGTATTCGAGACCTACTTTGAAGGGCCATTAGTGAAGAAATCGTCATGATCGATGTGGTATACACATTGTAAGAGGTTTTTCTAATGCGAGATCCTCTATATTATCCATCCCGGTGCTTCCACATTCTTTTTCGCTCTATTTTAGGTTAGAATTTTGTTAAAGTACCCAGATAAATTTTTAATTTACTCAAGTTCCCGTACGTATTAGCTGAAATTTTCTCTCATAGAACTTCATATTGTTTACAAGGCCCATTTGAAGATTTGTTGAGGTCCGCATTGAGTCGTTGTGCGGTGTCTTCCATGGAAGGACCCGTGTCATGGCATATTCGGGTAGTCATCTAACAAAGAAAGACACGGAAGCTATCGCTTTACATTCTGTGTCAGAAATGAGGACGAGGAATAGGGATGTCAGCTCGTAAAGAGCTTTCACCTAGCCGCCTCCGACAGGAATTAAGAATTATTACTCAAAGAGATACACACAAAGTCGCTACACACCCATAGACACACACAGTACACACACACAACACACACACACACACACACCACACACACACCACACACACACCACGACACAAACACACACACACACACAGAAAGTGCAAAGGTATGCAACAAGGTTAGTTCCAGAGCTAAAGCAAATGTCCAAGAAGAAACGTTGAGGACAATCGGAAAGACGACACTGGAGGACAGGAGGGTTAGGAGAGACTTGATAACGACATACAAAATACTGCTAGGACTTGATAAAATAGAGACAGGATCTTTTTAAATAAAAACATAGAGTTCCTTGTTTTTAAATAAGAAACATAGAGTTCCATGTTTTTCAACAGAAACCTAGAGATCCTTGTGTTTATATAAAAGAAAATCAGTCTTGTAAATGAAAAAATATTTACTTATATTTCATTAAAAAGATAATATAAAGATCTGCTAGTTCACTTTTGGCGAGAATCTCAGATATTCAGTGTGTGGAGCCGTGTGCTGGATAATGTCTGCTGAGACTACACTAGGCAGTGCCTCCGTCAACACAGGCAGTGCCTCGTCACCACTAGGCATGCCTCCGTCAACACTAGCAGTGCCTCCGCAACACTAGGCAGAGCCGTCCGTCAACACTAGGCAGTGCCTCCGTCCAACACTAGGCAGAGCCTTCCAGTTCAACACTAGGCAGTGCCACCCTTCAACACTAGGCAGTGCCTCCGTCAACACTAGGCAGTGCCTCCGTCAACACTAGGCAGTGCCTCCGTCAACACTAGGCAGTGCCTCCGTCAACACTAGGCAGTGCCTCCGTCAACACTAGCATTGCCAGTCCGTCAGCACTTAGGCAGTGTGGCCTCCGTCAACACTAAAAGGGGAGGCAGTGCCCAGGTCCCGTGCAACAACTCTAGGTGCAGTGGCCTCGTCTAACACTAGGGCAGTGCCTCGTCAACACTAGGCAGTGCCTCCGTCAACGATATGCAGTGCCAGGCGGTCTCAACACTAGGCAGTGCCCGGTGCGCGTCAACACGTGAAGACATTGGGGCCTTCCAGTCAACAACTAGGCAGTGCCTCCGTCAACACTAGGCAGTGCCTCCGTCAACACTAGGCAGTGCCTCCGTCAACACTAGGCAGTGCCTCCGTCAACACTAGGCAGTGCCTCCGTCAACACTAGCATGCCTCCTCAACACTAGGCAGTGGCCTCCGTCAACACTAGGCAGACCTCCGTCAACACTAGGCAGTGCCTCCGTCAACACTAGGCAGTGCCTCCGTCAACACAAGCCAGTGCCTCCGTGAACACTAGGAAGTGCCTCCGTGAACACTAGGCAGTGCCTCCGTGAACACTAGGCAGTGCCTCCGTGAACACAAGACAGTGCTGCAGTGAACACAATACAGTGCTGCGGTGAACACAATACAGTGCTGCGGTGAACACAAGACAGTGCTGCGGTGAACACAAGACAGTGCTGCCCTGAACAAAAGAGAATGCCGCCGTGAACACAAGAGAGTGCCGCCGTGAATACAAGGCAGTGCTTCCGTGAACACTAGACAATGCTGCAGTGAACACTAGACAAAGCTGTCGTGAGCACATGACAGTGCTGTGGCCGTAACCATGAAAGTGCTGCCGAGAGACAGCAGAGACAGTGCTGGGCCGTGAACACAAGACAGTGCTGCTAACAACAAAGGACAGTGCTGACCTTAACGACAAGAAGGGCTGGGGCCGGTTAACAGGAAACAGGAGTGGGGCTGAAGTGAATCCAACTATGACAATGTTATGCGGGCCGTGAAGCAAAAGCCTGGTATGGATGGTGCGCGGGTGATAGTCTCACAATACAGTGCTGCGGTGAACACAAGACACTGGATGCATGAACACAGAACAGGGCTGCGGTGAACACAATATAGTGCTGCGGTGAACACAATACAGTGCTGCGGTGAACACAATACAGTGCTGCGGTGAACACAATACAGTGCTGCGGTGAACACACATATCAAACACAGGTGCTGCGGTTAACCACAATACATTGATGCGGTGAACACAATACAGTGCTGCGGTGAACACAATACAGTGCTGCGGTGAACACACTACAGTGCTTCGGTGAACACACTACAGTGCTTCGGTAAACACAAGACAGTGCTGCCGTGAACACAAGACAGTGCTGCCGTGAACAAAAGAGAATGCTGCCGTGAACACAAGAGAGACCTGCCGTGAATACAAGACAGTGCTGACATGAACTCAAGGCAATGCTTCCGTGAACACTAGACAATGCTGCCGTGAACACATGACAGTGCTGCCGTGAGCACAAGACAGTGCTGACGTGAGCACAAGACAGTGCTGCCGTGGAAACACAGTCAAGACAGGCTGATGTGAACACAAGACAAGTGCTGCCGTAACACAAGACAGTGCGCCGTGAACACAATACAGTGCTGCAAGAAAAGAAAAAACACAAGACAGTGCTGCGGTGAACACAAGACAGTGCTGCCGTGAACAAAAGACAGTGGGGCTGGCCGTGAAGCACAAGACAGTGCTTGCCGTGATACAACAATAAGTGGCTGCCGTGAACAACAATACAGTGCTCCGTAAAAACACAAGCACAGTTGCTGCCGTGGAAACAGCAAACCATTGGTGCCTTGAACACAAGACAGTGCTTGCCGTGAACACAAGACAATTGCTGGCCGTGAACACAAACAGTCCTGCGGAGCACAAGACAGTCCTGCGGTTAGCACAAGAACAGTCCTGCGGTGAACACAAACAGTGCCTGTGGTGAACACAAGACAGTGCAGTGGTGAACACACAAGAACAGTGCTGTGGAGAACACAAGACAGCGCTGGCCGTGAACATCAAGACAGTGCTGCAGTGAACCCCAGAAGATTAGTGCAGCCGTTAACACAAGACAATGCTGCCGTGAACACAAGACAGTGCTGCCGTGAACACAAGACAGTGCTGCCGTGAACACAAGACAGTGCTGCCGTGAACACAAGACAGTGCTGCGGTGAACACAAGACAGTGCTGCGGTGAACACAAGACAGTGCTGCGGTGAACACAATACAGGGCTGCTGTGAACACAATATAGTGCTGCGGTGAACACAATACAGTGCTGCGGTGAACACAATACATGCTGCGTGAACACAAGAAAGTGCTGACGTGAACACACAACAGTACCTCCGTGAACAACAAAGACAGTGCTGGCCTATGGCACAAGACAGTGTGCTGCTGAACAAAAGAAGAATGCTGGCCGTTGACCACAGAAGTGTTGCCGTGAACACAAGAGTGTGCCCGCCGTGAACACAAGGAGTGCCCGCCGTGAATACAAGACAGTGGCTGACATAACGTCAAGGCAGGCTTCCGTTAACACCTGAGACACTGCTGAGTGAACACAAGACAAAGCTGCAGTGGAGCACAAGACATATTCTGCCGTGAACACATGAACATGCTGCCGTGAGCACAAAGACAGTGCTGACTTGAGCACAAGAGCGCACGGCCTGACGTAACACCAAGAGTGGTTTCACGTGAACACAAGACAGGCTGCCGTGAGCACGAGACAGTCCCTGCGGTTGAACACAAGACAGTGCTGATGTGAAACACAGAAGACAGTGCTGACATGAACACAAGACAGTGCTGCCGTAAACAAACAAGACAGTGCTGACGTAAGCACAAGACAGTGCTGACGTAAACAAAAAACAGTGCTGCCGTGAACACAATACAGAGCTGCCGTGAACACAATAGAAATGCTGACGTAACACAAACAGTGCTGACGTTACACACAAGACATTCTGACTGAACACAAGACGAGGTTCAGACGTGAACCCAAGACAGTGTCTGACGTGAAACACAAGACGAGTGTCGGACGTGAACTCAAGACAATCTGCCGTGAACACAAGACAGTGCTGCGTGAATACATGACATTCTGCGTGAACACAAGACAGTGCTGGCCGTGAAGACATGCCAGTGCTGCGGTGAACACAAGACATGCTGCCGGTGAAGAATATGACAGTGCTGCGGTGAACCACAATGACAGATCTGCCGTTAAGACATGACAGTGCGCCGTGAAGACAATGACAGTGGCTGCCGTGAAAACATACAGTGAAGTATAACAAGTAGTAGTTCATTGTTACATGTTTTAACACTGACGTTTTATTATTATTATTAGAGAATTACTGTAACCCCGTTGTGGGACGTCGGTCACTGTTGTGGCGTTTGCGACTGTTGTGACGTTGATCATTGTTGTGACGTCATTCACTGGTGGGACATCGGTCACTGTTGTGGCGTCGAACACTATTGGGGCGTCAGTCACTTGTGGGGCGTCAGTCACTGGTGGAGCGTCAGTCAATGATGGGGTATAGGTCACTGTGGAGCGTCAGTCCAAATGGTGGGGTATAGGTCACTGGTGGAGGCGCACTCAATGGTGGGTATAGGTCACTGGTGGAGTCGTCATTTCAATGTGGGGTATATTCACTGGTGGAGCGTCAGTCAATGGTGGGGAATTAGGTCACTGTGGAGCGTCAGTCATGGTGGGGTATAGGTCACTGGTGGAGCGTCAGTCAATGGTGGGGTATAGGTCACTGGTGGAGCGTCAGTCAATGGTGGGGTATAGGTCACTGGTGGAGCGTCAGTCAATGGTGGGGTATAGGTCACTGGTGGAGCGTCAGTCAATGGTGGGGTATAGGTCACTGGTGGAGCGTCAGTCAATGGTGGAGCGTCGGTCACTGTTGAAGCGTTGGTCACTGTTATGCGTAGGCAATCTTCTGACGTCCGGCCACTCATGTGCTTCGTCACTTTATGGGTCAGCCCACTGGGGGGTGGCTTCAGTTTTGCATTAGTTGTAAGAACCGAACAGGAATTGTATTCCTTCGCTAATAAAACGAGGGTTCATACAATAAGTAATTTGTATAAAAATGATTCAGAGAACCGACATCGGTTGATAAAATTAAAACACATGTGCAACACTTGGGTATTTTTATTGAGGAAACGTTTCGCCACACAGTGGCTTCATCAGTCCATACTTCATTCTCCTCTGCTCTTCACAATTCTATTCACCTTATGATGGACTGATGAATCCACTGTGTGGCGAAACGTTTTCCTATAAAAAGATACCCAAGAGTTGAACACGTGTCTAATTTATCATAATCAAGTAAGGAAAGAGTATTGGATGTGTACTCTTTCTTCTTAGATTTGCACCGTAGAGTTTCCGCCAGAAACAGCTCTAAGAGCATTTAGCCTACATTATTTACATTTCTTATATAGTTGTGGTTGATACGTTTAGTAAATGGTTCGTCTACGTTAAGATATTTGTAAGATTTTAAGTATCTGATGTTTTCTGAAGCTAACAGATGGGAAGGCATGTCGTTTGCTTGTCAATATCTTTGTTTTCGATAAAGCTTGGACGAGGTTCAGTCGATTAAGAATGAGGTTATTGGCCCAAGAAGTGGGACATCAAAATGTGTCAGGCTGTTGCAGCCTGATAGACAATAAGTCTATTAGTTCAGGAAAAAGGAAGGACAGCCTCGTTGTAAGAGTATACAGCGGTAACAATGAGTTTTGAAAGAATTACCTAAAAGTTTTAAGGATATCGAAAGTTACCTCAACAGCTAAATGTGCTGTTGATCGTCCTATATATAAACAAACATCTAATTCATCCTTAGTGAGCAGGAAGTCATTCTCATCAACATTTTACCTCATTAAATGAATCATTTTGACTTTCCTTCTCTAGTTTTGTACTACTATGAGATAATATGAAGGTCTCTTCACGAAATTCAATTTCAATAACAAAAACATACAATGGGATCAAGTAAACCATGTTCTAAATGGAACAAGCTGGGAAGATGTCCTAAACAACATGGATCCGAACATTTGCCTTGAAAAAATTAATTCTGTGGTTCTTAAGATCTGTTCAAGACACATTCTATTAAGAAAAAGAAAGAGAAGATGTAAACTAGAAAGAGAGAGATGCTCCCTGTACAGACGAAGATGAAGAGTCACAGAGGTGCTGAGTGAGGCCAATATATCTGAAATACGAAGGGTTGCACTAGTCAAGGAAATTGCAAATATCGAACTTAAACTGAAGGAATTTTACAGGAGACAAGAATCAAAGGAAGAACTAAATGCCATAAAGGAAATTGAAAAATCCAAAGTACTTCTTCTCTTATGCCAAATCTAAGAGAAAAATAACATCCAGTATTGGGCCCCTGCTTAGGCGAGATGGGACATACACAGATTACAGCCAAGAAATGAGTGAGATATTAAAGTCTCAATATGACTCAGTGTTCAGTGACCCACTGCCCAAACTAAGGGTCGACATACCAAATGAATTCTTTATGAACGAAACCCAAAATTTGGTCATCTCAAAAATCTCGGATATTATCCTAACTCCACAAGACTTTGAAGAGGAAATAAATGACATGCACATGCACTCTGCCCCAGGCCCATACTCATGGAACTCCGTGTTCATCAAGAATTGCAAGAAGCCCCAATCGCGTGCCTTCAGCATTTTATGGAGAGGGAGCATGGACACAGGTCATCCTACACACACTAAAAACAACAAACATAGCCCCACTCCACAAAGGTGGAGGAAGCAATTGCAAAGAACTACAGACTGATAGCACTAACATCCCATATCATAAAAATCTTGGAGAGGATTCTAAGAAGCAAGATCGCCAACTACCTAGATACCCATCAGTTAAACAACCCAGGGCAACACGGGTTTAGAGCAGGTCGCTCCTGCCTGTCCCAGCTACTGGACCACTATGACATGGTCCTGGATGCTGTAGAGGTTAATCAAAATACAAATGTAGTATACACAGACTGCAAAAGCTTACGATAAGTGTGACCGTGGTGTAATAGCACACAAAATGTGTGATAAAGGAATAACAGGAAAAACTGGTAGATGGATCTATAACTTCCTGACAAATAGAGCACATAGAGTAATAGTAAACAGAGTAAAGTCCCAGGCAGCCACGGTAAAATGCTCTGTTCCACAAAGCACAGTACTAGCTCCCACTCTATTCCTCATCCTCATTTCTGACATAGAGATATACGCTACAGCTCCGTGTCTTCCTTTGCGGATGACATCCGGATTACCATGGCAGTGACCTCCATCGAAGACACCGCGAGACTCCAAATGGACATCAACCAAATCATCGAATGGGCCACTCAAAACAGTATGAAGTTCAACTACTCAGATATGGGAAAGTTGAGAAAATTAAAAATGCATCAGGGAATACGACAAATTCTAACCATACAATAGAGCAGAAAAGTAATGAGAAGGACCTAGTAGTGATAATGTCAGAGGACCTCGCATTCAAAGACCACAAAAATGCATCTACCTCATCTGCTAGGAAAATGATAGGATGGATAATGAGAACCTTGAAAACTAGGGACGCCAAGCCCATGATTTGCTTCAAATCTCTTGTGCTCTCTAGGCTGGAATACTGCTGTATACTAACGGCCCCCTTCAAGGCTGGGGACATTTAGC
>NC_069407.1:66518353-66565838 GCF_026875155.1 Cherax quadricarinatus
TGTGCGTGTGGGGTGTTTTGTGTGGGGTTTGGTGTTTTGTGTGTGTGTGTGTGTGTGTGTGTGTTGTGTGTGTGTATCACCTAGTTGAGGTTGCATGGGTCGAGTCCTAGCTCCTGGCCCCCGCCTCTTCACTGGTCGCTAATGGATCACTCTCCCTAAACCGTGAACTTTATCATACCTCTGCTTAAAGCTATGTATGGATCCTGCTTCCTCTACATCGCTTCCCAAACTATTCCACTTACTGACTACTCTTTGACTGAAGAAATACATCCTAACATCCCTGTGATTCATCTGTGTCTTCAATTTCCAACTGTGTCCCCTTGTTGCCGTATCCCATCTCTGGAACATCCTGTCTTTGTCCACTATGTCAATTCCTCTCAGTATTTTGTATGTCGTTATCATGTCCCCCCTATCTCTCCTGTCCTCCAGTGTCGTCAGGTCGATTTCCCTTAACCTCTCCTTTTAGGACATACCCCTTACCTCTGGGACTAGTCTTGTTGCAAACCTGATGCCGCAAACTCCAATATGGGCCTAACGTACACGGTGTACAGAGTCGTGAACGATTCCTTATTAAGATGTCGGAATGCTGTTCTGAGGTTTGCTAAGCGCCCATATGCTGCAGCAGTTATTTGGTTGATGTGCGCTTCAGGAGATGTGCCTGGTGTTATTCTCACCCCTGGATCTTTTTCCTTGAATGAGGTTTGTAGTCTCTGGCTCCCCCTAGACTGTACTCCGTCTGCGGTCTTCTTTGCCCTTCCCCAAACTTTATGACTTTGCACTTGGTAGGGTTGAACTCCAGGAGCCAATTGCTGGACCGGTCTGCGGCCTGTCCAGATCCCTTTGTAGTTCTGCCTGGTCTTCGGTCGAATGAATTCTTCTCACCAACTTCACGTCATATGCAAATAAGGACACTTCGGAGTCTATTCCTTCCGTCACGTCGTTCACAAATACCAGAAACAGCACTGGTCCTAGGACTGACCGCTGTGGGACCCTGCTGGTCACAGGCGCCCACTCTGACACCTCGCCACGTACCATTACTCGCTGCTGTCTTCCTGACAAATATTCCCTGATTCACTGTAGTGCCATCCCTGTTATCCCTGCTTGGTCCTCCAGTTTTTGAACTAATCTTTTGTGTGGAACTGTGTCAGACGCCTTCTTGCAGTCCATGAAAATGCAATCCACCCACCCCTCTCTGTCTTGTCTTACTGCTCTCACCCTGTCATAGAACTCCAGTAGGTTTGTGACACAGGATTTCCCGTCCCTGAAACCATGTTGGCTACTGTTGATGAGATCATTCCTTTCTAGGTGATCCACCACTCTCCTCCTGACAATCTTCTCCATGTCTTTGCATACTATATATGTCAGTGACACTGATCTGTAGTTCAGTGCTTCATGTCTGTCGACTTTTTTAAAGATTGGGACTACATTTGCTGTCTTCCATCCCTCAGGCAATCTCCCTGTTTCCATAGATATATTGAATATTGTTGTTAGGGTTACACATAGCACCTCTGCTCCCTCTCTCAGGACCCATGAAGATATGTTATCTGGCCCCATTGCCTTTGAGGCATCTAGCTCATGCAGAAGCCTCTTCACTTCTTCCTCGGTTGTGTGTACTGTGTCCAGCACTTGGTGATGTACCCCGCCTCTCCGTCTTTCTGGAGTCCCTTCTGTCTCCTCTGTGAACACTTCTTTGAATCTCTTGAGTTCCTCACATACTTCACAGTCATTTTTTGTCTCTCCTCCTTACTTCCTTAGCCTGATTACCTGGTCCTTGACTGTTGTTTTCCTAATGATATGGCTGTACAATAGCTTCGGGTCAGATTTGGCTTTTGCTGCTATGTCGTTGGGCCTCCCTTCTTATCTGTGCATATTCATATCTGGCTCTACGACTGCTCTCCTTATTCTCCTGGGTCCTTTGCCTTCTTTACTTCTTCCATTCTCAAGCACACTTGGTTTTTGCCTCCCTGCACCTTTGTGTGAACCATGGGCTCATCCTGGCTTTCATTATTCCTGTTACCCTTTGGTACAAAACCTCTCCTCAGCCTCCTTGCACATTGTTGTTACATATTCCATCATCTCATTAACTGGCTTCCCTGCCAGTTCTCTGTCACACTGAACACCATTCAGGAAGTTCCTCATTCCCATGTAGTCCCCTTTCTTGTAGTTTGGCTTCATTCACCCATGCCTTCCTGCTTTCCCCTCCACTTGAAGCTCTACTGTGAATTCAAAACTTAAAACCACATGATCGCTAGCCCCAAAGGGTCTTTCATACATGATGTCCTCAATATCTGCACTACTCGAGGTGAATACTAGGCCCAGTCTTGCTGGTTCATCCTCTCCTCTCTCTCTCTCGTAGTGTCCCTTACATGCTGGTACAAGAAGTTTTCCAGTACCACCTCCATCATCTTAGCTCTCCATGTATCTTGGCCCCTTGTGGGTCCAAGTTCTCCCAATCAATTTCCTTGTGGTTAAAGTCACCCATGATGAGGAGCTTTGCCCTGCATGCATGAGCCCTTCTGGCCACTGCAGCCAGTGTGTCAACCATCGCTCTATTGCTCTCATCATACTCTTGCCTTGGCCTCCTGCTGTTCTGCAATTACCACTTTGGGAACTCCAGACTGAAGTGTTCCCGCTATGTAATCGCTTGCTTCTTCTCTGTCTCCTCTCTCCAGTTCATCAAAATTCCATCTGTTTTTGATCAGCAGTGCAACCCCTCCACCCCCCTGTTCCCTCTGTCTTTCCTCAGGATCTGGTATCCTGTTGGAAAGATGGCATCTGTTATCATACCTGTAAGCTTGGTTTCTGTGAGAGCTATGATGTTCAGTGATGCCTCTGACTCTTTCGTGCCACTCCTCCCACTTATTTGTTATTCCATCGACATTTGTGGACCATACCTTCAGTTTCCTCTCCAACACTGTGGTTTGGGGGGCCTGTGAGGGTGGGAGACCTGGTAGTGTCCTGTGGGATTCTATAGCTGGGTTTTGGGTGGAAGCTGTATGAAATGTAGTTTGTGTTGGAATCATGTGATAGTTTGTGGGTTTCTGGGGATCGTTCCGTGTGTGCTTGCCCTTGCTGCTCTGTCCTGCTCTGACTGACCTCTGCTGGTTCCGTCCTTGTCTCCATTCCTAGCTCCTTTTGCTTTTTTGTCCTCTCCCTCAGCTGCTGTCGTTCTGTTTGTGTTCTGTCTCTGTCTAGGAACACCCTCTTGTACTCTGCAAAGTACTTCAACCGTGGTTTCTCTTGGAGGATCCTGTTTCGCACTGTTTCTGTCCTGAAAATCAGCTTGATCGGTCGTTTTCTCCCCTTCAAATACCCCCCTATTCTCTGGAAATTTACAATCTCGTCCATGTCTTCTTCACCTATTTCTGTGATGTTCTCAATCTCCTTTCTTTCTGCCTGCCATCTTACAGTGTGTGTCCTTTCCTCTCCTGATGCCCATGGATAAACACTTATTTTGCCCTTTCCTCCTCCTTTACCTTTCCCTCTGTGATTTGGGTTTCCCTGTCTTATGTGGTAATTTTCCCCCTTGTATTTTTTCAGTAGTCCTGGTAGCAGGGTTTGTCCCTCTGCATTTGACAAAACCCCTTTCGTCTGCACCCATCTGCTCTTCCCTTTCACCCCTTTGGGGCCCTTTTGGGCGGCTGATTGCCCTTGGGCTAATTCATATCCCCTTCCCTTTCCCAGTTGGCCTCTCAGCTTCATTTCCCGTGTTTTTTTGGGGTCAATGCCCCTGTAACTGTTTCAGCCTGTTTCCCTCATCTTCTGGGACCCTTATCCTGGTACTGCAGTTTCGATTGGCCCCCAATTCTTCTTCTCCTTCCCCAAACCCTCTTTTCCATTTCACAGAAAGTCTGTCCCCAATTTTCAGAAAGCTCTCCAAATTTTTCTCTCCCACTCTTGTTCCATCATTTTCCTTTCTCATTGATCCCCGGTTCCTTCGAAATTTACACATTGTTTTTTAGTATGAGAAAAGAGTGAGAGGAGGGAGAGTGAGAAAAGAAAAAGGGAGAGAGAAGAGGGAAAAAAAGAGAGAAAGGAGAGAGAAGGGAAAACTAGGAGAGGGGGGAGTGGAAGGGTTTTAAAAGGGGGAGCGGGGGGAGAGAGAAGGGGGGAAGGGGAAAGGGGGAGAGAGGAGGGAAAAATGGGAAAAAGAGAAGGGGGGGAAAATGGGGGAGAGAGGGGGAAAATGGGAAAGAAGAAGGGGGGAGAGAAGAGTGGGGGGGGAGAGGAGAAGATGGGAAAGAGGAAAGGGGGGGGGGAGGAGAAGAGTGGGAGAGAGAGGGGCAGGGGGGACAGAGAGGGGAAGAGATGGGGGAAAGGGGAGAGGGGGAAAGATAATGAAAGGGGGGGAAATGTTGAGGGGAGAGATGGGGAGGGGAGGGGGAGAGAAAGGAGAGAAGAGAGAGACGAGGAGAGGAGAGAGAGAGGAATGAGGAGGAAGAGGAGCAGACAGAGAGAGGAGAAAGGGAAAGGTAGGAGAGAGGGGGGAGAGTGAGAAGGGAAAAAGAGGGAGAGAGGAAAGGGGGACAAAGAGAGGGGGGAGAGACAGGGGGAAAGGGGGAAAAAAGGGGGGGGAGATGAAAGAGAGGGGGAGAGAAAGGGGAGGAGGGGGAGAGAAGATGGGAAATGGGAGAGGGGAGAGATGGGGAGGGGGGAGAGATGGGTAGGAGGGGAGAGAGGGAGTGAGCGAGAGACCCCCATCAACTTCCAAAGGGAAAAATATTGGCCCCCTTCTGTAAAAGACAAACTTAACATAAAATTTGTTGGTGACCTTAAAACCAACCCTTTACAGAGGGATTTGGACCTTTTGCGTATTTAAATTTGAAAATGTTGATTTCCCTATCACATCTCAGTCCCCCCTTGGGCCCAGTTTGAGTGATTTGGAGAAGGCATAGTCACTTGTAAACCCCCTTGGGGCTATGTTGGTCGTCTGACCACAGGCTTTTTTTTAGACACTTAAACCCCAAACAGAACGGGTGAGGACTCCACTTTCACAATTGGGTATGGGAAAAAAGGTAATTGGCCAGCCCTTTCTCTGACTCGCCACCACCCATTGGAATGCTCTTCTCTAAGGGGATGTTGACAACCAACTGAAAGCCTTCACTGGGCACATCCTTAATCTACAACAAGAACACATTCCTCACCGGCAATATATGGCGAAGCCTACAGATCAGCCTTGGTTTGGCTTTCGTTGTAGAGAGGCTGCTACTGCTAAGTACAAAGCATGGCGAAGGTATAAGAGACATCCTACCACCTATAACAGGAACTTGCACAGGCAAGCCTATAGGCATATAGGTGACGTTCAAAAGTGGGCCATTGCTAAATGGGAGGTGGACACAAAAAGAAAGCTAGCATCAGGTAGGGTAGGCTCCAAAACCTGGTGGTCCGGTCTGGTCAAGGGACAGACAAGGTTATCTACCTGATGAACTCATTCCACCTCTAAATCGACAGGATGGGACCACCTCTACTAGTAGTCAAGAGAAGGCAGACCTCTTTGCTGAACACTTTGCTACCAAAATGCAAGTTCCTGATCCAGCAAGGGACCCTCCTAGGCTAGCTGCAAGAACTGTGTCAAAACTGTCAGTGGTGACAATAAGGCAGGAGGTGCATTTCCTTCTTAAATCGCTTGACCAAGAAAAAGGTTGTGGGCCCAGACAAGTTGAGCCCAAGATTGCTGAGATGTGCAGACCAGCTAGCAGCACCTCTAACTCGCATCTTTCAGCACTCCCTAGTACAGTGTAAATGGCCCTCTCTGTGGAAAGAGGCAAATGTAGTCCCTGTTCACAAAAAGAAGAGCAGAGCAGAAATCAGCAACTACAGACCAGTGTCACTCCTGTCAATCACTGGTAAGATCCTTGAGACAATAATCTCAAGACAAATGACAGAGTTTTTTGACTACCACTCACTACTTTGTGATCGTCAATATGGCTTCAGGAAAGGTTACTCTGCTGCTGATCTGTTGTTAAACTTCTCCACTAAGTGGCACCAGTCACTGGATGAATCCAAAGTCAGCTGTGTGGTAGCACTGGACATTGCTGGTGTTTTCGACCGGGTGTGGCACCAGGGCCTCTTAGCAAAACTTCAAGCACTGGGAATTGCAGTCTCTACGCTATGACTCCTTAGTGATTACCTTCATGGTAGATCTCTAAGTGTAGTTCTCAATGGAACGGAATCAGCAAGACATCCTATTGGGGCAAGTGTTCCACAAGGAAGCATGCTGGGACCATTGTTATGAAATGTCTACTTCAACGACCTTCTTCATCTCATACCAGAATCACATGCATATGCAGATGACTGTACAATGATATTCACTTATCCAAGAGAAGAAATGCCAGCTGCTCTAAGCTACATCAATCACCAGCTAAGAGCTATATCAGCTTGAGGAAATAGATGGCAAGTAACATTTGCACTTGAGAAAACACAAATGATCGTCTCTAGGCACCATGATGGTAATGCTGGTGCAGTGGTAAGGATGAATGGGAGGGTGTTGGTACCTGGAGAAGAAGTTGATATTCTTCGGGTGAAATTTTACTCCAAATTAACCATGAAGAACCATGTTGTAAATCTTGCAAACAAGGCAGCCAGGAAGCTTACAGCACTTCGCCGTATCTCGTATCTGCTTGACAGTAGGGGTTGCAAGATTCTGTACGAGGCACAAGTACGCTCACACCTTGAGTATGCTCCACTTTCTTGGTTTGCCTGCTCCCCCCCCCTCTCATCTGCGACTTCTTGACAGAGTAGAGAACAGAGTAAGACGTCTCATCTCTCGCCTGGACCCATCCTGGATAGATCTGTCATTTCAGCAGAACCTTCAACACAGGAGGGATATGGGTGGCCTTACTGTTATGTACAAGGCCTATATTGTCAAAGTACCACACTTGGATCCACTTCGAGGACAGCGTGAAACAAGCTTTTATGCCACAAGACGGGCAGAAAGCAGCAACTTCACTCTGGCTGTACCCTTCTCCAGAACATCACTCCATCTGAGTTCATATATACCCAGGATGACTCGAGTATGGAACACATTCGTACAGCATAATGATGTCTACGAGATAACGTCAGTTGATCAAATGAAAATGCTGGCCCACGGATGGCTCCAACTTCATCCTGTTCCCTACTTGTATGTCTCAAACAATAAAAATGATTTCAAATGAGCTGATGTAGGTAACAGCTCTTAGCTTGTCAATAAAGTTAGGAATCCTTAACCTGTAAATAGCTTGTCAATAAAACTAGGGATCCTTAACCTTGTCAAACCCTGTGTGAAAGAGAGAGAGAGAGAGAGAGAGAGAGAGAGAGAGAGGACTTGGGGTGTAAGAGGGAGGGAGCGTTATCAGGTCAGTTTACAGGAAGGTGTGAAATCCTGTGTGTGTTTTGGTGTTTTTTAAGCATTTTATCCCTACGATGTACACGTATGTCCCCATCGTTTGGTTCCCACTGTGTCTTGTGTGCTTAAAATTACATTCAATTCTGTGGCTCTAGGCCTCACCTACTGTGTTTGTGTGTGTGTTTTGGTGTGTGTGTGTGGTGTGTGTGTGGTGTGTGTTGGTGTGGCGTGCGCCTATGTGGGGAGCCAATGTCCACACAGCTATTCCATTAAACGCTCTACTCTCCTACATCAGAAAAATTCTAAAAAAAACTGTAAATGCTGTTATTCAAATTCTGTGCACCAGGGAATGACCGCCAGTTTTCCAGCTAGAGATTGGACTTTTGACCCCAGGGCAACTAACTAGTGAATTTACGTGCGGTGGCAGAGGTGCAAAAGTATCACTTGTTTGTCTGTCCAGTCCCGGGGGTTGATGCTGATTTTCGGTAATTTTTTCCACCCCTTCCTGTAGGCACCTAGTCCACTATATTAACTTTTTCCTCACTCATTTTTTACGACACATCTTTCATGTCTCTTATCTCCCTGGTCTTGAGTCGCACTTATTCTTCAAGTACTCCACTATGTAATGTGTGGCAACACTATTTAGGCCTCGTACACAACGGTTTCCCTTCCTTGATCCGGGCAGGCACTATTATCTATGTTTTCTCTTCTGTGTCACTTTTATTTCCCTTTTTTTGGGGGTTTTGGTGATTATATCACCTTGTTGCACCGCCTTATTCCACAACTATTTTCCCCATGGACAGTCACAAACTACCGCCAAAACACAAGCTCAATCCGCGTGACTCCTCCACGTGACTGTGTGTGTGTGTGTGTACTCACCTATTTGTACTCACCTATTTGTGGTTGCAGGGGTCGGTCCTAGCCCTGGCCCCCCCTTTCACCGGTTGCTACTAGACCCCCTCTTCCCCGCTCCAGAGTTTTTTCAAACCCCGTCTTAAACTGTGTTGGTTCCTGCCTCCCCTACTCATTTTCTAGGCATTCCACTGCCTTACAACCTAGACTGAAGAAATACTTCCTATATCTCTCGACTCATTTGTGTCTTAACTTCCAAAATTTTGGCCCCCTTTTTTCTTGTCCCCCCCCCCTGGAAATCCTGTCCTTGCCACCTTGTTATTCCGCGTAAAAAAATTTATATGTCGTTATCAGTTCCCCGCCCCCCTGTCCCCAGTGTCGTCAGGCCGATTTCCCTTAATCTTTCTTTTTAGGGCATTCCCCTTGCTCTGGAAAAACCTTGTTGCAAACCTTTTTACTTTCTCTATTTTTTTGACGGCTTTATCAAGTGCGGGTTCCCAAACAGGGGCTGCTACTCCCGTAAGGGCCGACATACCGGTGTACAGTGTCTTGAATTGATTCCTTTCTAAGGTGTCGGAAGTGTTTTCAGGTTTGCCAGGCGCCCAATGCTGCAGCAGTTATTGTTGATGTGTGCTTCCCGGGGGACTGCCGGGTTAATCACCCCCAATCTTTTCCTTGGTGAGGTTTGCTCTTTTTGGACCTAGCCTATACTCGTCTGTGGTCTTTTGTCCCTTCCCCCTTTTTCATGCTTTGCATTTGGCAGGATTTAAAATTTGAGAAGCCCTTTGCTGGGCCAGGGTCCCCTTGTCCCGGTCTCTTTGAAATCCTGCCTGGTCCCCTCGATTTAATTCTCCTATTAATTCACATCATCTGCAAACAGGGACACTTCTGGTCTAACCCTTCCCTCATGTCGTTCACATATACCAAAAAAAACCTGGTCCTAGGGCCCCACCCCGTGGGACCCCCCTCGTCACGGTGCCCCTGTGAAAACATCATTAGTACCAGACTCGTTGGGTTTCCCCCCTGTCAGGTTTCCTGATCCATTGCAGTGCCCTTCCCGTTATATGCGCCTGATGCTCTACTTCTGCACTAATCTCTTTTTGAGGAAATGGTCAAAGGCCCCTTGCAGTCCAAGAAGATGCATCAACCCACCCCTCTCTCCTTTGTCTTACTTTTTGTTATTTTATCTAAAACTCCCCGAAGGTTTTTGACACAGGGTTGCCTTCCGTGAACCTGCTGGTTGGCATTTATACTCCCCGTTCCGTTCCCGGTGCTCCACCACTCTCCTCCTGATAATCCTCCATAATTTTGCTTACTATACACGTAAATAACAGGTCTTAGTTTAGTCCCTTTTTTTTCTGTCTTTTTTTTTAAAAAGGGGGAAACTACATTTGCTGTCTTCCTACCTCAGGTAGTTCCTTTTCCGGGGGATGTGTGAAGATTGGGTAAGTGGTCCACAACTATCTGCTCCCTCCTAAGGCCCATGGAGGGGATGTTGTGGGTCCCATTCCCTTTGGTATCGATGTCCCTTAGCAGTTCTTCCCCCCTCCTCATTGATGTATGTGCCCCACACTTTTTGTTTTCCCTTTGTTGGTGTCCCCATCGGGGTCTGTCCCCCAGAGTCCTTTTGTCTCTCTGTAAAATATTCCTTAAATCTCGTGTTGAGCTCCCAATACCTCTTGATCGTTTCTTGTGAGTTCCCACCTTTTTCTTTCCCTCAGCCTTATCACCTGGTCCTTGACTGTTGTTTCTTCCTAATGTGCTATACGCAGTTTGGGTCAGATTTGACTTTCGATGCTATGTCGTTTTCATACTGTCTCTGGGCCTCCCTCCTTATCTGCGAAAATCTTTTTCGGTCTTTAAAAATTCCTTGTTTTCCTGGGTCCTATGCCCCCTGTTTTTTTTCCTTTTCTCGTTGCATTAGCTTTTGCCCTCCCTACACCTTCGGGAAAACCCAAAGGGCCCGTTTTGGTCCCCTATTATTTCTTTTTCCCTTGGGAAAAAAAACTTTTCCTCTGCCCCTTGACTTTGTTCCCACATATTCCATCATCTCTTTTTCTGTTTTTTCCTACCATTTCTCGCCCCACTAAACCCTCCTGCAGGAAGTTTCTCTACCGTGTAGCCCCCCCCTTTTTAGTTTGGCCTGTCCCCTTCAGTTCCTTTTTCCTTCCCCACTTGTAACTCTACTATATATCAAAACTCAGAACCACTGACGCTAGCCCCAAAGGGGCCTCTCGTAAGTGATGTCCCGATGTCTGAACTCCGGGGTGAACACAAGACCCAGTCTTGCTGGCTCATCCTCCCCTCTCTCTCGGGTTTTTGTTCCCTGCATGTTGATGCATGGGTTTTCAAGTACCTCCACATCTTTGCTCTCCTGTTTCGGGCCCCCCAGTGGCTCCGGTTTTCCCAGCGATCCCCCCTGGGGTTTGAAATGCCCATTCCTAACTTTGCTCTGCTCGAGTGAGTCTTCTTGCCACCTCAGCCGGTGTCCACAATCACCCGTTTTTTTTCTTCGTATCCTCTCTTGGCCTCCTGCATTTGTGGTGTGTGTTGTGTTTTGTGTTTGGTGTGTTGTGTGTTGTGGAAAATTTAAACAGGTTGTTTTTAATCAATTCACTACGACTCCCAGGGATTCAACCCGGTTGTTTTAGCCCACAAAAATCCTTACATACTATACATACAATATTATACTACTGCTGTGGAGGCTAGTACACAAAACGGAAAGGAGGATAAAAATAGCCAGAAACCCACACTCCCCATGTCCTCAGATCAGGAACAAAACCTAGCTTGGGGTGTGTGATTTTTGTAGGATTGTTTGGTCATGTGGGTTGACCCCGTGAATTTTGGCTCCCATAGGGGGGAAAAACAGGGTTGAATCCTCGGCAGCGCAGTGTTTTTATTGATTAAATATGACTTTTGTGGTTAAATACTATATATACGCTCGTGGAGGCTAGTACCCCGAACGGAAGGTAAAATTTAGTTTGAAGCACCCCACTATCGCATGCCCTCGGTTCACGTTACAACACCGCTCTGCTGGGTGGGGTGTGTTGTGTGGGGGTTCTGGGATAATGGTGTTTGAAATACACACAAGTATGGTGGTAACACCTGTATTTGTAAACCGAGGGGACCCCCTTTGCCTAGCCTGTTTGCCTGAAAAAAAAAAAAAAGGTCTATCCAAAAAACTGAGAGGCACCCGTCTGCCTCCCGTGTCACGTGACATCACAGCTACCCCAAAAGTCTAAAAGGGGGGTCGTCTATACAATCGATAGATGGTACAAACTACGACAGGGGTTCCAAACTGGGGGGGTAAATTCCCCCCCCCTGGGGAAATTTTCCCCTTTTTGGGGGGTAATGGAGGGGGTGACAAAAAAAAAGTTATGAATTCGAAAATAAAAGAAAACAATCGGTCCCCGGTATGAGGATTATTTTTAAACTTTGTCTTAGTATTAAAGTTGAAAAGAAAACCATTTAATAAGTAAAAAAGTTAAACCAATAACAAAAAACATAAAAAAACAAAATTAAAAATTAAAAAAGAAGAAAATAAAGCTAAGTGTGGGGAAACCAAAAGTATTTTGAAAAGTTGCTTCAGGACAAAAGTCATTGGATCGAAATGCCTCCCTGGTAATCGAATTTAGTGTTTGAAGATGTGTTAAAAAATCTCAACTTCTAAAGCCCAGGGTAAAATCGCGCATTTCAAGGAGCTGTGAAAGGAAAAAGGGTGAGCTATCAAGTTCTCTCTACCACACCGATGTTCGCTGGTTGTCACGGGCAAGGTTTTTACTCGAGTCATGACTCCAAAAAACTTTTTCCGGAATTCCTGGAACAAAAAGGATCCCCTTTTTTGCTACCAAGTTCCCCGATAAGGAGTGGCTTGCCGCTTTGTTATTTGGCTGAATATTTGGGGACTGAACAGTGGTAATCGCAACTCCAGGGCCAAACACGACTGTCTTTGATCCCCATCACTTTGTGACTGCTTTTTTGGGGAAAAACCGAGCCTTTTGGATTCGGCGCCCTTTGGGGAAAGGAGTGATCGCCCCGTTTCCCCCCCTAACCCCTTTGTTGAGGGGAATAGTCATGATATGGATCACTTCTAAGACCTCAACAAAGAAATGAGCGACCATTTGAAAAGGGGGTTGAAACAAAACAGATCATACTTTCCCGAGAGGGCCAAGAAACACCACTCTTCAGTGGGTATTTATCCTTCCTGTACCGATGATGCCTTTTATGATGATGATTTCCCCGCAAAAGGGGAGTGGATCACAATGCGGCCAAAGAAGCCTTGAAAATCGAATTGAAAACCAAAAAGCGATTCCTTTTGGATTTCACAACTACCTGACTCGCCAACTCTGTCCAAGGAAACCTTTAAGTTGTTGGTATCATTTCAACAAGTTCTGTGCGAGAAGGGCTTCTCAACTTGCTGGGTAGAAAAAAAAAAAGAGGACTCGCTTGGTTTTAAACGAGCCCGGCCTGGGGACTTTCAACCACGAAGCCAAGAATTCCAAAAGCTTCAAGTATGCAACTCCATCCCTCCCCGATGTTCTTGACACTTTGGTAATAGCATTAGAGTGCACAATGTTCAAAAACAATAATAAAAGAAAATATCTCAAGTGTTTTAAAATTTTGCCTTATTCAATAATAACAAAAATTTTTGAAAGGGGGGGAACAGCTTTATGTGGATGTTAAATTGGGTAACAAGCTGAAAAAATTTGGGAACCCTGAACTACGAAAATCATTTATGCCACACGACATAGTAGGGGTCAACAACTATGGACGCCAGTATGTTACAAAATCGTTGACAAAAACCCTACTTACAAGCGAAAAGGCAGGTACTCTGGGTGATTCTATAAAAATTGGAAAAGGGACGGATAAACTTAGAGCAAAACACGAAATGGGGTTATGGGATAACCGTTGAATGGATAACATGGAATGGTGTTTTTAAAAAAGATGGTGATTTTACGAATGGGGTGGTATATTACCATTAGAATTAAAGGAAAAACTCATATATAAAAAAGAATTTATCGATTGCTGCATTCATGCCTCTATGGTTTTTGAGGAAGAATATATATTTACAAAGAGGAAAAAAATTAAACAAAAGGGAGCGAGCGCTCAAGGTCATTTCTGTAAAATCTCAGAATTTGGGGGAACAAAAACACACACACAAAAAATGAAAAAATGATACTAATAACAAAAACAGTGTTCGAGTCTAACACTGTGATAAGAGATTCAACTGTAAAAGACTGCATTTCAAATGTTAACAACAGTAAGGTTACTCGAAAAAAAACTTTTTTCGTTGCAAAGATTTTCAATAGGATGTATCACCATCTGCAACACAAGGGGGGAACAACAACACTCAAAAGAGCAATAGCCACAGAAACGTCTTTCCCGCAATGGCTTGTGGCATCAGCAAGAGATGGCATAATCACTGTAACGTTCTTCGCAAAGCGTCCCCCGGGAGGAACGACTACTTAACAAGACGCCCTCGCAGGGGTAGTAGTCCAGCACCCCGGGACATCTGAGGTTCCCCTGAAACCCCAAAGGGAACTGTACACTACCCGCATGCACTATATTGAGGGGGACTACGACAGGGGAGACAGACTTATTAGTCCTTACCCTGAGGGGGCGTAAAACAACACAGTTTCGAAACCTTTGGTAATCGCAGTTTTGCATTGTGAAATATCACTTTTTCTGGTTACAATATATATCATGTATAATATAATAATATATATATTTTTATTTTATTATATATATTATATATATATATATATTTAAAAATTATATTATATATTATATATATTATGCAATAAAATCACAGTAAACAGGTGATTTTTAGAAATGCAAAACAACCCCTCTGAAAGATAGGAAATTCCAAATGCTTTTGTGCTTCTCAAATTATCAAGGAAATGAAAGTAAAACATCCAAAGGGAAGCTAAATTTTAAAGGGGTCTGGCCCGCATCAATCGGGGAACCCCCAACGGTTTAAAAAAACTGACGCGCGCCGACCCAAATGGAAGGTCCTTGGTAGAATAGTTTGTGGGGTGGTTGTGCCAAGGACCTATCCAAATTTGGGTCGGCGCGGTCAGGTGTTTTAAAAAGTTGTGGGATTGATAGTGAGGTTGGCCGACCCCTTTTATAGCTTCCCTTTGGGTGCTTTTCTTTATAGTTCCCTTTTAATGTGAAAGTCACGAAAGCATTGAAAATTTCTCATTCTTCAGAGTGGTTGTTTTGCATTTTTATTTATATATATATATATTAAAAATATAATTATATATATATATATATATATATATAATATTATATATTTATTTTAAAAAATTTATATATATTTATATTATATATACATACGTCGCCCTCAACTAACGTGGGATTAAATTTAAAGGGGAAATTTTGTCTAAGGCACTTTTTGCCGTAGAAAAAATGCCTTAACCAACGGCGAAAAAAAAAAAAAATTTTTCGTCCGAAAAATGCCCCCCCCGTCATCCAAGACTCAGTGTGCCTTTGTTTACAAGCTGTTGTGGTCGGTTTCCACGTATGCCTCCCATACATTTTCGATTATTCCACTGTTTCTAGTCCATGGGCCCCAAGAAAGCTTCTAGAGCCAGCTCTTTGGTAAAGGATGTGGAAAACACGATAGAATTCAAGAAAAAGTTTGTAGAAAAATACGAAAGTGGTGGTGGTAGAGGTTAGTAGTGATGGTGGAAGAGGTTGGTAGTGATGGTGGTAGAGGGTGGTACTGGTTGTGATGGCAGTAGAGGATGGTACTGGTTGTGATGGCAGTAGAGGGTGGTAGTGATGGTGGTAGTGGGTGGTACTTGTTGTGATGGTGGTAGAGGGTGGTACTGGTTGTGATGGTTGTAGAGGGTGGTAGTGATGGTGGTAGAGGGTGGTACTGGTTGTGATGGTTGTAGAGGGTGGTAGTGATGGTGGTAGAGGGTGGTACTGGTTGTGATGGTGTCAGAGGGTGGTACTTGTTGTGATGGTGGTAAAGGGTGGTACTGGTTGTGATGGTGGTAAAGGGTGGTAGTGATGGTGGTAAAGGGTGGTAGTCACGGTGGTAGAGGGTGGTAGTGATGGTGGTAGTGATGGTGGTGGAGGGTGGTAGTGATGATGGTAGAGGGTGGTATGGTTGTGATGGTGGTAGTGATGGTGGTGGAGGGTGGTAGTGATGATGGTAGAGGGTGGTACTGGTTGTGATGGTGGTAGAGGGTGGTAGTGATGGTGGTAGTGATGATGGTAGAGGGTGGTACTGGTTGTGATGGTGGTAGAGGGTGGTACTGGTTGTGATGGTGGTAGAGGTTGGTACTGGTTGTGATGGTGGTAGAGGGTGGTAGTGATGGTGGTAGAGGGTGGTAGTGATGGTGGTAGAGGGTGGTAGTGATGGTGGTAGAGGGTGGTAGTGATGGTGGTAGAGGGTGGTAGTGATGGCGGTAGAGGGTGGTCCAGTGATTCTCAAGCTGGTGCTAGTGGCATTAAAAAACCAAGAAGGGAGGTAACCCCACCAAAGGACTTGGTACCTGAAGTCTTTATGGAAGGGGATTCTCCTTCCAAGCAGTAGACAATCCTGAATTTCTCCAGCTGCTGGCACATCACTCATCAACAAGTCCACAATAAAGGTTAGTTGCATTTAATTATTGTTTATTTTCCATCTCCCATTCCTTTTCATATAAGGAAATGTATATTTCATGTAAAAAAAAAAAATCAGACTTTGGGGTGCCAGTCACGGATTAATTCTATTTCCATTATTTTTTATGGCGAAAATTAAGTCGACCAACTGCAAGCCCTCTGGATCCGATTAATGGCATTGGTTAAGAGTCCACTGTGTGTGTGTATATATTATATATTATATATTATATATATATATATATATATATATATATATATATATATATATATATATATATATATATATATGCAATAAGATCACAGTAGACAGGTGATATCACAATATGCAGAACAACCACATTGAAAAAAACTACAAAATTCCAAGTGCATTCATCACTTTTCACATTATCAAGGAACTATAAAAAAAAAGGTTAACAAAAAGGCATAAAAGGACGAGACTACACCTCGGTGCCACCCACCCGGCATCACGAGACTTTGTATGATTATGTAGGTAGTAAGTCAAAGATCTGTGAAACAGCTTATATTCTACCCAAAAATTGTGTCTAATGTATCTTAAAATCTTCGCAAATTTTATTAATTATAAATAAATCCAATTTATATAAACCAAAAAGAAATATTCATAATATTTTCAAAACTACTTTTTATGAAACATGATTCTACTATATTCCTGTCGACCATGGACTTGCATGATATAACATTCTCAACCTTTCGAAAATCAATTGGATGGTTAAAATCCCTCACATGAATAAATAGAGCATTAGAATCTTGTCCACTTCTAATGTTATATTTATGTTTTAAACTTAGTACAAGACTTTTACAAGTTTGACGTAATAAACTTTATCACATATTTGACAAGAAATCTTATACATACACCCGTCAGCATTTTGGGGGGAATTTTTATCAAAAGATTTTAACTGTGTCAAGGTTTATAAATACAACTTTAATATTAAAATTCTTCATTAAGTAGAAAAGGCATATCAACCAAGTTTTCATGGTAAGGAAGAACCAATATTTTCAGCTGAATAAGGTTGGTTGTCCCTTTTTGGATTCAAAAAGTATTCCTAGCTATTTTAAAGCATTTTTCAATTAAGTTTCTTCTGTGTTTTAGAGCATTAGCAATTTCAAAAGTTTAGACATTTCTTCATCAATGAACTCTGGACTACAAATACGTGAAGCTTTCAAAAACATTGATGAGAATACCAACAGTTTACCTTTATCATGATGTGAAGAATATTGGTGTGCATAGGGTCAGTTATTTGTTGGTTTTCTGTAAATTTTAAATTTAAAATCATTGTTACCCTTAATTATTAAAGTATCTAGGAAAGGCAATTAGTTTTTTCTTTGAACTCAAAAGTAAAATTTACAGAATGAACTAAACTCTCTAATTTTAAAAGGAAATGGTTTATATCCACATTCTTAGACATAAGACACAAAATATCATTAAAATATCTATACCACATAGCTCTATTAGGAAGGATTGTGTTAAGCAATTTTGTTTTAAAAAATTCCATGTGTAAATTACTGAGAACATTTGAGAGAGGATTTCCCATTGCCATACCAAACTTCTGAGTGTAAAACTCATCATTAAAAACAAATTTTACATCAACAATACAATGTTTAATTAGTTTAATGATAGTAGGAACTGGCAACGGTAAATTGTAACTAACAAGTTCTTCAGATATAAAATTTAGTAAATCATCAACAGGAACTTTTGTAAACAAGGAATTAATATCAAAACTATGTTAAAAACAACAGAGATTTAGTGGATAAATTAAGCACATTGACTGACTTGCATGCTTTCAACATGTTTAGTTTTGATATCAGTTCCTGTTGATGATTTATTAAATTTCTTATCTTAAGAACTTGTTAATTATGACTGACGATTGCCAGTTCCTATCATTAAACTTGTTAAACTTTGTATTGTTGATGCAAAATTTGTGTTTAATGATGAGTTCCACACTGAGAAGTTTGGTACAGCAATTGGAAATCCTCTCTCACTTCTTAGAAATTTATACATGAAATTTTTTGTAGCAAGGTATGGGGAAAGTAACAAGCTAAGTCTATTTTTTCGATAGAAAAAGAAATATACTTAGCTTCAATGATGATTCAGACTTCCTGCAGCCACATTCGAGAATCCTCCTCCGAGTGAATCGTGGTATCCCCACATCTGAGCTGTAGAATAACGAGTATTAATTATATATTTGCCCCAAAGGCGCGTATGTTTCAGCATTTCACATCTGAAACGCTTGATGGTAATTGTACTCGCTCAAAAGCCTGCACCTCATGAGGTCTATTGGTAAATCCAGTCAAAGCTCACCCCTATCAGCTGCAGCCAACCTAACTAGGTGTGAGTATGGCTAGAGTTACCTGGGTATTGCAAATGACCCAATTTTTCCCTAGTTTGTGGTAGGGAAAGTAGGACCCCGGTATCCGTCTCTTAATTTGACTTAAAGCTTGAGTGTCTCGTAGAATGCAGCACTTGTGTTCACGACTACGTCGGGAATGTTCTGCAATAACTCAAAACCAGTTAAACTTCACTATTCAGTTCCATCATTTGTTCATAGTTTTGTGATATTCTACACAACAGGAAGAACAGATACACAATAACACTGTGTAATTAGTTCTACCGCTAATTTCCTGGCTTACATATGGGAATTAGTCTATCTTTATAGTTTCCTGAGATTGGCAAATGAACAAAAGTCAAGAACGCACTAGTCACTACTATCCCTTTGTCTTTTTCGATAAGGGGACGACGTCCTCATGACACGTTTCTCTTTCATTCCTTGAAGCAATCTGAGCTTCGCCCGCACCTTCCACTCGCTTCCCCACTAGGATATGCTGAACTCAGCAAGATTTCTCTCCTTGCTAAACATTGTCACAGTATTCATTACAAGATGGCATTTCTTGTTATCTAGCTATAGACGACAATTTATAATAGTCCCAAATTGTAGATAAAGTGGGTACAGGGTTTTCCTTAATTTTCCTGCTAAGGAGAAAGGAGTAATTATTCTCGTTTAACTGTCGCTTGTAGCTGCAACGAACAGTGATCACTAGCAAGGGGAGTATGGCATGACTATGAGGCTGGTACAAACACACAGTTCAAATTAATCTGTTTATGAGGAAGTAAGTGAGTCCTTTAGCTCCTGAGAAGGGCTAAGTTTCTCAGGGGGCTGAAAGGGGCTGAGAGATACCCCCCATTCCTGGAGAATTTTCTCCACAAAGATAGCTTAACACAATCCTTCCTAACAGAGCTTAGTAGTATAGATATGTTGATATTTTGTGTCTTATGCCTAAGAAGGTAAATGTAAACCATTTCCTTGTTAAATTAAATAGTTTAGCTCATTCTATAAATTTTAGTATTAAGTTTTACGAAAATAACATTGCCTCTCCTACATGTTTTAATTATTAAGGGTAACAATGATTTTAAATTTAAAATTTACAGATAACCAGCAAATAACTGCTCCTAGGTACACTATTATTCTTCACATCTATACAGAGTTAAACTGTTGGTATTCTCATCAATCATTATGAGAGCTTTACGTATTTGTAGTCCAGAGTTCATAGACGAAGAAATCTCAAAAAATTTATGAAATAGCTAATGATCCAAAAGACCCAGGAAACTTAATCGATAAATCCTTTAAAATAGCTAGAAATACTTTTTACAATTCAAAAGGGACAATCAACCTTATTGAGCTAAAAACATGGTTCTCGCTTACCATGAAAACTTGGTTGATATGCCTTCTATACTTAAGAATTTGAATATAAAAGTTGTATTTAAAAATCTTGACACAGCTAAAAAAAAAACTTTTGATAAATAATTCCCCCAAAAATGCTGACGGGTGTGTCTGAGATTCCTCGTCAAATGTGTGATAGTCAAACTGATAGTCTTGAACTAAGGTAAAAACAACATAAATATAACATTAAAAGTGGACATAATTCTGATGCTCTGTTTATTCATGCGAGTGATTTTGACCGTCCAATTGGTTATCAAAAGGCTGAGAAAGATATATAAAAAAAGTCCATGGCCTACAGGAATGTAATAGAATCATGTTTCACTAAAAGTAGTTTTCAAAATAATATATTTCCTTTGGTGTATAAAAATTAGATTCATTTATAATTTATAAAATTTGGGAACAATTTAAGATACATTAGACAAAATTTTTGGGTAGAAATTAAGCCGTGTTTCCATCACTGACCACCTGCCTACATCACCATGAAAAGGCTCGTGTTGATGGTGGGTGGCAGCGAGGTGAAGTCTCGTCTTTATGTACATTTTTATAGTTCCTTGATAATGTAAGATGTCACGAAAGCAAGTGGAATTTCACTATCTTTTCACAATAATGGTTTTCTGAATATATATATATATATATATATATATATTTTATATATATATATATATATATATATATATATATTATTTATTTTTTATTATCACACTGGCCGATTCCCACCAAGGCAGGGTGGCCCGAAAAAGAAAAACTTTCACCATGATTCACTCCATCACTGTCTTGCCAGAAGGGTGCTTTACACTACAGTTTTTAAACTGCAACATTAACACCCCTCCTTCAGAGTGCAGGCACTGTACTTCCCATCTCCAGGACTCAAGTCCGGCCTGCCGGTTTCTCTGAACCCCTTCATAAATGATACGTTGCTCACACTCCAACAGCACGTCAAGTATTAAAAACAATTTGTCTCCATTCACTCCTATCAAACACGCTCACGCATGCCTGCTGGAAGTCCAAGACCCTCGCACACAAAACCTCCTTTACCCCCTCTCTCCAACCTCTCCTAGGCCGACCCCTACCCCGCCTTCCTTCCACTACAGACTGATACACTCTTGAAGTTATTCTGTTTCGCTCCATTCTCTCTACATGTCCGAACCACCTCAACAACCCTTCCTCAGCCCTCTGGACAACAGTTTTGGCAATCCCGCACCTCCTCCTAACTTCCAAACTACGAATTCTCTGCATTATATTCACACCACACATTGCTCTCAGACATGACATCTCCACTGCCTCCAGCCTTCTCCTCGCTGCAACATTCATCACCCATGCTTCACACCCATATAAGAGCATTGGTAAAACTATACTCTCATACATTCCCCTCTTTGCCTCCAAGGACAAAGTTCTTTGTCTCCACAGACTCCTAAGTGCACCACTCACCCTTTTCCCCCTCTTCAATTCTATGATTCACCTCATCTTTCATAGACCCATCCGCTGACACGTCCACTCCCAAATATCTGAATACATTCACCTCCTCCATACTCTCTCCCTCCAATCTGATTATATCCAATCTTTCATCACCTAATCTTTTTGTTATCCTCATAACCTTACTCTTTCCTGTATTCACTTTCAATTTTCTTCTTTTGCACACCCTACCAAATTCATCCACCAATCTCTGCAACTTCTCTTCAGAATCTCCAAAGAGCACAGTGTCATCAGCAAAGAGCAACTGTAACAACTCCCACTATGTGTGATTCTTTATCTTTTAACTCCACGCCTCTTGCCAAGACCCTCGCATTTACTTCTCTTACAACCCCATCTATAAATATATTAAACAACCACGGTGACATCACACATCCTTGTCTAAGGCCTACTTTTACTGGGAAATAATTTCCCTCTTTCCAACATACTCTAACTTGAGCCTCACTATCCTCGTAAAAACTCTTCACTGCTTTCAGTAACCTACCTGCAACATCTGCCACATTGCCCCCCTATCCACCCTGTCATACGCCTTTTCCAAATCCATAAATGCCACAAAGACCTCTTTAGCCTTATCTAAATACTGTTCACTTATATGTTTCACTGTAAACACCTGGTCCACACACCCCCTACCTTTCCTAAAGCCTCCTTGATCATCTGCTATCCTATTCTCCGTCTTACTCTTAATTCTTTCAATAATAACTCTACCATACACTTTGCCAGGTATATTCAACAGACTTATCCCCCTATAATTTTTGCACTCTCTTTTATCCCCTTTGCCTTTATACAAAGGAACTATGCATGCTCTCTGCCAATCCCTAGGTACCTTACCCTCTTCCATACATTTATTAAATAATTGCACCAACCACTCCAAAACTACATCCCCACCTGCTTTTAACATTTCTATCTTTATCCCATCAATCCCGGCTGCCTTACCCCCTTTCATTTTACCTACTGCCTCACGAACTTCCCCCACACTCACAACTGGCTCTTCCTCACTCCTACAAGATGTTGTTCCTCCTTGCCCTATACACGAAATCACAGCTTCCCTATCTTCATCAACATTTAACAATTCCTCAAAATATTCCCTCCATCTTCCCAATACCTCTAACTCTCCATTTAATAACTCTCCTCTCCTATTTTTAACTGACAAATCCATTTGTTCTCTAGGCTTTCTTAACTTGTTAATCTCACTCAAAACTTTTTCTTATTTTCAACAAAATTTGTTGATAAAATCTCACCCACTCTCTCATTTGCTCTCTTTTTACATTGCTTCACCACTCTCTTAACCTCTCTCTTTTCTCCATATACTCTTCCCTCCTTGCATCACTTCTACTTTGTAAAAAACTTCTCATATGCTAACTTTTTCTCTCGTACTACTCTCTTCACATCATCATTCCACCAATCGCTCCTCTTCCCTCCCGCACCCACTTTCCTGTAACCACAAACTTCTGCTGAACACTCTAACACTAACATTTTTAAACCTACCCCATACCTCTTCGACCCCATTGCCTATGCTCTCATTAGCCCATCTATCCTCCAATAGCTGTTTATATCTTTACCCTAACTGCCTCCTCTTTTAGTTTATAAACCTTCACCTCTCTCTTCCCTGATGCTTCTATTCTCCTTGTATCCATCTACCTTTTACTCTCAGTGTAGCTACAACTAGAAAGTGATCTGATATATCTGTGGCCCTCTATAAACATGTACATCCTGAAGTCTACTCAACGTCTTTTATCTACCAATACATAATCCAACAAACTACTGTCATTTCGCCCTACATCATATCTTGTATACTTATTTATCCTCTTTTTCTTAAAATATGTATTACCTATAACCAAACCCCTTTCTATACAAAGTTCAATCAAAGGGCTCCCATTATCATTTACACCTGGCACCCCAAACTTACCTACCACACCCTCTCTAAAAGTTTCTCCTACTTTAGCATTCAGGTCCCCTACCACAATTACTCTCTCACTTGGTTCAAAGGGCTCCCATTATCATTTACACCTGGCACCCCAAACTTACCTACCACACCCTCTCTAAAAGTTTCTCCTACTTTAGCATTCAGGTCCCCTACCACAATTACTCTCTCACTTGGTTCAAAGGCTCCTATACATTCACTTAACATCTCCCAAAATCTCTCTCTCTCCTCTGCATTCCTCTCTTCTCCAGGTGCATACACGCTTATTATGACCCACTTCTCGCATCCAACCTTTACTTTAATCCACATAATTCTTGAATTTACACATTCATATTCTCTCTTCTCCTTCCATAACTGATCATTCAACATTACTGCTTCCCCTTCCTTTGCTCTCTCTCAGATACTCCAGATTTAATCCCATTTATTTCCCCCCACCGAAACTCCCCTATATATATATATATATATAGTTTGTAAAATACAGTTACGTATACAATGGAACAACATTTCCAAGTATATTATGATTTTTCTTCCAGCTACTCAGAAGCTGGACCGGAAATATGAATGCAGCAGGCATTATCCCTTTGGAGAAACATGATGAGTTACTGGAACGGGAAGGAGGCACACTCTGGGTCCCTAGTGCTGTCGATGAGTCTGCAACATAGTTCAGTCAGGAAGGCCGTTGCGCGTTTTACCACATGACACACATACACCAAAAATAATAAGGCATAAAACTGTAACTGGAACAATACTCGAATAACCCACACAAAGAAGTCAATTTTGACGACGTTCCTGCTCGAGCTGGACCATAAGCTACGTACCAGTTAATAGTCCATTAACGGTAACTAGTTAATGATTTAAAAGCGGACTGAAACATCGTCAAAGTGGGTGTTAATTTATTCACACACACACACTTACACATACACACACACCGTACAAAGGTTTGCAACAAGGCTAGTTCCGGAGCTCAGGGGAATGTCCTACGAAGAAAGGTTGAGAGAAATCGGACTGACGACACTGGAGGACAGGAGGGTCAGGGGAGACATGATAACAAAATAATGCGTCGAATAGACAAGGTGGACAGAGACAGGATGTTCCAGAGAAGGGACACAGAAACAAGGGGTCACGACTGGAAGTTGAAGACTCAGACGAGTCACAGTGATGTTAGGAAGTACTTCTTCAGTCACAGAGTCGTCAGGAAGTGGAATAGCCTAGGAAGTGATGTAGTGGAGACAAGAACCATACATAGCTTTAAGACGAGGTATAACAAAGCTCAGGAAGCAGAGAGAGGACCTAGTAGCGATCAGTGAAGAGGTGGGGCCAGGAGCTGAGTCTCGACCCCTGCAACAACAATTAGGTGAGTACAATTAGGTGAGTATATACACACACACACACACACACATACACACATACATTCAGAAAATCTGCCAATATTTTCAGTCTAACTCTACACCCTCTTATATAAATCGAAAATATTCAATGAATGTTATCTGCTTATTAAATGAATCAGACAAATATACTTAAAAAAAAGAAAATTAATTACCTTTCAGATGTAATATTAAAAGAAAATACTTAAATATCGCTCTCAGAAATATTAAAAATATTACGAAAAATTTAGCGAAATGAATTTGCTCTCGCCAGCTGACGATTTTTCTTTTAGTTCAACAGGGATATGAAAAAAAACATTAAAAAATAGTTTTCAAACACCAAACTATCTAAAATTAGTTGAAGCTTCTTTGTCATGAAATAAAAACTACTTTCTTGCATCTTGAAAAATAAGCAGTGAATTTAAGTCTGATCACAAGAATTTTACCAGGTTGTTGTTGTCCTCAACTACATTGTTCATGAGAATAAAACTTATGTTTCTATTGTCTTCCAGAGTTTCAAAAAGCTTTGACTTCAGGTACAGGCATAGGTGAAGAAAGTTAGGGAAGAGATACCGTTCTTTAATAAAGTATTGAAGAAGTTGAAGGAAATAATGTTAAACTCCCAATTCCTTATCCGAATTACAGAACACGACAAAAGACAGTTGGAGATTTTTACAGATTTCTGAACAGGGCTCAATGAACACTAACAAGAATTAAAAATGGATAATTTGTCTCTCACTGGGACTTAGATGAAATATGAGTTAGTAGGCTAGAAAATAGATTGAAGTCTCTCAAGTTACATTTACTTGTTAGACGAAGAATGAGGGGAGACCTGATCGAGGTGTATAAGTGGAAGATAGGTATTAATAAAGGGGATATAAATAAGGTCTTGAGGATATCTCTCCAAGAGAGAACCCGCAGAAATGGATTTAAATTAGACAAGTTTAGATTTAGAAAGGACATAGGAAAATATTGGTTTGGAAATAGGGTAGTTGATGAGTGGAACAGTCTACCTAGTTGGGTTATTGAGGCTAGGACTTTGGGTAGCTTCAAATTTAGGTTGGATAGGTACATGAGTGGGAGGGGCTGGATATGAGTGGGACTTGCACATCAGAGCTTATTTCTTGGGTAGCATTGAAAATTGGGTTGGGCAAATATTTTGTTAGTGGGATGAATTGTAAAGGACCTGCCTAGTATGGGCCAACAGGCCTGCTGCAGTGTTTCTCCTTTCTTATGTTCTTATATGATTGGTAAAGAGAGCGACTATCATGTGCATTGGTGTTAGAGAATATAATGTTTGGACCTGTAAGAAGACCCTAGGAACAAATATAGAAATTATTATTATTTATATATATATTTATATATATATATATATATATATATATATATCATATATATATATATATATATATTATATATATATTATTATATGTATATATATATATATATATGCAAAACAACCACTCTGAAAAGAATAGAGAAATTCCAAGCGCTTTCGTGACTACTCACATTATCAAGGAACTATGAAAGTGAAGCATCCAAGGAAGCTATATAAGGGGTCGGCCAGCACCTCACTATCAGATCCCACAACGGTTAAACACGTGACGCGCGGCGAGCCAACTTGGATAGGTCCTTTGCAAAACTCACCCCCAAGCTATTTATTTGTCCAGTGTATTATTAAATTCTACCCAAATTCTATTAATTATAAATGGATCTAATTTATATAAACCAAAGGAAATATTCATATTATTGTCAAAACTGCTTTTTATGAAACAAGATTCAACTATATTTCTGTCGACCATGGACTTGCTTGATACTACTTTCTCAACTTTTTGAAAATCAATTGGATGGTTAAAATCTCTTACATGAATAAATAGAGCATTGGAATCTTGTCAGTTCTAATGCTATATTTATGTTGTTTTAATCTTAGTTCGAGATTTTTACCAGTTTGACCGTAATAAACTTTATCGCAAATTTTACAAGGAATCTTATAGACACATCCATCAGCATTTTGGGGGGAATTCTTAATCAAAAGTTTTTTTACTGTATCAAGATTTTTGAATACAACTTTAATATTAAAAGTCTTAAGAAGAGAGGATGAGGTGCGGGGCCGACCCTTATATAGCTTCCTTGGATGCTTCACTTTCATAGTTCCTTGATAATGTGAGTAGTCACGAAAGCGCTTGGAATTTCTCTATTCTTTTCAGAGTGGTTTGTTTTGCATATTTTGAAATCACCTGTTTACTGTGATCTTATTGCATATATATATATATATATATATATATATAATATATATATATATATATATATATATATATATATATAATATATATATATAACAAACTCCACTGGCCGGTAATACTTAAACTCGCAACCCAAATAGCAAGTCAAAATTCCGAGACGCCCTAGGCACCGGACGTAGGTACTGTAGATACCACAAAATGTTCACTTTCCCATAGTACCATGCTGGTATTAAGAAGTTTGATAAGTTTGTGAAGGCTAGGAGCCAAATTCCTTACCCTTGACAAACATCTCTGGAACAAATTCTGGTCACTTCATGTGATAAATTCTATAAATTTGATTTATCTTCAGTTGATTTACTCTCTTTCATCAATCAGCACATCCAGTTTTTGTAATTCATCCGGGCCTACATGCTCTCTTGGACAACAGTTACGCAACTTTATTCCGAAACGTTTCTCCTACACAGTAGGCTTCTTCAGTCTAATACAGAAAGTAGGCAGGAACAGTAGAGATGTGAAGACGATGTAATCAGTCCATCACCCTTGAAGTCGTAGATTTGAGGTTGTCAGTCCCTCAGCCTGGAGAACTTCAGTTCCACAGTTGCATTTGTTGCCTATGTGTCTTACCTACCAACCTGTCGGTATTGTATACCATTTTGATATTCATGCTCTCTTGGATCCAGGTCCAGGAGGAATCTCGCTATTTTGTTCTGGGCGATTTATAGTCCGTCTTTCATTTTTTATTAAAGTTAGCTACCATGAATAACAAAAATTATCAACATGACAGAGCTAGACATAAGGCCCAGTGTCCATGTTTATACAGGAACTTTAGTCTGGCTATCGTATTTATTTTCTACATTATTGTTAACTATTAATTATTCCCGATATTTGCTACAAAACCACCTATTTCGCGGAAGTATTAATATGAGTGCTGCTCGTGAGACTTGTATTCCAAACGGGAAGAAAATGAAATTAGCTCCTGTAGCAACCAGCTACCTTTAATGTTCTCACATTAACAGTGGCATGTCTTGTGTCGGAACACCTAACTTTTGTAGTATGATGACACAGTGAACTCAGGTGTCGAGAATTTTGCTACGTTCCCGGAAGGCTGGTAAAAATAACTCACGTTAAATTCCCGGCTGGTCGCAATATGTTGTTTTGTACAAAAACCACTTATGTAGATGTACGTTAAAATTTGCAGAACAGGCGAGATATTCACAAACACTATTGTCAAGTCGTAGGAGCCTCGAACCTACGAACCTTGGAACAAGATATGCAGTGCTCTACTACCATACCACACTGGTCAATACCTGGGAGCCCAGCTAACGCTTGACGTTTTGGTCCTGTTTCATCCCCTGCATGTATTGACCATATCTATATATATATATTAATATATATATTATATATATATATAATATATATATATATATATATATATATATTATATATATATATATATATATATATATATATATATAATGTCGTGCCGAATATGTAAAACTGGTCAATTAGCAAGAACTCATTTAAAATTAAGACCTTTCCAAAATTTTCTCTTATACGTTCAAAGATATATTTTTTTCATTAATGTTAATGTAAAAAATTTTAATTTTGCACCAAAAGAATCTTAGAAAACCTACCTAACCTTATTATAACAAGAGCAATTTATTTTAGCCTAACCCAACTAAATATATTTTAAATACGTTTTCAATAATTTAGTAATAAACAAACACAATCAAATACATTTTTTCGTTAGGTTCAGAATGATTTTGGCGAAATTATTGCATACACAAATTTTCACTTGACCTATATGGCAAGATGAGCATTGGTATTTAAACCAAGATAGCAAGTTCTGCCTATTCGGCACGACATATATTTTTATTATTATCACACTGGCCGATTCCCACCAAGGCAGGGTGGCCCGAAAAAGAAAAACTTTCACCATCATTCACTCCATCACTGTCTTGCCAGAAGGGTGCTTTACACTACAGTTTTTAAACTGCAACATTAACACCCCTCCTTCAGAGTGCAGGCACTGTACTTCCCATCTCCAGGACTCAAGTCCGGCCTGCCGGTTTCCCTGAACCCCTTCATAAATGTTACTTTGCTCACACTCCAACAGCACGTCAAGTATTAAAAACCATTTGTCTCCATTCACTCCTATCAAACACGCTCACGCATGCCTGCTGGAAGTCCAAGCCCCTCGCACACAAAACCTCCTTTACCCCCTCTCTCCAACCTCTCCTAGGCCGACCCCTACCCCGCCTTCCTTCCACTACAGACTGATACACTCTTGAAGTCATTCTGTTTCGCTCCATTCTCTCTACATGTCCGAACCACCTCAACAACCCTTCCCTCAGCCCTCTGGACAACAGTTTTGGTAATCCCGCACCTCCTCCTAATTCCAAACTACAAATTCTCTGAAATTATATTCACACCACAATTGCCCTCAACAGACATCTCCACTGCCTCCAGCCTTCCTCGCGCAACATTCATCACCCTGTTCACCCCATGTAAAGGGGTTGTAAAACTATACTCTCATACATTCCCCTCTTTGCCTCCAGGACAAAGTTCTTTTTCTCCACGATCCTAAGTGCACCACTCACTCTTTTTTTTCCCCATCAATTTATGATTTAATAAATATATATAATTTTAATATATTTAAAAATTAAAATATATATAATAAATATATATTTTATAATGTCGTGCCGAATAGGGAGAACTTGCGATCTTTGGGTTAAAAAGTACGCTCATCTTGCCATAAGGACAAGTGAAAATTTGTGATGCAATGATTTCGCCAAATCATTCTGAACCTGACGAAAAAAATATATTTTATTGTGTTTGTTTAGTATTTAAAATTATTGTAAGCAAATCTAAAAAAATATTTTGTTGGGGTTTGGTTAAAATAAATTTTTCTTGTTATAATAAGGTTGGGAAGTTTTTTTAAATTCTTTTAGTGCAAAATTGTAAATTTTTACATCAACATTAATGAAAAAAATATATCTTTAAACGTGTAAGAGAAAATTTCAGAAAGGACTTAATTTTAAATGAGTTCTTGTTAATTTACCAGTTTTACATATTCGGCACGACATATATATACTATATGTCGTGCCGAATAGGCAGAACTTGCGATCTTGGCTTAAATAGCAACGCTCATCTTGCCATATAGGACAAGTGAAAATTTGAGTATGCAATAATTTCGCCAAAATCATTCTGAACCTAACGAGAAAATATATTTCAATGTGTTTGTTTAATATTAAATTATTGTAAACACATCTAAAATATATTTATTTGGGTTAGGCTAAAATAAATTGTTCTTGTTATAATAAGGTTAGGTAAGTTTTCTAAGATTCTTTTGGTGCAAAATTATAATTTTTTACATCAATATTAATGAAAAAAATGTATCTTTAAACGTATAAGAGAAAATTTTAGAAAGGACTTAATTTTAAATGAGTTCTTGCTAAATGACCAATTTTACATATTCGGCACGACATCATATATATATATAATATATATATATATAATATATATATATATATATATATATATATATATTAAATATATATATATATAAATATATAATATATATATTCATTAATGTTAATGTGAAAAATTTTAATTTTGCTCCAAAAGACTCTTAGAAAACTTATCTAACCTTATTATAACAAGAGCAATTTATTTTAGCCTAACCCAACTAAATATATTTTAGATTTGTTTACAATAATTTAATACTAAACAAACACAGTGAAATATATTTTCTTCGTTAGGTTCAGAATGATTTTGGCGAATTTATTGCATACACAAATTTTCACTTGTCCTATATGGCAAGATGAGCGTTGCTATTTAAGCCAAGATCGCAAGTTCTGCCTATTCGGCACTACATTATTTATATATATATATATATATATCGGTTCGAGTCCTTGGCTAGTGCAGTGTTCTTATTGATCAATGCTATTTGTTCGTAGGTACAATAACATAAACCACTGCTTGTTGTGCTAGTACACCAAACAGGGACTAGAATGAAATTAGCCTAGAGTCATCCACAGCATCGTGTGTCCTTGGGTAACGAGTACAACATTCAGTTTTGCTGGATGCGCCACTCTTAAGGATCGTATGGTCCAGTGGATTAGGGCGTCATGAGTTTTCGCCCACCATTAGGCGGGCCAAAGCAGCATGGGTTCGAGTCCTTGGCTAGTGCAGTGTTGTTATTGATCAATACCACTTGTTCGTGGTGTATATATATATATATATAATATATATATATATATATATATATATATATATATATAATATATATATTAGACCTGTCCAAAAAAGATAAAGTTGTGAAATTGTTCACTCCACAAGTTTTATTTTGTTACATTTTTCTTAAGCAACATTCAGACCAATTTTCTGGAAATTTCTTTCAATTTTAGGGGTCACGCAAAAACTCGTCTCTCACTGACACAAGAGAAACTGAAGAAATTTTAATTTTTTTTCTTCTTTCGCATCGCATAGCTCCATTTTTTTTCTGAAAGCAGAATAACTGAATCAATAACCAGTTAATTTTAGAGCTTTGATGAGCGCGAAACGAGCGAGAAATTATATTTGCATTGACGAGGAGGTACGACTCGATTTAAATATAGCAACGTGTTTGTCATGAATTCTTGGATTAGAAATCGTCGGTTTTGATCGACCTTCGCCAACCATTGGACTATGTATTCAACTGAGAAAACACTGAAAATTGGTGATTTCCCCCAAATGATTTCTCCCACTAAAAGTTGAAAAAACATTAAAGTAAATCCTAAATCGTATTCTCCCATCTTTTCTCTTTCGAATTCTGACCAAACATCCCCTTAAACACCATGGTTTTCTGGGAGGCTTCCATGGAATTTCAGCAAAACAAATGGTTAATAACGTAATTTATTTCAAAAGACTATTAGATTGAAAAGGAATTAGGTCTCTGCTTTATAAAAGAAAAAAGTTATTGGCTTCTCAAAAGCATCTGGTCGTGTCGGGACATTAGCAAATAACCCATTGCTTTTTCTTGATGTTTTGGTTATTAAGGGTAACAATTACTTTAAATTTAAAATTTACAAAAAAAAAAAACTACAAATAACAGTTCCTATATACTCTATTATTCTTCCCAACAAGATAGAGTTAACCTGTCGGTTTTCTCATCATTGTTTTTGAGAATTTTGCGTATTTGTAATCTAGAGTTCATAGATGGAGAAATATCTAAAATTTATGAAATAGCTAACGATTTAAAATATCCAAGAAACGTAATTGATAAATCTTTTTAAAATGCTAGAAATACTTCTTACAATCCAGAAAGGGACAACCAGTATTATTCAACTTCCCATGTCCCTTACCATGAAAACTTGGTTGATATACCCTCTTATCTCACGACTTTTAATATCAAAGTTATATTTAAAATTCTTGATACAGTCAAAAAACTTTTGACAAAGAATTCTTCCCAAAATAGTGACAGATGTGTCTATAAGATTCCTTGTAAAATTTGCGATAAAGTTTATTACGATCAAACTGGTAAATGTATCGAACTAAGATTAAAAGAACATAAATATATCATTAGAGCTGGATAAGATTCTAATTATGTATTTCTTCATGTGAGAGATTTTGACCATCCATTTGATTTTCAAAATGTTGAAAAAGTTGTATCAAGCAAATCCATGGTTGAAAGGAATATAATTGCATCATGTTTCATAAAAAGCAGCTTCGTAAGTAATACGAATATTTCCATTGATACATTAGTCAAGTAATATATCTTAATTCTTGGGTAGAGTATTAGGTGGGTTTCACAGAGTCGGGTGTTGTCACGTGTGTGAGGTGTAAGTTTGTTGTGGTGCCTTGATGGTGAGGTGTACTCTCGACCCTTTATATGCTTTTTTTTATGTTTTGTTTTTTATAGTTCCTTGATAATGTGAAAAGTCACGAAAGCACTTGGAATTTCGCTTTAACCATGTTAGGGAGAGGATGTTGCTTCTCCACCCTCCAGTTTGATCATCTTTGACTCCATTAGTAGAGGGTCCGATAGTCATGACGAGCTGCTGGATAACACTGTTAGTGACAAGCTGAGAGAGTACGTAGTGAAGGGGTGTAGCAGAGTGGTACAGGCGCTATCTGAACGAGTACATTGCGAAGGAGCGTTGCTAAGTGACGCAGAGACCAGCTGCAAGAGTACACAAAGGAGGAGCGTAGCTAATTTGAGATATGGCAGAGGATGCAGCCAGCCAGCCACAAAGCCAGGGAAACAGCGCACCCAACAATGAAAGAAGAGGCACATGTCAGGTGTGTGGAGTGTTTCGAGCACGCAACAGGAATGGCCTTATTCGTGCACACCATGGGTGTGCGGGATCACATATGCCCCCAGCAGAGAGCAGCCCACAGCTTCCACAGGCAGATGAAAATTCCAATGGCAACCTCCTCACTTGCGATAACCTTCTGTTGGCATTCAAATCCAGTGCTAGCAGTACCCTATCCCACATCCCTGTAGCGGCTCGCCCATATACAGCAGGGAAATTCACAGACCTTCGTAAGCAGGTGAATTGAGGTTCCACCAACTTAGAAGCCCGAGGCACCATCAAAGCATGGCGCAACCTACTCCTGTTCGGCAATATCTGTCTTGCAGTTCCTGAAAGACGAGGGAAACTGCTAACCACATCAGTCATCAAGACAGTGCGCAACTACCCAAGAACCGATAATTGTGTCCCTCTGCCACATCACCGCAGAAATCACAGAGGTAGTCCCAAGAAAAGCTCCACTAAAACGAGAAAATTTGAGCACAAGTCAGTGAAAAAATTGAAAAGAGTAACACAGTGGGAGCAATCAGAATATATACAAGTGACGACACTGTAGCTCCTAAAGATGAAACCACAGCCCAAGCACTAAGAGACAAGCATCCAACTTGGGACACCATAGCCATCAACAACAACCCTGAGAAAGACCCCATTACTGAACAATTAATTTTGCCAGAATCGGAAGTCTATAAGGCGATTGCGTCATTTCCAGCAGGATCTGCAGGAATTCGACATCAGCACCTCAAAGAGATGGTAAATCCAGTACTCAGTGCATCTGCATCAATTCTTCTCACCGAGTTAACAACTTTCGTCAACAACTGCCTGGCTGGGCGAATCCCAGAAGAAATTAAACCTTTCTTCTTTGGAGCCTCACTATGTGATTTGAAGAAGGATGGGGTAAATCAGGCCCATTGCGGTTGGAAACACTCTTCGCCGTCTCGTTGCCAAAGCAGCAGTAAGAAACATTCGCCTAGAAGCTGCCAGTTTACTCCATCCACACCAACTGGGCTTTGGGGTCTCTCAAGGCAGTGAAGCCGCAGCTCATGCGGCAAGGGCCTACACCAGGGACCTACCAGAAGACAAGGCCGTAGCCAAACTTGGTTTTAGAAATGCCTATAATATGGTGAAGAGAGATGTAGTCTTGCTAGATGTTCGAAATCGGTTCCCCAGTCTTTTTCCCTTCATTTCAGCCGGCTACAGCAAACCTTCAATTCTTTTGTTTGGAGAACATGAAATTCTCTCATCACAGGGTGTTCAGCAGGGTGACCCACTAGCTCCACTTCTCTTCTGCTTGGCAGTAAGAGAACTAATGTCCAGCCTATGCAGCGAGCTCAACATCTGGTACCTGGATGATGGCACTCTGGCAGGTACTGAAGAGTCCCTTTTAGAGAACCTACAACTGGTGAAAACACAGGGAGAAGACATGGGAATCAATCTCAATCCCTCCAAGTGTGAAATCATCACAGCTAACAAGGAAATAATCAATGCCATGCGAAGAATCATCCCAGAAGTCTCTACTACCACTCCGTCCAACAGTACCCTCTTGGGAGCACCGCTGGGTCACCAGGCCATCGACACAGTCCTCAAGGACAAATTGAATAACCCGATGAGAATGGAGGAGAGAATAAGCGATCTTGATGTCCATGATGCTCTGTATCCCCTAACAAGGTGTCTTACTATGCCAAGACTCACTCACCTCCTGAGGTGTGCTCCCTCTTTTGGCAACCCAACACTCGACGAATATGACTCACACCTGTGATCAACTTTTAAGGCACTGAACCTGTCACTAGAGGATCAGCAATGGGATCAGGCAACCCTCCCAGTGCGACTGGGAGGTATAGGGGTGCGCAAATCATTGCAAGTTGCTTTACCTGCTTTTCTGTCTTCGTGTTTGGCTTCCAGTGTATTAGTCAAGAAGATTGTTCCCGAACGCTTGAGAGACATGGTAGGAGCTCAAGACCCCAGGTTTACTGAAGCAGCAATTCGGTGGGACACCCTTGCAGATTCCTCCAGTAGTCCAGCTCCTTCCAAAGAACACAGTCCCATTGGGACAAACCGATCATGGAAAAAATCGCAAACACAATGCTAACCAATGCTTTAGGAAATGACAAGGCTCGTCTCCTGGCAGTGAAGGCACCACACTCAAGAGATTTCCTTCAAGCTATTCCCAATTCCTCCCTGGGCACTCGACTCGACCCACAGGCCATTCGGATTGGTGTTGCTCTTCGCCTAGCCGCCCCCATCCTCACCGAACATAGGTGTATTTGCGGCAGGGCGACAGCTGATCAATTCCGACTTCATGGTCTCGTGTGTCACACAGCAGAAGGAAAGTATGCCAGACATGAGGAGGTCAATGACATCATACAGAGAAGCCTCGCCACAGCCCGTTGCCCATCTCAACGGGAACCCCAAGTGCAGAGGTCTGACGGAAGTCAGATTGCCTGGGACTACACCTGTGCTGCCACATTGGCAGACACCTAATTGCCATACTCCGAAGCTGAAGGGGATGGAGCTGCCTGCCACAGGGAGACCCAGAAGATATTCAGATATGAAGATCTTCCCCCTTGTTATAATTTCATCCCAATAGGGTCGGAGACCCTTGGAGCATGGGGCAAGTGTGCTTTAAAGTTCCTCAAAGAGCTGAGTGAAAAGCTCGTCATAGAAACCAAGGACCACAGGGCGACCAGCTTCCTCTTTCAGAGACTCAGTTTTGCGATCCAGAGAGGAAGTACTTGCAGCATTCTGGGCACGCGGCCCACCGCCGGGGAGCTGGACGAAGTATTCGAGATGTAGCTCTGAGTTATCTATGTTGTTTTATTTTCATTTATATATATATATATAATAATATATAATATATATATATATATATAATATATATATATTAATATATATATATATATATATATATGCAAAACACTGTGAAAGAACAGAAAGAAGAGAAACCAATGATAAAGTTTATTACAGTCAAACTGGTAAACGTCTCGTACTAAGATTAAAACAACAAAAATATAGCATTAGAAATGGACAAGACTAAATGCTCTATTTATTCATGTGAGAGATTTTAACCATCCAATTGATTTTCAAGAAGTTGAGAAAGTTGTATCAGGCAAGTCCATGGTTGACAGGAATATAATTGAATCTTGTTTCATAAAAAGCAGTTTGGACAATAATATGAATATTTCCTTTGATTTATAAATTAGATCCATTTATAATTAATAGAATTTGGAAAGAATTTAATAATAAATTGGACAAATAAAAAATTTTAAATTCTTAATTCTTGGGTAGAATAGTTTGTTGGTGTGTTGTTTGAAGGACCTGTCTAGTTGGGCCAGCGGGCCTGCTGGAGTGTTCTCTTTCTTATTGAGTCGCGCATCAGGTGTTGCTTTGTTGTGGGATGTGTTAGTGAGGTGTGGGCTAGACTCTTTATATGCCTTCCTCTGATGCATTACTTTCATTGTTCCTTGATAATGTAAGTAGTCACGAAAGAGCTTGGAATTTCTCTATTCTTTCACAGTGGTTATTTTGCATATTCTGAAATCACCTGTTTACTGTGATCTTATTGCAATATATATATAATATATATATATAATATATATATATATATATAATATATATATATATATATATATAATATATATTAGTACAGGGACATAAGCCAACAGTATCAATTTGTCCCAGTGGGATCAGAGACCTTGGGATCATGGGGAAAAAATGCCACACGTTTCCTTAAAGAATTGGGTTCCAGACTCATCGACACCACCAGTGACCCAAGGGCAGCCACTTCCATGTTCCAGCGCCTCAGCGTAGCCATTCAGAGGGGAAATGCTTGCTGCATACTTGGCTTGCGTCCAGCCTCGGAGGAGCAGGAGGAACTTCATGATTTTTGATACATTGTGCCACTGTATTCATGTTTATATTTTTCTGTAAATGTATTCTGTTTATTAATAAATGTTCACATAGAATATCAAATATAGGCAGTGGTAGGGTAAGAAAATATTCAAACAGCTCCGGGGAGAACCTTGAGTTTTCCCTGAGGTACGTTTGTCTTCTCTGAGGATGAGGGTCCCCATTCCAGCCACAGAGGTGGTACTTCCCTATTAATATATATATATATATATATATATATATATATATATATATATATATATATATATATATATGTATATATATATATATATATGTGTGTGTGTGTGTGTGTGTGTGTGTGTGTGTGTGTGTATATATATATGTGTGTGTGTGTGTGTGTGCGCGCGCAATAAGATCACAGTAAACAGGTGATTTTAAAATAATCAAAACAACCACTGTGAAAGAGTATTGAAATTCCAAGCGCTTTCGTGACTACTCACGTGAGTAATCACGAAAGCGCTTGGAATTTCACTACTATTTCACAGTGGTTGTTTTGCACACACACACACACATGTGTATGTCGTGCCGAATAGGCAGAACTTGCGATCTTGGCTTAAATAGCAACGCTCATCTTGCCATATAGGACAAGCGAAAAATTTTTTTTTGCAATAATTTCGCCAAAATCATTCTGAACCTCACAAAAAAAATATATTTCACTTTGTTTGTTTAGTATTAAATTACTGTAAACAAATCTGAAATATATTTAGTTGAGTTAGGTTAAAATAAATTACGCTTGTTATAATAAGGTTAGGTAAGTTTTCTAAGATTCTTTTGCTGCAAAATTAAAAATTTTTACATTAACAATAATGAAAAAAGTATATCTTTAAACGTATAAGAGAAAATTTCAGAAAGGACTTAATTTTAAATGAGTTCTTGCTAATTGACCAGTTTTACATATTCGGCACGACATACATACATACATAATATATATATATATATAATATATATATATATATATATATATATATATATATATATATATATATATATGCCTTTCAGTGAACTAGTGAAGGAGATTGTTCGCGAATGCTTGAGAGATGTTGCAGATACTCATGATTGAAAGTACATCGAAGCAGCCACGCAATGGGACAGCCTTCCAGATTCTTCAAGCAGACCAACTCCTCTCAATGAGGACAAACATTCCTAGTGGGACAAACTGATCATGAAAAAACTCAACAACGTTTCAGGAAAGGACAAAGTACGTCTTCTAGTGGTGAAAACGCCACATTCGGGTGATTTCCTTTAAACTGTGCCCAGTTCTTCCTTGGGCACCCCACTCAACCCAAAGGCTATTCAGATTGGTATAGCTCTTTGCTTAGCTGCCCCATGCTCATCGATCAATTCAGACTACACGGCTTCTTCTGTCACACAACAGAGAGGAAGTATGCTCGACATGAGGAGGTCAATATTATTATTCAGATACATCTCGCCACAGCCTGATGCCCAGCTGAACAAGTACTGAACAAATGTGTTAAGTGTTCAAGTTTAGCTTTTAGTGTTCATGTCGTGCCTTAGATTTTGGTTAGCATGGCTTAAGTGTTCATATTTTTAGTGTTCTTAGTTTAGTGTTCATTTTTTTTTATTTAGATTTTGGTGTTATGTTTAGGTTTTCATGTTATGTTTATGTCTTAAGTGACTGTGTCTAGTTTTTTTGTGATCATGTTTTTAGTGCTGATAAGGGCAGATTGTTAGAATGTCTACATAAAGTAACCATATTACATTCCTGAGTAAAATGTTTATGAAGCGTTCAGCCTCCGTATGTTCCCCCCAAAATTTGGAGAGAGCTACACTGATAAATAAACCTGTTCCCATGTCTTTGCAGCCGAAGCTATTGAAAATAAGAGGTTATGAAACTTTTGGCATTCAAATTCGGTAATTTGGTCAAAAGAGCTTTTTATGACCAAAGATGTCACATCGAAACTAACGTTTTCCTAATGTTTAAGTCTAATTCTTTTACTCTCCTGAGTGTTTTAACTGTTCGATATGGCTCAAGCAAAAAAAAGTTTCTTGGCAAGGATTTCTGTCTAACTGGGATAGCTGGTGTGCTTTTTTGGGGGGATTCCGTACGTATGCGCGTGTCTCAGATTGCTGTAAATCTTTATAGAAGTTGCTTCCCACTCTCTATGTATTTTAAACCCTGACGCACACGGATAAGGTGATTTTCGTACATGGGAGACACAGATGGCAGAGGACTTTAAAGTCCACACAAGTGCTGGTATGAAAACTGGGATGTAATGGAGTGGGTTTAACCCCACTCCATTTTATCTGTTGGCTCTAAATCATTTTATGAAAATGACGTGGAAATTTACAGGAGAGACTGAACTGAATCGATGACGCGAACAACGACTAAATTTGTACTGTTTCTATTTTAAACTACTTGTTTTATACCTTTGCAACTTACACAGCTGTATGTACCAGTATGTATACATGTGGTTACCGCCAGTTATGCTATGATTATCTTAAGTACCTAATTCTACCTCTGCTATTAATATTGGCATAGTTCCCTCGTTGTCAACTGATCGTCGTGTTGTCACTGAACAAGTAACATGAATATGCTGGCCTCATCTTGCCTATTCTATTAAATATATATAAAGGTCTACGTAGATTTCGTGTGGGTTTTGTGTGTTGAGTGAGATGCCAGTGTACTAGGACAACATCTCACTTCTGTCAAGTAACTTTTTCTCCCTCTTTCGACAAAATTATTTAGGCTGTTCAAGCAATCTTGACTGAGAGATTTATACTGAGCTTCAACGCACCTTGCAGAAACAAGCGAAAGTATGATTCTAACCCAGTTTTGTAAGCTATCTAGACAGCAACAGATAAATTTGTAACCTAATGGTTCAAAGCGATAAGTGGGAAGCTAAGCCAAATATGGAATGGAATCTTGCTGGCCGCGATCTTTCTGTACGTACTGTGCATATAGATACTAAAGGCTACGGTAACCCCAGCCAGGACATGATTTATCTATCTGAATCCTATGCTTGAAAAGTTTTTGTCCATCTGTAGATTTAGTACTGTCTTTGACCTTAAAGTTTGTTTCACTCTGCTATAATTCTCTTTGAATAAAAGACTTTTGCATATGTTTGTGTTTCATTTTGTGCCTCGCAATTTCATTCTAACTAGAGCTTCAAGTACGTCTTCATATTTGAGTGTATGACAATCAGTCAGTATTCTAAAGGTGTGAATATGATCTCGTCGTTCCCTTTATAATCGAGTAATACCTTTTTGGCAGTAATATAACTCTTTGGTAGAGTTAGCATAGCTGGTTCACACAATGCTTCAAAACGCAGCGATCCGTAAAACAATAGGTTCAGTGATCTGGTTTCAACAGAGGATGTTTTTGTGAATATGAAAAGGAAATTTTTAAACTTAGCTGAGGTCTTCAAGCTCATAGACTCAAGCCGTGAAGATAAAATATCGATGATGAAAAGTTTTCTCATGTTATCTACTGTCACACAGGAATTTTAGTAGCATTTCCTGTTGGATATTGGCTTAGTTACTCTGCTCAAAGATGTGTTCACAGTCACGACTGTTGATTTTGGGTGTGGCATTCATGTCCCCGGCGCGTAAGGTTTCTTACGAAGAATGTAAAAGTTTACTGCGTTATTTCTTGAGTACGCCCACTGAAGAGAAATGTTATTGGCTGGAAGATAGTTAAGCAGATAATTAATTGCTGATATATTCATATCCTCACTATCCAGTTTTGAACACAACGGCTTTACAAACCATACCACGGGTGGGATTTGAACCCGTGGTCAGAGAGTCTCAAAACTCCAGACCGACTCTCTGACCGCGGGTTCAAATCCCTGTGGTATGGTTTGTTTGCAATCGTGTCATTACGATTTCGTGAGTCATGTTGACGGCTTTAGAAAACTCTTGATGAGCGACACGTAGCCGGGAATAAAATATCCAAAACGCTGCATGTGTATTCATTTTATTAGTATCCTCATACCTATTTTTACTGTCAACGTTAACCCATTTGACAGTCACCACCTATGTTCAGTTGGAAGGTCACACATGTATCCATGGCAACTCTCGTATAATTATATAATCGAGAACCAAAACCTAGTCATTGTGGTTGTATACAAGCCACCAGATGCAACCTCACAACAGTTCAAGGAACAGCTACTGAAAATTGATTACTGTTTGGAAAACCTTCCAGCTCCATCCCCAAACATCTTACTGCTTGGTGAGTTCAACCTAAGGCATACAAAATGGAAGAATGTAGCAAATGTTATAGCTGAAACAATCCCCGGAGGTAGCGCAGATGAAAGGTCACACACACATGAGCTATTAAGTCTCTGCGAAAAACACACCTTAAGCCAGCAGATAGTGGAGCCAACAAGACTAGAAAACACACTTGACCTTATCTTCACAAATAATGAGGACCTGATAAGAGACATAAGAATATCAAAAACAACTAATTCGATCACAATCTAATCGAAGCCCAGACGTACATGCATAGGGGTCCTGATCAGCAGAATGCATGTACCTGTGAAGGTGTCTTCACAAAATACAACTTCAACAACAAGAAACATCAACTGGGACCAGGTAAACCATGTCCAAACGAAACATGTTGGGAAGATGTCTTAAATGACATGGATCCAAACCGTGCCTTGAAAGAATCAACTTCCTGGTAACCGAAGCATGTTCTAGGCATATTCCCCTAAGAAAGAAGAAGAGCAGGAGTAAACTGGAGAGAAAAAGACGCTCCCCTCAACAGAAGACGACGAAGAGTCACTGAGCTCCTCAGGAGTGCTAGAGTATCTGATACACGGAAAGGAGGCGCTGACCAGGGAAGTGGAAACTATCGAACTTAAGCTAAATGACTCTTACAGGAACCAGGAGAGGCAGGAGGAGCTTAAAGCTATTAGTGAAATTGAAAGAAATTCAAAATATTTCTTTTCATATGTCAAAAACAAGGCAAATACCACATCTAGTATCGGGCCCTTACTCAGACAGGATGGGACTTACACAGATGACAACAAGGGAAATGAGTGAATATTGAAATCCCAGTACGACTCTGTGTTTAGTGAACCACTAATCGGTCTGAGGATCGACGACCCAAATGATTTCTTCGTGAGCCTCAAAGCTCCATAAATGTATGCCAGATTTCCGACATTACCCTAACTCCGATAGATTTCGAAAAAGCCATTGACAACATGCCTATGCACTCAGCCCCGGGCCCAGACCGTGTGGAACTCTGTTTTCATTAAGAACTGCAAGAAAACCCCTCTCGCGTGCCCTAAGTTACACTATGGAGGAGGAGCTTGGACATGGGTGAAATTCCACAGTCACTTAAAACAACGGATATAGCCCCACTCCATAAAGGTGGCAGCAAAGCATTAGCAAAGAACTATAGACCAATAGCTCTGACGTCCCACATCATAAAAATCTTTGAAAGAGTGCTAAGAAGCAGGATTGCAAATCACCTGGATTCCCAAAATCTGCACAATCCAGGGCAACATGGGTTCAGGGCAGGTCGCCCCTGCCTCTCAACTACTGGATCACTTTGACATGGCCTTGGATGCACTGGAAGAAAATCAGAATGCAGATGTAATGTACACAGACTTTGCAAAAGCATTTGACAAATGCGAATAGCTGGGAAAGTGGGGAGATGGATCTTCAACTTCCTAACAAATCGAACACAAAGAGTAGTGGTCAACAGAGTTAAATCGGAGGCTGCCATAGTGAAGAGCTCTGTTCCACAAGGCACAGTACTCGCCCCCATCTTATTCCTTATCCTCTTATCAGACATAAACAGAGATATACACCACAGCACCGTATCATCCTTTGCTGATGATACTAGGATCTGCATGAGGCTGTCATCTGCTGAGGACGCGGTTAACCTCCAAGAAGATATAAACAAAGTTTTCCAGTGGGCAACGGTTAAAACAATATGATGTTCAATGAGGACAAATTCCAACTACTCCGTTATGGAAAACTGGAGGAGATAATAACTAGAACAAGAGTATACTACTGACTCCGGCCATACAATACAGCGGAAAAATAAGGTAAGGGACCTGGAGTAGTAATGTCTGAGGATCTCACTTTCAAGGATCACAACAGTGCCACGACGCACGTGCAAAAAAATGATAGGATGGATAATGAGAACTTTCAAAACGAGAGATGCCAAGCCCATGATGATCCTTTTCAAATCCACTTGTTCTCTCTAGGCTGGAAATACTGCTGTACATTAACATCTCCATTCAAAGCAGGTGAAATCGCAGATCTAGAGAGTGTACAGAGATCCTTTACTGCACGTATAAGTTCTGTGAAGCACCTTAACTATTGGGAACGCTTGAAGCACTTGACTTGTACTCGTTGGAACGCAGGAGGAGAGATATATCATAATCTACACTTGGAAAATCTTGGAAGGAATGGTCCAAATCTGCACACAGAAATCACTCCCTACGAAAGTAAAAGACTGGGCAGGCGATGCATAATGCCCCCAATAAAAAGTAGGGGCGCCATTGGTACACTAAGGAAAAACACCATAAGTGTCCGGGGCCCAAAACTGTTCAACAGCCTCCCATCAAGCATTAGGGGAATTGCCAATAAACCCCGGGGCTCCCTTACGAGAGAGGGGACAGATACCTAAAGTCAGTCCCGGGATCACCCGGGGCGGGCTCGTACTTTGGGGACTGCGTGCGGCCACAGTAACAGCCATTGATCAGGCCCTGATCCATGGGGAGGCCTGGTCATGGACCGGCCGCGGGGGCGTTGATCCCCGGAATAACTCCAGGTACCGGGTAATGTCGCTCAATGTTTTCCTTTTTATGTGCGAAGGAATTTTTATCATTTGCACAATATGAAAGCAAACCCCCACTTAGGTGCTACCCTAGCAACTAAAAATTTATAATATAAAGTAGTTACAAGGACTACAGTAGTGTGCCTGTAACTGGGACACCGATGAAATAGACATTTAATTGGAATGAATTACATAATCGAGTTCCAGGAGGTCGGCTGGAAAACATTAGGGACGTGTTTCCATAAGACCCGCTGTCCTGTTTCACCCATCAGTAAATGAGTTGTGAAAGAAGGTAAAAATACCGACAATATGAAAGTTATAGACCATGTGCAACATCTGGATTCTTTTATTGGAGTGCGTTCGCCATCCAGTGGTTAACAATACGATTCTAGGACAAAATAGGAAGACAGTAGAACATATCAAAGATGAGGTAATCAGTCCCTCGGCCTTGGAGTTAGTGTTCACAGCTTTGCCCTCGTCTGCTGCCCGTCCCTATCCACTGACGCCCATATAAACCGCCAGTCTTCTTGTCTTTGCTCCAGATTCTCCCCACCATAAGCTGGAACACTAACTCAAGGCCGAGGGACTGTTACCTCATCTTTGTATAATTTTCTACTGTCTTCCATTATGTCCTAAATCTGTTGATAAGCCACTGGATGGCGAAACGTCTACTACAATAAAGATATCCAGATGTTGCACATGTGTCTTAACTTTCAGTAAAGTGAGTACCTGGGTGTTAGTCGATTGGTGTGGGTCACATCCTGGGGCAAAACTTATTTAATTTTCCCGAAATGCTCTGCATAACAAGTGACTTTCTATATAGTAGTATGTCACTGATGTCAGCTAGGCCTGTATACCTTATACATGTACTTATAATAAACAAAGACATTATTATGATATTATAAGCACTGCTACACGCTTTGGCATAGCATCGATCAATGTTGAACACAGTTTGGCAAGTTCTTCGTCGTGGTACCAGTCATCATCACAGCAACAATTAGCTCTTTCACAATTGAACAGCCCTGTTTCGCTATCCTGCATTTGGTTATTGCCCATAGGTTCTCAATTGGGTTGATGTCAGGAGAGATTCCAGGCCAATCTAGAATGCTTAGCCCACTCTCATCGAAAAATGTTAGTGTTTTTCTGCAAGTGTGGCATGGAGCAAATTCCTGCTGGAAAATGTCTTCTCCATCAAGAAAGTCTCTGTCCACAATTGGAGATAAATGAGTTGCCAGGATTGCCTTGTATTTGTCACGGTTCGTCTTTCAACAATAACAAGCCGTTCATGGACTTCAGCAGTAAAACTGCCTCAAAACATCTCTTAGGTGGGTGTTTTGAGACTTGTAGAATATGTCCATTCCAAATAGGTTCGCATTTGCTACGTCTCACTGCCACTGATTTGTACTCATTCATCTGTCGTCCATCCCTTATGATCGAGTGCCCACCGCAGACGTTTTTCTTCATAGCAGTAGTCAATAATTGTTTCTTTTGCTGGCTTTCTGACAGTTCTATCAACTTCAAGGATCCTTTGTCGCACAGTTGAAGAATCAACATTTACGCCAGGTGAAACCAAATCCCTCTCTAGATCTTTGCTGGTTATCTTGGGATCCATCACAATTTTTCTCATCGTTAGGTGTTCATGTGTTTTTTCCACATCTTCCTCGACGCAGCGTTCCACAATCACCAATGTCATCAGCTCTCTTGAGAATCCGACCAACAGTAGAATTTGTTAGGCTCAAATTTTCTGCGTTCTAATACTCAAATCAGAAAATTTTGTAAGGAGCCACAGTAGTTGCACGCTTCCTTGGTGTAACATCCATCATGAATTTCAGCAGTAATCATGAACTGAAGGGAAGAATTTGGCGAAACCACATTCACTCAAGGAGCACGACTGCAGAAATAGCCTTACAGAACAACAGTTGATGTAGAACTGACGAGAGTCGTAGTGTAGCACTACAGCTGGAAAAGAAAAGAACCCAAACTACATTAAGCCGGAAACTAAGACATATCATGAGGTAATCACAAATTTTACTTCTGTCCCAATTAATCTGCACACTACTGTATAGCTAATAAAATAAATAAGTAGAATTTCAAGGTAAAAAAGCATTAAATTTTCAAAATAATACAAATCATCTTAAAGGTTTCAAGAAAGCAAGTCTTAAGAATAATCTGGTAAAATTACGAATGAATTTTATTACAAAAATTAGAGGCAAGGAGTACATAACTCGAGGGTAGCTAGGGAAAGTGGATGGGTGAACTCTTGCACACAACATAACCTTCTTACGGATAATTACATACGTTTTATTTCTCCGACATGGTAAATGATCCTCACAAGATATTACATAAGGGTTACGTATTTTACTAAATTTTTAATCACGCCATTTTGCTACTTAAACTTGTATGATAACAATACGAAGTAATTTTTTTCAACAAACCGGATGACTCCCACCACTAACTCCAACACTGTCTTGCCAGAGGGGCGCTGATACTACAGTTCGAAACTGCAAATATCCCTGCTAAACAATTTCCCTGAATCCTTTCAAAAATGTTACCATTCTCACACTCCAACAGCACATCAATTCATAAAAACTATTTACCTCAACTCATATCTAATACGCTCTCATATGATTCCTGGATATCTAAGCCCCCTCACAAATAAAACCTTTGTCCCTTCCCTCCAACCATTTCAAGGATGACTCCTACCCACCTTCCCTCTAAAGATTTATACGCCATCCAAGCCATCATATTCTGTTCCATATTCCCTAAACGTTCAAAACACCTCAACAGCCCCTCTTCACCCCTCTGCATAACACTCGCACCACACACTACCCTAAGACACGACATCTCCACTGCCTACAGCCCCGACATTCAAAACACATGCTTCACAACCATATACTCTCATACATTTCATTTTTTCCTTCTATTGAATAGGTTCTTTGTCTTCACACATGCAACGATGCACCACTCACTTTTCCCCCTTCATTAGTTCTGTAGTTCAACTCGTCTTTCATAGCCAATCTGCTGAGAACACCACTCATAGATATATGAACATATTCACTTCCTTCATACTTCCTTCCTGCAGTCTGATATCCACTCTTTCATTACATAAATTCCATGTTACCTACATCACTTTGTTTCTCGCATGTTACATACCTCTCCCAAATTTCTTCACCAACCTTTGCAAATTCTCTGCAGATTCTCCGAAAAACCTCGGTGTCATCAATAAAAAACATCTGTGATATTTCCCACTATGCGTTAGATAGCTTACCTTCCAATTTCACACCTCTCCCCAATATCCCTGCATTACTACTCCATCTATAAATATATTAAAAAGTTGGTAACTTCAGTCATCCATGTCTAAGGTCTACATTTACCGGAAAATTCTCTCTCTCTCTCTCTCTCTCTCTCTCTCTCTCTCTCTCTCTCCTCTCCTCTCTCTCTCATCATCTTTCATACCCTCGACCTCAGCCTTACTCTCTGAAAAACTGCTCTCGTCTTACCTATTTACATACACTGACGGAGCTGCCACATTGCTCCTCTATCCACCGTATCATATGCCTTTTCCAAATACATAACTGCAAATAAAACTTCTTGACCCATACCTAAATACTGTTGGTAGACAGCAACCACCCAAGGAGATACTACCGTCCTGCCAAGTGAGTGTGAAACAGAAACCTGTAACTGTATTTGTAGACTGTCAGCCTGCATGGCTAGTTTATATAGCTGCCACCAGAGGGAAAGCCTGTTGGGCACGCCACTTCAACCCGCATCACCCTGCCTTGCTCTCACTCAGTGCCAACTCAACCTAGAGTCAACAAGGCCTACTCCTCCCTCCCTCGCTGGGCGTGGCCCTCTAGGGCCAGGGGAACTTAAAGATACTGCCTGTGTACCCACGATTTTCGCAAATAAAGTAGGAAGCCTCAGAAGAGTATCAGTGAACCCCACTTTGATCACTTCACGTAATGTGGTATAAATTTGGGACCAATGGTCCCCGGGGTTTTGGGGGGGCG
>NC_069407.1:66566338-66588838 GCF_026875155.1 Cherax quadricarinatus
TTTTTTGAGGGGTTTCACTCGTTTTATATTCAACTAATAAATAATAATAATGGTAACAATATTATTATAATTATAATAAAGTTTATGATATTATTATTATTATTATTATTATTATTATTATTATTATTATTATTATTATTATTATACATTATACTAACCTTAACAAGTGGATGCGTAAACTGCCACACATTACTAACAGACTCAACTAGTGAATATACCAATGTGATTTATTTAGCTGTGAAGTCTTCCCACTACACGAGAGTCAGGAAGGCTTCAGGTTTCCACCTGACAAGAATGCTTTTATACTAGAATAAACTCTCAATAAATATTCACTGAGAGGGGTAACACGTACATATTGTATTTACACCGAGAGATCATACTTATTTTTTTTTCATACACATTAAGAGATATAAACATTCCGTGGAGTTTATTCACTGAGTGTGAGAGAGGCACCTCTTGATCGACATACTATGCGCCAATGAGATATATAAATACATCTTGGTGTATTTCAGATATATAAATTAACTTATCATGGATTATTTAGTCTGAGATACACTCACACATATTGGTGAATGTTCACTGAGATATGAGCGCACAGCTTGATGCAAATATACTGAAGTTTATATACATATTTACTTTTTATGCACATAGATATACACACATTATGAATACATACACCTACTGGTAATTGGTTCTATCCCCGGCACTGGTAGAAACACTAGGTATACATTTTAATACTGTTTTCCCTGTTGGCATTCTTTCTGTAGACTTCGCCATGGCTGGTTACAGACGCTCTGCACTCATCTTTATTGTCTCCCTACGATCCCTGTTGGGGAGGGAAACCTTTACCTTCATTGTTATCGTCTTTGATCTTTCACGATGAGCTACTGTGGTCGTGTAAAGATTAAACCTTGCAATGGAACTGTGAACGTCTCCTCAAAGCTTGCACTTGCAGCTGCTATTAGGGGCAGTTTGCAAGTGAAGTTTAACACTATTCTGTAGCTCCAGAACGCCTTCATTGTCGTGTGCAGCAATGATGTTAAGGTTGAAAAGCTACTCAATACCGCTGTCACCACCTCTCTCACTGACCGAGGCTTTAAAGTCATGTCCCCTCCTGCTACACGGGCCAAGAGACTGTCTTCCTCAGGAAACTTGAGAAACTTCTTTCTTCCCAACCCAATGATGACCTCAAGACTTCCACTGACGACCAGAACTCCTGGGCTACAGTTGAGTGCATTTCAAAAAATTCCTACTGCTTCGTCCATGCTCAAAATCACATTTACTGATGTGAACATGGCTGCCCAGGCGCTGGTTGAAGGTATGGTCATCTATTATTATTTCATCAGCCCTAGCATCATTGAAGCAGAAAGGTACTACCATATCCCACACTGTTGAAGCTGTTATTCTTATATGCACAGCACTAAGGACTGCCTCAGTAAAGACAAGAAGTTCTGAACGACCAGTGGTTGTGAGGGCCACGATTTCAAGACCTGTTCCACTACCACTCCACCAACTTGCCTCAATCGCAAGAGCTACCATCCCACTCTTGCTGCAAAATATCCTACACAACGTGATATATTGAAGAAAACTCAAAAAGCAGCACAAATGAAGTCCTCTTCCAAATCTCCCACCTCCGCTGCCATAACCAGATTACAGACAGATACCACTATGCTTCTCAAGCCAACTCATCCCTCCACCACTACCTTCATACCTGACTGTGAACCAACTAAAATTCAATACTGCATGATGTATGCCCATATGCATAATATGGCTATACCTGGAACTTTCAACACCACCATCAATGAGTTCTTCAGGTTAACAACATGCCAGAGTTTACTTTCCCGGATTCCTCACCTTCTTCAGCCATACACAAGACTATCTCAAATATCGTCAGTCTTTCAACACCTGCAAGTCACTCTCAAGCAGATCCACCACCACCCTCACCTCCTGTACGTGACGAGACTCATTAAAATCCCACCAATGAGATGCCACCGTTGACTTCACCCACCACTGACACAGACCTATCAGATACAACACCTCATCTGCACCAACCAAAACCCAAGATACCCAAGCATCCCAGAGTATTGAAGATGAAGAAGAAGATGAAGAAATGGAAGAAACTCAAATTACCTTCTCCACTGATCTACACTGCAAGTCAATGAATGGGCCAGACGCAATCTACCAAATTCAACATGGAGCCATCAAGTATACGTTTGCTCCTGGATACGAGCGTCGTATCCAGGAGCACAACTTAAAGCCTTAAAATCTCAAAATTACCCACTTGCCAAAATCATCACACAAAAGAATTCAAAACGACTCCAGGACTGGAAAATGGTAGAAACAAGACACATATGAAGAAATATCCACCAATCAAGAAAGAGCTTGCACCTCTAACCAATCACCTTCCAGCTGCCATACTCATCCTTCTGCCTTCCTGCCGATCTCCAGTCAGCAATCACCATCACATTCAACATATACTCAACGTTCATGGTTCAGCCTACACAGCTTGTGTTCTCGTGTCTTATACATCGCTGTATACATCTGCTCTACAATGACTTGCTGCTGGGTCTAACCCCGGCTCTTTTTCTATGATTTGGGACATTCCTCACACCGGCTATTCTATGTCTTTCCCTACTTCCCCTCACCCCCAGTGGGTCCTTACCTGTGAGTCTGTCATCATCAACGTCGTCGTCGTCATCGTCGTCGTCGTCGTCATCATCATCATCATCATCATCATCATCATCATCATCATCATCATCATCATCATCATCATCATCATCATCATCATCATCATCATCATCATCATCATGTCTGGTCACCTCTCAGTACTTGGGTGTTAGTCCACTGTTGTGGGTCGCACCCCAGGGTGTGTCAACATTCTTACGTGGGCTTGAGCTTGGAAAGAAGCCGAGGTTGGATAGCAACTCTTTGTATGTAAAATTAGTCAGTGTAAAAAAAAAAACTATAAATGCATAATTCTTAGTGAAAATACACTGAGAGATATACACATACATTGATGAGTATGCGCTATACTGAAAAACATACTGAGTGACATACACAATGACAGAGTATAAGCACTGAGAAATATACACTCAACTCGGCGTATATAAACTGCGAGATGTGAGGCCTGGTCACAGACCGGGCCGCGGGGGCGTTGACCCCCTGGAACTCTCTCCAGGTAAACTCCAGATATACACGAAATGGTGTATATAATTTCAGAGATATAAACACACATGGTGTATGTAACCTGAAAGATATAAATATGAAATGTGTAAAATGAGAGATTTTTTCCTGATTAAAGATATATTTAATATTTGGCAATATACCGTAATTTCCTACTCCTAGTTTTTATTTTTCTCTTTATTAAGCACGCTCGATGGTTGTTCTGTAGCAACAAACAGTTGCTTTTCCATTGTCTTTACTAGCTAAGTGCATATTTGCTTCTGTATTTGCCTCTCTGTGTGCTTGAGTTTCTTCTCGTGCCTTTGTATTCACGTATAAGTGCATATTTGCTGATGTATATTTTTATCTTAGTCTTTGAAGCTCACTGCATGTTTTGGACTGAGTTGGACTTCATCATTTTTCTTTATATTAGACTCGTGAGATATATATATATATATGTACAAATATATATATATAATATATATATATATATATATATATATATATATATATATATATATATATATATATATTATGTCGTGCCGAATATGTAAAATTTATCAGTTAGTAAGAACTCATTTAAATTTTCTCTTATACGTTTAAAGATTTTTTTGTCATTTATGTTAATGCAAAAATTGAACATTAAAATGGTATAAAATACCGACAGATTGTTAGGTAAGACACATATGCAACAGTTAGGTATCTTTATTTTGAAACGTTTCGCCTACACAGTAGGCTTCTTCAGTCGAGTACAGAAAAGTTGATAGAAGCAAAAGATACTTGAAGACGATGTAATCAGTCCATCACCCTTAAAGTTTTGAGGTGGTCAGTCCCTCAGTCTGGAGAAGAGCATTGTTCCATGGTATGAAACAATATTGCTTCATACCATGGAACAATGCTCTTCTCCAGACTGAGGGACTGACCACCTCAAAACTTTAAGGGTGATGGACTGATTACATCGTCTTCAAGTATCTTCTGCTTCTATCAACTTTTCTGTACTCGACTGAAGAAGCCTACTGTGTAGGCGAAACGTTTCGAAATAAAGATACCTAACTGTTGCATATGTGTCTTACCTAACAATGGAAAAATTAATAATTTTGTACTAAAAGAACCTTAGAAAACTTACCTAACCTTATTTCAACAAACGTAATATAATTTAGCCTAATCCAATTAAATATATTTTTATTAAGTTTACGATAATTTAATAATAAAGAAAGTGAAAGATATTTTTTTGTTAGGTTCAGAATGATTTTTGCGAAATTATTGCATACACAAATTTTCGCTTTCCTTATTAGGTAAGAGCGTTGCTATTAAGCCAAAATCGCAAGTTTTACCTATTCGGGAAAGTGTGTGTATATATATATATAATATATATATATATATATATATATATATATATATATATATATATATATATATATATATATATATATATATATATATTATATTGGCACTCAGCTAACGCTAGACTTTTTGGTTCAAGGCAGCCAACCTTTAGACATGTGGCTTTCAGCTTTTCATCTGATCCCCTGCATGCATCGACCCACGAGAGATTTTTACAATGTTTAGAATTCGCAGAACAGACGAAATATTCTCAAATAGTAATTTACTGAGACTAGTGTTTGTGAATATTTCGCCTGTTCTGCGAATTGCAAACATTGTAAAAATATTGCGATATTGCAGCAAAGAGGATGAAATAAGAGAAAACATGTTCAGATTGAGCGATTTTATTGGAATGAGGGAGGAGAGAAATAGAGTAAGAGCACATGGGTGGCATTATGCCGGTGTTTGGCTCATGGAAGATTGGCTTTTTTAAGGCATTATAAGACCGCCATCCCACGAACACTAATAACATCGTGGCAGCACCACGAGCATAACAATTAGTGGCATGACAATTATCAAGGATTTCAGTCAACTTCAATATGATGTAAAAGGCTATATATTGCACAAATAACCCGCACTTAGAGAGGAACTTACGACGACGTTTCAGCCAGACTTGGACCAATTACAAAGTCACAATAACAAAAAGGAGAGAAAGAGGGAGTATATATATGCCAGCAGACAGGGACAGGACGAGAGAGGTAGTAGGAAGAAGAGAGGTAGTGGTAGAGGTAGTAGTAGTATGGTCAGTCAAAGACTGAGAAAGAGGAGCACTGCAAGGGAGCTAGGAGCCCAGGGTAGGAACAGGAATACAGAAGGGTGAAAAAATAATGAACCAAACACCCAAGGCAGAAGAAAGAAAACCCAAAGAGGAAAGGAGAAGTGGGAGAAGGGAAAAAAAGAATCAGTTTAAGTCACGGGTGTTCTCAAGTTCGGAGCATTTTACAACGTAATTGGAAAGGAAGGCATCTACAGAGACAAAGCTAGGACTAAGATTCATACAAGGAAAGTTGTGTAGAAAGGAGGATTCAACTAGACGGCGACTGTGAAAGTTATAAATAGGGTAGACAGTCTTAGCAGAAGACCAGTCAATAGGATGACTGTGATCTCTGACATGACAGAAAAGAGCATTGGTGGTGTCAGCAAGCCTATCACTACTTTTGTGCTCCCTGAGTCTGTCAGAAAGAGAACGGCCAGTTTCTTGAAAGTACTGTGGAGGACAAGAGGAACAAGAAATAGAGTAGACACCAGGAGCATCTACAAAGGGAGGAGAGATATGAGCTAGATTGGTGCGGAGAGGGTTAGTCTGGCGAAAAGTAAGTTTGATGTCCAAGGAATGGAGAGAGTTATTCAGATTTGAAATTTAGGGAAGGCAGAGGACAGGAGAGTTTCCAGGAGTAGAGAGCTTGGGAGAGAAGAAAGTCCGTTTAGCACATGAGAAGGCAGAGTCTGTGAAATGGTAAGGGTAGCCAACACGGAAAAATGAATTGCAAATAGAGGAAATCTTAGATTCAAGGAACTGAGGATCAGAAATGAGAGGAGCACGGAGAAAGAGGGAGGCATGATACAAAAAAAGTAGTGAATGTACATGTCACTGTGCATAGGCTTGCAGTACAAGGAAAAGCAAATCCTGTATCTGAGCGGTGGATATGAATGTCAAGGAAAGTAAGCAAAAAATTAGATTCCCATTCAGCTTTAAACTTAATGGAAGGGGCAAGATTATTAAGGGCATCAAAAAATGGTTGGAAGAGACTAGAGTCATGAAGCCAAAGAACAAAGATATCTATATAGCAGAGCCAGGGTAAAGGGCGCACATCAGTATTAGGAAGAAGAACAGTCTCGAAGTATTCTATGAAAAGATTAGCGAGAACAGGAGATAGAGGAGAGCCCATAGCCACACCGAAAGTTTGAGAATAATATTTCCCTTGGAAGGAAAAGGAATTTGAGTCCACACAAAGGCGGATATGATCAAGAAAGACATCAGTAGGAATAGGAGGATGAGGTAACCCTTCATTGGCCTGCTCTCTCTGAAAAATTAAGTATATCATCAAGAGCGACATTAGTGAAGAGGGACTCAACATCAAGACTAAGCATCTTACAGGTCGGGAGAGAGCGAACACGTTCGATGAAGTCTTCAGAGTGATGAAGGTGGGCAGGAGCAAAAGTACCAAGAAAGGAAGTGAGGGTTTTGGCCAGCCAAGAAGCAAGAGAATAAGAGACAGAACCTCTAGAGGATATGATGGGAAGTAGAGGAATATAAGGTTTATGAGTTTTGGGAAGGCCATAGAAACAGGGCAGAGAGGGACAGATGACACGGAAACGTTGAACACAGGAGGACAGAGGTTGGAGAGGCCTCAGTTTCTTGTTGAAAGTTCTCTTGGTGCGATCAAGAGGTATTTTCTTCAAGCCACGCAAGCTGCCTCTACTACTTATCTGCCGGCGACTCAATCAAGATTCTTTACTGTATCATGTATGCTCGTGTACAGAATGTAGCTGAACCTGGCTCCTTCAACATCATCATCAACGAACTATTCGAGCTGAACAATATGCCTGGTTTTACATTCCCTGCATCCCCACCCTCCACTGACATCATAAAATCCACTGCAAATATCACCAACATCACTGCTGCTCCACCGCTACCACAACCTCCACTCGACACAGAGATGGACCAATCAGAGACCACTGAGACGTCGGCATATCCCACCAATGAGAGTTCACCACCTGCTTCCACCACTACCGCAACAATCAGAAGCCTCGCCTCGTCCAGCTCAGCCACCACCACCAACCCCACGGATCCTCACCTACAATGGAGTCACGTTCTACACCACGAAACAATACAGCAAAGCTGTGCCCTTCTCAGAACTTAGCCAACGACTGCAGGACAACACTGCAAAGTTCACCTGCCACGAAAACCCACCTGCTACCCTAGAATTCATACTCTACCACCTCAACAATAAATTATACTCCATCTCCAAAATGAAAGTACTGCACCTCTCAAGAACAAGATTCAACGCAGTCTGCAACGACTCCAACAACTGTTCAACTGCCTAATCACCACCTACCAACAGCTAAAGTCCCCCAGCACTTTGCTATTTTGCTAAAGCTGGGATGTGGCTCCAATCGACCCTGTTTTACCAGTCACCACTGCTCTTCTAGTCGTCTCCTGCCTGAAACTATGAAGCCCAACCCAACACGCCGCCTGAACACCTCACACCGACACAACTCCCTGCTGTATCTCTGCACAACTTGCCAGAGTGGACGGGCAACTCACCTTTATTACCCTTCCTCCTCCATCATCCCAGCCCCTTTCCATATTTCCATCCTACCCCATCCTTCTTCCTTCCCCATCTTACCGACGCTCAGGTCAGCTCCAGTATCCCTCCAAACTGCCAATATCCCAAACCCCACCTTTAAAGTGTAGGAATCGTACTTCCCATTTCCAGGATTCGAGTCCGGCTATATAAAATAACCGGTTTCCCTGAATCCCTTCACTAAATATTACCCTGCTCACACTCCAACAGCTCGTCAGGTCCCAAATACCATTCGTCTGCATTCACTCCTATCTAACACGCTCACGCACGCTTGCTGGAAGTCCAAGCCCCTCTCCCACAAAACCTCCTTTACCCCCTCCCTCCAATCCTTTCGTGGACGACCCTTACCCTGCCTTCCTTCCCCTACAGATTTATATGCTCTCCATGTCATTCTACTTTGATCCATTCTCTCTAAATGACCAAACCGCCTCAACAACCCCTCTTCAGCCCTCTGACTAATACTTTTATTAACTCCACACCTTCTCCTAATTTCCACACTCCGAATTTTCTGCATAATATTTACACCACACATTACCCTTAGACAGTACATCTCCACTGCCTCCAACCGCCTCCTCACTGCAGCATTTACAACCCAAGCTTCACACCCACGTAAGAGTGTTGGTACCACTATACTTTCATTACTTTCATACATTCCCTTCTTTGCCTCCATGGATAACGTTCTTTGTCTCCACATATACCTCAATGCACCACTCACTTTTTTTCCCTCATCAATTCTATATTATATATATATATATATATATATATATATATATATATATATATATATATATATATATATATATATTGTGTGTGTGTGTCTGTGTGTGTATGACAAAATACATTTACAAAAATATATGTGGCGGTGGGCCACATTATCTCTCTGGATCGCAACGCTGAGTCTCTGAAAGAGGAAACTGACTCCTCTGTGATCCTTGGTTTCTGTGATGAGTTTTTCACCCAGCTCTTTAACTAACTTGCCCCATGCTCCAAGGGTCTCCCACCCTATTGGGATGAAGTTATAGTAAGGGAGAAGGTCTTCATATTTGTGGGTCTTCAGGGTCTTCCTGTAGCTGGCAGCTCCACACCTTTCAGCTTCAGAGTATAGCAAATAGGTGTGTACCAATGTGGCAGCACAGGTGTAGTCCCAGGCAATCTGTTTACCATTCTTCCATTAAGAAGCTTTGGAACTTGGGGTTCCTGTTCAGCTGGGCACCGCCTGTGGCGAGGCGTCTCTTTATGATATTGACCTCATGTCTACCATACTTCCCTTCTGATGTGTGCGACTTAAGACCACGAAGTCTGAATTGATCAGCCGTCGCCCTGCCACAAATACTCCTATGTTTGGTGAGTATGGGGGCGGCTAGGTGAAAAGCAACACCAATCCGAATATCCTGTGGGTCGAGTCGAGTGCCCAAAGAGGAATTGGGAACAACTAAAAGAAAATCTTCTAAATGTTGTGCCTTCACAGCTAGGAGACGAGCTTTGTCCTTTCCTGAAGCGTTGGTGAGCATTGTGTTGGCGAATTTTCCATGACTGGTTTTTCCCATTGGGACTGTTTGTGCTCTTTGGGAGAGCTGGTCTACTGTAGGAGTCTGCAAGGGTGTCCCACCGCATGGCTCCTACCGCACCTCTCAAGTATTTGGGGAAAATCTCATTGACTAGTTCACTGGAAGTCAAATACGACGACAGAAATGCAGGGAAATCTACCTGCTACCTGCGCTGCCTTGCGCACCTCTATACCTCCGAGTCACACTCAGAGAGTTGCCGGATCCCATTGCTGATCTTCCAGTGACGTGTTCAGTGCCTTCTTAAAGTCTAATCTCAGGAGTGAGTCATATTCGTTGAGTGTTGGGTTGTCAAAAGAGGGTGCACACCTCAGGAAGTGAGTGAGTCTTGGCTGAATAAGGCACCTTGTGAGGAGATACAGGGCATCATGGGCATCAAGATCGCTTATTCTCTCCTCCATTCTCTTCAGGTCTTTCAGTTTGTCCTTGAGGACTACTGCATACTCCAATATGGGCCTAATGTACATGGTGAACAGAATCCTGAACGACTCCTTACTGAGATGTCTTAGTGCTCTTCTTAGGCTTGCTAATCGCCCTTATGTTGCAGCAGTTATTTGGTTGATGTGCGCCTCAGGAGATGTGTTTGGTGCTATACACACCCCAAGATCCTTTTTCTTGAGTGAGGTTTGTAATCTTTGACCCTCTAGACTGTATTCTGTGCGCGATCTTATTTGCCCTTCACCGATTTTCATGACATTCTACTTGGGGTTGATCTCCAGGAGCCATTTGCTGGACTAGGCCTGTAACCTGTCCAGATCGCTTTTTAGTCCTTTCTGGTCTCCTCTGAATAAATTCTCCTAGTAAACTTAATATCGTCTTCTAACAGACACACTTCTGAGTCTATTTCTTCCTTTATATCATTCATATATACCAGAAACAGCACCACCCCTAGGACTGACAGGCGCCCACTCCGACACCTCGTCACGTACCATATCTTGCTGATGCCTTCCTGTCAGGTATTCTCTGATCAATTGCAGTGCCTCCCCTGTTATGCCTGCCTGGTCCTCCAGCTTTGCACTAATCTCTTGTGAGGAACTGTCAGTAGCCTTCTTACAGTCCAAGAAAATGCAGTCTACCCACCCCTCCCTTGTCTTACTGCTGTCACCCTGCCATAGAACTCCAGTAGATTTATGACACAGGATTTCCAGTCCCTGAAACCATGCTGGCTGTCGTTGATAAGTTCTTTCCTCTCTAGGTGCTCCACCACTCTTCTCCTGATAATTTTCTCCATGACTTTGCATAATATACCTGTCAGTGACTCTGGTCTGAAGTTTAATGCTTCGTGTCGGTCTCCTTTTTAAAAATTGACACTACATTTGCTATTTTCCATACCTCAGATAGTTACCCTGTTTTGAAATATGTGTTGAAGATTGTTGTTAGTGGTATACATAGCTCCTCTGCTCCCTCTCTCAGGACCCATGGAGTGCTGTTATCTGGCCACATCGCGTTTTGAGGTACCCCACATTTCTGTCTTTCTGGAGTCCCTTCTGTCTCCTCTGTGAACAACTCTTTGAATCTTATGTTGAGCTGCTTATATTGCCTTCCTTCCTTCCTGATTACCTGGTCCTTAACTGTTGTTTTTCTTCCTGATGTGGCTGTACAACAGATTCGGGTCAGATTTGGCTTTCGCTGCTATGTCAGTTTCGTATTCTCGTTGGGCCTCCCTTCTTACCTGTGCATATTCATTTCCAGCTTTCCAACTGCTCTCCTTATTATCCTGGGGTCCTTTGCCTTCTGTACTTCTTCCATTCTCTAGCACACTTGGTTTTAACCTCTCTACACCTTTGGGTGAACCAAGAGCTCATCCTGGCTCTCGTGTTATTTCTGTTACCCTTGGGTACAAACCTCTCCTCAGCTTCCTTGCATATTGTTATCACATATTCCCTGCCAGTTCTCTGTCCCACTGAATCCTGTGCAGGAAATTCTCCATGCCTGTGTAGTCCTCTCTCATGTAGTTTGGCTTCATTCGTCCTGCCCTTCCTGTTTTTCTCTCCACTTGCAACTCTATGCATTCGAAGCTCACAACCATGTGATCACTGGCCCCGAAGAATCTTTCATATGCGATGTCCTCAATATCTGCACTACTCAAGGAGAATACTAGGCCCAGTGTCGCTGGTTCATCCACTCCTCTCTTTCTTGTAGTGTCCCTTACGTGTTTGTAAATGAGGTTTTCCAGTACCACCTCCATCCATCATCATAGCCCTCGGCGTTTCTGTGCCGCCATGTTACTCCAGGTTATCCCAGTCGATTTCTTTGTGTGTGTGTGTGTGTGTGTGTGTGTGTGTGTGTGTGTGTGTGTGTGTGTGTACTCACCTAATTGTACTCACCTAATTGTGGTTGCAGGGGTCGAGACTCAGCTCCTGGCCCCGCCTCTTCACTGATCGCTACTGGATCCTCTCTCTCTCTGCTTCCTGAGCTTTGTCCTACCTCTTCTTAAAACTATGTATGGTTCCTGCCTCCACTACTTCACTTGCTAGGCTATTCCACTTGCTGACAACTCTATGACTGAAGAAATACTTCCTAACGTCCCTGTGACTCGTCTGAGTCTTCAGCTTCCAGTTGTGACCCCTTGTCCCTGTGTCCCCTCTCTGGAACATCCTATCTCTGTCCACCTTGTCTATTCCCCGCAGTATCTTGTATGTCGTTATCATGTCTCCCCTGACCCTTCTGTCCTCCAGTGTCGTCAGTCCGATTTCCCTTAACCTTTCCTCGTACGACATTCCCTTGAGCTCTGGGACTAGCCTTGTTGCAAACCTTTGTACTTTCTCTAACTTCTTGACGTGCTTGACCAGGTGTGGGTTCCAGACTGGTGCTGCATACTCCAGTATGGGCCTAACATACACAGTGTACAGTGTCTTGAACGATTCCTTATTAAGGTATCGGAACGCTATTCTCAGGTCCTGTCCCCGCCTCTTCACTGATTGCTACTAGGTCCTCTCCCTCTCTGCTTCCTGAGCATTGTCATACCTCTTCTTAAAACTATGTATGGTTCCTGCCTCCACTACTTCACTTGCTAGGCTATTCCACTTCCTGACGACTCAATGACTGAAGAAATACTTCCTAACATCCCTGTGACTCGTCTGAGTCTTCAGCTTCCAATTGTGACCGCTTGTTTCTGTTTCCCCTCTCTGGAACATCCTGTCTCTGTCCACCTTGTCTATTCCCTGCATTATCTTGTATGTCGTTCTCATGTCTCCCCTGATCCTTCTGTCCTCCAGTGTTGTCAGTCCAATTTCTCTCAACCTTTCCACGTACGACATTCCCCTGAGCTCTGGAACTAGCCTTGTTGCAAACCTTTGTACTTTCTCTAGCTTCTTGACATGCTTGACCAGGTGTGAGTTCCAGACTGGTGCTGCATACTCTAGTATAGGCCTAACAAACACAGTGTACAGTGTCTTGAACGATTCCTTATTAAGGTATCGGAATGCTGTTCTCAGGTTTAACAGGCACCCGTATGCTGCAGCAGTTATTTGGTTGATGTGTGCCTCCGGTGACGTGCTCGGTGTTATGGTCACCCCAAGATCTTTCTCCCTGAGTGAGGTCTGTAGTCTTTGTCCACCTAGCCTATACTCTGTCTGCGGTCTTCTTTGCCCCTCCTCAATCTTCATGACTTTGCATTTGGCAGGGTTGAATTCGAGAAGCCAGTTTCTGGACCCCGTGTCCAGTCTGTCCAGGTCTCTTTTCAGTCCTGCCTCATCCTCATCCGATTTAATTCTTCTCATCAACTTCATATCTGCGAATAGGGACACTTCAGAGTCTATTCCTTCCATCATGTCGTTCGCATATGTCAAAAATAGCACTGGTCCTAGAACTGACCCCTGTGGGACCCCGCTCGTCACAGGCGCCCAGTGTGATACCTCTTCACGTACCATGACTCGTTGCTGCCTCCTTGTCAGGTATTCCCTGAACCATTGCAGTGCCCTCCCTGTTATATGCGCCTGATCCTCCAGCTTCTGCACTAATCTCTTGTGAGGAATGTCAAAGACCTTCCTGCAGTCCAGGAAAATGCAATCAACCCACCCCTCTCTCTCGTGTCTTACTTCTGTTACCTTGTCATAAAACTCCAGAAGGTTTGTGACAGAGGATTTGTCTTCCATGAATCCATGCTGGAGTTGCATTTATAATCTTGTTCCGTTCCAGGTGTTCCACCACTCTCCTGATAATCTTCTCCATGACTTTGCATACGTTACATGTCAGAGACACAGGTCTGTAATTTAGTGCCTCGTTTCTGTCTCCTTTCTTAAATATGGGGACTACATTTGCCGTCTTCCATATCTCAGGTAGTTGCCCAGTTTCATGGGGTGTTTGAAGATTGTGGTTAGAGGCACGCACAGCATCTTTGCTCCTTCTCTAAGGACCAACGGGGAGATGTCTGGTCCCATCGTCTTTGAGGTATCAAGGTCACTTAACAGCTTCTGCACCTCCTCCTCGGTTGTTCGTATGTCATCCAACACTTGTTGGTATATTCCCTCTTGATATTCCCTTCTGTGCTGTCTTCCCAGAGCCCTTCCTGTTTCTACTGTAAAAACTTCTTTAAATCTCCTGTTTAGCTCCTCACATACCTCCTGATCATTTCTTGTGAATTCTCCACCTTCTGTCCTCAGTCTAATGAACTGGTCTTTGACTGTTGTCTTCCTGCTGATGGGGCTATACAACAGTTTGGGTCCATTTTTGACTTTCGATGCTAATTATTTTCATACTGCCCGCTGGGGCCTCCCTCCTTACCTGTGCATACTAGTTCCTGGCCTCTGTGACTAATCTCCCTTTTTTTCATGTGTTTCTGCCTACTGTACTTTTTCCATTCTCTATTGCACTTAGTTTTTGCCTCCTTACACCGCGGGTAAACCGGGGGCTGGGTTCTGGTCTTCCCATTGTTTCTGTTGCCCTTGGGAATAAACCTTTCCACTTGCCTCCTTGCATTTTGTTACATATTCCATCATTTCATTTACTGGCTTTCCTGTCAGTTCTCTGTCCCACGGAACCTCTTGCAGGAAGTTCCTCAAACCTATGTAGTCCCCACTTTCATAGCCTGGCTTTTCCCATTCAACTCCTGTTACTTTCTCCACTTGCAACTTTACTATGTATTCAAAGCACAGAACTACGTGGTCACTTGCTCCTATGGGACTCTCATATGTGATGTTCTCAATGTCCGAACTGCCCAGGGTGAACGCAAGGTACAATCTTGCTGGTTCGTCCTCCTCTCTCACTCTGGTAGTGTCCTTAACATGCTGGTGTATGAGGTTTTCCAGAACCACATCCAACATCTTGGCTCTCCATGTTTCGGGATCCCCATGTGGCTCCAGGTTTTCCTTGTCAATCTCCTTGTGGTTGAAATCACCCATAACCAGCAACTTTGCTCTGCTCGAGTGAGCTCTTCTTAACTCCTCTGCAAGTGTGTCCACCATTGCTCTGTTGCTCTCCTCATATTCCCCTCTTGGCCTCCTGCAGTTCTGTGGTGGATTATACACACTGCAATGACCACCTTGTGCTCCCCAGACTGAAGTGTACCTACTATGTAGTCCCTTTCTCCAGTCTAGTCTATGCCTCCCATTTTCTCGAATTTCCATCATTTTTTACAAGCAGTACAACCCCTCCTCCCCCTCTGCCCCTTCTATCTTTCCTCATGATCTGATATCCTGGTGGGAAGATTGCATCTGTTATTGTCTCAGTGAGTTTTGTTTCTGTAACTGCTATGATGTCTGGGGACTTCTCATTGATTCTTTCTTGCCACTCCTCATATTTATTCGTTAATCCATCCGCATTTGTGTACCAGACCTTCAACTTCTGTTCTAATACTGTAACTGAGGTCCTGGGGGAATACTGGGGTTGAGAGAGCAGGAGCCCTGGTGGGAGCCTGTGGGGGGGTTTCAGTGGGGGTGGAGGAAGAGCTCCCATAGGGGGTTGCTGTAGGGGTAGGGTTTGTGGTGCAGGGGTGGGAACAGAGGGATCGGTGTGTGATTGTTGGTTTAGATTGTTCAGTTGCCTAGGGGGTGTCGTGGTTGGAGTCCTTCTGCAGGTGTTTCTGGGGGGTGTGCTTGCCCTTCCACCTGTGCCTGGGTTATTCTGCTCTTCTTTGCCATTTCCTCCAATTCCTCCTTTCGTTTTTGCACTCTTTCAGTATCATCCTTTCCTCCTGTGTTCTGTCTCGATCGGGTACACACCAGAACTCCTTTTGCCTCTCACTGTGCTTTCCCCTGGGGGATCATGTTCAGGATTCCCCTTAAAAATTATTGGGGCCATTTCCTTCTTTTTGTGAAACCCCTATTTTTTCCCCCCGAAAAATTTGCCCCCCGGGGGGGCATGTTCCCTCGCAAATTACCTTCATGTCCCTTTAATCGCTTTTTTCTCCTCCTGTTTTCTTTTACAAGGTTTCCCCTTCAGCTTCCTCACCCCATAGACAAAAAAAACTATCTCTCCCTTTCCTCCCCCCACTGTGACTCCCATTGCATCCTCTAGGTGTTTTGTTCCTTCCCGTGGAGTGTTCCTTCAATCCCTTCCCTAGCTGTGGCCCCTATGCTCATTGGTTTGTCCTTCCTGCTCACGTGTTCCTGGCCCCCACAAGTGTCTGGTAAAGTCCCTGCATATGTCCTAGTTCCTTCAATGTCTTCTGACCTCTCATACTCTCCTAATGTACTCCCTGTCTTTGTTTTGGCCCCGTGTGGGTTTGACAGGACCTTTGCATAAAGTTTAGCTTCCATGCTCCCTCCAGACCCTTTGTCTCTGATGTAAAATTGCTGATGCTACTTCTGTATTATCTTTATCTCTAGTCTGTTTCAGATTTCTCAACTCCTCTTCTAATCTCTGTATCTTGGCTTCTGCTGCTGTGGCATGTTGCTCCCACCTTCTGCTCTCTGCTGCTAACCTCTCCTCCATCTTCCTTGCAAACTCATCTAGCCTCCTTCCCCATTCTTCCTCCCTTTTTTTGAGCTCTGCCTCCCAATCCTCCAGATTCATCCGTCAGACCCTTGGCTCTCATCCTAGTTCTTGGTTGCCCCATTGCACCACAGAAGGAAGGGGGAGAGATGGTTAGGAGGAGGGGATGGATGGTTTTGGGGAGGGGGAGGATGGTTATTGGAGTGGTAGAGATGGTTGGGGGGAGGGGGATAGATGGTTTTGGGGAGGGGTTAGATGGTTTGGGGGAGGGTAGGTGGCTAGGGGGAGGGGAAGAGGTGGTTAGGGGAAGGGGGAGTATGTGTATGTGTCGAGTGTATGTGTGCTTGTGTATGTGTGTGTGTATGTGTGGGAGAGAGAGGGATGGGATTAAGGGGGGGAGGGGTGTGTGTGTGTCTGTCTGGGTGTGGTTGCTTTGGTGTGACAGGGTTTGGGTATGGGTGTGTTTGGGTGTGAGTGAGGGCGTTGATGTGTGTTTGGGTGTGGGGTGTGGATATATCCTTGGGTGTGGGTTTGAATTTGGGTGTGGTTTCGTGTTTTGGATGCTGTTGCATGTTTTGTTGTGGTTGAGTTTTTGGGTGTGTGTGCATTTGTATGTTTGGGTGTGGGTATGAGACTGGGTGAGTGTGGATGAGAGTGTGTGTGTGTGATAGTGTGAAGGAGCATACAAGTGTGGGGTAGGGTGAGCGAGAGGGTGTGGTAGAGGGTGGGTTAGAGTGTAGGTGTGAGTGGCCAGTGTTTACAAGGGGGTGCCTGTGTACTCACCAATTTGTACTCACCTATTTGTGGTTGCAGGGGTCGAGTCTTAGCTCCTGGCCCCGCCTCTTCACCGGTTGCTACTGGGCCCTCTCTCTCCCCACTCCATGAGCTTTATCAAACCTCGTCTTAAAACTGTGTATGGTTCCTGCCTCAACTACGTCATTTTCTAGGCTATTCCACTGCCTTACAACTCTATGACTGAAGAAATACTTCCTAATATCTCTCTGACTCATTTGTGTCTTCAACTTCCAATTGTGGCCTCTTGTTTCTGTGTCCCCTCCCTGGAACATCCTGTCTTTGTCCACTTTGTCTATTCCACGCAGTATTTTATATGTCGTTATCATGTCTCCCCTGACCTTCCTGTCCTCCAGTGTCGTCAGGCCGATTTCCCTTAATCTTCCTTCATAGGACATTCCCCTTAGCTCTGGAACTAACCTTGTCGCAAACCTTTGTACTTTCTCTAGTTTCTTGACGTGCTTTATCAAGTGCGGGTTCCATACAGGTGCTGCATACTCCAGTATGGGCCTGACATACACGGTGTACAGTGTCTTGAACGATTCCTTACTAAGGTATCGGAATGCTGTTCTCAGGTTTGCCAGGCGCCTATATGCTGCAGCAGTTATCTGATTGATGTGTGCTTCCGGAGACATGCTCGGTGTTATACTCACCCCAAGATCTTTCTCCTTGAGTGAGGTTTGCAGTCTTTGGCCACCTAGCCTATACTCTAGCTGTGGTCTTCTGTGCCCTTCCCCTATCTTCATGACTTTGCATTTGGCAGGATTAAATTCGAGAAGCCATTTGCTGGACCAGGTGTCCAGTCTGTCCAGGTCTCTTTGAAGTCCTGCCTGGTCCTCATCAGATTTAATTCTCCTCATTAACTTCACATCATCTGCAAACAGGGACACTTCTGAGTCTAACCCTTCCATCATGTCGTTCACATATACCAAAAATAGCACTGGTCCTAGGACCGACCCCTGTGGGACCCCGCTCGTCACGGTGCCCACTGTGATACATCATTACGTACCATGACTCGTTGTTGCCCTCCCTGTCAGGTATTCTCTGATCCATTGCAGTGCCCTTCCTGTTATATGCGCCTGATGCTCTAGCTTCTGCACTAATCTCTTGTGAGGAACTGTGTCAAAGGCCTTCTTGCAGTCCAAGAAGATGCAATCAACCCACCCCTCTCTCTCGTGTCTTTACTTCTGATATTTTATCATAAAACTCCAGTAGGTTTGTGACACAGGATTTGCCTTCCATGAATCCGTGCTGGTTGGCATTTATACTCTTGTTCCGTTCCAGGTGCTCCACCATTCTCCTCCTGATAATCTCTCCATAACTTTGCATACTATACACGTCAATGACACAGGTCTATAGTTTAGTGCCTCTTTTCTGTCTCCTTTTTTAAAATTGGGAACTACATTTGCCGTCTTCCATACCTCAGGTAGTTGCCCAGTTTCCAGGACGTGTTGAAGATTGTGGTAAGTGGCACGCACAACATATCTGCTCCTCTCTAAGGACCCACGGGGAGATGTCCGGTCCCATTGCCTTTGAGTATCGATGTCCCTTAGCAGTTTCTTCACCTCCTCCTCATCTGTATGTATGTCGTCCAACACTTGTTGGTGTATTCCTTGCTGGTGTCCCCATCTGGTCGTCCCCCCAGAGTCCTTCTGTCTCTCTACTGTAAATACTTCCTTAAATTTCGTGTTGAGCTCCTCATATACCTCTTGATCGTTTCTTGTGAGTTCTCCACCTTCTTTCCTCAGCCTTATCACCTGTCCTTGACTGTTGTCTTCCTCCTAATGTGGCTATACAGCAGTTTCGGGTCAGATTTGACTTTCGATGCTATGTCGTTTTCATACTGTCGCTGGGCCTCCCTCCTTATCTGTGCATACTCGTTTTCTGGCTCTTCTACTAATCTCCTTGTTTTCCTGGGTCCTATGCCTCCTGTACCTTTTTCCATTCTCTGTTGCACTTAGTTTTTGCCTCCCTACACCTTCGGTAAACCAAGGACTCGTTTTGGTTTTCCTATTATTTCTGTTTCCCTTGGGAACAAAACTTTCCTCTGCCTCCTTGCACTTTGTTGCCACATATTCCATCATCTCGTTTACTGATTTTCCTACCATTTCTCTGTCCCACTGAACCTCCTGCAGGAAGTTTCTCATACCTGTGTAGTCCCCCCTTTTATAGTTTGGCCTGTCCCCTTCAGTTCCTGTTACCTTCTCCACTTGTAACTCTACTATATAATCAGCGTGAGTGTGTGTGTGTGTACATATAATCATATGTGCTCACATACATGGTTTTGTGTGTGTGTAGTGTTGGTGTGGCCTCCTAGACCTCACCATAGACTCCAGTTTCTGTAGTCCTAATTTGTATTTACTAGACAGCTGTTTCCTAGGAGAAAATTACCTTTATTTATTGTACTTCCTAGTAAGAACTAGTCAAATAGACACACCTGACTACGCATCCTGACTTCTGATTTAATTACTAATTACTGCTCGTTATTAGCCTATTCATTGCTCACCCTGAGAAAGGACGCCTTCACGTTACAGTTGAAGAACCCAGGCCCCACAGCTTACCACAACACTTAGGCGAGTACTTGCGGCTTACAGCATTGATATTCGTTGTGGCGGCACTCCTGACATCCTGGTTCCAATTCAGTTTCTTCTGTGTATTTGTTTTAATCCCATCTACACTACTTCAATCAAAGTACTAGATTTGCACTGTCTTGGTGTCACACCTTATCATTTACGATAACTGGCAGTGATGTCTGGCTGCATGACGCCTGGGTAATGACTCAGACGTAGTACCGCGCTATGCTCTATGCTCAGTCTTGCTTGTTTTTTTTAAGTAATACACTATTATGATATGAACTTTACTGATGATGTTAACCATAATGATATGAACTTACTGACGAGGTGAATATTTTAATCCTTTATTATGGATACACTTGCTTCGTGAAAACTTCAGAAATCCCAAAGAATAACTGGTGGTTATTTTCCCTTCGAATTATTTATTTCATTATATAGCATTAGAACTGGACAATATTCTAATTCTTTATTTATTCATAAAGACAGATTTGAATCATCCAATTGATTTTCAAAAAGTTGACAAAGTTGTATCAAGCAAGTCCATGGTCGACAGGAATATAATTGAATAATGTTTCATAAAAAGCAGTTTTGAAAATAATATGAATATTTCCTTAAATTTATATAAATTAGATTCATCTATAATTAATAAAATTTGGGAAGAATTTAATACATTGGACAAATAATAAATCTTAATTCAAGGGTAGAGTACTAGGGTTGGGCAAACATTTTGTTAGTGGGATGTCGTGAAGGACCTGCCTAGTTGGGTCAACAGGCCTGCTGCAGTGTTTCTCTTTTCATATGAGTCAGGTGTCATGGTGCGTCAGGTGTTGCTTTGCTGTGGGATGTGATGGTGAGGTATGGTCTCGACCCTTTATATGCCTTCCTTTGATGTATTGTTTTATTAGTTCCTTGATAATGTGAGAACTGACTATAGTCAGAACCACTGATGTTCAGAAAGGACTACCTACCTGGAGTCTACCTGGAGGGTATTCCGGGGATCAACGCCTCCGCGGCCCAGTCCACAACCAGGCCTCCTGCCATACTGTCATTCTTCTACTATTATTTTTGTATTATATCTTTTCACACACATTGTATGATGCCTCACTACTCGCTGTCTAGCTTGGCTTCGCATTTGTCTCTTTGACTTTGGGGGCGCCACTTATCCTGTTGTTAACCGTATAGTTATAAACAGCAGGGGCAGCACGGCCCTTTTAGGCCTGCCTTCCCTTCACTTCTTTCAGCTGTATTGGCGCAAACAAATTTTCTGCAAAGAATGTGGTTCTTCTCTTACATTTCTCACTTTTAAACCCTTGGTTCTCAATTATGAGGTTTTTCACTGACCCCGTCACTTTCACTGACTGTTGCTAGGTACTTTAGAAACACTAAGATTCTGGGAACCCCGAGTGGCTGTTTCACTCGTGACCGCGCAGTGTGTGTGTGTGTGTGTGTGTGTGTGTGTGTGTGTGTGTACTCACCTCACCTAATTGTACTCACCTAATTGTGGTTGCAGGGGTCGAGACTCAGCTCCTGGCCCCGCCTCTTCACTGATCGCTACTGGATCCTCTCTCTCTCTGCTTCCTGAGCTTTGTCATACCTCTTCTTAAAACTATGTATGGTTCCTGCCTCCACTACTTCACTTGCTAGGCTATTCCACTTGCTGACAACTCTATGACTGAAGAAATACTTCCTAACGTCCCAGTGACTCGTCTGAGTCTTCAGCTTCCAGTTGTGACCCCTTGTCCCTGTGTCCCCTCTCTGGAACATCCTATCTCTGTCCACCTTGTCTATTCCCCGCAGTATCTTGTATGTCGTTATCATGTCTCCCCTGACCCTTCTGTCCTCCAGTGTCGTCAGTCCGATTTCCCTTAACCTTTCCTCGTACGACATTCCCTTGAGCTCTGGGACTAGCCTTGTTGCAAACCTTTGTACTTTCTCTAACTTCTTGACGTGCTTGACCAGGTGCGGGTTCCAGACTGGTGCTGCATGTGTGTGTGTGTGTGTGTGTGTGCGCGGTCCTAAATAAGCAAATATCGCAAACCAAGCGATACAAGATGCAAAACAACCACGGGGGGAGTAAAATGATAGCTCTAGGCTTTTCGTGTTGCAATCACCACATCATCAGGAGCTTGCAAAAATTATAGAATAGAGTAGGACATCCAAGCAAATAACGTTCCCAGAGGACCACCTTTACTGGTCCTTGAGAACGTTATTTGCTTGTATACCCTCCTCCTTTCTGCAGTTTTGCAAGCCCCTGACGATATGTTGACTGCAACACGAAAGGCCAAGAGCTATCATTCTACTCTCCCAGTGGTTGTTGTGCATGGTACTAAATAGGAAAAACTTACCGAATAGACCGAACTCTCTTAAAATTTAAACTTCCCCCCCCCCTAGAAAAAATCAGAATAACATTTTTTTCATTATCATTGATAAATAGATATTTATTTTTGAACCAAAACTAACATAGAACCCTCACCTAACCTTCCTTAACATAACTTAATTTTTTTTAGCTAAATTTTTGCTATTTATAATCGAGGGTTAATTTAAATTTATTTCCCATTAGTCCTCCTCTCTCTCCCCCCTTTTCTCTCTCGTCTCCTCTCTCTCTCTTCTCTCTCTCTCTCTTCTCTTCTCTCTCCTCCTTTTCTTCTCTCTCTCTCCTCTCTCTCTCTCTCTCTCTCTGATCTCGGGCTGAAGGAGACTCGAACCTACAAACCCTTTTGGAACAAGGTACGCAGTGCTTTATCAATCTACCCACACTGGACCAATACCTTGGAGCCCAGCTTGCGCTAGACTTTGATCCAAGGCAGCCAGCTTACAGCTTTTCATCCACCCCCCTCCATGCAT
>NC_069407.1:66591338-66593960 GCF_026875155.1 Cherax quadricarinatus
TTTGAAAACTTACCTAACCTTATTATAACAAGAACAATTTATTTTAGCCTAACCCAACTAAAAATATTTAGATTTGTTCACAAAAATTTAATACTAAACAAAAGCAGTGAAATTATATTTTTTTCGTTAGGTTCAGAATGATTTTGTCGAAATTATTGCATACACAAATTTTCGCTTGTCCTATATGGCAAGATGAGCGTTGATATTTAAGCCAAGATCGCAAGTTCTTGCCTATTCGGCACGACATATATATATAATAATAATAATAATAATAATAATAATAATAGTAATAATAATAATAATGAAACCTGAGGGAGGAGAATATGAAGAATGTGAGTGAAAAGGTGAGCTATTAAGAGAGTGGGTGAGGTTTTATGAGACAGTTTTATAGAGAACAGGAAAATGTTTAAGAGTGCGATCAATAGATAGCGTAGAGAACAATGAATTTAACAGTTAAAAAAAGTGAAGGCGCTGGGAAAATGCGTTAAAATTTTAAGAAATTGCTTAATTTTGGCGATGCAGGGAAGACAGGGATTTTGGGGCAGAGAGGTATAACATGCTTGATGAGAAGGGGAGACTTACGTGAGGCAGTGAATGGAAGGGTGAAAACCGGGTGGGATAGATGGTAATAAGACACAAATATTAAAAGCTGGTGGGAAAATAGTTTTGATGTGGTTGATGCATTTCTTTGTAATAAAGAAAAGTACCTGAGGACTGGCAGTGAGCATGTATCACTCTTCTTTAAGGGGAAAAAGGGATATACGATAACTTAAAATTTACAGGGTAATAAGGCGGTTGAGTACACCATGTAATGTGTATATCAGTTATTATTGAAATAATTATATGTAAGACGGAAAGGATATTGCATAGGCGCAACGAGAATTTTCAGAAGAGTAGCAGATGCGTTTATATTTGTGGACATTTTTAGACGAAAATAACCTTTCATTACATTTATGGATTTAAAGAAAGGCATATGACAACATGGAGAGTGGAATAATGCGGCAGATGATGCATATGTATGTATCGAATTGATGGTAGGTTACATGAATGTGTGTAGAGTTTTAATGCTGATAGGGAAGCTCAGGTCAGAATATGTAGGAGAAAGGACGATTATTTTCAAGTGTAAGACCTTTGATATGGATATGTTATGTCACCATGGTTACTTAACAAATTTATAGATGGGGTTTTAAAAGAAGTAAATGCTAGTATATCATCAAGAGGTGCGTGGTTTGTACCTATGGAATGAAATACAAAATGGGTGCTGACACAGGTACTTTTTGCCGATATCATGGTTCTTGTGGACGATTCTGAAGAAAAGCTGCCAAGGTTTGTAGACGAATTTATGGAGACAAAGAACTTATCCATGGAGGCAAAAAAGGCTAACGTACCAGAGTATAATGGTACTAAGACTTGTATGGGTATAAAACGTGAGTTTTATGCATTGCAGCATGGAAGAAGCAAGAGGTAGTGGATATGTTGTGTCTGAGCACAAAGCATTGTGTGAATATTATGCTTTCTCTTGCAACAAAGCCATAGGACTGAAAAATTACTTTGTTGGGCTGAACTGGAATGACCTGACTATGGGTCAGGTAGGTGGTGATGATTGCCGATATGACGTTTACCAGGGCATAGTTGTAACTGCTCAGACAACTTATGTTCCAAATAGGGAAATCAGATCAAGCAAAACTGATCCTAAATGGATGAACAATAGATTAAAACATCTCATTGGTCAAAAGAGAGGCATATATAGGCAAATGAAAAGAGGAGAGGGGCAATTAAGAAAATATATTAAGTTAAAGAGAGAAATAAAAAAGGGAATAAGAAAAGCAAAAAGAGATTATGGGGTTATAGTTGCAAGAGAATTGAAGACTAGCCCAAACGGATTCTTTCAGGTGTACAGAAGTAAGATCAGGGACAAGATAGGCCCACTCAAAAGTTACTCAGGTCATCTCACGGACAGTGGTAAGGAAATGTGTAGAATTTTTAACACACTTCCTCTCAGTTTTTTACTCAGGAAGATACTAGCGATATTCCAGAAAAAATAAATTATGTAGAACAGGATGATGATAAATTATGCACGATTAGGGTCACAAGTGACATGGTCCTTAGGCAAATTGATAAATTAAAACCTAACAAATCCCCATGCCCTGATGACCTGTATGCAAGGGTTCTAAAGGAATGTAAAGAGAAGCTTAGCAAACCTCTGGCTAATCTTTAAAATATATCACTACAGACTGGCATACTGCCAGATAAGTGGAAAATGGCAAATGTGATACCTATTTTCAAAGCAGGTGACAGGTCCTTAGCTTCGAACTATAGACCAATAAGCCTAACCTCCATAGTGGGAAAAATTATGGAATCAATAATTGCCGAGGCAGTTTGTAGCCATCTTGAAAAGCACAAATTAATCAATGCATCTCAGCATGGTTTTACAAAGGGGCGTCCTTACGAATTTATTAACTTTTTTCACTAAGGTATTTAAGGAGGTAGATCATGGTAATGAATATATTGTGTATATGGACTTCAGTAAGGCTTTTGACAGGGTCCCACATGAGAGACTATTGAGGAAAATTAAGGCACATGGAATAGAGGAGAAATTTTTCCTGGGAAAAGGATGGTTGA
>NC_069407.1:66594460-66633161 GCF_026875155.1 Cherax quadricarinatus
TACATCCTAAGAATGTTGGTAAGTACCTTTTCAGCAATGGGACCAGCCCAACTTGACTGTTTGTAGGCCAGTGCTGCAATAGGTTTTGGTGCTGGAGTAGCGAGAGTCTCCCATTCAGTCATGGCATTGGCGTAGCTAGGGTCCTGTATTCTTGCTGAGTCATTGAGGTTGTCCAGAAGAATTTGTTTTATTTGCTCGTTTGAAGCTATGGAAGAGGATAGGAAGGCTGGTAGGGCAATCTAGGAGGATGCGTGCTATCAGCCCCATCAAACCTGACTGGAAGTGAGGCTTGCAACCACTGTCCTTCTTCAAGGGAAAGATTCAATACACTTTCTAGCATGGTCTTTAGGAAGGAGTCAAATTCCTAGTGTTTCAGACTGCTGAAAGCTGTGGAGCGCCTCAGGAAGTAGGTAAATTTTGGAATTGACAGGCACCTGGTGAGTAGGTAGAAGGCATCATGTATATCGATGTTTTTCATCCTGCCTGCCATCATCTTGAGTTCTGAGATTTTTTTTTTTTAGGATCATATCGATGGCACTGGACCCAAGAGGAGCATCAAGGAGAGTGCTGCTGGCTGGAAGAATGGCTCGTGCTCCTGGTAAAACAGCACTAATTTCACATTTGGTGGGGTTTAAAGATAGGCCCAGGCTCTCTCTCATGTCTTAAATTTTTCTGTCCTCTAGGAGGGATTCTTTAGTGCCAGCTAAGGTACCATCATCCAAGAACCAGATATTGAGCTCACTGGAGATCGCTTCTGTGACCTCTTTGATGACCAGACAGAATAGAAAAGGGGCGAGAGGGTCCCCCTGTTGCACACCCTCACACAAGTCAATTTCATAGTCCCTAAACAATAGTTTAGAAGTCACACTATTACACGATTGTATGAGGGGATAGAAGGCAAGTGTCTAGAACAATGGTTCTTAACCTGGGTTTGATCGTACCCCAGGGGTTTGGTGAATCAGTCTCAGGGGTTCGGAGGTCACACACACACACAACATACACACAGTATCTGTGTGTGTCCGTTCCAGTCACCCCACTCGTATGATTCATGAAATCACGCTCCACTTAGCCATCACTGGCTGCATCTGATCCCGCCACATCGCTTGGCCTTGATAACAGTGCTGCAGGGTATTTGGTGCACTCGGTAGTCGACTTGTGACTGTCGTGATTGTACATCATTTTTGATTTCCTGACTAATCTTTCAATAACTTCATATTAAGTTGAGCAAAAAAATTAAGTGGTCTGACGAATACGTACAATGCGGAATCATGTGTATAACAGAACGTGATGGGAGTCAGCTCTCAGCATCTTTCCAAGCTGTGTACCTGTTCACAAAGCAGGGCAAACCAAACACTATTTGTGAAACACTCGTATAACCATAAGTATTGAAGATGGCGAATATCATGCTGGGAAAAGCTACTGAAGGTAAGTTATCCCGAATTTCTTTCAAATGATACCATCAGCAGCAGAATATACAACATGAACGATCACGTAGTTGCAGATCTGATTTCAAGCCCAGCGAAATTTACCCTCTAACTCGATGACCGCTAACATTTCAAATCTAAGTACACAATGTGAAAGACGATGTGATAAAGGAAGATTTTTTTATTTTGTAAGCCTCTCTCAACAACAACCAAGGCAACTGACATGAAACTTGTGGATGATTTCTTCAGAGACAACGATCTTTCGTGGAATATGGTTTCTGCAGTTTGCTCAGGGCTCCAATCATGCTGGAACGAAACTCTGCCTTTGGAGCGCTGGTGTAAGTCGATGCATCACACGTCATTGTTACGCACTGTGTTCTGCACAGGCATGCGTTGGCAATAAAAATCTAGCCTCCAAAACTGGCAGTAGTATTGAAAATTGTAGTGGAATGTGTGAACTATGTGCGAAATAGTGCTATGAAGCACCGCATTTTCAAGAGCTGTGTAATGAAATGGGCTCTGAAATCGAGGTACTTCTATACCGTTCTAACGTTCGGTGGATATCCAAGGGAAAGGCGCTGAATCGTGTTTTTGCCTTGCGTGTGGAATTCGCCCTATTTTAGCGAGAGCACCAGCATTACCATGCAGATTGCCTTGAAAACTTTGAGTTCATTCTCATTTTGGCGTACATAGCCGATATCTTTGATCCTCTAATCATCTCAATCGACAGATGCAGGGCGGTGGAGACATCAAAGTGGAAGAAAACCTGAAGGCTTTGTAAAAGAAAAAAAAAATACCGTTATGGTAGATTCTGAGAAAAGCTGCGGCTGGTGACACACCTGCACTATGCTACTCTGGAAAAACTCCACCTGCTTTAGTTGTTTCCTTGCAACACTGCATAGCTCCTGATGATGCACTGAGAAGTGTGAAAGTACTTGAGGTAAAGGTTTCCAACCCCCATGGCTTGTCTTACACACGCACAAGCACACTCGCACGCACACACTATATATATATATATATATATATATATATATATATATATATATATATATATATATATATATATATATATATATATATTATGCAAACAATTGCAGATAAGCGATCTTAACTATGCAAGACAAAGCACGGGAGGTGGAAATCTTTATCTCAAGTATATTCACACTTCTCAGTGCATCATCAGGATCTATGTAATGTTACGATAGAGCAACTAAAGCAGAGAGAGAGTTCTCAGAGTAATGTAGTGCAGATGTCACCGTCCATGGTTACCATTAGAATGGTCGGTGCTAACCCCATCCTTCCACCATCCCCGTATTTCCCATATGAGGTAGGAGGGTTTCTGAGACGTCAAATATGAAATTATAAGCTATAATAGCCAGCCCCAAGCTTTCTCTAGTCGTTTATAATAGGTTATGTGATTGGAGAAAATACGTTTCTCGTTGGATATACCGTGTAACCTTTTTAAATAATAAAAGAAAGGAACAGAATGTGCTCTTTGTCCATTTAAATGTCCAGCTCTGGGGTGCTCTTATGTTCTGTCGAGGTACTCAGAAGCATCTCTTCCTAAATATTGTTTTCTATTCTTCTCAGTGTCGGTTAATATGCCTGAATTGGGAATCTTCTATGCCTTTCCGATAATGTTTCTATGATCATGTATATATATATATATATATATATATAATATATATATATATATATATATATATATTATATATATATATATATGCATGTCGTGCCGAATAAGTAAAACTGGTTAATTAGCAAGAAGTTATTTAAAATTAAGCCCTTTCTAAAATTGTCTCTTATACATTTAAAGATATTTTTTTTTTTCATTTTTGTAAGTATAAAAAAATAGTAATTTTGTACCAAAAGTACATTGAAAAACTTACCTAACCTTATTATAAAATCAATCTAATTTAGCCTAATCCAACTAAATATATTTTACATAAGTTTACAATAATTTAATAATAAACAAAGACAATGAAATATATTTTATTTTGGTAGGTTCGGAATGATTTTTGCGACATTATTGCATGCACAAATTTTCGCTTGCCTTATTCGGCAAAATTAGCGATGTTATTTAAGCATCGCAGGGAAAACTCAAGGTTCTCCCTGGAGCTGTTTGAATATTTTCTTCTCCTACCACCCCCTATATATTTTACATTCTATGTGAACATTTATTGATAAACAGAATACATGTGCAGAAAAACACAAACATGAATACAATAGTACAATGTATTAAAGATCATGAATTTCCTCCAGCTCCTCCAAAGCCGGATGCGAGCCAAGTATGCAGCAAGCATTTCCCCTCTGGATGGCTATACTGAGGCACTGGAACATTAAAGTGGCTGTCCTTGTTTTCCTGGTGGTGTCGAAGAGTCTGGAACCCAATTCTTTGAGGAAACGTGTGGCATTTTTTCTCCATGATCCCAAGGTCTATGATCCTACTGAGACAAATTGATACTGTTCGCTTATGTCCCTGCACTTGCTGATCTTGTACGCCTCCCTGTGGTCAGCAGCTCCTCTCTGTCGCCCAACACTGTGATGGATGTAGGTGTCAGCCAGTGTGGACACAGGTATAGTCAAATGCTAAGAGCTTGCCATTCTTCCAAGGATAGATGGTGATCCCATCGGCGCAGTTTGCTGGGTTGTGTGTATTGTTGGCTGCTAGTGATCGGGGCTCCCTCTCGGCTGGGCATCCAGCTGTAGCAAGGTTCTCTTTATGATGTTGTTGACCTAATTGTGTCTTGCATGCCAGCCCTTGGTTTTGGAACAGTTAAGACCATGTAGACCGTATTGGTCTGCTTGCGCTTCGCCGCAAATACACATATATTCTGTGTGAAATGGGGCAGCAAGGCGCAGAGCCACTGCAATACGGAGGGTCTTAGGGTCGAGTCGCGTTCCCATTGCCGATATGGGAACTGTTTAGAGGAAGTCCCCGGAGTGATGTGCACTCACAGCCTGGAGACGAGCAGTCTCCCTATCTGATGTTGCAGCCCTGAGCATGTTGGCAAGCACCTTTTCAGCAATTGGGCCATCCCAGCTTGACTGTTTGTGAGCCAGTGCTGCACTAGGGTTTGGTGCTGGAGCAGCAAGAGTCTCCTATTCAGTTATGGCACTGGCATAGCTAAGGTCCTGTATTCCTGCTGAGTCACTGAGGTTATCAGGAAGAATTTGTCTTATCGGCTCGTTTGATGCTATGGAAGAGGATAGGAAAGCTGGTAGAGCAATCTGGGAGAATCTGTGTACTCCTAGCCCCCCAAGCCTGACCGGAAGTGAGGTTTGCAACCACTGTCCATCTTCAAGGGAAAGATTCAATACACTCTGTAGCAAGGTCTTTAGGAGTCATATTCCTTGAGTTTTGGACTGCTGAAGGCTGGGGAGCATCTCAGAAAGTAGGTAAGTTTTGGGAGTTACAGGCACCTGGTGAGTAGGTAGAAGGCATCATGTGTGTCAATGTCTTTCATCCTGCTTTCCATCGTCCGGAGGTCTGAGACTTTTTTTTCCTAGGATCAGATCGATGGCATTGGACCCAAGAGGAGATATATAAGTGTTAAAAAGTATAAATACTTGACATGTTGTTAGAGTGTGAGCGAAGTAACTTTTGTGAAGTGATTCAGGAAAACCGGCAGGCCGGACTTGAGTCTTGGAGATGGGAAGTAGAGTGTGTACACTCTGAAAGGGGGGTGTTAATGCTGCAGTCTTATAACTGTAGTATAAAGCACCCCTCTGGCAAGACATTGATGAAGTGAATGATAATGAAAGTTTTTCTTTTTCGGGCCACCCTGCCATGGCGGGAATCGGCCGATGTGTTAATATATATATATATATATATATATATATATATATATATATATATATATATATATATATATATAATATATATATATAAAAGAGAGAGAGAGAGAGAGAGAGAGGATGACTCAAGTCTGGAACACATTTGTACAGCATTATGATGTCAACGAGATAAAGTCAGTTGATCAAATTAATATGCTGGCCCGCAGATGCCTCCAACTTCGTCCTGTTCCCTACTTGTATGTCTCATAACAATAAAAATGTTTTTAAACGAGCTGATGTAGGGAACAGCTCTTAGCTTGTCAATAAAGTTAGGAATCCTTAACTTGTAAATAGCTTGTCAATAAAGCTAGGGATCCTAAATCTAACCTTGTCAGACCCTGTGTAAAGGAGAGAGAGAGAAGAGAGGAGGACGAGAGAAGAGTGAAGAGAGAGAGAGAGAGAGAGAGAGAGAGAGAGAGAGAGAGAGAGAGAGAGAGAGTGAAAGTTAGTGAGAGTATCAAGGATAGAAAAACACGTACAACAGTTCATATACGACACATCACTTGTCTGCAAAATGCCATCCGCTCGACCCTCCGCCTCCTCCATCCCCCACACCCTCCTGGAGTCGAGTGTCTGGCTCTCCTTGTGCACGGCTGCCAACTCTCTCAGCTTCTCTATACCTCTCCTGCATCGGTTACTTTTATCCCTCATACGAGAGCGTCAGAGTAAAGCTGACCTACCGATAGCGCAACCAGAGCGGGATGAAGGCTTTGCACGCTGCACTACATTCACCCAATGAAGAAGCTTTAATGATTTACGAAGCTCTGTTTTTCGTGCAGTCATTAACGAATTTATAGGTCTAGTAAGCGCAAGACTCGAAGTGCAAGAAATAAAATCCTGCAATAAACTAATCATAAGGGAAAAACAAATCTATTGTTTTTTCGTAAATACTCGATAACCGACTGCAGGAAAATGTCAAGTGTGAGTGGTCCCTGTTTTTCTTGCCGCTGTTATTTTCTGCTTTTTTTTCAAATCCTTCTGCATTTCTGTCTGCTTATTTTCGTTGCTGTTGTTGTTAGTGGTTTTGTTATTACTGGAGGAGCTGCTGTTAGTTCCTGAGCTATTGCTTCTGCTTTTTTCAGCAGTTGGGATTTTTGCTGTTGCTGATGCTGCTGTTGCTTTTGTCAAGGCTTTTACTGATTTTCTTAATGTTGATGTTTTTATTACTGTATTCTGTTTTTATTACTGATGTTGTTGCTCTTATTACTGATGCTGTTGCTTTTATTACTGATGTTTTTATTACTGATGTTGTTGCTCTTATTACTGGTGCTGTTGCTTTTATTACTGATGTTTTTATTACTGATGTTGTTGCTCTTATTACTGATGTTGCTTTTATTACTGTTGATGTTGCTTTTTTTATTAATGTTGTTGCCTTTTTTATTAATGTTGTTGCTTTTATTAATGATAATGTTGCTTTTCTTGCTGTCGATGTTATTGCTTTCATCATGTCATGTTGTTGCTTTATTCTTGTTGTACTTGATTATACTAGTAATGTAGCTTTTCCATTGTTGTTGCTAGTGTTGCTTGTGCTAAGGATGCTTTTTTTTTTTTTTTTTTGCTGCTACTGTGTTACTTTTGTTCGATGCTGTTGCTGGAATTGTTACTTTCTGTCACTGCTGCTCTTGTTACTTTATGTTACTGCTGCTCTTGTTATTTTATGTCACTGCTGCTGTTATTTTTTGTCACTGCTACTGCTGTTACTTTTTGTCACTGCTGCTGTTACTTTTTGTACGCTGCCGCTGTTACTTTTCGTCACTGCTGCGGCTGTTAATTTGTTAATGTTGCTGTTACTTTTCGCGACTGTTTTTGCTGCTTTTCTAATGGTAATTTTGCTGATCCTGTATTTTCGCTTATTTCTTCCCAAAGGTTCTGTTGCTGTTACTTGTTTGTTGCTGCAGGATTTGTTGCTTTTGTAATACTATTGTTGTTGTTGCTTTTCTTCTCTGCTGTTGCTGCTGCTGTTGGCTTTCTAATGCTGCTGTTCTATATTCACACTAAGGAGTTCCCCTAGTAAGCTAACATTTACCAAGCTATGCTTCACTTTTGTGTTTTTTGGGTATTTATGTTGGCTATCGCCTTGAAAAATAATCACGGAACCTAATCTGTGGATTATAATGGATTATAACGTGGATTATAATGTAATTATGTGTGGTCACTAGCCCTTCTCCCGGTCTGTCTAGGTCTAGGAGATGAATCTGATCTTTACGCTCACTAGTCAGGTAATGACGAGCTTCGCGCAGCCGGCGTCTGCTGTGCCCTTACATCACCCTGGATACAATTAAGTTGTTACGCACATCGATGCAAGCCAGTGTTGAGTAGACGAGGGCAGAGTGATGCAAGGCTTAGTTGATGGTTCGAGCAGAGGTAGAGGGATGAAGGTGCTTTGAGAATGGTTGGAGCCGAGATGGAAGGTGGGGAAGGGCTCTGGGGATGGTTGGAGAAGGAGAGGGGCTGGGAGGACAATGCAGATGGTTGGGAAGAGGTATGTTAAGGCTCTGTGGATGGATGGAGGTGAAGTTGAAGCAGAGTTAGGTGTGGGAGGTCTCTAAGGATGGTTGGAGGAGAGAAAGAGAAGGGGTGGGAGGGCAAGGGAAATGGCTGGAGGAGAATAAGAGGAGGATTAAAAAGGTCAGAGGGTTGTTGGAGGCGGGGAAGAGGGAATGGGACAGCTCTGTAGATAGTCAGAGAAGAGCTAGAGGGATGAGGGGAGGGAGAAGGTCTCTGTGGATAGTATGAGTGCTAAAGGGGAAGGGGACGGCATTGTAGATGGTTGGAGGAAAGAATATGTGAGAGAACTTTGTGAATGGTTGGACAGTAAGGGAGAGGATGGAAGGGTATTGCGAATGGTTTAAGGAGAGGAATAGGGCGTGAGAGGGCTGAAGGAGGAGAGGGGATGAAAAGCTTTTCTGGATGGTTGGAGAAGAGGGAGAGAAGATGGGAGGATTTTTCTAGATGATTGGAGCAGGATAGAGTGTGGGAGGGCTTTGCGGATGACTAGAAAAAGAGAGAGAATGGAAGCGTTTCCTGGATGGTTGGAGGAGAAGGGATGGAAGATTTTTTTTTTTTTTTTTTTTTGAATGAAAGGGAGAGGAAGGGATAATAGTTGTTCCCGATTGGTTGAAGCAGAGGGAGAGGCTTGGTAAGACTTTCTATATAATTTAAGCCTAGGTACAGTACTTGGGACTCTCAGGATGGTTGGAGTAGAGAGACAAGAGGTGAGAGAACGTTGTGGATGGTTAGAGCAGAAGGAGAATCTGCTGGAAAATTTTCTGAATGGTTGTAGGAGAGAGGGTGTGGTCCTAGGAAAAGGATGAGTATTGTGGATGTTTGGAAAATAGAGAGGGTTTAGTGTATGGATGGATGGCGAAGGGATTTCAGAATTTAGAAGAGCGCTTGGAGCGTGTTGATTATCCAGGACTCTTGTCAATATATGTGAAACACACTGAAGGAGAAGAAAAGCTAAATTACCAAATGATATACAACTACTAACATGAATAAAACAATACAAATACTGCATAACACCGATGCATGGTTGGAGGAGAGAGGTGGCCATGTGCATCGTTGGAAGGGGGTAAGCGTTTTTGCATTGTTGGAGGTGAGGGAGAGATTTTGCATAATTGTAGGAGAGGGAAGGATTTTGCATGGTTGGTGGAGAGGGAGAGAGTGCGGAATGGATCTGTCATCGACTAGAGGTGCAGGATTGCTACTTTCGTCCCGGCTACCATAACAATGAATGACCGCCACTATGATAACAGTAGCCCGCTGTACAGATTTACCGCTGTACAAAACATACCGTAGTACAAAATGCAAAAGTATTCAAAATTCGGTAAAGAAAAACAAAGTTAAGTTCAACGGCAATGCATAAGTAAAACAGAATTAATTTATATATAGGTGCAAGTAATTTGAGGTTAGTAAAATGTTACATATTTTCCTGTCACCAAAAAAAACTAAATGATATGAATCTTTAAACACAACACACACACACACACACACACACACACACACACACACACACACACACACACATACACACACACACACACACTACGCACCACACACACTACGACGCACCACCACACACCACACACGACCGCGCGCACACACACACACACACACACACACACACACACACACACACACACACAGTGACTACAGTGCTACAGTGAAACAGGAAGGTAGGGGTAGCAAGTACCGCGATTGAGAAGATGCATCGCGCAGCTGCAACTACGCAGAACCACCGGACCTGTGGTACATGTATAAGCCTTTTTGTGGGTGTATGAGGGATTTTTTTCCTGGCCCTGCAATACTGGTCTCAGGGTTTCAGACCCTGCTCTGGAGAGTTGAATATCATAATAGAATACTCAACACACAGTAAGTGGGAGTAACTGCAAAGGGACTTTAGTGGTGCCACACACAGCAGCGAGGCGTGCAGGCGCACAAGTCATAAAATACACCCATATTGTAAGCATATTCAGGCATACACAATACTGTGCATAGATTACCATACATAGCAGCATAGTTGTAGAGAATCTAGTGTGGGGAAGCTAGGAGAGCCAAAAAGCCAGACAGTGATTTATGTTACTGCTAAACTAAGGTAGAACCAGGTAAAAAGGCTCGGGTGACAGCACTGTACCGCACACTGCAGTACGTACATGCACATGCGTGTACATACAAGAGGGCCATAAACTCACACACACAACCTTGTATGTCCCTACCCTCTCTCACACTCTCCCCCAAACTCCCAAACTCTCGCACACACTTTCACACACTCATGCTCCCTCTCTCACACTTACACCCTCTCACCCACACTCGCTCACACCCACACCCTTTCTCACTTTCACTCACACTTTCTCACTCACACTTTCTCAATCACGCCCTTTCACTCACACTCTCACACTCCCATACCTCACCCATACGCTCACACTCACACACCAACAAACTCTCACACTCCTCTCTCTCTCTCTCTCCTATTCCACTCTCTCTCCTTCGTCACTCTCTCACACTCTCTCGCACTCCCCCCACACTCCGAAACTCTCGCACACACTTTCAAACACACTCACAATCTCATATCTACACTCTCACACTTACACTCTCTCATCCACACTCTTTCACTCACACCCACACTCATTCTCACTCACACTCTCTCCCCCTCTGTCTGTCTCTGTCTGTCTGTCTCTCTGTCTCTCCCTCCCTCTCTCTCTTTTTTTTTTTTTAACACAGGGTTTGACAAGGTTAAGGATCCCTAGCTTTATTGACAAGCTATTTACAGGTTAAGGATTCCTAACTTTATTGGCAAGCTAAGAGCTGTTACCTACATCAGCTCATTTGAAATCATTTTTATTGTTATGAGACATACAAGTAAGGAACAGGATGAAGTTGGAGCCATCTGTGGGCCAGCATTTTCATGTGATCAACTGACGTTATCTCATTGACATCATTATGCTGTACGAATGTGTTCCATACTCGAGTCATCCTGGGTATATATGATCTCAGATGGAGTGATGTTCTGGAGAAGGGTACAGCCAGAGTGAATTTGCTGCTTTCTGCCCGTCTTGTGGCATAAATGCTTGTTTCACGCTGTCCTCGAAGTGGATCCAAGTGTGGTACTTTGACAATATTGGCCTTGTACATAACAGTAAGGCCACCCACATCCCTCCTATGTTGAAGGCTCTGCTGAAATGACAGATCTATCCAGGATGGGTCCAGACGAGAGATGAGACGTCGTGCTCTGTTCTCTACTCTGTCAAGCAGTCGCAGATGAAAGAAGGAGGGGTGGGCAGGCAAACCAAGAAAGTGAAGCATACTCAAGGTGTGAGCGTACTTGTGCCTCGTACAGAATCTTGCAGAGATACGATGAAGTGCTGTAAGCTTCCTGGCTGCATTGTTTTCAAGATTTACAACATGGTTCTTCATGGCTAGTTTGGAGTCGAATTTCACCCCAAGGATATCAACTTCTTCTCCAGGTGCCAACACCCTCTCATTCATCCTTACTACTGCACCAGCATTACCGTCATAGTGCCTAGAGACGATCATCATTTGCGTTTTCTCAGGTGCAAATGTTACTTGCCATCTATTTCTCGAAGCTGATATAGGTCTCAGCTGGTGATTGATGTAGCATAGAGCAGCTGGCATTTCTTCTCTTGGATAAGTGAATGTCAGTGTACAGTCGTCTGCATATGCATGTGATTCTGGGATGAGATGAAGAAGGTCGTTGAAGTAGACATTCCATAACAATGGTCCCAGTACGCTTCCTTGTGAAACACTTGCCCCAATAGGATGTCTTGCTGATTCCGTTCCACTGAGAACTACACTTAGATATCTACCATGAAGGTAATCACTGAGGAGACATAACGTAGAGCCTACAATTCCCAGTGCTTGAAGTTTTGTTAAGAAGCCCTGGTGCCACACCCGGTCGAAAGCACCAGCAATGTCCAGTGCTACCACACAGCTGACTTTGGATTCATCCAGTGACTGGTGCCACTTAGTGGAGAAGTTTAACAACAGATCAGCAGTAGAGTGACCTTTCCTGAAGCCATATTGACGATCACAAAGTAGTGAGTGGTAGTCAAAAAACTCTGTCATTTGTCTTGAGATTATTGTCTCAAGGATCTTACCAGTGATTGACAGGAGTGACACTGGTCTGTAGTTGCTGATTTCTGCTCTGCTCTTCTTTTTGTAAACAGGGGCTACATTTGCCTCTTTCCATAGAGAGGGCCATTTACACCACTGTACTAGGCAGTGCTGAAAGATGTGAGTTAGAGGTGCTGCTAGCTGGTCTGCACATCTTCTCAGCAATCTTGGGCTCAACTTGTCTGGGCCCACAGCCTTTTCTTGGTCAAGCAATTTAAGAAGGAAATGCACCTACTCCTCCTACCTTGTCACCACTGACAGTTTTGATACAGTTCTTGCAGCTAGCATAGGAGGGTCCCTTGCTGGATCAGGAACTTGCATTTTGGTAGCAAAGTGTTCAGCAAAGAGGTCCGCCTTCTCTTGACTACTAGTAGAGGTGGTCCCATCCTGTCGATTTAGAGGTGAAATGAGTTCATCAGGCAGATAACCTTGTCTGTCCTTGACCAGGGACCACCAGGTTTTGGAGCCTACCCTACCTGATGCTAGCTTTCTTTTAGTGTCCACCTCCCATTTAGCAATGGCCCACTTTTGAACGTCACCCATATGCCTACAGGCTTGCCTGTGCAAGTTCCTGTTATAGGTGGTAGGATGTCTCTTATACCTTCGCTATGCTTTGTACTTAGCAGTAGCAGCCTCTCTACAACGAAAGCCAAACCAAGGCTGATCTGTAGGCTTCGTCACATATTGCCAGTGAGGAATGTGTTCTTGATGTAGATTAAGGATGTGTCCAGGGAAGGCGTTCACTTAGTTGTCAACATCCCCTTAGAGAAGAGCATTCCAATCGGTGGTGGCGAGGTCAGAGCAAAGGGCTGGCCAATTACCTCTTTCCCATAACCAGGTTCTGCGTGTGGACTCCTCACCTCGTTCTGTTGGGATCTTAAGTGTTGTAAGAACAGCCTTGTGGTCAAAAGATCCAACGTAGCCGAGGGGTTGACAAGTGACTATGCCTTCTGCCATATCACTCACTATTGGGTCAGGGGAGGAGCCAGAGATGTGAGTAGGGAAATTCTCTCTCTCTCTCTCTCTCTCTCTCTCTCTCTCTCTCTCTCTCTCTCTCTCTCTCTCTCTCTCTCTCTCCCTCTCTCCCTCTCTCTCTCTCTATTCCCCTCTCCCTCCCTACTCCTCCTACCCCTCCTCCCCTCCCCCCTTGCTTTTCCTGCACTTCCTTTTTCCCTCTCCTCTTTTACCCCCTTGCTTTCCCCCCATCTCTCTACACTCTGTCACTGTCCCTCTTCCTGCTCTCTATCCTCTCCCCCTAACTGCCTCCTCCCCCTCTCCCTGCATACAACATGCACCCCCCTCCACACACGCACTCTTGAAAATACACAAGTTCTTCCTTCTGTGGAAGAAAAATGAGATACCAAAAATCAGGATGGAAAACCAGAAGACTGGTGTATGAAGCTGCGAGAGGTGGACCTGGGAGAGAAGACTGGGAGGCAGAGCTCATGGGGAGTGGGGAAGGCTGGAAGAGCTCGATAAGAAAATGGAAGAGAAAATAGCTGAGGAGAGGAGGAAATGGGAGTTACAAGTCATAGCAGCATATGCTTGAGAAACTAAAAAGTACAGTCACAACATCAAGAACTGCTACATCAGTCACAGATGAAGGGACTGCAGGGTGCAGAGGAGCTACACTGTATGCGATGACTCTAGCAGACCCAAGTGGGGCCCGGGAAAAGACAGGGAGAAGAGCAGGAACAAAAGAGGGGAGCAAGCTAAATGAAGAAGCAAAGCTATACGCAGAGGCTCTAAGAGAGAAATGCTGTGTCCAGGAACAGGTAAGCACAGGGACACCGTTAGGGAAGAGACAGTAGGAACAGACAGTAGGAACATGGCAGGAACTAGTCCATCTCAGAGGATGCTCAGGGAAGCCCAGTGGGAGGACGAAAGGGAGAGGGCAGTTTTTGTCTATTGGCTCCAAGTAGAAGGGGAAAATTACGAAGCAAGAAAACAGGAGAAAAAAAATTACTAAAAGAATCATTAAGCAATAGAAGAGGACATGACTCAGCTGACAAATTTTCGGAGAATTGGGTGGTTTGTAAGAGGAAAAAAGCAGCCAGTCAAAGTGATTTTCAAGGCAGAGTCAGCCCGAAACCGGATCCTGCACGAGAAAGCATGTCTAATGGACAAACTGGAGTATCAGAGCGTGTACCTCGACCGAGACAGAACACAAGAAGAAAGGATGATACTGAAAGAGAAGGTGCAACATCACAAGGCAGAGTGGGAGGCAAGGAAAAAGGGGAGCATGAGAAACCAGACCCAGGTAGAGCAACAAACACAACCTCCTCCAGTATCACCCACAGAAGGAACCCAACCATTGCAACCCCAATGCAATCAATCTAATCCAAAACCACACACTGTACCCTCTGCCCCATCCCCTTCACCACAAACCCCACCCCCACAGAAACCTACTCACTGTACCCTCTGCTGCCATCCCCCTCACCACAAACCCCACCCCCACATTAACCCACACACTATACCCTCTACCCCCATCCCAGTCACCACAATCCCAACCCCTACTGTATCCCCCATAGGCTCTCTGCCCCCATCCTCCTCATCACAACCTCCACCCCCACAGCAAACCCCTATAGGCTCTCACCAGGGAACCTGCTCCCCCAAACCTACCATTCTCCCCGGACCTCAGTTATAGAAAAGAAGGAGGACACAAGTGCAACTAATGTGACATTTTATTGTGGCAACGTTTCGCTCTCCAGGAGCTTTATCAAGCTTGATAAAGCTCCTGGAGAGCGAAACGTTGCCACAATAAAATGTCACATTAGTTGCACTTGTGTCCTTTTACTTTACATATTGTCGGTAATTCTACCAACTTTATTATAGAAAAGAAGTTGAAGGTTTGGTACATGAATGCGGTTGGAATAACAAATAAATGTGAGAAGTTGCATGAAAGAGTTGAGATGTCCCCAGACATCATAGCAGTCACAGAAACAAAACTCACGGGGACAATAACAGACGCAATCTTCCCACCAGGATATCAGATCTTGAGGAAGGATAGCAGGAGAAGAGGGGGAGGTGGGGTTGCACTGCTCATTAAAAGCCGATGGGGTTACCACGAAATAGAAGGAATGGACCAGACTGGAGAAATGGATTACATAGTAGGTACAGTTCGGTCAGGGGAACATAAGGTAAGTCATTGCAGTGATGTATAACCCACAACAGAACTGCAGGAGGCAGAGAGAGGAATATGAGTGCAACAGAGCAATGGTGGACACACTAGCTGAGGTGGCAATAAGAGGTCTCTTGAGTAGAGATTGATTGGGAAAACCTGGAGCCACATGGGGGTCCCGAAACATGGAGAGCCAAAATGATGGATGTTATCCTGGAAAACCTCATACACCAACATGTTAAGGACACTACTAGAGAGAGAGGGGAAGATAAACTAGCATGACTAGACTCTGTTCACTCTGAGTAGCTCAGACATTGAGGACACCACATATGAAAGGCCCCTTGGAACTAGCGACCACTTGGTTCTGGGCTTTGATTACATCGTAGAGCTACAAGTGGAGAGGGCAACAGGAGTAGAAAGGGAAAAGCCAAACTATAAAAGGGGAGACTACACATGTATGAGGACCATCCTGCAAGAGGTTCTGTGGAAGAGAGAGTTGGTAGGAAAGTCGGTAAACGAATTGATGGATTATGTAACAACAAAATACAATGAGGCAGAGGAAAGGTTTGTTTCCAAAGGTAACAGAAATAATGGGAAATCCGGAATGATCCCTTGGTTTACCCGAAGGTGTAAGGAGGCAAAAACTAAGTGTGCTAGAGAATGGAAAAAGTACAGAATGCAAAGGACCCAAGAAAATAGAGATTAATCAACATGCCAGAAACGAGCATGCACAGATAAGGAGGGAGGCCCAATGGCAGTATGGAAACGACATAGCATCGAAAGTCAAGTGTGACCTGAAACTGCTTTACAGCCACATGAGGAAGAAGACAACAGTCTAAGACCAGGTAATCAGGCTGGGGAAAGAAGGTGGGGAGCTCACTAGAAACAATCAAGATGTATATGAGAGCTCAACACGAGATTTCAGGAAGTATATACAGTGGAGGCAGAAGGTACACTGGCAAGGCAAACAGAGGGGTACACCAGCAAGGGATATACCGAGAAAAAGGTGAAGAAGCTTCTAAGTGACCTTGATACCTCAAAGGTGGTGGGACCGGACATCTCTCCATGGGTCTTTAGGGAGGGAGCAGAGGCACTGTGTGTGCCACTAACCACAATCTTCAGCACATCACTTGAAACTGGACAACTACCTGAGGTAGTTGAAGGAAGTTGACTCATATGAGCCAAAGGGATGTTAGAAAGTATTTATTCAGCCACAGTTGTTAGGAAATGGAACAGTCTGGCAAGTGATGTAGTGGAGGCAGGAACCAAACATAGTTTTAAGGCGAGGTATGATATAGCTCGTGGAGCAGGGAGAGGGAGGACCCAGTAGCGCTCAGTGAAGAGCCAGGGCCAGGAGCTGAGTCTCGACCCCTGCAACCACAATTAGCTGAGTACACACACATGCATGCACACACACACACACACACACACACACACACACACACACACACACACACACAACATCGGCGGGAATAACAGCATACTCAGTGTTCAGGGGTTTTGGGCTCTTTCTGGCCTATCCAAGGACATTGGAGGGATCATTTAAAGTGTTAGAGCTCAGTGAACAAATCGGGAAGTGAAATACAAGCTGCCTAATCCAAAAAAGGGAGGCGAGGGCTACAAATTACATAAATAATGTTGAAAGTGAAATCAGTGCCAGAAGAAAGGAGAGAAGGCCGAGAGCCAGGCGTAGGTAGTGTTGCCACAAGCCAACACTACTACAAATTCAAAATAATAAGTGTGACCCAAGCCAGAGAGCTTAATGCAAGTCGAGGAGAGAGGAGGTAGTGCGTAAAGTGAGGGGAAAGAAAGGAAAAAATAACTAGTAATTATATTAGGACGTTGATGTTTTTCTAGAAGCAACGGTGTTCATAATAAAGAATGAAAGTGTCCAACTAATCAGTAAAGTTCACATCTTGATAGTGTAGTGCATTAGATAATAGCAAGTGTATTGGATAGCAACAGTGTATTAGGAATAACAAATGTATTAGATATGAACAGCGTGTTAGATAATAACAAGCGATACAACACTGAGTCGTGGTCTCATGCGGCTAGGCATCAGTGCCAGCCATCATAAATGATAAATGATAAGGTGTGCCTCCAAGGCAGTCAGTGAAGTACAAATTTAGTGCTGTGATTGAAGCATTGCAAATGGAATCAAAATACAGATAGAGAAGAAATTAAGTGGAACCAGGAGTCAGGAGTCCTCTCACAGTGTGAGCAAGGAAAAGGATAATAACCAGCAGTAACTGGTACTTAAATCCAGAAAGTGCAATAAGTGTAGAAGGTAGCATTACTAGGAAACAGCTGGGACTAAAGATTTGAGCCTACATGACAGTGTGTGTAAGGGTTACTTTTCATCCACATACCCACTACCCCTTCCCTACCCCTCCCCCAAACCATCACTCCCCTTCCCCCTAACCATCTCTCCCCCTCCCCCTAACCATCTCTCTCCCTCCCCCTAATCACCTATCCCCTTCCCACTAACCATCTATCCCCCTCCCCTAACCTTCTCTCCCCCTCACCCTAACCATATCTCCCCCTCCCCCTAACCATCTATCCCCTTCCCACTAACCATCTATCCTCCTTCCCCTAACCATCTCTCCTCTTCATCTACCTCCTTGCAACTCCCCCACCCCCAACACATGAATACGCACACACACACACAATTATATATATATATATATATATATATATATATATATATATATATATATATATATATATAATATATATATATAAAATATACACACACACACACACATGTATACACATACTCAGACAAATCTAACACATTAGCTCACAAATGCCCCCACTACACACACACATTTTTACACAAAGCTGAAGGAACTAGTGCATCCTAACAGGATAAAAAAAATGGGATCTTAAAAGGGAGGATATAAAGGCAAGGGAACCGAGGATGGCTGGCCTGAAAAGGAAGAATGGGTAGAATGGCTCAAGAACAAGAGAAACAAAAATGGGAAAAAAGGTTAAATGAGGTTTGCAATAAGATGTTAGAGAAGATATCTGCAGAAAGCAAGAAGCAGGAATAACGAGCTGTAGTTGCCGAGGCAAAGCTACAGAGACTCGAGGAAGAAATGGATGTGCTGAAAGATATAAAGATGAGGTCCAAAAGTAGCAAGGTGACTGAAATGGAGAACATCAGCAGGCAGTGAGGGGTCTGAAAGAGGGGATGGAGCTAAGAATCTTTTGCAGCAGTAATATCAGGCTATCAGAGTGTCCTGGAGATGAGGGAAGCAACAAAGGAGATACTTAAATCAGATCCAGTGATATGGAAGGGAAGGAAATGGGAAGAAAAGGAGAAGTCAATAAAAAAAAACGTTGAGAGGAAAAAGAGATTGAGAGCATCATTGCAATAACAGAAGAGAAAGACATGTCTCAGGTAGAATTTTTTTTAGACTTGGGTGGGGGGTATTCAAGCAAAAAAACTACTAATCAGATTAACATTCAAGACAGAAGCAGTACAGAACAGGATACTACAACAGAAGCATTGTTAAATAATTTCCAAGAATATCAATGAGTGCACCTCGATTGAGACAGAACACAAAAAGAAAGGGAACAATTGAAAGTGAGAGCAAGACGAAACCAGCGGAAGAAAAGAGAGACAGGAAAGGCAACGACAGGAAAGTTCAGCCTTTGGGGAACATCAAACACAAATGCATACAGAAATCCCTCAACCCCTGTCACCACATATCAACCAAACAGAAAACCAGAAACAAAAGACACTCAATAACCTTCACCCCTCTAAGCACTAACTTCACAATCACAGCAGCCTTCCATAATATTCCACCCTGTCTCCCATCCTCCCAGCCTGTGCCATCCTCTTCCATCTCCCAAAATGTAGTAATAGAAAGGAAGCTAAAGGTATGGTACACCAAAGCAGATAGAATAACAAATAAAAGTGCAGATTGGAAAGAACGAATCATTGATGCATCACCTAACATCATAGAACTAACAGAGACAAAACTTACGGGGATGATACCAGATGCAGTCTTTCTACCTGGATATCAGATTATGAGAAAAGGCAGAGCAGAGGAAGGGGAGAAGTAGCACTGCTCATTAAAAACCAATGGAGTTTTGAGGAAATAGGAGGAATGGACAGAAGAGAAACAGACGACTTCATTGTAGGAACACTTCAGACTGGGGTCCAAAGGTGATGATAGCAGTGATATATAACCCACCACTGAACAGCAGGACGACAAGAAGAGTGTGCAATTAAGCAGGAGCAGGAGGGCTCATATGGATAGGACAAAATTATTTATAGTGGGGGATTTCAATCATAAAGAGATTGACTGGGAAAACCTAGAGCCACATAGGGTCCAAAAACACCGAGGGCTAAGATGCTGGAGACTGTATCAGAGAACTTCATGCACCAATATGGTAGGAATACAACCAGAGAGAGAGAGAGAGGGGAGGATGTTGCAGCAAGGCTGGATCTCATATTCACCTTGAATAGTTCAGACATGGGATATCACACACAAAAGACCCTTTGGTGCCAGTGATCATGATTTCTTGAGTTTAGAATATCGTGTAGAGTTAACAGTGGAGAATGCAGCAGCACAAGAATGAGAGAAGCCAGACTTCATAAAAGAAGACTACATAGGAATGAGAAATTTCCTGCATGAAGTGCAGTTTGAAAGAGAACCAGAGGCAAAGACAGTAAATGAAATGAAACTAGTGACCTCTAAATGCAGGGAGGCAGAGGAGAAGTTCATACCGAAGGGTAACAATAAAAATGGTAAGACCAGAGTGAGCCCATGGTTTAACTGGAGGTGTAAAGAGGCCAAAGCCAAGTGTGCTGGAGCACGGAAAATGTATAGAAGGCAAAGGACTCAACAAAACAAGGAGTTGAGCAGAAGAACCAGAAACGAATATGCAGGGATAAGGAGAAAGGCCCAGAGGCAATATGAGAACGAAATAGCATCAAAAGCCAAGTCTGAATCGAACATGTTATACAGTCACATTAGGAGAAAAACAACAGTCAAGGGCCAGGTAATCAGGCTGAGGAAAGGAGAGGAGCTCACAAAGAGTAACCAGGAAGTATGTAATGAACTAAACACAAGATTTAAAGAAGTATTCACAAGAGAGCCAGGAATGCTTCCAACAAACCGTGGAGGTAGGGTGCACCGGCAGGTGCTGGACACAATACACGTAATCAAGGTAGAGGTGAAGAAACTACTAATTGAACTAGATACCTCAAAGGCGGTGGGCCCTGATAAAGTATCTCCATGGATACTGAGAGAGGGAGCACAGGAACTGTGTGCCACTTGCAGTAATCTTCAGTATATCTATCGAAACTGGGCAGTTGCCTGAGGCGTGGAAGACAGGAAATGTAGTTCCAATTTTTAAGAAAGGAGGCAGATTGGCAGCATTAAACTACAGACCAGTGTCACTGACTTGTATAGTATGTAAAGTCATGGAAAAAAATATCTGGAGAAAGTGGCGGAACACACTGAAAAGATTGGGCTCATATATGGCAATCAGCACGGCTTCAGAGATGGGAAATCCTGTGTCACAAATCTACTTGAGTTCTACGATAAGATAACAGAAGTAAGACAGGAGAGAGAGAGAGAGAGGGATGGGTAGAGTGCATCTTTTTGGACTACAAGAAGGCTTTTGACAATACCACACGATAGACTGGTGCAAAAATTAGAGGAGCAGAACACAAATACCCTGCACATAGACGAGAGGAGCTTACGACGACGTTTCGGTCCGACTTGGACCATTTACAAAGTCACACTTTGTAAATGGTGTGACTTTGTAAATGGTCCAAGTCGGACTGAAACGTCGTCGTAAGCTCCTCTCTTCTATGTGCGGGTTATTTGTGTATCGTTCTAGTCACGGTATTGTGCCTTTCTTTGTTATTTATAGAGGAGCAGGCAGGAATAATAGGGAAAGTACTCAATGGATCAGGGAATACCTAACAGGAAGGAAACGAGTATTGGTACCTGGTGAAGTGTCAGAGTGGGCGAATGACATGGTGTATACCTGAATGACATGGTAGAAGGAATAGCTTCAGAAATGTCACTGCTCGCTGATGATGTGAAACTGATGAGAATATAAGCTAGCGAGGATCAGTTAAGATTACAAGGGGATCTGGACAGACTACAAGTCTGGTCTGACAAATGGCACCTGGAGTTTAACCCAAGAAATTTAAGATCGTGAAGATTGGAGAAGGACACAGAAGACCGCAGATGGTGTACTGGTTAGGAAATCAAAGGATGCAAACGTCACTTATAGAAAAGGATCTTAGGGTAAGCATTATAATGATCATGTCCCCTGAGGCATACAACAATCAAATAACTCCAGCAGCATATGGGCGCTTGGCAAACCTGTCATTAGTATTTAAACATATGAGTAAGGAGTCATTCACGACATTGTACACCGTGTACGTCAGGCCTATACTGGAGTATGCAGCACCAGTATGGAACCCTCACCTAGTCGAACACATCACGAAATTGGAGAAAGTGCAAAAAATTGCAACAAGATTAGTCCTGGAACTGAGGGATGTATCTTATGAGAAGTTAATGGAACTAAACCTGGTGACACTAAAGGATAGGAGGGATAGGCAAAACATGATAACAACGTATAAAATACTGAGAGGAATTGACAAGGTGAACAGGGCTCGAATGTTTCAGAGATGGCATACAAGAACAAAGGGACACAACTGTAAGCTGAAAACCCAGATGAGTCATAGGGATATCAGGAAATATTTCTTAAGCTTTCGAGTTGTCAGGAAGTGGAATAATTTGGAGAGTGAAGTAGTTGAAGCAAATTCCATACATAGCTTCAAGAAGTGTGATATAGCTCATGGAGCAGGGAGAGAGTGAATCAGTATCCACCAGTGAAGAGGAGGGGCCAGGAGCTGTGATTCAAACTCTGCAACCATATATAGGTGAGTACATATAGGTGAGTACACACACACATACACACAGCTAATTGACACCTCAGTGTGACTAGATAACACCTACTTACCCACTCCTGTCTCTACACTTCCCAACACTCTCCTCTCCTCTCTCTCTATCTCCCCCCAGTCTCCTCTATTTTCCTTCCTATCCCACCCATTCTTCCTTTCTAGCCCCCTTCCCATTCTTTCTCCACCCCCATCACTTTCCTTATCCCCCTCCTTCCCTCTCCCCATTTCTCTCTCTCTTACCACTTACCCACCCCTATGAACCACACGCACACAAATAGCACACATCCACATTACAACACCTAAAAAAAAAATGGTGGCTCAGAAGGGAAGTCGACAGCTCAGAGGATCATAGGAAAGTGGTTTTGGTAGGGAAGAATGGATGGAAGAGCAATGTAAAAGGATGAAGCATTAGTGGGGAAGCAAACTAGGTGAGTTTTCTGTGAAAATGGAGAAGAGGATGTAGGCAGAGAAGTAGAAATGGGAGTTACAAGCCAAAGCCACAGAAGCCAGGATAAAGGCCCTAGAATACTCTGAAACGAGTTACAGTGCTTTTAACATGAGGTAATATAGCACCTGAAGCAGGCATACCCATGTTGAATGAGGAGCCCAACAGAAAGGAAGGAGACATGACTTACACTAAGGCCTTATCAGACCACCAAGGGCTTAAGAATGAAGGGGGAGAGCAGTTGAGAGCATGGATAGCAGTAAGAGAGGGGGAGAGAGAGGAGTGGGGGTGAGGTCCTATGCAGAGGCCCAACAATGCCACCAAGGGCTACAGGAAAAAATAAGGGAAACAATGGCCATATACAAATGGGACCAAGAGGCACAGAGGGAAAAACAATGAGATGAGAGAGAGAGGTCATTGTTTATTCATGGGCTTAAGGAGAGCAAGGGGAGGATGCACAGGGAAAGACAGCAGAAAGAAAAACAGGAGATTGAAAACATCATCAAAGAATTAGATGAGGTGAACATGACTGAGATAATAAATTTTAAGAGAATAGGGGGGTACTTGAAGAGGAAAAATCGTACAGTCGAGATGATTTTCAAGACAGAAATGGTGCAAAACAGGAAAATGCAAGAGAAACGATGGCTGAAGGAATTGCCAACATACAAGAGTGTCCCTAGATCGAGACAGAGCAAAAACAGAATGATAGTAGCTAAGAGAGAGGACACAGAAGCAAAAGGGGCTAGGCCAGACAGAGCAACAAGCACAAGCACAAAGAACCACTCCTAGAATCCCATAATCAAACATGCTACCCCAACCCCAACCACAATCCACACTTACAGCCCCTACCCCACACTACACCGTACAATCCCACAGCACATTGCCGGGTCCCAGGCAGCAACAGTAAAAGGCTCTGTTCCACAAGGCACAGTACTCGCACCCATTCTATTCCTGATCCTCACTTCTGACACTGCGAGACTCCAAGCGGACATCAACCAAATCTTCGAATGGGCCCCTCAAAACAATATGAAGTTCAACGAGGAGAAATTTCAACTACTCATATATGGAAAACTTGAAGAAATTAAAAATGTATCAGGGTGTACGACAAATTTTAACCATACAATAGAGCGGAAAAGTAATATGAATGACCTGGGAGTGATAATGTCAGAGGATTTCGCCTTCAAAGACCACAACACTGTATCTACCTCATCTGGTAGGAAAATGATAGGATGAATAATGAAAACCTTCAAAACTAGGGATGCTAAGCCCATGATGATTCTCTTCAAATCACTTGTCCTCTCTAGGCAGGGATACTGCTGTACACTAACAGCCCAATTCAAGGCTGGCGACATTGCAGACCTGGAGAGTGTACAAAGAACTTTCACGGCACACATAAGTACAATAAGGCACCTAAACTACTGGGAACAGTTGAGGGTCCTTGATCTGTATTCCCTCGAACGCAAGCAAGATACATGATAATATACACTTGGAAGGTCCTGGAGGGATTGGTACCAAACCTGCACACTAAAATCACATCCTGTGCAAGCAAAAGACTCGGCAGGAGATGCAGCATTCCCTGGATGAAAAGTAGGGGCGCCACGAGTACACTGAGAGACAACACAATAAGTGTTCGGGTCCCAGGACTGTTCAATTACCTCCCAGCTGTCTTCAAGAAGGCACTGGACAAGCACCTAAAGACAGTACCTGACCAACTGGGCTGTGGTTCGTATGTCAGCTTGCGTGCGGCCAGCAGTAACAACCTGGTTGACCAAACCCTGATCGACAATGAGTCCTGGTCTCAGCCTAGACCGCGGGAGCATTGACCCCCGAAACCCTCTCCAGGTAAACTCCAGGTCCCCCCTCCCCCTCAGAACCCCCAGAACACAGTGTTGTAGAGGAAACTGAAAGTTTGGTACACAAGCACTGTTGGAATAACGAATGGCATGAAAGAGTCAAAGAGGCATCACCGAACATCATAGTCCTCATAGAAACCAAGTTCACAGGAATGATTCTCAGATGCCATCTTTCGAACAGGATAAGAGATCCTGAGGAAAGACAGAGGGAACAGAGGGGGTGGAGTGGCACTGATCAGAAATCGATGGGTGTTTGATGAGCTGGAGAGAGGAGAAGGAAGAAACTACATAATAATAGAAACACTTTAGTCTGGAGGTCCTAAGCTGGTAATTACAGTAATGTATAACCCACCACAAAACAACAGGAGGCCAAGGCAAGAGTATGATGAGAGTAAGAGAGCGATGATTGTTACACTGGCTGGGGTGGCCAGAAGGGCTCATGCGAGAGGGGTAAAGCTACTGATCATGGGGGACTTCAGCCACAAGGAAATCGATTGGGAGAACTTGGAGCTACGTGGGGGACAAGATATGTGGAGTGCTAAAATAATGGAGGTGATACTGAAAAATGTCATGCACCAACATCTAAGACACACTACGAGCGAGAGAGAATAGGATGAAGCAGCAAGATTGGACCTAGTATTCACCTTGAGTAGTGCAGATACTGAGAACATTACATATGAAAGACCCCTTGGGGGAGCGATCGTGTGGTTCTGAGCTTTGAATGCATAATAGATTTACAGGTGGAGGGGGAAGCAGGAAGTTGGGTCGAAAGAAGTCAAACTACAAGAGTGGGGGCTACACAGGCCTGAAGAGTGTCCTACACTGGTTCAGCAGAACAGAGAACTGGCAGGGTAGTCAGTAAGCAAGATAAGGGAATATGTGACAACATTATGCAAGGAAGCTGAGGAGAGATTTGCACCCAAAGGTAACAGGAAGAAGGAAAAAGCCAGGGTGAGCCCGTGGTTCATGCAAGGGTGCAGGGAGGCCAAAATCAAGTGTGCTATGAATGGAAGAAGTATAGAAGGCAAAGGGCCCAGGAGAATAAGGAGAGTAGTCGTAGAGCCAGAAATGAATATTCACAGGTGAGAAGGGAGGCCCAAAGACAAAAGGAGAATGACATGTCAGAAAAAGCAAATCTGACCCAGAGCTGTTGTAAAGATGCATCAGGAGGAGAACTGAAAAGGACCAGGTTATCAGGCTGATGAAGGAAGGAGAGGAGATCACAACAAATGACCAGGAAGAATGTGAGGAGCTCAACATGAGATTCAAAGTGTTCACAGAGGAGACAGAAGGGCCTCCAGAAAGGCAGAGAGGTGGGGTACACCATCAAGTGTTGGACACAATACATACAACCGAGGAAGAAGTAAAGAGGCTGCTAAGTGAGCTAGATACTTCCAGTACGATGGGGCTGTATAAAATCTCTCCATGGGTCCTGAGAGAGGAAGCAGAGGAGCTTTGTGTACCATTAACAACTATCTTCAACACATCTATCGAAACAGGAAGACTCCTGGAAGTATGGAAGACAGCAAATATAGACTCAATTTTTAAGATAGGAGAGACACGAAGCTTTAAACTACAGACCACTGTCACTGACGTGTATAGTATGGAAGGTCATGGAAAAAATTATCAGGAGAAGAGTGGTGGAGCACCTAAAAAAGAATGAAAATATCAACGACTACCAGCACGGTTTCATAGATGAGAAATCCTACATCACAAAACTTCTGCAGTTCTACAAGGTGTTAGCAGTAACGAAAGAGAGGAGTGGGTAAACTGCTTTTTCTTGAACTGTAAGAAGACGTTTGACACAATTCCACACAAGAGATTAGTGCAAAAGTTGGAAGACCAGGCAGGGATAGCAGGGAAGGCATTACAATGGATCAGGGAATAACTGTCAGGAAGACAACAGCGAGTCATGGTGTAACGTGGGGGTTCTAAGGAGATAAAGGTGGTGTAGAAATACACTTGTGTATGGCTGGTAGCACTGAGGGGAAGACCCAGTCTACCTGTTCTTGCCTGTGGGTCTATGCAGGAACTGAGAGAGAGGCAGGGTGACTGCTGCCCACATGTGGCACCAGGTGACGTCACTTGCTAGCCCCTAGGCCTAACATGGGATCTTGTATATAAAATATATAGATGGTACTAACTACGATACTCAGATATGCTATACAAACATAGTCAGTAGCTATGCTGACAATGTTACATGGCGAGGTGTCAGAGTGGGCGCCTATAACGAGCATGGTGCCACAGGTATCAGTATAAGGACCAGTGCTGTTTCTAGTATTTGTGAACATGACGGAAGACTCTGAAATGTCCCTATTTGCAATTGATGTGATCGGAAGAGAACCAGGCCGAACTACAGAGGGATCTAGAGAGTCTGCAGGCTTGGTCCAGCAACTGCCTCCTGGAGTTCAACAGCACCAAGTGCAAAGTCATGACAATTGGGGAAGGGCAAAGAAGATCAGAGACGGAATACAATCTAGGAGGCCAGAGCGTACAGACCACACTCAACACTCAAGGAAAAGGATCTTGGGGTGAGTATAACACCGGGCAAATCTTCTGAGGCACACATCAACCAAATAAGTGCTGCAGCCTACGGGCGCCTGGCAAACCTAAGAACAGCTTTTCGACATCTAAATAAGGAGCTATTCAGGACCTTGTACACTGTGTACGTTAGACCCATACTGGAGTATGCAACGTCAGTTTGGAACCCTCACTTAGCCAAGCATGTAAGGAAATTAGAGAAAGTGAAAAGGTTTGCAACAAGACTAGTCCCGGAGCTTAAGGGTATGTCCTACGAGGAGAGATTAAGGGATATCGACTTGATGACACTGGAAGACAGGAATGATAGGGGAAACATGATAACGACATATAAAATACTGAGCGGAATCGACATGTTGAACAGAGGCAGAATGTTCCAGAGATGGGACACAGCAACAAGGGGTCACAGTTTATAGTTGAAGACTCAGATGAATCACAGGGATTTTAGGAAGTATTTCTTCAGTCACAGAGTAGTCAGGAAGAAGAACAGTTTAGGAAGCGATGTAATGAAGGCATGATCCATACATACCTTTAAGAAGAGGTATGATAAAGCTCATGAAGCAGGAAGAGTGACCCAGTAGTGGCCAGGGAAGAGGAGAGGCCAGGGGCTGTGACTCGACCCCTGCAACCAAAACTAGGTGAGTACACACACACACACACACACACACACACACACACACACACACAAGGGAAGGTGGCAGTAAGCCTACTGAAGCAGTGACGTCACAATAGTTTGTATGCCATTATACATATAAAGTGTAACACCGAATGTGAAGTGTATTCTGTAATAAGTGAAAAGTGAAATCACTTGAGGAACGCGGGATGCATGAGCATATATGGTTATAAACATCACGGGTAAAGGAGTTACAAAATAGTGATAGAAGGCCTATGTACGACGACTACGTCATCAGCTTCTGGCAACTTGTCATCACACTGCTGTCAGTGCAAGTATTTCACCTGTTGAGGTTGCATTTTGCAAGGTTGAGCTCTGGTCCTGCATCACTGTTAGATATGGTCACTCACTCCGCAAGCCATTACCAGAATTAGAGTGAAAATAGCATAGACGAGGTGGGAAGGAGTAAAGCGGTAGTGAGGGGATAACGGGCAGACACTTAAGCTGAGACAAGCTAAGTTTTACAGCCTAGCTACTTTCTGAATTTTAGAAGTAAAATCGATAAGTGTTACAAGTATTGTTAAGCTTAGAATTATGGTACTTCGGTATTTATTAGCAGTATGAATACTTAGAAGTGGGGGCACACACACAACACACACACACACATATACACACACATATACACACACACATATACCACCACACATAACCCACAAACACATACACACACACACACACACACACAAAACACACACACACACACACACACACACACACACACACACACCAGGAACAAGCATTGTAAGCTGTAGTTAAAAACGCAAACACCACACATACACAGGAAATTTTCCCCCGTCCTGTGAACGACCATCTAAAAACCTCGCTCCTTCTCTCTCCCTCTCTCCTATCTAATACTCTCTCTCTCTAAAATATCTTACTCTATAAATATCTCCTTACTACTCTCTCTCTTCCCCCCCGTCCTCCCCTCTAACATCTTTCCCTCTAACAACCCCCCCCCCTCTAACATCTCTCCCCCCTAACATCTCTCCCCTCCATTATCTCTCCCTCCTCCCCTTTTCTTCCCTCCTCTCTCTCCCTCTGCCTTCCATCTCCCCCTCTTTTCCCCCTCTTCCCCCTCTCTTCCCCCCCCTTTTTTTGCCTTCTCTTTTCCTCTCCCCCCTCTCTCTCCCCCTCTCTTTGCCCTTTTCCCCTCTCTCCCTCTCTCTCTCTCTCCTCTCTCCTCTCTCTCTTCCCCTCTCTCCCTTCTCTTTCTCTCCTCTTCCCCCTTTCCCTTCTCAATCTCCCCTCTCCTACCCTTCCCTTCACTCTCTTCCCCCCTCCTCTCTCACTCTTCTTCCCCCTTTTTCCTTCTCACTCTCCCCCCCCCTTCCTTCCCTTCTCCTCTTTCCCTCTCACATCCCCCTTTTCCTTCTCACTCTTCCCTCTCTCTCTCCTTTACCTTCCTTCTCTCTTCCTAAAAAAAAACATATGGTGGGGACTCGCAGGAACCAGGATCAGATGAGAATGGTTCTGGTAGGGAGGAGTGGATGGAGGAGCAGTGGAAAAGGATGGAACAAGAGTGGGAGAGAAAATTTTGGAAACTTTCTGAAAAAAATGGAGAAAGAGCTCTCTGTGAAATTGGAAAAGAGGTGGGGAAGGAGACAAAGAATTGGGAGGCACAAGTCGAAACTGCAGTAGCCAAGTTAAAGGGTCCTAGAAGTTGAGATAAATAGGCTGAAGCGAGTTACAGGGGCATTGACCAGAGAAGACACAGCATATGAAGCTGCAAGGCCGAACAGGAAGGAAAGAATTATGAATTATGCTAAGGTCATATCAACCTGCCAAAAAGAGCCAAGGAGTGGAAGGGAAGAACAGCTGGTTGCAGACGGAGAGGGTGATAGGTCGAATGCTGAGGCACAACCATGTATCAAGAGCCACGGGAAAAAATCAAGGGGGGAAACTGACCACATACAGACAGGATCCAGAGTCACAGAGGGTGAGGCAATGGGAGGAGGAAAGGGCAAAATCAGTGTTTATCCATGGGCTTCAGGGGGGAGAGAGGAAAGGACCACACTGAAAGGCAGCAGGAAGAAAGTAAGGAGAATTGAGAAAATCATCACGGAAAATAGGTGAAGAGATGGACGAGATTGTAAATTTTCAGAGAATAGGGGGGTACTCAAAGGGGGAGAAAACCGACCAATCAAGCTGATTCTCAGGACGGAAACAGTGCAGAAAGGACCCTCCAAGAGAAACCACGATTAAATACTCGGAAGGTCAAGAGGGTTTTCCTAGATAGGGACAGAACACAATCAGAACGACAGCAGCTGAAGGAGAGGACAAAAAAGCGATAGGAACTAGGAAAAGAGACAAGGATGGAACCAGCAGAGGTCAGTCAGAGCAGAACAGAACAGCATGGGCAAGCACACACACAACTATTCTCAGAACCATACAACCTATCACACCATCCCAACACACACTACAATCCATACCCACAGCCTCCACCCAACACCGAGCTATAGAATCCCACATTATGCCACCAGGTCTCCCACCCTCACAGGCCCCACAAACCACAGTGTTGGAAAGGAAACTGAAGGTGGAGTGGCATGAAAGAGTCAAAGTGGCATGAAAGAGTCAAAGAGGCATCACCGGACATCATAGCTCTCACAGAAACCAAGCTTACAGGTATGATAACAGATGCCATCTTTCCAATGGGATACCAAATCCTGAGGAAAGACAGAGGGAACAGGGGGGGGGTGGAGGAGTGGCATTGCTGATCAAAAATCGCTGGAATTTTGATGAGCTAGAGAGAGGAGACAGCGGAGAAGAAAGTGATTACATGCGGGAACGCTTCACTCTGGAGGTCCCAAGGTGGTAATAGCATGATGTATAACCCCCCACAGAACAGCAGGAGGCCAAGGCAAGAGTACGACGAGAGCAATAGAGCGATGGTTGACACACTGCTAGAGTGGCCAGAAGTGCTCATGCATGCAGGCAAAGCTCCTGATCATGGGTGACTTTAACCCCAAGGAGATCGATTGGGAATTGGACCGCATGGGGGCCAAGATACATGGAGGGCTAAAGATGATGGGGGGTGGTACTGGGGGAAAACTTCATGTACCAACATGTAAAGGGGCACATACAAGAGAGAGAGGAGAGGATTTAACCAGCAAGGGCTGGGCCTAGTATTCACCTTGAGTAGTGCAGATATCGAGGACCACATATGAAAGACCCTTGGGGCCCAGTGACCATGTGGTTTTAAGCTTCGAATGCACAGTAGAGCTACAAGTGGGGGGAGAAGCAGGAAAGGCCCGGATGAATGAAGCCAAACTACAAGAAAGGGGACTACACAGGAATGAGGAACTTCCTGAACGGGGTTCAGTGGGACGAGAACTGGCAGGGAAGCCAGGTAATGAGATGATGGAATAAAGTAGCAACAAAATGCAGGAGGCTGAGGAGAGGTTTGTACCCAAGGGTAAAGGAATAATGAAAAAGCCAGGATGAGCCCATGGTTTACCCAAAGGTGCAGGGAGGCAAAAACCAAGTGTGCTAAATAATGGAAGAAATATAGAAGGCAAAGGACCCAGGAGAATAAGGAGAGCAGTCGTAGAGCCAGAAAACGAATATGCACAGATAAGAAGGAGGCCCAAAGACAATATGAAAATGACATAGCAGCGAAAGCCAAATCTGACCCGAAACTGTTGTACAGCCACATCAGGAGGAAAACAACAGTCAAGGACCAGGTAATCAGGCTAAGGAAGGAAGGAGGAGAGACAACAAGAAATGACCGTGAAGTATGTGAGGAACTCAACAAGAGATTCAAAGAAGTGTTCACAGAGGAGACAGAAGGGGCTCCAGAAAGACGGAGAGGTGGGGCACGCCACCATGTGCTGGACACAGTGCACACAGCCGAGGAAGAAGTGAAGAGGCTTCTGAGTGAGCTAGATACCTCAAAGGCAATGGGGCCAGATAACATCTCCCCATGGGTATTGAGAAAGGGAGCAGAGGCGCTATGTGTACCCCTAACAACAATATTCAATACATCTATCGAAACAGGGAGATTGCCTGGGGCATGGAAGACAGCAAATGTAGTCCCAATCTTTAAAAAAGGAGACAGACATGAAGCATTAAACTACAGACCAGTATCACTGACATGTATAGTATGCAAAATCATGGAGAAGATTATCAGGAGAAGAGTGGTGGAACACCTAGAAAGGAATGATCTCATCAACAGCAGCCAACATGGTTTCAGGGACGGGAAATCCTGTGTCACAAACCTACTGGAGTTCTATGACATGGTGACAGCAGTAAGACAGAGAGAAAGGGGTGGGTGGATTGCATATTCTTGGACTGCAAGAAGGCGTTTGACACAGTTCCACACAAGAGATTGGTGCAAAAACTGGATGGACCAAGCAGGGATAAAAGGAAGGCACTACAATGGATCAGGGAATACTTGTCAGGAAGACAGCAGCGAGTCATGGTACGTGGCGAGGTGTCAGAGTGGGCACCTGTGACCAGCGGGGTCCCACAGGGGTCAGTCCTAGGACCAGTGCTGTTTCTGGTATTTGTGAACGACATGACGGAAGGAATAGTCTCTGAGGTGTCCCTGTTTGCAGATGACGTGAAGTTGATGAGAAGAATTCACTCGATCGAAGACCAGGCAGAACTACAAAGTGATCTGGACAGGCTGCAGACCTGGTCCATGCAATTGGCTCCTGGAGTTCAATCCCACCAAGTGCAAAGTCATGAAGATTGGGGAAGGGTAAAGAAGACCGCAGACGGAGTACAATCTAGGGGGCCAGAGACTACAAACCTCACTCAAGGAAAAAGATCTTGGGGTGAGTATAACACCAGGCACATCTCCTGAAGCGCACATCATTCAAATAACTGCTGCAGCATATGGGCGCCTAGCAAACCTCAGAACAGCATTCCGACATCTTAATAAGGAATCGTTCAGGACCCTGTACACCGTGTACGTTAGGCCCATATTGGAGTATGCGGCACCAGTTTGGAACCCATACCTAGCCAAGCACGTAAAGAAACTAGAGAAAGTGCAAAGGTTTGCAACAAGACTAGTCCCAGAGCTAAGAGGTATGTCCTACGAGGAGAGGTTAAGGGAAATCAACCTGACGACACTGGAGAACAGGAGAGATAGGGGGACATGATAACGACATACAAAATACTGAGAGGAATTGACAAGGTGGACAAAGACAGGATGTTCCAGAGATTGGACACAGTAACAAGGGGACACAGTTGGAAGTTGAAGACACAGATGAATCACAGGGATGTTAGGAAGTATTTCTTCAGCCACAGAGTAGTCAGTAAGTGGAATAGTTTCGGAAGCGATGTAGTGGAGGCAGGCTCCATACATAGCTTTAAGCAGAGGTATGATAAAGCTCACGGTTCAGAGAGAGTGACGTAGTAGCGATCAGTGAAGAGGCGGGGCCAAGAGCTCGGACTCGACCCCCGCAACCTCAACTAGGTGAGTACAACTGAGTACACAAACACACACGCACACTATGTTACAACAAAATGCAAGGAGGCAGAGGAGAGATTTCCAAGTGAAACAGAAATATTGGGAAGACCACAGCGAGTCCTTGGTTCACCCAAAGGTTTAGGGAGTCAAAAACGAAGTGCACTAGAGAAGTTAAAAAGTACAGAAGACAAAAGACCCAGGAAAATAGAGAGATTAGTCGAGGAACGAGAAACGAATATGCACAGATAAGAAGGGAGGCTCAGCGAGAATTCGAAATGACAGCATCAAAAGTCAAGTCTGACCCGAAGCTGCTGTATAGCCACATCAGGAGGAAAACAACAGTCAAAGATCAGGTAGTCAGGCTGTGGAAGAAAGGTGGGGAGTTCAAGAAACGACCAATAGGTATGTGAAGAGCTCAACATGAGATTTTAAGAAGTATTTACAGTGGATACAGGAAGGACTTTGGTAATTCAGAACAGGGAGGTACACGAACAAATGCTAGATGAGATATACACAACCGAGGAGGAGGTGAAGAAGCTGCTATGTGAACTTGATACCTCAAAGTTGGTGGGACCAAACATCTTTCCATGGGTCCTTAGAGAGGAAGCAGAGATGCTGTGTGTGCCCCTAACAAAAGTTTTCAATACATCTATTGAAACTGGGCAACTACCATAGGTGTGGAAGAAAGGAGACAGACACTAGACATTAAACTACAGACCTGTGTCACTGACGTGTATAGTATGCAAAGTACGGAGGTCATCATCAGGAGGAGAGTGGAGTACCTAGAAAGACACAAGATTATAAACAACAACCAGAACGGTTTCAGGAAAGGAAAATCCTGTCTCAAACGTAATGGAGTTTCATGACAAGGTACAGAAGTACGACACAGAGAGAGAGAGGTGAATAGACTGCATTTTCTTTTGCATTAACCTCACAAGAGGTTAATGCAGAAGTTAGAGAATCAGGCATGCATACCAGGAAAGGCACTGGAATGGATCAGAGAATATAAGACAGGGAGGCAACAACGAGTCGTGGTATGTAGGGAGGTGTCAGAGTGGGCGCCTGTCACGACTGGGGTTCTACAAGCATCAGTCCTGGGACCTTGTGCTGTTTTTTGATATATGTGAATGACAAAATGGAATGAATAGATTCAGAAGTATCCCTGTTTGCAGATGATGTGAAGCGAATGAGGAGAATTAAATCAGTCAAGGATCAGGCAGGACTACAAAGAGACCTAGACAGCCTACAAACCTGTTCCAGCAACTGGCCCCTTGAATTTAACCCCACCAAATGCAAAGTCATGAGGATCGGGGAAGGGTAAAGAAGACTGCAGAATATAGTCTAGATGGCCAAAGACTGCAAACCTCACACAAGGCAAAAGATCATGGGGCGAGTATAATACCGAGCACATCTCCTGAGGCAGATATCAATCATCTAACTTCTGCAGCATACCAGCGTCTGGCAAACCTAAGAATAACGTTCCGATACCTCAGTAAGGAATCGTTCAAGACTTTGTACACCATATTCGTCAGGCCCATACTGGAGTATGCAGCACCAGTTTGGATTCACACCTGGTCAAGCACATCATGAAATTAGAGAAAGTGCAAAGGTTTACAACAAGACTAGTTCCAGAGCTAGGGGATTGTGCTATGAAGAAAAGTTAAGGGATATCGGTTTGACGACACTGGAAGAGAGAAGGGTAAGGGAGACATGATAACGACATACAAAATACTACGAGGAATTGAAAAGGTGGACAAAGACAGGATGTTCCAGAGATGGAACACAGAAACAAGGGGTCACAAATGGAAGTTGAAGACTTCTATGAGGGAAAGGGATATTAAGAAGGATTTCTTCAATCACAGAGTTGTCAGGAAGTGGAATAGCTTAGAAAGTGACGTAGCGGAGGCAGGAACCATTCATAGTATTAAGAAGAGGTTTGATAAAGCTCATGGAGCAAGGGTGAGAGAGGACGTAGTAGCAATCAGTGAAGAGGAGGGGTCAGGTGCTATGACTTGTCCCCTGCAACCACAAAAATGCGAGTACACACACACGCACACACACACACACACACAGGTAGGTACATACGAAGACTCATAAACACACAAACACACACAAGCACATGTGAACTTACATGGGCACATACACATGGCCATTAATCCACATGATCATTGATCGCCCACCTCCCTCCTATATCTCCTCCCCCTCTATTCCTTTTCCTTCTAGTCCCCTCCAACTCTTTCTCCACTCCTTCACACGTACATACTCCCTCTCCCCCTTACAACTCACCCCCCACATGTACACCCTCTCTCTCTCCCTCCCTCTCTCTTCCTCCCTCACAAACACACAACTACAGCACAAAAACAAAATGGTGGCTCGGGGATCAGAGGAGGATGGTTCTGGTAGAGAAGAATAGGTGGAAGAGCAATGCAAAAGATTGGACGAGCAAACTAGGAAAGCTTTCTGAGACTGTAAATTTTCAGAGAATACAAAGGTACTAGAAGGAGAGAAAACGACTAATCAAGCTGATTTTCAGAACAGAAACAGCGAAAAACAGGATCCTGCAAGAGAGGGGGGCTAGGAAGAGAGACAAGGACAACCAGAGCAGGGCAGAGCAACAAGAGCAAGCGCACACAGAACCACTCCCAGAACCTCACAACCAAACACGCTATCCCAATGCAAAGAAAACGCACAATCACAGACCCCCTGCACCACAGTATACTGTAGAATCCCACAAAACACTGCCAGGTCCCCCACCCTCACAGGCCCCACAAAACACAGCGCTTGAGAGGAAATTGAACGTTTGTACACCAATGCTGATGGAATAATGAATAAGTGGGAGGAGTGGCACGAGAGAGTCAAAGAGGCATCACCGGACATCATAGCCCTCAGAGAAACCAAGCTCACAGGAAAGACAACAGACACCATCTTTTCAATGGGATATCAGATCCTGAGGAAAGACAGAGGGAACAGAAGGGGTGGACGAGTGGCACTGCTGATCAATAATCGATGGGATTTTGATGAGCTAGAGAGAGGAAACAGAGAAGCAAGAGATTACATGATAAGAACGCTCAGTCTGGAGGTCCCAAGGTGGTAATTTCTGTGATGTATAACCCACCACAGAACAGCATGAGGCCAAGGCAAGACTATGATGAGAGCAATAGAAAAATGGTTGATACACCGACTGAGGTGGCTAGAACGGCTCATGTGAGCAGGGCAAAGCTACTGATCATGTGTGGACTTCAACCACAATGAAATCAATTGGGAGGGGTTGGAGCCACATGGGGTCCAAGACACGTAGAGGGCTAAGATAATGGAGGTGGTACTTTATAACCTCATGTACAAACACATAAGGGACTCTCCCAGAGAGAGAAAAGAGGATGAACCAGCGAGATTGGACCTAGTATTCACCTTGAGTAGTGTAGATATTGAGGACATCACGTATGATAGATCTCTTGGAGCCAGCGATCATGTGGTTCTGAAATCCGAATACGTAGTAGAGCTACAGTTGAAAGGGAAAGCAGGAAGGGCCGCACAAGTAAGTCCAAACTACAAGGAAGGGGACTATGCAGGAATGAAGAATTTCCTGAATGGGGTTCAGTGAGACAGAGAACTGGCAGGGAAGTCAGTATACGAGATAATGGAATATATGACAACAATACACAAGGAAGCTGAGGAGGATTTTATACACAATGGTAACAGGATGAACGAAAAAGCCAGCAGGAGCCCGTGGTTCGCTCAAAAGTGCAGAGAGGAAATATAGTAGGCAAAGGACCTAGGAGAATAAGTAGAGCAGTTGTAGAGCCAGAAATGAATATGCACAGGTGAGAAGGGAGGCCCAAAGACAACACGAGAATGACATAGCAACGAAGCCAAATTTAACCCAAAGCTGTTGTACAGCCACATCAGGAGGAAAACAAGAGTCAACGACCAGGTAATCAGGCTGAGGAAGGAAGAAGGGGAGGTCACAAAAAAGTGACTGCGAAGTATGTGAGGAGCTCAACATGAGATTCAAAGAAGTGTTCACAGAGGAGACAGAAGGGCCTCCAGAAAGGCAGAGAGGAGGGGTGCACCATAAAGTGTTGGACACAAAACATATAACCGAGGAAGAAGTTAAGAAGCTGCTAAGTGAACTAGATACTTCAAAGGGGATGGGGCCGGATAACATCTCTCTATGGGTCCTGAGAGAGGGAGCAGAGGCTCTTTTTGTACCACTAACAACTATCTTCAACACATTTATCGAAACAGGGCGACTCCCGGAAGTATGGAAGACACCAAATGTAGTCCCAATTTTTAAGGAGACAAACACGAAGCATTAAACTACAGACCAGTGTTACTGACGTATACAGTTTGCAAGGCCGTGAAAAAAAAACTATAAGGAAGAGAGTGATGGAGCACCTAGAAAGGAATGAGATTATCAACGACGTCCAGAACGGTTTCAGGGACAGGAAATCTTGTGTCACAAACCATCTGGTGTTCTACGACACGGTGACGGCAGTAAGTCAAGAGAGAGGGGTGGGTAGACTGCATTTTCTTGGGCTGTAAGGCGGCGTTTGACACAATTCCACACAAGAGATTAGTGCAAAAGCTGGAAAACCAGGCAGGGACAACAAGGAAGGCATTACAATCGATCAGAGAATACCTGTCAGGAAGACAACAGCGAGTTATGGTACGTGGCGAGGTGTCAGAGTGGGCGCCTGTAACGAGTGAGGTGCCACAGTGATTAGTCCTAGAACCGGTGTTGTTTCTGGTAATTGTGAACGACATGATGGAAGGAATAGATTCTGAAGTGTTCCTGTTTGCAGATGATGTGAAGCTGATGAGAAGAATTCAATCGGAAGAGGACCAGGAAGAACTTCAGAGGGATTTACACAGGCTGCAGGCCTGGTCAAGCAACTGGCTCCAGGAGTTTAACCCCACCAAGTGCAAAGTCATGAGGATTAGGGATGAGCAAAGATTATCACAGACGGAGTACAATCTAGGGGGCTAGAGCGTACAAACCTCACTCAAGGAACAGGATCTTGGGGCGAGTATAACATCAGGCACATCTCCTGAGGTGCACATCAACCAAATAACTGTTGCAGCATAAGGGCGCCTCGCAAATTTAAGAACAGCATTCCGATATCTAAATGAGTCATTCAGGACCCCGTACACTGTGTACCTTAGGCCCATACTGGAATATGCAGTGTCAGTTTGGAACCCTCCTAACCAAGCATGTAAGGAATCTAGAGAAAGTGCAAATGTTTGCAACAAGACTAGTCATGGAGCTAAGGGGTATGTCCTACGAGAAGAGGTTAAGGGATATCGACTTGACGACACTGGAAGTTGGGAGAGATAGGGGGAACATGATAACAACATATAAAATACTGAACGGAATCGATAAGTTGGACAGAGACAGGATGTTTCAGAGATGGGACACAGCAACAAAGTGTCATAGTTGGAAGTTGAAGACTCAGATGAACCACAAGGATGGTAAGAAGTACTTCTTCAGTCACAGAGTTGTCAGGCAGTGGAAAAGTCTGGAAAGTGAGATGGTGGAGACAGGATCCATACATAGCTTAAAGAAGATGTATGATAAAGTTCTCAGAGTGAGTGACCCAGTAGCGACTAGTGAAGAGACTGGGCCAGGAGCATTGAATCAAGCCCTGTAACCACAATTAAGTATATATATGGTATAAACCTTGGTAATAAATACCGACAAGTTGGTTTAGAAAGACACGTAAGCAAACACTATAACATATTTATTAGAAAACGTTTCGGTCCTGGGACCTTGATCACTTCTAACATACAGAGGTAGAAAGACATTGTATATATAGGCGGAGATGAGTTTTGG